>CM058166.1:15174988-16416654 GCA_030254885.1 Vitis rotundifolia
GGTTGGGAGACGTCACTTGGTTGCAGACATAATCACGTAAAGCAGCAGGAGGGCGATGAGGTCGTTGAGAACGACGTAAAATGGGTTCGTGAGGAGGACTAGTAGGTGATTGCGGAGGCGAAATTGGATTTGGTGGTGTGGGTTGTTGGATAGGAGAAACTGGTTCTGGTGGTGAGGAATCGGATACAGAAAGAGGAACCACAGGGTTTGAATTTGAAGAAATTGATGAAATAGACTTATAGGGAAAAATAGTTTCATGAAAAACAACATCACGACTAGTGAACATTTTATGGGTGGCAAGGTCATAGAGCTTGTAAGCTTTCTGACCCTCTGGATATCCAAGAAAAATACAACGTTTGGCTCGAGGAGCGAATTTATGGGGAACGTGCACATCAGTAGCATATGCTAGACACCCAAAAACTCAAATGTGGGAATAAGAAGGAATTTTTCCATAGAGTCGCTCAAAAGGAGTTTGGCGAGAAAGGAGTGGTGTGGGCAAACGATTAATGATATGAACAGCAGTAGAAACACATTCTGCCCAAAAATGTAAAGGAAGATGGGCTTGAAAACGAAAAGCTCGAGCTGTCTCAAGAATATGGCGATGCTTGCGCTCTACAACCCCATTTTGTTGAGGAGTATAGACACAAGAATGTTGATAAGTGGTCCCCTTTTGTTTAAAAAATTCCCGCATAGAAAAGAATTCTCCTCCATTATCAACCCGAATGTTGGCTATAGAAACATGGAATTGTGTTTGGACAAATGAAAAAAAATTAACAAGTAAATGTTGTGTTTCACTTTTGTGATGCATAAAAAATACCCATGTGAATCTAGAATAATCATCCACAATAGTCAAAAAATATTTTGCACCAGAAAGAGAGGCAATTTTATGAGGACCCCAAATGTCACAATGAATTAATTCAAAAGGTCTAACAGACGAAATTGAACTAACAAGAAATGGAAGTCGACTTTGTCTTGCAAGGGCACAAACATCACAAGCATTATTAGGCTGGAAAGGGAAACTTAACAAATGTTTTGCCATAAAATGTAATCTAGAGGAAGACAAATGCCCCAATCGGCGATGCCACAAAGCGGTAGAAGAGGTGACCTGAGAACTGAGTGAACGGCAAGAAGTAGCTGCTGTGGATGGAATTTGAGATTTTGGCTTCTCTGATGCCAATGCAACTAAGTAATAAAATCCGTCTCGTTGTTCACCCAAACCAATCGTCGTCCTCGTCATCAAGTCCTGCAAAATACACCATTGAGGGAAGAAGGTTATTGAACAATTGAGATCTCTGGTAACGCGACTCACAGACATTAAATCCACCTTGAAAGATGGCACACCAAGCACATTTTTTAAAGTAATATTAGAATTCAAAGGAAGATTTCCAATGGATGTAATCGGAGCCTGTTCTCCACTTGGCATAGCAACTGGTGGCAAACGGGTATTTTTACTACTGTTGACAAGCAAAGTTGGAGATGAGGTAATGTGGTCTGTTGCACCACTGTCGATAATTAATTGATGGAGGCGTAACAATGTTTGTAACAAACCTGAAGAAGTACCAACAGCATCAGCTTTAGAATTGACAGATTGTGTTGTTCCTTTACCCTGCATGATGGATAAGATTTGCTGAATTTGCAAATTAGAGAGCCCATTTGTCACCAATGGCACTTCCTGCATCATTGGACCCTCTTTGACATTGTTCACTGAAGGTTGATGGTTATTGTTGTGCTTAAAATGAGTGCTTCTTTGATTGGACCTGTTCGATGCATGTTTAGGATGTCCTGGCGGGTACCCATTCAGCTTCCAGCATGTTTCCCGCACATGATGGTCACGGTCACAATAAGAGCAATGCAAAGGTTTTCGATTAGACAAGTTGGAATGAGAAGAAGAACCTTGTCCATGTCGAATAGCTAAAGCCACCGGTTCAGTCCTTTGAACAACCATGGCTGAGTTTTCTGTCATCTCACGTGCAGCCCCTAGGCTTCGCTGCTTCTCTTCTTGTACAATGGAAGAGTAAGCCTTGGCAACATCAGGTAGTGGATTCATCAATAGAATTTGTCCTCGGATTGCATTGTAGGACTCATTAAGTCCCATAAGAAATTGCATCAATTTGCGTCTCTTATGATCCACCCCACAAGAGCAAATGGTGTCATTATAGGATCCTAGTTCATCCCATAATTTTTTTAGCCTTGTGTAATAAGCCGCAACATTCATTTGATCTTGAGTAAGACAAGCAATGTCTCTTTCAATCTGAAAAATACGAGGGGCATTACTTTGAGAAAAACGATCACGAAGGTCTTCCCATACCTCCTGGGCGGTGGTTGAAAAAATGACACTGTCTGCAATATCCTGTGTGAGTGAATTAAGAATCCAAGAGAGGACCATATCATTGCATTTTTTCCATGAAGAATAGTCATATGGTTTGGTTGTGGCAGACGGCATTGTGGTGGTCCCATCTATGAAACCTAACTTGGATTTGGCATTCAAAGAAATCATCATGGCTCTACACCATGTTGAATAATTATCCCCATTGAGAGGCTTGGAAACAAGCATCATCCCTGGATGATCGGAATGGTGAAGAAAATATGGATTGATAGCATCAAGCTTGCCTCCATCTGAATGTTGCTCATTTGCCATGATAATAAGAAACAATGATAAAAAAAAGCAAAAAAAGAACAGAAAGCTAAGGTATCATTCCCTGCTCTGATACCATGTAAAAGAAAAGGAAAAGAATATTTTCCTTGAATGATTCTATTGAATTAGGAGACATAACTTTATACAACCAGATTTCCTAATCTATTCTTGGTAGTCTAAGTATAAAAGGTAACTAATCAAATATACAATTAATACAATATATTTGTTAATGGAAAACCAGATGTCATTGACCTTCTCAACAGAGAGAAGGGAGAGCATTTTTTCCAGAGAGAGAGGAGGGAGAGCATTTCTTCCAGAAAAAGAGGGAAGGAAACCAGTGGAGATAGGTGAGGAGAGGGGGGAGGATTTTTGGCTGGAGGGTTTTTGGATTTGGAGAGGGATTCCGGCAAGAAAGTGAGGAGGGAAGATATTTTTTTTAGAGAGGGAACAGTTTTTTCGATTGCTAAAAAGAGCTTTTCTGCCGGCGGGGAGGAGTTTTTTTTGGGGAGAGGCTCTTCTTCCGGGGGAGGTGCTTTTCATTAGAGGGCGAGAGACATTTTCTGGGGAGAGTTTTCTTTCTGAGAGTTAGGATGGTAGCCATTTTTCTGCTGTGAGGAGAGTGGTTTCCTTCCCGGAGTTTGGCTGGAGAGGGGAGAGATTCACATTCAGAGACGATTTTCTTGCTTGAGAGTCAAGTTTTTGCTACTGGAGGAATATTCAGAGAGTAGAGCTAGCTTGGGAGAAAAAGCTTGCTGGTGAAGAAGTCTTTTGCTAGTTTCAGGTAAATCTACCTTGAGTTTGGTATGTTCCCGTCTCTTGATGTCTTGCATCATTCTCTGTTTGATTCTCTGCTGATCCGTGAGCAGGGTTTTATTGTTTGCTGTGGACGTCAAGGGCCACAGGATTGTTTTGATTGAACATGCTTGTTTGTATATGGTGCTCTGTTATGCTTCTCTCTGTTACTCTTGATATTCTCCTCTGTAAATGGCTGGATCTTCCTTGAGCCTAGTTTGGTTTTAAGCTTGTAATATTGAGGATCTCCAGATCATCCCCACCTGTTTGGAGCCCTTAGATCCATCTTGTGATACATTTTCATTGGGCTTTTATCTTTCATGATAGTAATTTTCCTTCGTCCTCTGTTTTCTTCTTTCACTGTTTGTTTTTTTCTGGCTCAAGAAAATACTCCAGTCTCATGTTGACTGTTTCTTGAGTGTTTTACATGGTTTGAGATTTTTGAGAAGGTAAAAGTTGATTCCATGAAAGAGCAGGGAATGGGGTTATGGTGGTTTGGTCTCAGACTTGCTTCCAGAGGAGAAAGATCAAACAAAGCTATCCTTGAACGACGCCGGCGGCTTGCCGCCGGCGGCGAAACGCCTCCGCCATCACCACAGCACACTTGCTGTCCATCACCCATCCCCATACCCATCTTTCATGCCCCCATGCACGCATCCATGTTCCATACCCTTCATAACCTGCTGCACCACTGCCCGTTACCCCCACGCATGCATGGCCACTCCCATCTCATCCCATTCATTAACCCCTCATCTCCATTTAAACTCTCTTCCATTCCCTCTCATACCCATGCAGCCTGTGTGCAAGCTCATTCTCACACCCATTTTCTTCACCCATCATACCCATCCCCATACCCGCACCAAGCTCTTCATTTCTGTCCCATATCCTGGATTGCCTCCAGGCAACGAGGTTCACAACTGTTCAGTCTAAGGTAATGATCTATAACTCTTCGTCACTGTGGTGGTCCATGACCGCGACGGAAGAACGGAGCAGTTGTGGAACTTAGACAACTCATCAACGGCGGGCCAGGTTTGGAAGGTCAGTACAAGGATCCCAGGTGTGGTTTCAGCTCTAAGGTTGTGGATGCTTTGAGGGCAGAAAATGTGAATTTTGGCCCCTTCGATATTCTAAGTGATGAGGCGGTAAAGCAAAATTTAAGGGTTTCTTCAAACTGGCCAACATTTCCACATCTTTATTACAAGGATGAGTCGACAGGAGGTTGTGATACCATAATGGAGATGGCAGTTGCAGCAAGGAAAGTTCCAGGCGGCTTCAGGCAATGTATTCACAAGGCAGGAAGAACTTTGCGCTCGTACGGAAAGAACTTCATCTGATGAAATGCAGGTTCTTAAGAAAAGGATTTCTTGGATTGAGACTACCAATAAGAACCGAGGGGTCAATTATAATACTTTGGAGCAGTTGTTTGAGATTGTAGAGGAGAGGATAGAAATTTTTACATATAAAATATCTGTTAGCGTGCGTGAAGCCTGCAATGAGCAAATCAGAGACCTGCTTGCCACTTTAATAACCTCAAAGAAGTTGGAGATAAAGCAAATAATTGAAGGGGTCCATCAGGTACCAGGGATCATGGAAGCTAAAGTTGAGAATATTCAGGAGGTTTGAGATGTTCTGTAGACTAGAAGCAATGGAAGGGCAGTAGGATCAAACAATGTGAATGAACCCCATAGCCGATCCCACTGCATGTTCTGTATAATGACAAAGGAGTAGAGCTTGGTTGAGTGGGTCTGACCTGGACTGAATGACAAGCGAGAGTTGCTTCAAATAATAGACCCCAGATTGGAGAATCAGTATCTTGTAAAGGTGGCACAGAAAGGAGGCAGTTTGGCACACTATTGTTTGAACCATAATTTTGAAGCAAAACCCATTTTCCCAGCTGTACATGCATGCATGCCTTCAAAACTGATTTTTGAAAATTCCAGTTTTCAAATGGTTTGATTCACAACTCCTCATCCCACTTTAATTGTTTAGGTTCATCAAAATTCCATTTTTAATAAAACTTTGCTGCTATTTTCCTTCTGGTGAGCAATTTGCAATAACTTCCATGATTTTAAAAATGTTTTAAAGTAAATATGAATTTATTTCCGTAATTCCAAGTAATGGAAATTCATGGGATTAATTCATACAAAAATAAAATAGGCTTGGTGGGGGGCCCAACATAAGAGAAAGTTTAAAAGTGAATTTGAATGAAATTTTATGCGTGCTTATCAGTGGTGATTTCTTATCTTATTTAGTGACATATGTGACATATTGTATGTTCATTATTGTGCACTAACCCCGTTTCTTGATAGCGCATTGCTGTTCGCCGCCCAGGTACGTACTCGTTCTCACCCTAATAATTTCTCATGCATGTCTTGAGCTTTCAGTGTGTGGTCATGTCGGTATTCATTGTTTTTCTTGTTGATCGCCACGTTAGTTTCATCTCATTAGTAGAGACCCATTTTTAGGGACTTAGAGGGGTGCTACGGTCTTTACCGTACCTTCCTGATAAGTAACCTGACCCCCGAGCCCATTTTTGGTTTTTCACAGACCACCTTTTCCAAGTGAGGAGTCACACTTAGGGTTTTTCTTTCTTATTTTGTTTACCCTTTAAAAATAAAACAAAAATAAGTAGCGACTCCAAGTCTTTTCAAAAAATCAAAAATTTCAATCAATAAATCATTTTTCAAAATACAAAGCGAGTTCGCGCCATTTGAGTGGGAAACGCATTGAGACCGAAATGCGGGGTTCCACAATACCATATTGAGTATTTAAATTAGTACTATGATATCATCAAGGAGAGAAATTTGCAAACCTTTTTTTTTTCAAAATGAACCCAAATATTCATCACAAAGGATGAAAATCTCGCCAAAATTTTGGTCATTTCAACTATATGTAGATATGGAAAGGATATTTAATATTTAATATTTAATGGACAATCAACTAGAGAAAATTTGGCACTTTTTCTCGCTTTTATTGTGATAATTTCATTCATGAACTTGGACTACTGATTTGATCAATATTCTTGTAATATATCACTGATTTGATCTATTTTGGTAATTTTTGAGTAAAAAATTATAAGTAAAATAATCTCAAATGTGAGTAAAAGCCTCCAAAGATCTTGCAATATTTTGCAATATGTTGTCGATTTCACAAAAATGATTGATTTTATCCATTTTGTCAACTTTTGAGTAAAGGGCTCCAAAGGTAAGGAATGAAACCTAGCCTCCATAAGGGGAGGGCAAGGGCATATATATGTCCACTATGTTGGGTTTGGCTTGACTATAGTATGCCCATCTTATTATCTCTACTATTGTTTTACCCCAAGGCTAATTTTCAAAACCCAAATAATCTATTGGAAGCCTCATTTTTCCTTTATCTTTACACATCATTCTGACCTCTTTTTATAGATTGTGTGGGACTTTATTAACACTAAAAAATGTATTATTTTCATACTTAAAACCTGGATTTTATAACCACCTTTGAGTACGCGTTAATCATATCTATTTTACATGAATTTTTGTGAACCTATTTTAGAACTAAAATGTCATTCAAATGGAATGTGAAGCAAAAGAAAAAGAAATGAGGATTTTTTAATGAATTTTAAGGGAAAAAAGTTGTGAAAGGATGATAGAGGTAAAGACAAGTGTTAAAGCATTGCCTTGAAGTGTAAACCAAAATCGGAAAGAAGTAAAAAAAAAACTTAATTAATGATCAATTGTCTTGAGGAGTATGGAGAATGATTGCATATTCAAGGTTAGAAGATCAATTATCCAATAGAAGTATGTCAAACACTCATTGAAGAAGAAAAACAAGGATTGCAATCAAAGAAAATCACAAGGATGATTGACCATATTCATAAAAGTTTTTAATCATCCTGCTTTGTTGTAAAGAAAGATTGATCTTCTTATGCAATACAACTTTAATCACCCTTGAACAAGTTGTAATTGCAATTTCAATTTTGGTTTCTTTCATGTCATAAACCTTTACTAAGTACTTTTATTTCTTTTAAGCTTTATTACATGGCATTTTAGGGTAGTTTTGGGGGCTACCATACGTCACTTTAGTTTTCTATATATATGATTAGTTAGGGATTTGAAAGTTCTTGATTGAGGGAGTTTTTAAACTCCACAATACACACTTGAATTTTAATTAGAATCTTGTTTTTCCTTTATTTTCTATTATTTTCTTAGAAACCAAACATGGGCCAGGAGGGGAAATTCTCCATCATATTTAGTTGATTTCATTATATTTGGAGGAGTAGTAAGTCAAATGGGGAGTCCAAAAGAGGAGTAGCAAACGTGCCGTAAGGTTTATTTTAATTCATTTGCTTTAAGTATTATTATGTAATTAACCAAATATAAAAAAATAAAAACCAGAGAATTCAAATCAAGAAATTGTTGTACAAAGAATCCAATCAAATTAATTGTTTTAGAAGGCCCGTTTGTGACATTTAAACTTCTAAATATTTAATAAATTTATTATTTAAAATTAATAAAAATAAATATAAGTTAAAATTAATGAGAATAATTATTAATTAAAATTAGCAAGAGTGAAAACGTTAATTTGATTATTTAAAATAAATTTTAAGTTAATTTGATTAAATCTTAATACCTAGAGTAAAAAAACAAGTTACAAGTTTTATGACAACAACTTAGAACTTAAGTAATTAAGTATTTAGAATTAAGTTTTATCAAACACTAACTTACTTTTGGATAAACACGATTCTAGATTTTATATCAAATAAAATCTAAAATGAACTTCTTCTAAAAAAATACGTATAAAGCAAATAATAAGCCAATCAGATTGCTTGTTTTTAACTTTTTCTCATAAGATATTTTTAGAATATTTTTTACCTTTATTATCACTTTTTTGTATGAAGATTTTCGCGTGATAAAAAGTAAAAATAAAAAATTACTTTTATCTTAATGGAAAAAGTCAATTTTTTTTTTCTCTTTTCAACCTTAAACTTTGTTATAACACTTAGACCCGATTCCTAATATAAAATAAAATCATACTTATTTTTGAAAATTTTAAATGATTCTTATCTTTAAAACAAATTAATGTGATTTCATTTTGTATAATTTTAATTAGAAATGAATTTGGTAAAAATCAGCAAAATTGTCATTAAAAAAAAAATGGAACTCCTATTTTTCTCCATTTTTTTTCTCTAGTTTCATAAGAAAATTTTGCCCTAAAATTTCACTATGAATTGTTGCTCAAAATAAATCCAACCACATAAAAATCACTTAATTAAGATAAGAAATTAACAAAATATAAATTCATAAAATTCAAATACTAGAATTAAAATTCTATTACTTGCAACCAACCACTATTTTTGCCTCATAATTCATCTAATTCTCAACAAAATTAGTTTCAATAAATTTTTATATATTGTTCATTCAAAATGAAAATAGTAATATTAAATTCATAAAATTTATATTAGAAATGAATTTACAATTGATTTTTAAAAGTCAACCTCTTACTATATAATAAAACCAAAATAAACAACCACCAATTCCAATGATTTTTTTTCTAATTAGAATTATTAAAAATAGTTCACGCTCATTTAAATATCTATAAGGATCAATAATGCCTACTAATTTTGAAAAATAAAAAATTAGGATTGATACCAAAAATTAATAAAATAATCTCAATAATAAAACATATATGTAAATCATAAATCCATAAAACTAAAAATATACCACATCAAAACAAGTACTTTAAAATAATTTCTAACATTTTCTTTACTACCAAGTTTAATTAGAAATCTTAATTATAATCCAACTACCATTTTTTTAACTAATTACCTAACTAATCATCATAAAATTTTTATTTCAATAATAATTCTAATATTTTGGGATATTTAGGAATATGTAAAATTACTATTTTTTTCAAATTATTAATATTTAAATTAAAATAGAAAAAAATATAATAATTAATTTTATAGATGTTTTAACTCGTAAAAAGAGCATAATCATCTAGACATGAATAAAAATAAATATGCATATAGTAGAAATACTGAGAGTACATTTGTCAGTATTTTCACTCAAAATATTTTTAAGAAAATCACTTATATCAAGTATTTTTCCAGAAAACACTACAAATGATTTTTCAATATTCTAAGTGATTTTTAAAATTTTTAAAATTGTTTCCTAAAATTTACCAAACACTTAAAGCATGTTGGTAGTGATTTACTCGAAGTGTTGTTAGTGGTAATGTTTTCTCTAAAAGTATTTTTAAAATAATCATTTATCAAGAATTTATTCAAAAAACACTATAAATGATTTTCCAATACTACAAATGATTTTTCAGATTTTTAAAAGTGTTTCTTAAATTTTGTTAAACTCCTTTTTTTAAAAAAAAAAAAAAAAAACTTTTGGGACCAAAAACATTTCCTACAATAATTGTCAAATGGGTTCTTAATTTCTTTTCAAAAATATTTTTTAAAACTAAAAGTATTTTTTAGAACCACTATCAAACGCAATCTTAATGACATTCATATTTATTTAAATTTAAGTGAAATTAAATTCTATTTCAATTTTAAACAAAAAGAAAAAAACAAAAAACAAAACTTCCGTAATCAACCCAATAAATTCTCAAGTTCAGAATTCACTATAGCCTAAAATGCTCTATCATTCAGGAATGAAGATATCTCCTACTCACAAACATTAGAATCACGAAGCTACTGATACTCTCTCTCTCTCTCTCTCTCTCTCAAGCATCCAGTTTCTCTTCCAAAGGTATGTTTTTTTCGTCCTGAAATCACTTAACCAATTTTATATAAAGTTTATTTTAAAAAAAACCCCATGAAGTTATTTAATATATATATATATATACACACATATAGCAAAAAAAAATTCACGACCAACTTCACATAATCCACCAGAAAAGGACATTTTGAATGGCCCCTTTCTTTTCAGCTTTCCTTGGAGCTAGGTTCCCACCCAGGGCGCTCAGCAGGTATGAAGGCTAGCTGGATGGAAAGAAAAATAGTTCTGGTAATCAAAATCAATTTCCAATTATGTCTATGTTTTGGACTAGTACCATATATATAATCAATCAAATTATGCATGGACTTTGGTTTAGTACCATATATAATTAATCAGTATATGCATTAATCTTCACTAAGCTATATTCGGTTCCGAAAAAAATTGAAGGAAAATGTGAAAAAATAAATAAATAAAAGAAAAAAAAATAAATTTAAAGTCAATATTTTTTTTTTCTATGTTACTTCAAATTTATTTTACTCATTTAGATCATTTAAAAAAGTATAAGTTTCAAATTAATTTTAATAAAATTAAACAAAAAAATCAAATATAATTAAAATTAGTCTTAAATTTACATATTTTCAAACTTTAAATTTATTTCACTTATTTAAATAATTTAAATAAGTACAAGTTTCTAACTAAATCCAATATAGTTAAAATTAGTTACAAACTTACATATTTTCAAATTATTTAATTTTTATTTATAAAAAAAAAAAGCTAAAATAAGTTAAATAAATTCAAAATATTATATAAGAATAATTTATCTATTTTAATTTTTTTTCACTTTTTTCACTTTTATTTTTCCTCTCTATTTTTTTTGTCCCTCATGTTCCATCCAATTTTCCAAAAATTGGTTCCAAAGAGCAATTTATGTCACATTAAAATTATTATTATTACAATTTAATATGCTTCATTTAATATACAAACAATGATAAACAAATAGATTGAATAACTTGATTTATAATATTTAATAAAATTTGAAAATTTGTGTTGCATAATACCAAAATGTAAAGAATCTACTTCTAAATAGAAAAATTCAAAATTTTGGAAGGGTGTAGCATTTTTCCTAAATAACTCTTCAATTTTCAAAGAAAAGGAAAAAAAAAATAGAGCCGTTGGAAAATCTTTGAACAATTGCTTTATATAAGTCTTTATTATAGACCCAAAATCTCCATTGGATTTCTTTGTAAAAGAAAAAAAAAAATTGAAAATCTTTTTCATAGATTTTCCAAGAGATAATAAATGAATTCAAGATGTGCAGCTTGCAAATATCTGAGAAGAAGGTGTCCTCCGGATTGTATTTTCTCTCCATATTTTCCTTCAAATGATCCTCAAAGATTTGCTTCTGTCCATAGAATTTATGGTGCCAGCAATATTGGAAAGATGCTACAGGTAATAAAATAATAAAAAATATATTATTATTTTTTAAATGTTGGCTTTATGCTTCTATATTTATGGTTTTTGTCATTTCTTCTGTCCTAATGCTTTCTTTAGTTCTTCATTTTTTTTAATTTTTAATTTTATATATTCTTATCACAGAAAGGTTATTTATTAAATGAAATTTTATACATTATTATTATTATTATTTTGATTTTTTTTTTATTATCAGCAAATTCCACCACATTTGAGGGTAGAAGCAACGGAGTCAATGTATTATGAGGCACAATGTCGACTTGCAGACCCAGTGTACGGGATTGTGAAGACCTTATCTTTACTAAATCAGGAGATACACCATGCCCAAAGCCAATTAGCAAAGATTCAAGCTCAAATTGCATTTTACAATGCTCAAGTGCATGGAAACAACAAAATTCAAAATGCTGAGCTCCCTTCTTCCAACTTCAACAACTCCTTGGCAAACCAAGGCAATGCCTTCCCCCACCCAACTCTACCGATCTCCATCCTTCCACCTCGGTCTATGTAGACCTATATTCAATGCTCACCTCTCTCCATGGAATAAATCTTGTTTATCTATTTATTTGAAGGGTTTTGTGGGGTTATTTATTTTAGTGTGTGAAATTCAAATTTAAAAGCATGTGAATATGTAGTGCTTATTTTTATTTGGAAAATGAGTTGCTTTTATGTAAAGTCTTTTAGGAGAGAATTTTAATTGGTGATGGGATGGAAAATAAAATGAAAGATTGGTCAATAAAATAAGTGGCTTATATTTATTTGGGTTTTGACTTAATCCATTCAATTGTAAAAGAAAGATTTCAATTGAAGACAAAACAAAACCAAATAAAATAAATGAAAATAAAAATGGGATTGGACCATGCAAGTTTAAAGTTACAATTTTTAGTTTCTAATATATTTAATAAGATTGAAATTTTGTTGATGAGATTATATAGAACCATTTATAAAAGCATCCACTTTACGAATGGAAACACTCAAATACTTCTAGTAATTAAAATAATTTTCCTATCATGTCTATGTCATTGGGCTAGTACCATAAATATAATTAATGAAGTTACGCATGGACTTTGGGCTAGTTATAATTATTTCATTTATGTCTAAGTCGTTGGACGGGCTAGTACCATAAATATAATCAATCAAGTTATGTATGGACTATGAGCTAGTTATGACTGCCATTTATGTCTATATCATTGGGCTAACACCATATATATAATCAATGAAGTTATACATGGACTTTGAGCTGGTTATAGTAGTAGTAGTAGTAGTTTATAATGTTTATGTCATTAGGCTAGCACCATATATATAATTAATGAAGTTATGCATAGACTTTGGGCTAGTCATGTTTATGTCGTTGGGCTAGAACAATATATATAATCAATGAAGTTATGCATGGACTTTAGACTAGTAAAAGTAGTAATAGTAATAGTAGTAGTATATACTATCAATGAAGTTATACATAAACTTTAGGCTAGTTATAATAATAGTAGTAGTAGTAGTAGTAGTAGTAGTAGTAGTAATAGTAGTTTATTATATTTATATCATTGGACTAACACTATATATATAATCAATGAAGTTATGCATGAACTTTGGGCTAGCTTTATCTTTGTCATTGGGATAGCACCATATATATAATTAATAAAGTTATATATGGATTTTGGGTTTGTTATAGTAGTAATAGTAGTAGTAGTAGTAATAGTCTATTATGGCTATGTCGTTGGGCTAGCACCATATATATAATCAATGAAGTTATGCATGGACTTTGGGTTAGTTATAGTAGTAATAGTAATAATAGTAGTAGTAGTAGTATATTATGTCTATGTCATTAGGCTAATACCGTATATATAATTAATAAAGTTATGCTTGGACTTTGGGCTAGTTATGTCTATATCGTTTATGTCTATATCGTTAGACTAGCACCATATATATAATCAACGAAGTTATACATAAACTTTAGACTAATTATGTCTATGTCATTGGGCAAATACGTAGTAGCAATTATGCTTATGTCGTTGGGTTAATATCACATGTATAATCAATGAAGTTATGCATAGACTTTGAGCTAGTAGTAGTAGTATATATATATAATTAATGAAGTTATCAATGCAGTAATAATAGTATATAATCAATGAAATTATCAATAATGTAGTAGTATATATAATCAATAAAGTTATACATAGACTTTAGGCTAGTTATTAATGAAGTAGTAGTATATATAATCAATAAAGTTATGTATGGACTTTGGACTAGTTATTATAGTAGTAGTATATATAATCAATGAAGTTAGTAGTAGTAGTAGTAGTAGTAGTAGTAGTAGTAGTCTATTATGTCTATGTTATTGGGCTAGCACCATATATATAATCAATGAAGTTATGCATGAACTTTGGGCTAGTTATAGTAGTAGTAGTAGTAGTCTATTATGTCGATCTCGTTGGGTTAGCACCATATATATAATCAATGAAGTCATGCATGGACTTTGGGCTAGTTATGTCAATGTTATTTATGTCTATGTCATTGGGTTAGCACCATATATATAATCAATGAAGTTATGCATGGAATTTGGGCTAATTATGTTTATGTCATTTATGTCTATATCGTTGGGTAGTACCATATATATATAATCAATGAATTTATAGATGGACTTTGGGCTAGTTATGTCTATGTTATTAAGTTAGTACCATATATATAATCGACGAAATTGGACTAGTACCATATATATAATCAATGAAGTTATGTATGGACTTTGGATTAGTTATGCCTATGTCATTGGGCTAGTACATAATAGTAGTTATGTCTAAGTCGTTGGGTTAATACCATATATATAATCAATGAAGTTATTCATGAACTTTGGGCTAATTATGTCTATGTTGTTTATACTTATGTCATAAGGTTAGCATCATATATATAATCAATGAAGTTATGTATGGACTTTGAGTTAGTTATGTTTATGTAATTAGGCTAGTACGTAGTAGTTATGTTTATATCATTAGGCTAGTACTATATATATAATCAATGAAGTTACACATAGACTTTGGGCTAGTAGTCGTAGTAGTAGTAATAACAGTAGTCTATTATGTTGAGGTCGTTGGGTTAACACCATATATATAATAAATGAAGTTATGCATGAACTTTGGGCTAATTATGTCTATGTCGTTTATATCTATATCGTTGGGCTAGCACCATATGTATAATCAATGAAGTTATTTATGAACTTTGGGCTAGTTATGTTTATGTCGTTGGGCTAGTACTATATATATAATCACTAAAATTGGGCTAGTACCATAAATATAATCAATAAAGTTATGCATAGACTCTAGGCTAGTTATGTCTATGTCATTAGGCTAATACCATGTAATAGTAGTAGTAGTAGTTGAGGCTAGTACCATATATATAATCAATGAAGTTGTGCATGAACTTTAAGTTAATTATGTCTATGTAGTTAGGCTAGTATATAGTATTAGTTATGTTTATATTGTTGGATTAATACTATATAATAGTAGTAGTGGTAGTAGTAGTGGTAATGGTAGTAGCCTATTATGTTTATGTCATTAGGCTAACACCATATATATAATCTGTAAAGTTATGCATAAACTTTGGACTAGTTATGGTAGTAGTAGTAGTAGTAGTCTATTATGTTTATGTCATTGGACTAACACCATATATATAATCAATGAAGTTATACATGAACTTTGAGTTAGTTATGTCTATGTCATTAAGCTTGTACCTAGTTGTAGTTGTGTCGATGTCATTAGGTTAGTACCATACATATAATTAATGAAGTCATGCATGGACTTTGGGCTAGTTATACTAGTAGTAGTTGTCTATTATGTTTATGTCATTGGGTTAGCACTATATATATAATCAATGAGGTTATACATGGACTTTAGGTTAGTTATGTCTATGTCATTAGGTTTATACCTAGTAGTAGTTATTTCTATGTCGTTGGGCTAGTACTATATATATAATCAATGAAGTTATGCATGGACATTGGCCTAATACCATATATAATGAATCAGCATATGCATTAATCTTCACTAAGCTACATTAATTTTCTTCACTAGGCTATATTTGGTTCCGAAAAAAAATTGAAGGAAAATTTGAAATAAATAAATAAATAAATTTAAAATCAATAAAATTTTTATATACTACTTCAAATCTATTTCACTTATTTAAATCATTTAAATAAGTATAAGTTTCAAACTAATTTTAATAAAATTAAACTGAAAAAAAAAATCAAATATAATTAAAATTAATTTTAAACTTACATATTTTCAAACTTCAAATTTATTTCACTTATTAGAATCATTTAAATGAGTATAAGTTTCTAGCTAAATCAAATATAATTATAACTAGTTACAAACCTACATATTTTCAAATTATTTAATTTTTATATACAAAAGTTAAAATAAATTAAATGAATTTGAGATATTATATAAAAATAATTTCTTGATTTAAATTTTTTTCACTTTTTTTTTTTTACTTTTTTTTTTCCTATCTTTTTCCTTCGTCTCTCATGTTTCATTTAATTTTCCAAAAAATTGGTTCCAAAAACTAAAATACTGCACATTAAAATTATTATTATTACAAATTAGTGTTTTCATTTAATATACAAACAATCATAAACTCATTATTATCATTACAATTTAATATGTTTCAATTAATATTCAAACAATCATAAAACAAATTTGATTTCTAGTATTTATTTAAATTTGAAAATTTGTGTTGTAATGTACCAAAATGTAAAGAATCTACTTTTAAATAGAAATAATAAAAAAATTTAGAAAGGTGTTGTATTTTTCCTAAATAACTCTTCAATTTTCAAATATAAAAAAATCTAGAAATAGTCGTTGAAAAATATTTGAACAATTGTTTTATATAAATTTTTATTACAGGCCCAAAATCTCCATTAGATTTATTTGTAAATGAAGAAATAAAGAAGATTTTTGAAAATTTTTATATAGATTTTCCAAGAGATAATAAATCAAATATCTGAGAACAAGGTACCCTTTGAATTGTATTTTCTCTCCCTATTTTTCTTCAAATAATTCTCAAAGATTTACTTATGTCCATAGAATTTACAGTGCCAGCAATATTGATAAAATGTTGCAAGTAATAAAATAATAGAAAATATATTATTATTTTTAAAATATTAGCTTTATGTTTCTATATTTATGGCTTTTGTCATTTCTTCTGTCCTAATGCTTCTTATAGTTCTTCATTTCTTTTGTCTTAGTACTATTCATGGGTAGACCTTACACCTATGGGGACCCTTGGAAGAAAGCAAAGAGAACCTAAAAATTGGTGAGAAAAACATCTTAAGCAAAAGTGTTGAGGAATGGAACACTAAGGGTGGGCATAGGCCGCACATGCCCACACACCTTGCACACTTACGCACAACCTCACACCCATGCACTCACAGCCTCGCACCCATGCACGCACAACCTCGCTTTCCTACGTGCACACTAACTCATGCCCGCTCACACACCCCGCACACTCAGACACATTTAGCACTTGAACCCACACCTTGATGCAGTTATATTGATAGTGTAAATAGAATATGAGGTTTATAAGGATATTTATTTAATAAATAATTCATTATGTCTCCTCAAGGGAGTCTCATATCTTCTCCAAACATTTTCAAAATGCCCTGAAATGCTCTTTAAAAGAAGGGAGAGATAGATGACTCGGGGGGCACCAAGGTCAGGCCTTGGTTGCACCAAGGAGGCACCATGGCATGGTTTGGGGCATGCCTATGGCACTGGAATGACACACTGGAATGACACACTAGCGTGCACACATGGACTCCATGACATGTGTGGCATGTAACCCATGACCGCAATGACACAGGGCATGGTGTGACCTATCCCTCCACTGTGCTAGCACGAGGGCTCTCAAAGCTTGTGCATTGAGGTGGTTCAAGAAGCCATAGGCATACTACCATGACTTGATGAAAGGAAATACACGAGACTAACTCAGATCGAATGCCTACACATGGCATAGGGGCGTAATACCCTATGCATTGAGGCAAATCAATAGGCTATGAGCCTAATGTCATGGCTTAGTGCTGAGACAAAAATGACTTAGACATGTGACATGATATGTTGTTTGGTAGTGCATGGAATGACACACTTAAAGTAGCAAAAAGGCCTCGAATTGGTAGTTAATGCTAGGCGCAAGGGCATAATGCTCTGTGCACACAGATGACAAGCCATGGGCACACTACCATGGATCATCGCTGCAACTAAGAGAGACTTGGAAATGGCATGGGAAGCCACAATGGTGATTAGATCGATACATACATGGTGGTGCATGGTTGACTTAGGCAAAACATGGGAGAGCCTTGCAAGTAGTTGATTCCTTGGGGCATGGACAACAACAACGACACCTTAGTGTCATGGGCGCCTAGACATGACACAAAGAGAAGCATTCATGCATTGGTGTGCACTAATGCATCAAAGGGACACAATCAAACGACTGATGCAAGATGTCGGTTCAGAAAGCCCTTGACTCAAGACACCTTGGTGGGCACTCGTTGGCAAAAGACACCTTGTGGGGATGAGGCACCTTAATTGTTGGATACTCATCAGCAATGGCACTCTGAAGAGATGACTAGAGAGGAATGGTTGGCTAGGGACATCTTGAAGAGTTGCATCCATTGGGAAAAGCATGTAGAGTGCAATAGCCTTGTCTCAACATCAAGTGAACAGGAAAATGGTTGACTAGTTGCAATTGGTGCCAAAAAAAAAAAAAAAAACATCCTAATTCAAAAGGGTTTCTCCAGTTGGGTGGTTATAGCAATTGCATAACCACCACCCTGATTAGAATTCAAGTGTTTGAATTCAAAATTCAAATAGGAAAGACTCATCTAGAAAAGCCTCTAAAAGGTAGAGAAATCAAGGGTGAGTAATTCAAAGAGCAAGCAATTAGTGTCAATTCTCTTGTGGGATTTCGAGTTTTTTGGCTTATAAAAAAAGTACTAAGTGTTGGTGCACTTATAAAGAACAATTTTGTAATCTCTGTTGAGTAATAACATAGGTTGGGAAGGATTCCCGTATTTGATTGTGCCTTCTACATTGCTTTTATTGGTGCATTTGGGGAAGGTTGGCTAAAATGGGTTCTTAACACTGCACACTTAAGTGAAAATTTTGGTGGCTATTTTTTGATGGGTGTAACAAGTGGTATTAAAGTCTTATTTTGACATGGCTAATGGCAATGCAACAAAAGCTTTGAGAGACATGGTGTTTCGGTTGGAAAACTTGTTAGGAGAATGACCCAATAGTTGGTTTACTAGTAGTAGTTGTTGTAAGTCTAATAGTAGTAATAGTAATAGTCTGTTTAGTAATAGTTGGTGTAGTAGTAGTAGTAATAATAAGAGTAATAATAATAATAGTCAGTTTAGTAGTAGCAGTGGTAGTGGTAGTCGGTCCAATAATAGTAGTAGTAGTCGGTCTAGTAGTAGTAGTTAGTCATAGTAGTATGGTATGATGCAGATGCTAGGTTGATTTCATTAATGAATATAGCAAAACCTTCTTCATGACCAACTTCACATAATTCACCACAAAATGACATTTTCAATGGCCCATTTCTTTTCAGTTTTCCTTAGAGCTTCCCATCTTGGACAATTAGCTAGTATGAAGGCTAGCTAGATGAAAAGAAAAATAGCTCTAGTAATTAAAATCATTTTCCTATCATGTCTATACCATTGGGCTGTGGACTGTGGGCTAGTACCATATATAATCAATCAATATATGCATTAAATCTTCCCTAAGCTACATTAATCCTCACTAAGCTATGTTCAATTTCCAAAAAATTAAGGAAAAATGTGAAAAATAAATAAATAAAAGTTAAAAAAAAGTAAAAATAAATTTATAATCAATACATTTTTTATATTCTATTTCAAATTTATTTCACTTATTTAGATAATTTAAATAAGTATAACTTTTCAACTAATTTTAATAAAATTAAATCGAAAAAAAATCAAATATAGTTAAAATCAGTTATAAACTTCCATATTTCAAACTTCAAATTTATTTCACTTATTTAAATAATTTAAATAAGTACAAGTTTCCAATTAATTTTAATAAAGTTAAACCAAAAATAAATAAATAAAATTAAAATTAGTTACAAACTTACATATTATAATTTTATTTAATTTTTATATAAAAAGTTAAAATGAGCAAAATCAATTTGAAATATTATAGAAGAATAATTTATTTACTTTAAATATTTTTTTTTCACTTTTTTACTTTTATTTTTCCTCTCCATTTTCTTTGTCCCTCATATTCCATCTAATTTTCCAAAAATTGGTTCCAAAAACCAATCTATGTCACATTAAAATGATTATTATTATAATTTTAATGTTTTCATTTAATATACAAACAACCATATACCCATTATTGTTATTACAATTTTATGTATTTCATTTAATATACAAACAATCATAAATCAATCAATTGAATAATTTAACTTCTAATATTACCCTTTTAAAAAAATGAAAATTTGTGTTGTCTAGAACCAAAATGTAAAGAATCTACCTCTAAATAGAAAGAATAAAAAATTTGGAAGGGTGTAGCATTTTTCCTAAATAACTCTTCAATTAAAAAAGAAAAAGAAAAGAAAAGAGCCGTTGGAAAATCTTTGAACAATTGCTTTATATAAGTCTTTATTACAAACCCAAAATCTCCATTAGATTTCTTTGTAAAGGAAGAAAAAAAAATTTTGAAAATCTTTTTCATAGATTTTCTAAGAGATAGTAAATGAATTCAAGATGTGCTGCATGCAAATATCTGAGAAGAAGGTGTCCTCCGGATTGTATTTTCTCTCCCTATTTTCCTTCAAATAATCCTCAAAGATTTGAATCTATCCATAGAATTTATGGTGCCAGCAATATTGGAAAGATATTACAGGTAATAAAATAATAGAAAATATATTATTATTTTTTAAATATTAGCCTTATATTTTTATATTTATGGCTTTTGCCTTTTTTTTTCTTTTTTTTTTGTCCTAATGCTTCCTACAGGTTTTTATTTCTTTTAATTTTTAATTTTATATATTCTTATCATGAAAGGTTATTTATTAAATGAAATTTTATATATTATTATTATTATTTTCGGTTTTTTATTTATTATTATTATCAGCAAATTCTACCACATTTGAGGGCAGAAGCAGTAGAGTCAATGTATTATGAGGCACAATGTCGACTTGCAGACCCAGTGTATGGGTGTGTGAAGATCATATATCAACTGAATCAGAACATACACCATGTCCACAACCAATTAGCAAATATTCAAGCTCAGATTGCATTTTACAATGCTCAAATGCATGGAAACAACCAAATTCAAAATGCTGAGCTCCCTGCTTTTGTCGGTTTCAACAACTCCTTGGCAGACCAAGGCAATGCCTTCCCCCACCCAGCTCCACCGCCCTCCATCCGACCACCTTGGCCCATGTAAACCTATACTCAATGTTGCTCACCTTTCTCAATGGAATAAACTTTGTTTATTTATTTATGTGTGTGAAATTCAAATTTAAAATATGTAGTGTTTATTTTTCTTTGGGAAAGGAGTGGGTTTTATGTAAAGTCATTTGGGAGAGAATTTTAATTGCCGAGGGGGATGGAAATAAAATGAAAGATTGGTCCAAGTGGCTTATATTTGTTTGGCTTTCGAAAAAAAAAGATTTCAATTAAAGGCAAAACAAAATTAAATAAAAATAAAAATAATATTCGATATTAAAAATTGGAAGGCTAGTCCATCACTAGTTGACTTTCCTAATCACTCTTCGATTTTAAAAATTAGGAACAGTTATGTTTTGGATTCAATTAGACCTAAAAATTAAGTTTTGGTCCATATAAATTACATAATTGATGGGGAGGATATAAGATATGAATAGATCAATATACCTTTCAAAACTATTTTCTCTCACAATGTTTGACATTTTTTTTTCATTTTAAATTTTTTTTAATAATTATTCTGAAAATTTATTATTTTTAGAAAATAAATTTTTTTAAAATATATTCTAAAAATATATCATTTAAAAAAAATAAATTAGACATATTTTTAGTTATTTTTTATAGACACAATTTTAAATTTAAATAATAATAATAATACTAATTTATTTTTGTTTTTTTGGAAAATGGTGTATTTTTTTAAATCACTTAATTATATTGAATTTTATTAAGGTTTATAAAATGAATAAATTTATTTATTTTTTTTTTTTTTTCAGTCAACAAATGTCATTTTCGAAAAGATAAAAAATTTGTATCGTTCTTCTCAATTTTCACACTTTTTCTGGATCTTAAACTTAAATAGTAAACTTATATAAACCAAAGCTTAATTTTCGGACTCAACTGGGTCCAAAACACAATTGTCCTTAAAAATTATTCATATTGTTTTTTGTTTGAAAAATATTTTCTTATTTTTATTTATATATATATATATATAATTATTGTAGTAGTAGTAGTAGTATTTCTCCAAACCCCAACCCTAATAAAATTATCTTTACTCCAATAAAATACTCGTATATTGTCTTCCCATACGTGCATAAATTTGAACCTGGACGAGTTTGTCCTTGGGCCCAGCCTAAGTCACTAAAACATTGAACGGGTAGGCAGGCCCAACTGCCCAGGGCGTCTCATAAAACGACGTCGTGTTTACAGACCCCGGTTTCACCTTTGACGAAATCAAGGTGTCTAGTTTTACAAATAAGCAAAAAAGTAGGGGTTTTTATTTCTTACTATTTACTGGCACACGAGATTTGCGTATAGGGTCGTCAGTTTCTAAAATATCTCCAAATCGTCCTTTATATTCAGCTCTTCTCTTTGTCTCACTACTCTCTCTCTCATTAGGGTTTCCGGCTTTCGCAATCGCTGATAAGGTAAGAAGTAAGAACCACGTCACATGCTTTTTCTTGTTTTCCCCTTCTGTTTGGTTTCCGAGAAACATGAGAAAATAAAATGAAACCTTTGGATCTGGAAAATTTTCCAGGTTTGGAGCTCCAGTTTATTTTTTTCTTTTTTTCTTTTTTTATTTATATGTAAGAATTTATTTTTTCCCCTTCCTACATTATCTGGGCAACCAGATGGTCCATTGTGCTCTGATCTGTAGTTTTTCTTTTTAGAAATGGTAGATCTGATTGTTCGTTCACTCGATCTGTTCCGAAAATTAGGGTTTTTAGGAATGATTCACCTTCTGCGGATATTTTTTTTTTCCTTATTTATTTCTGCAATTTTTCATTGTCTTTTGCGCCTTTGAAGGTTTCCCCCCTAAAAATTTATAGTTGTAGTGGTTAGTTCATGTTTTATGGATATATTTGTGTAATTTATTGTCTGGGGAGTTATTGTTATGTTTTTGTCTCTTGGGAGTTTGATTTTTCCTATAATTATGATTTTGCATTAGCCATTTTGCTCTCTTATTTGTCATGTTTGAATCTTGGTTTTTCTATAATTGTGATTCTTGTTGTCTAAGTTTTTGCTTGTTTTGATTAAGTACTGCTCCTGTATGAATTTCCTCGAACCTTTTCCTATTGTTGTATAACAGTTGATATTTAGCATCAGACAAATTTTTGTGTTTCTCTTTATCTTCAATTGGCTTTGGAAAAAGTTAATTTACGCCATTCCCATTTTCTTTCCTCGAGGAAGAATGTTTAAATCTTTTCCAGATTTGGAAAAGAAAGAAAAATTTGTGGCCATTTGATTTGAGCGTTTGATCACGTTTCACGATTACAATTACAATTGTCTGGAGATCAGACTTTTTTTTTTCAAACACCAGAAAGTTTATTGTAGATGTTCTGTCATTTAGGAACCTATTGTCAATAAAAGAACAAGAAGATCTAAGATTTTTTAGCTTTTTTTAGATCTCCAAGACATGTAGGAGATACATTTATCGAATGGTTTTGTGGACTCCTGCTGCATGATTTTCATATCAAATGGAGGAAATTGAGGTCCTGTCATGCTTCACCTCTGGATCCTTGATTTTCAAGTATTCCTTTTGTATTTTAAATTAACTGAGAGATGGATTCTTGTTGATTCTTCTGTCTACCAAACACATGAGAAAGTACATATATCAAATGACTTTATGGATTCTTGCTGCATAATTTTCATATGGGACTCAAAGAACTTATTCACTCTCTTTTATGTGACAAATAGATCAATGTTTTGCAAATGCACTAAATCAACTCCTGATTCTTGTGGTCCTACTTCATCTGAAAATATCTCCCACTTTTTTCTTCTTCATTATGTAATATTTAAGTGGTTTATGAAACATTATCTTATCTTTTTCACAGTGAAAATGAGGCCCATTTTCTGTGGTAACTTTGATTACGATGCAAGACAGTCTGATTTGGAGCGACTTTTCAGAAGATATGGGAAGGTTGATAGAGTTGATATGAAGACTGGTATGTAGTTTCTCCTTGAATGTTTCTTTCCTTTTATTTGATTATTGCTGATTTGTAAAATTGATCTCTTCAATAATCTGTCAACGGCTATGCTTATTTTTAAGTTGTGTGCTTTGTTGTTATGGCCTGGTTCTCTTTTGGTTGAGCATTATGGCATTGATGTTAGAGCTCTTAGAAGATCTTACAAATGCCAAGTAACTGTTGGTGCATGAACTATGACTTTGTAGTCAATTTGGTTGCAATTATTCTTTCAATATGGAAAGATTTGTAAAATAAGTTTGTGTTGCATTAAATTGTAAGGAAGGCATGCACCAAAAATTGAATTTTCAAGGTAAGTTAACCATTTGGGCATACTTTAGAACAAAAATCCTTCTGTAAACTGTTTTTGAAGAGGGAATATTTTCTTTGAACTATTGAATCACCATGGTGCATGTATGAGTAAGAATTCAGCGACTTTCATAATGCTGCTAGCCATTGCGATTTGGCATTTACCCTAACTTGATGGAGTTATACTGGAGAAGACAAATGGAATTGTGGTGTGACCCAAGGAGGTTGATGGCTCATGAGGTGCTTGAGTAGGTTTGTATACAGTTGGGATCATGTCTTAACCTGAATGGTGTCATGGTGTATGATAGGTAACGATCTGAAAGCCTCCTGACACCTGATGCTTTTGATTTATTTACATTCTTAATTGATTCATTTGCTTATTTGAGTTAGTGCTCATAAGCAAGATAGGGTCAAGCCAAATTACCTGTGTTTGCATCAACTCTGCATCACTGCAGAACATGAAAATTATCAGATAAAATCTATGCACACATTTCACAATAAGGCAGTGAGTCGCACAACAGCAAGGCAGTTCAGCAGTGGACAGATTCATACTCTTAAATATAGCTGCTCCCTGTTACTCCAGTCATTCAGAAGCAGGACTTCACTTCCAGACCATGCCACTCATCCTGTCCTCGTTGAGTTTTAGTGGGGGTTTGAGGATATGGTTAAAGAAAAAAAAAAAAAAAACGCAAGCATGTTTTTTGAAGTGCAAAACCCCCATATTCAACAGTTTCTTTGGCGCAGGATTGTCTTGGACTATCCATACACTCCCTGGCTGATGGATGAGCTCATCTGCATTCTGTTTCCTGCCAGTGAGTTCCCAAGAAGAGTCACTCTGGTCCACAATGGCACCACCATCCATATTTTCCTGAGATTCCACTGCCTTTCATTCCACATGATTTTCGCACAGCCTTCAATTTCAGACCTTGAACCTCACAGCAGAGGCAGCAGAATAGATGGAGAAGGCACTCTCTTTTCATTTCCTTCCATGAGACATGCACTTTTGGATTGTTGTTCCTTGACATCACTTAGTTCACACAAGGTCTGTTGCTAATTTTACTGGTCACTTAGTTCATAGATTTCAGGGTGGTTGCCAAGTTTTTATTTTGGGGGTGGAGTATTAGATGGTTTGTATATTTTTCTGAAGATAAAAATTGCAATCACATATTGGAGAATCCTTTTACGGGAGGATCTGGAAACCAATTTCCTTTTACACATGTAGCAAATATGCGATCCTTTTATTTAGGTTCTTTTCCTTTATTCAATTGTAGGATTTGCCTTTATATATATGGAGGATGAAAGGGATGCTGAGGATGCAATTCGAGGACTTGATAGAACAGGCTTTGGAAGAAAAGGGCGCAGGCTTCGTGTCGAGTGGACAAAGGTAATGCATAATCTATAGTATTAGTTCTGATGATAGTTTTGTCATTTGTGTCTTTGTATGGTTTCTTTTCCTAATAACACATTTCACTTAAGCTCTTCTAATTGTGTTGCAGCAAGAACGTGGCATTAGAAGGCCTAGTGGTTCTAGAAGATCTTCAACCAATTTAAGACCTGCAAAGACGCTGTTCGTTATTAATTTTGATCCATATAATACTAGGACAAGGGACTTGGAGAGGCACTTTGATCCATATGGGAAAATATTAAACATAAGGATCAGAAGGAATTTTGCATTTATTCAGTATGAATCACAAGAGGATGCCACTAGAGCATTGGAGGCTACAAACATGAGGTCGATTCTCCTCATTTTTCTTTTACTTTTTATTCTGTACATGATTGCTAGTTTTGTAGCATTATATATTGCGTGAAAAAAATCTTGCTGCTACATGTTTACTATTTAAGGGCTCATTTTATTATGAATGTTTAGTAGCTTTTTTATGATGATTTTTCTGTTTATTCTGGATGTACAGCAAGTTGATGGATCGAGTTATTTCAGTGGAATATGCAGTTCGAGATGATGATGAAAGGAGAAATGGATATAGCCCTGACGGAAGGAGGCGCGATAAGTCATCTGAGAGAAGCTATGACAAAGGACGATCCTTGAGTCCCTACCGGAGGGAGAGAGGTAGTCCTGATTATGGTCGTGGCTCTAGCCCAAGTGCCTACAGAAGAGAGAGAGCCAGTCCTGATTATGGCCGTGGCCCTAGCCCTAGTCCCCGTCGAAGAGATAGGGCTATCCCTGATCATGGCCGTAGTCGTAGTCCTAGTCATCATCGAAGAGAGAGGACTAGCCATGATTCAGCTCGTGGCCCCAGCCGGAGTCCATATCGAAGTGAAAGAAGTGAGAGGGCCATTCCTGATTATGGCCGCGGTCGCAGTCCAAGTCCTGGACGGAGAGAAAAGATTATGCCTGACTATCCGGACAGACCCAGTCTGAGTCCTGAGCGAAAAGAGAAGACAGGACGATCAGAGAAGGCTATCCCTGATTATGGCCGTGGAGCTAGCCCAAGTTCCCCTCGTCGAGAGAGGACTAACTCTGATTATGTTCGTGCCAATAGCCGCAGTCGCAGCCGCAGCCGCAGCCAGAGCCAAAGTCCACGACAAAGAGAGAGGACTAAGCCTGATTATGGCCATGAAAGGAGTGTGAGTCCTGAACAAAGAGAGAAGGCCAATCCTGATTATGGCCGTGGTCCTAGCCGAAGTTCCCCGCGTAGAGAGTATGACCGTGGTCCCAGCCAAAGTCCCCAGCAAGGTGAGAGGGCCCTTCCTGATTATGGCCGTGGCCCCAGCGACAGTCCATATCAAAGAGAGAGTATCAGTCCTGACTATGGCCGTGGGCCCAGCCCAAATTCCAAGCGTGAAGAGAGGGACAGTCCCAATTATGGTGGATCTGCAAGCCCCATGAATGGGAGATACCGGAGGTTTGTATTATTCTGGGTCTTTGATCTCAGAAGCTACAATTTTCGTATCTGTTGTTTGGCCTCCTTTGCATATTTTATATAACTCATTTTGCTTATACCTTTTTACTGATGATGCAGTCGTTCACCCCCGGCACGGGAAAGATCTCGATCTTAGTAGCTCAAAGGGAACAACTGGTCTCTTGCTGGCAGCAGAACAACTTGAAAGTGTTGCAATTTTCAATTTTCCTCATCACAAACAACCTTTTTTTAGTACTAAACTATGATATATGCTTCTAAACTTTGTGATAAGTAGGCTTTAGTATTAGCTTTATATTGTTATGGAGATGAATGCTTAAAAAAATATGCTTGGACTTTAGATTTTGTCATTCATCAGGGAAACCTAGAATACAAAATGTTTGATCCATGTTTGGCCTCATAGATTTGATGGTTACCAGAATATGCCAGCCTTTGTTTTTCTCTTTTCTTTTCAATTTTTTTACCGGTTTGTGAACGTGGGATTCTTGTCCAGGATTGAATATTGTGTTTTAACAAGCATTATTTCCGAGGGTTATTTAAGGCTTCAGATTCTTTTTGAGGTCGGACTATGCGGGCATGTTTATTAGAAAAAGAAAATTGCCTTCCAGGTCCATATTGAAAATCACAACGTATGGATTTGGAACTCTCAAGTATTAGTAATGATGCTGATATTGGCCTCATGAAAACGTGGTTTTGATGGTATTATATATGCAGGTGGACGCAGGGCTGAGCTCAATTCTCGCCAACCTTCTGTAAGTGCAGGGTTTCTCCTACTTTATGATCGACAGACTAGGGCATATTTGGTATTTGGTATGCTGAAATGAGGAATAGGAATGGGTATCTCATTTCCTTTTTCTATAATAGAAATGAAATTCAAAGTAATTCTAATGGAAATTAAATATTATTTATAAGTGAGACATTTTTTAATTTCTAGTAAGTTATTTTTAAAAATATTTATCAAAAATTAAATAATTAAATACTTAATTTTGATTTTGTCAGAACATAAATTGTAAATTCAGTTTATATAATGTAAATTAAATTTAATTGCCATCTTATTAAAAAAAAATTAATAATTAAAAATAAATTAAAAATAAATTATTTTTAATAAAATATTAATATTAATATTATAATAAAATAATAAATTATATTTTTTACAAATGTTATATTTTTTTTTGTTTTGTTTTTTCATAGACGAAGACAAAATGTATTGGTAAAACCTCAAAATAAGGGGTGCAAGAAAAAACCTAAAGAGGTAAAAAGTTAGTCATCATGCCAATTACCCAAAAAATTTAGAAAAGAGAGGGAGAGTTTAAATCCAAAAATTGTTAAAATCACTCTAGAAAAGACTAAAAAAAAAGGTTTCTCAAGCAAGTTCTAACCTCTCTTCCTCTTGGAACTTTATTTGATTTTACTTTCCCTAAATACACCAAAAATGAAAAATAGGCGTCAATCTCCATACTACTCTCCTCTTCTTCCCTAACCCCTTAACTTTCCATTTTGGAAGCAGATTTCCCAATGAGGTCGGGAACACCCACACCAATCCAAAAGAAGATAGTAGCAAAGTCCATAGCTCCTTTGCCTTACCATAATGAATCAAAATGTTGTCCATCGATTCCTCCTTGTCTTTACAAAGGCTACACCTGTTGACCATGGACTAACCCCTCTTCATTCACATGTCTACTATTAAAATTTTTCCCCAAACTGCTTCCCATGCAAAAATAAATAAATAAATAATAAAAAATGAGTTCTAAGAGGGGCATACGAACCCCAAATCTCTTTGGTGGCTAGAAATAAAAGGTTATTCTCAGTCCCTAGACCTATAATATGATTTGACTTTAAACTTTCCCCTCCTCTTGATCTTCCAAATTAAGGAATCTCCCCTTCTCGAATCTTTAGTGTAGAAATATGCTCCAAAAAATGAGTCACCTCCTCCAATTCCCAATCTTGGAAGGATCTTCTAAAGTGCACCTCCCAATACCCGCCTCCACCTCCTTGTCTTCTCCAAAGGTTAACAATTGTAGCAGAATTATGGGTTACAATTCTAAACAACATAGGGAAAAGATCTTTCAGCTTAGAATCCCTAACCCAAATGTCCCAACAAAATCTCATAAATCTACCATTTCCATTACAGATACTAATTCTAAGAAGGAAATCATTCCAACCCTTTCCAATTGAATTATAAAAATATAGATATTAACATTAATTGATTTATTTTGTTAAAAATAAATAATAATAATAATAATAATAATAATAATAATTCAAAATTAATCATTTTTATACTATTTATATGATTTTATAAATTTTATAAAAATGTGGATTTATTACCTTATAAAAGCATAATTAAATTATTTTTAAAAAATAAAAAATAATTATTCAAAATTAATAATAGATAATATTAGTCTGTTTTAAATGAATATAAAATGAAATAAAATTTAATTTTTTTAGGGTATAAATGAGTCAATTTTTTCATTATAAGCATAAATTTATTAATCAATTTCGAAAATGACATTATGAAATTTTTATTTAATTTATAATTAATTAATCAAGTTTTTGAATTTCAAATTATTCTTAAAAATGACAAGATTTATTAAAAAATTTAAAGCATTAATTATTTCTATTATTTTTTATAGTCATTATATATATATATTTTGAGTTTTAAATTATTTTTAAAAATTATTAAACTTATTAATAAATCACATGCACAAATATATTTTTACTATTTAGCTATAAAAAATCTCAAGGATTTTTTAAAAAGAAAATAAAAAATTATTTCAAACTATACACAATATAAGATTTTTTTTTAAAATAAAATAAAAATAAATTATTTTAAATTATATGTACTAATATTATAGACAATCTTTTTCTTTATTTTCATTCACATTTTTATTTAAACATTGAAATGGAAACAAATTATTATTCCAACATTGTATTCTTATATGCATCCAGACACAAGAATTGAAATAACCAAATTTATTTCTATTCAAAAGGGAATAAACACAAGAATTAAAATAATCAAATTCCTTTCCTTTCAAGAAGGAATATAAATAGAAACAAAATATTTATTCTCATTCCCGATACCGTGTGCTAAACATGCCGATCCTTTCTAGTATTCTAGATGGCGTAGAATGGAATCGATGCTTGCCATTGACATGGGTTGGTGGGTCGGCGTTAGGCCTTTGAACATGGTTGTGATCGAGTATCTTTTGGTTTGTTCCGTCATCCTGAAAATGAAACCTTGGAATTGGTCACCCATCTTCAGTCTTCACTCCACAAAAGCGGTTGCATGCAATAATTCATAGTTGGTAGTTGAAGTCATCCATCCATTTCCATTTCCACCAGTTCACCATTTTCTTGCGTTCTATGACTACCTTACAAACTCTGACTCGTATCCTTTCCAAACTTGGACTGGGTCAGCCCATAGAGAAATCCAAACAGTTGGTTGTTAAGGAAGATTGGTAAGCTCAGCCCAATTTAAGTGGGAGTGGCCCAAGATGTAAGGACCAGATTGGGTCCTACCCTCCCTGCTAGATATTATATACTTCCTTGATGCAAGGACCTTGACGTTGATGGTAAAATATTTGAGGAAATAATAAAAAAAGAAAAATTATTCCAATAATCTCTAATAAAAGGTATTTTGATTCTCTCGGTGTAAATTATTTTTAAAAAACAAGTTTCAAAAAATAATAAACCAAAAATAATGGATAGGTTATTTTTAAGAATAAATACAAATTCAATTTATGTAATATAAACGGAATTTAATTCAAGTTTTATTAAAAATAAAAATAATTTTTTAATATATTAAAAAATAAATAATTTTAATAAAATATGAATATTATATTGATTTCCTTATAAAGCATAATAAATTTATTTTGTTAAAAATAAATAATAGTAATAATAATCTAAATTATAATTTTCAATATTATTTTATTTTAAATGAATTTAAAAATAAATAAGGCTAATTTTTTTAAGGAACAAATGAGCCAAATTTTTCATTAGATATATATAGAAATTTTTTATTTAATATATAATTAATTTATCAATTTTTTGAATTTCAAATTATTTTTAAAAATTAAAATATTCATTAAAAATTTAAAGTATTAAAAAATTCTTATTACTTTATTTTTCTTTTAAAAAAATAAAACGGGTAAAGACGCCTTCTACTTTTCTCTAAAAACAATTCTCTCCTATTTTAAAAAACTATTTCTAGAAAACAACAATCAAATAATATTATAAATTTTTTTAAAATATTTTTTTATTTTTAAAAACATAATACTATTTTTAAATCACATATTTGTATTAATCAAATGTTTTTTAAAATAAAACTAAAAAGTATTTTAAACTTTGTAGTTTGAGAATATTTATTTAAATAAAAAAAATTATTTTAAAGTATATCTAAGATATTATTATCAATTTATTTATTTATTTATTTATTCATATTCATATTGTTACCTAACATTTAAAACCGAAACAAATAATCATTCCACAAAATTTGTAACTACAAAATTCATTCCCCTAAAAAAAATAGAAATGAAAATAAAATATTTATTTATATTTCTTATTCTCATACCCTAAATATGAACTTATTGTATCACTTTTAGATACATTTTTCACTTTTAGGAACTCAAATTTATAAAATATAAATTTCAAATAGTTATTTAAAAATAATTAACATTTTATATAATTTTTAGTTATTATATTTTAATAATATAGGTACTGTATTTGACCATTTTAGATACTAATTTTGACCGATCAATGCATGAAATTTGAATTATTTTCAATAAATTTTTATTTGTAATTACTTTTATTTTTAGAGAATTTTTATTTGTAATTATTTTTATATGAATATGGAAACACACTTTTTCCTATTTAATAAAATTAATTTGTTCATTAATTACTTAAGAGACCGAAAATCTTGAATATATGGGCCTCGTCCTCATATAACAACCTTATCCTCTGTATCATAATATCTTAAAATGTTAATGTGAAAAGTCCTGTTTAATAGACAATGGACCATGACAATTGAAAATGGACATATATAGAAACCATGTTATCGTTATAGTTTCAAAAGATATTTTTTTCCAATAATTATTGAAAAAGATATTTTTTTCCAATAATTGTCAAAAAGTTGTCATAGTTGAAATCTTTACGTGTACACATTCGATTACAGCTCTGATTATGTCTGATCTTTTTAAAGCATAATGCTATTTCTTTGATCACGCAACAATAATGTCAACAATACGAGTGTATCGATAGTTATTAGTTCTTATGATTCGTATACACATCAATTCCTAAGTCCCATTGTTGTCTGTTACATTCAAATGGGTCCAGGGTTGAATTATATCATTTTTTTTATTGGATTTTTCAATGCAAACAACAAAAAGAAGAGAAATAGAATAAATATTATTTGTCCAAAACCTCTTTTTCTTTGATTCTTGTCCCGAAATAACGAATTGAGTTTGTATAGACATTTTGGATTCGCTATTGAAATATCTTTTCTAGTCGTATATTCGATTTAAATGATGTTACATAATTACCTTTGAATCCTATGATTTTATATCCAAATTTATAATCATACACCTTAGTTTATTTATTTAAAACCTAGATTTTGCATTTCATGTTTGGGTATTTTAATTTTTTTTTTCATTTGTATTAAAAAATAAAAAACATTTTAAATCGTAAATTATTTGTTCATGTCAAAATAATTCCCATGCTTTCAAATCATTTTTTTTTGGGACATTTTTGCTAATGCCTTGATTCCCATGGATAAGAATACCACCCTTTTAGAACCAAATTCCAAAACTCAAAAAACGAAGACAGCAAAAAAGTGATTCTCATTTCCGATCCTTTGGAATAAGAATGACATGCCCCTATGCGATTCCCATTTCCACTCCAAATTTTCTCCACAACCAAACAACCCCTCCACCGCTCAATCCTCATCCACAGCTAGGAGGCTGGGTCCCGGAGATGTACCGTCTTTTTCAGACACCTCCCATTGCCCACGCTGAACGGAGCACGTGACACCCACATGAACTCCCAAAGCACTAGCTCGTGTTCTCACGTTCCCTGCAGGTGCGTGGATGTGTTGTCAGGTGATCCAGAAAATATTCTGCTTGGGTGTATGTGAGGTGGGATGTACACCCCACATTTTCAATCAAGTTGTCACGTTGGTGAGGAATGGGCCCAATGACAGCAAGATCCAACCGTACATCTAGTAGAAGTGGGTCCAAAGGTACACGCGTCACAATATAAGCATCACATCCATGTCTCCCATCATGCAGTCAAACAGACCTCGTTAATCGAGTCATGTTGCGTCATCTCGGGACACGTTTCGGTTGTTAGCTAGTACTTCTCATCATACGGTATTAGATATTTCCTCCCCCAAGCTCATCAAAAGCGCGTGATCCTCGTATTTTTAAGTCTACGGTAATATTTGTTTTTTCTCCTAAATATTAAATGCTTAATAAGGTTAAGAATTAAGTTATTTGTTTTTATAATATTTTAAATATTAAAAAATAAATAAAAACAAGTATTTTAATTTTTTTTATTTAAATTAAATTTTTTTAGACAAAAATTTATAATAAATCATAAAAAATAAATAATTTAAATTTTAAAAGTAAATTATTTTTAATAAAAAATTATTTAAAATTTTAAATAATTATATTAAAAGTAATTCTTGAATTAATACTTGAAAGTTAGTTTTTTAAAACTTATTTTTTCTAATTGTATAATATATTATAAAACTATTAAAAAATACTTTTTTAAAGTCAAAATGCTTAGTTAATTCTTTATTTTTTTAACAAATAAAACAATACATGATTAAGACTTAAAATTGACTTGGATTCAAGGGAGGTTCCAATGTTATCATAACTTCCCAATAATAATTAAACTAACAATAATGTAACACATTTAATTAACTTCTAAAGCATACAAAACTTTAGTTTAAATTACAAGAAAAATAAAAGCGAAAAACCTAAAAGAACAACATAACAAAAAGAAGAGAGTCTGACTCAACATCTATCGAAAAGCAATATTAATCATGTATCTCGTTACTTTATATTTAATTCGTTTCTGATTACTTTATTTTCAATTCATTTCTCATTACTTTTTTGTTCAACTTATTTTTTTTTGTTTTATATTTTAGACTTTTTTTTATCTTAATCGTGCATATTTTTGCCCATATTTATTCATGTAGATTTTATAGTATAGTTTCGAGATTACAATTTTTAAAGGAAAAATCCAAATACACATAACTGAAAACAAGTTTGAATGGCAAACTATAGGAATGAAAACATGCATTGGAAGAGAATAAAATTGAGAGACATGTTGGGCTACTTTTCGTCAACTTTGTGATATTCTATACCACCAAAGGCTAAAAGGGGATGAAAGGAAGAAAAATCTGACCAAATATATATATGTATATATTTTTAAAGAAAAATTCTCAAAAAGAGTTTCAAACAAGTGGAGTAAGCAAAGCAGGGAGGTGATGTCATGAAACAGGGAATGGCATGGGTCGCTCCCATTCAACAAGTCAGCTAATCAGCCCCCCGGTCGGTACGGCATGCGGATGTTTCGGCTGATGACACCTGCCCTCCTTCCACCACCAACCCATTCTCCACTTCCACACTCTTGTCTCTTCTTCCCCACTACAACCATAACCACTATGTTTTTGCTCTACTTTGAATCACAACCTCCATTGATAAGGCCAAATCACAAGGAGGAGGAGAAGAGAAAAAACAAAAACACCCCATGAATGCCTTTGTTTTAATAAGTCAACTTCCATGGCTTTTCTTTCTTTCCTTCTTTCCTTTTTTTTTTTTTTTTTTTAAAAAAAACACACATAATGGTCATTGGGATTCTTTGATTGCAATTAGACTGAAACTTTGAGAACTCGTCTTGATAACATCCTCATTCTTTGACCTATACATGTTTGCTGGATCAAGATCAAATCTTGAGTCAACCCTTCATTAAGTTCATCGCTTTGGGTTGTGGCAGTGTTCTAGATCTTAGGTACCCACCAATATTTACGACAACCCACGTTTGGAAGCATGGATAACCCTCAAAATTAATGGCTTAAAAAGCCACATTATGGACAAGGGAAAACCACTAAATCTAGTTATTGACTAGACATACGGTTTAAACAAAGATCTAACTCGGTTTTAGCCTCATCTTAGTGTAGTTCTAAGGCTGCTAACAATGGATTTCTTGTGTGTAACTTATCTCTACTGCCAGTCCATTAATTGTACATACAATATTTTGTTGTTATCACAGTCGACAAGCCATGTTTCCCTCGTCTCACGTTTCTAGAAAAGCTTACCATCTTGTCCATATGTTTCTTTCTATGTTCATCCTCTCTCCTTCAGACCATAGTTTTTATTATATATGGAGACCCCCATGTTCAACTTTCTTTGTTTTTTAGTACCTTAAAGTTTGATGACTAGGGTTTGTTCTTGCATGCAATTTTCCAATTGGAACATAAAAGGAAAAGAGAGAACATTTCCCAACATTTCTTTCTTTTCTTTTGTTTTTTTGTTTTTTTTTTCTTTTTTTCTTTTTGGAATCTAAATTCTAAAGCGTGTGTGTATAGATTTGAATGGAAATTAAAGCAAAAGCATGTTCATACTTCAAATCTTCCAAACAAATAAGACTTCATTTATTCAAACCCAATTAAAAACATGGACCCAAAATTAGAAAAAGGATTACATGAGAGTCCAAGAAAGGAATTCTAGAACCAGAGGAGGGGGTAATGGGAATGGGAACTTTGGATTTTGGAGTCAATCAGAATGTTATGAATGAATGGGATTAAAAGCATACATGGGAGAAGTCTTTAGTCGTGGAATTTTTTAACACGTTTTTGAGACTGAGACCAGGGCATGCACCGTCGCTATTCGGGCTAGAAGCGAAAGAGGGGTGCTCTCAGACTTTCGAAAAAAATCAAAAGAGTCTTAAAAAACATTTATTAAAATATGGTACTATTTTTATAATTATTTTTAAGAAGTTGTATTTTGAAAAGATAATTTTTTAAATGTATCGTAAAATCTTATATTTTAATAAATATTTTTAAAATTTACTGCAAGTTTATCGAAATGCTGTCAAATTGCAAGCTTTTAGAGTGGGCTCGGCCCTTGGCACAAAAGGTTAAAGACCAACCCACTAAACTCACTTTGACAACCGCCCAAGTGGCACTTTCGACCGCACCATAATGGATTTCCACCACCTCGTGTAAAACCACGACTTTGGATCGAATGTCTATGCCCCCACTAAACCCCACTTTCCATTTTAATCGAATAATATTTGGCTATTTCCCCTTCTGACTTCCAAGAATATACCTTCCCTCCTCCTCAGCCATATGAAATCACATTGATATATTCACATTTTAAACCCTCTCAATTGCCGCCCGACCATGGGTAATTTCATGAATTATTTTCACACATAACAGTTTGATGATGTATGTAGACGTATATAATCAGGAATTAAAAAACTAAAGTGGCACATCTTGAAGCCGTCCATCCATCCACAAGATGGACGAGTATTAGCTAGGGGGGGTGTGGGAGATTAAGGTATATATTTATATCTTAATCCGTACTTATATATGGATCCGGAGATTAATTAGTATCAATTGGGTCCATGTACGACCGGCCAAAATTTGTTTGTCTTTATGGGGGATTATGAATTGAAGCTCAGTGCTCCTTAATCGAAAACGTTAATGCATACCCTTTGACTCTGATTTTATAATGTTAGTCGGAGCTCCCATCCATGGATATGAACTTGTTTTGGCAGTTAAAAATTTGGGGAATGGTGGAAAATGTGGTGGGAGGAAGGAGGAAAAAATAATTGGGGGATTAGATAGGGGATCTTAGTTGAGGGAAAGAGAGTGAGGAAGTGTTGCTGCCTGGCCTGGGCCTTAAAGGCCAAATTCCAGACTCAAAAAATTGTGAGAGACATGCGCCAAACACTGTTGTAGCCGGTACAAGGGACAGACGAATAGGCCAAATCTTTATGAGAATGTCAGTACTCAGTAGGAGTTAGAAGGCTTTTTGGGCCAAAAGCCGTCCAGGAAAGCCTTTATAAGCCCTTCTCCACCACCTCTCAAACCCCCGCTCCCTCTCTCCCTAAATCTTCTCTCAACCTCCCTCTCTCTCTCTCTCTCTCTCTCTCTCTCTCTCTCTCTCTCTCTGTCACGACAATGTGTCAGCCACCTTCATCTCCTCTCTCACCCAAATGCAATTCAAACCATGGTTATCCTCAAAAAATGAAAGAGCCAGAGCCCCACATGGGCACCCCATTGATCCCCAAAAGCCCAACATCTAACCAACAGCAATATACACAAACCCACCTCTCTCTAGCCATTAGAGAAGCCACCTCCATAGCTAAAATTGCTCTTCCCATGATACTCACAGGCCTTCTACTCTACTCTCGTTCGATGATCTCCATGCTCTTCCTTGGCCGCCTCGGAGAGCTAGCTTTGGCCGGCGGTTCTCTCGCCGTCGGCTTTGCTAACATCACTGGTTACTCTATTCTCTCTGGCCTCGCCATGGGAATGGAACCCATTTGTGGACAAGCTTTTGGAGCCAAGAGACATGCCCTCCTTGGCCTCTCTCTTCAGAGAACTGTGCTTTTGCTCCTCTTCACTTCACTTCCCATAGCTTTTCTTTGGTTAAACATGAAGAGAATTCTACTCTTCTGTGGCCAAGAGGAAGATATAGCTACAGAAGCTCAATCATATCTCCTCTATTCTCTTCCTGACCTCTTTGCTCAGTCTCTTCTTCACCCATTACGGATCTACCTTCGAACTCAATCCATAACTCTGCCTCTCACATTCTGCGCTACTATGTCAATTTTTCTGCACATACCCATTAATTACCTTCTTGTTTCGCATCTCAATTTAGGAATCAAAGGCGTTGCTCTTAGTGGGGTTTGGACTAACTTCAACCTTGTAGGTTCTTTAATCATCTACATACTCATCTCCGGCGTGTACAAGAAAACTTGGGGAGGATTATCCATGGAGTGCCTGAGAGAGTGGAAAACTCTCCTGAATTTAGCTGTTCCCAGCTGCATTTCAGTCTGCCTCGAATGGTGGTGGTATGAAATCATGATTCTGCTTTGTGGGTTGCTGCTCAACCCAAGAGCAACCGTTGCTTCAATGGGGATTCTGATTCAAACCACTTCACTCATCTACATATTTCCATCTTCGCTGAGCTTCAGCGTATCCACAAGGGTCGGCAACGAGCTAGGCGCCAACCAGCCAAACAAAGCCAAGTGTGCCGCCTTTATAGGCCTGGCCTGCAGCTTCACACTTGGGTTTTCAGCACTGCTGTTCGCAGTCATGGTGAGGAACGTATGGGCAAGCATGTTCACACAAGACGCAGAGATCATAGCCTTAACATCAATGGTCCTCCCCATCATCGGTCTATGTGAGCTTGGGAACTGCCCACAAACAACAGGATGCGGGGTGCTGAGAGGCACAGCCAGGCCAAGAGTTGGAGCAAACATCAACCTGGGTTGCTTCTATCTGGTTGGAACCCCAGTTGCAGTAGGGCTAGGGTTCTACGCAGGGTTCGACTTCCAGGGTCTGTGGCTCGGTCTCTTAGCCGCACAGGCCTCATGCGTGGTGACCATGCTGATTGTTTTGAATCGAACAGATTGGGAGGTAGAAGCCCAGAGAGCGAAACAGCTGACTTCAGGCCCTCTGGTTCCCGATGAGGAAGACGACCCATTAATCAAACCTGAAATCAAGGTGAATTCTTACAGTCTGGCCGGTGATTTAGATCCTCCTCACTCACCTGTTTAATCCATCATTCTTTTTTTTTTTTTCTTTTTTTTTTTTTCTTCTTTTTCCTTTTCCCCTAAAATGTAAAGGAGAGGGAGAAGGGTAGTTTTGGGACTACGCAGTACTTTACTCATGAAAAAATCTATCTCCAGGATTTTCTTTCTACTTCCATGGAATTCTTGAAATTCATGGGATGTAACCTGCCAGGAGATCAACCCCCATTTTTCTATCTTGTACTCTTAATTTTTAGAAATTAATTATATACAAACAAATTGAAAGCAAAGTTGATTAATTAAATAAATAATTAATTAATTAAGTATTTGAGGCTCCAATGCTTTGGTTTAATTTATACATATATGCACGTATGATCACAAAGTCAGCGCCTTATATTTAATTAATTAATTAATTACATTGTTTATAATTAAACACCCCAATTTCAAACACAAACAAACAATTAATTGAATGAAATCAATCATATTTGGGTTATAGTTAAGACAAGTTGAATTAAATTAGGTAATGGTGGGATATGATTTGAAATGAATGGGAAAAATTTGTACACATTAATCTAAAAAAGACCTTTAAGGAATCTCAACCGAAACGTGACACATACCCATCAACTAACTTTTCACTAGTGGTTAATATTTATACTTTGAATTTTAAATGGGGTTGTAGCAAGTGGGAGGGGGGGGGGGGGGGGGGGGGGGGGGGGTGGGGTGGGTTATAGACTTTGATCAAGGACATTGTGACCTCCTAAATCCCTATTCACATGTTTGTTCATATTGGATTTGGGTCATTATTTAAACATTAATTTTGGCATGCCATCATCCCATGATAATCCCACTAATGGCTCAATCTCTTCAAAAATATGAATTTTTTAGCACAAACCCACAGATCCCCAAGATATCCCCCCTTTTTTTTTTTTTTTTTTTTTTTTACAATTTTTTTTTGTACTTAATCCACATTAAAATATTTTTTCAAGCTAACATTATTTGAAATATCGATAAATTTAATTAATTAAAACCTTAATATAAGCAAAGATTATTCGATTTTTTCTTTTTTCTTTTTTAAGTTTTAGGTGATGTCTGTTTTTGGTTGAACAGAAAATATCAAAAGAAAAAATATTTAATTTTTTTATTCAGTAACTTATTAATATCAATCAATATAATTAAAGTAAATTTATTATTATTAAATTAATTTTAGTTATATTAATTAATAATAATAGATTTTTTTTAGTTTAATAAAAAAAGTCAAAATATTTTAATTTTAAATTTTTTCAATCAAAAAATAAATATCGTCTAATAAATTTAAATTTAAAATATTTAATATCCAATTTAGAACCATCATTTTATATGTGGGTATTCATTTACATTTCAAATAAATTAAAACCGACTCAAGCTTCAAATAAGAAAATAAACCAAACACAAAAACAAAAGAAGTATTGCCTAACAATGAATCATGGCATGGACCTATGTTTTAAACTATCAAGACAGAAAAATAAATGGATAGGTTGGTTTAGAGAGAATTTTCAAAGCATAAGACATTAAAATCATATATTAATTACTGAGTGGGTATGTCGGTCGAACCCCAACGTACACGACGAGTCACCGTCGCCATAGCCGGCCCGCCCAAACGACCCAGTCTCTCTTTCTCTGTGTCTCTCACTGTGTCCTCCATTCATAACTTTGATAATATTGTATTTATATGGCATGTGTTCCCACAATATCCACCACTCCTTTAATAAAACGAAAGCTGCTTACACCTGATATTGGAATCTTAGTGCCGATCATAGCCTATGTAACACATGTGTCTCAAATTCTTAATTAAAATATATTATATATAAAATATTTCTAAATTAATACATGACTATAATTAGATTTTTTATAAAATAAAAAAAAATAGTAAAAATATGGTTACGTTTGTGACAACTATATATAATGAATAAAGACATGGAAATAATTTGGATTTATTTTCATCCTTTATAACATTTTTTTTTTTATGGTATTAGGAAATGTTGTCTCATTGGATGCTATAAAACCTCTTATACCTTTACATGTGGTTTACTGTTCTTTTACATTTTTCCTCAGATGTTTATAATGGCGCTTGGCTGGCACAACACATGGAGGAAGGAGAGGGTGATGCATCCAAGTCATTACAAAATGCCAAGTTGCCAAAGACCCCAGCTGAGTCAACCCAATACAAAGAAAGATGGATGGTGCCTTGCCCCTTCCCCATTTGATAAGCAAAATTGCCTCTCTTTTGGGTTTGGTTTTTGCCCACAACACGCCAAGGCCTTGAGTTTTAAGACCATGACATCTCCATGGACTCCATGGACCTTCACTCCCTCTCCACCCACATACTCCGAAGCGAGTGGGAGCTGTGGATGAGACATGACCAAGCCTGGGTTCTTGGTCAAATTGTGTGCGGCCTGTGTATTTTGACTCCAACATTGGCTCTTTTTCACGATTTTTTCCCCCATTTTTGTCTTACTTGTAAGCATTACACACCGTTCAAAATTCCTCCTATTTTTGCATCAAAAATATTAATTTTAGAGACTAAAAATTGTGAGAAGATTCCTTGGGTAATTCAGGAATTATTCTATCTGGTTTAGTCAAATATTCTAATAATTAATAATGAGCCAGTTTGACCGTTGGGAGTTTGAATTATTGTCGAAGAAAATAATGCATGGATAAAGAGGCTTCCCACTTAGAAAATGAAATCAAGCTTGACGTATAAGTTCAGTTTGCTTCCTTTGGGTCTATGTATCATACTGTATTATGAGAGGATATCTTACATTTAATGATTCACAATATCAAATGATTTGTGTTACCCATCTTTAATAAATAAAAATTAAATTAAAATATACACCACTCTTGTTAAATTACTAAACCGCCTTAGATCAATCATTATAATATTAATATAAAAAAAAATTAAAAAATACATATACTATAAAACATGCATGGGAAATGAAGAGAATAAATATTTATGATATGCATGGAATGAAAGTCAATAACCCTAGGGTGAGAGAAAAGATGACTTCGGATTATTTTTTAAAATGGTTATTAAAAAATGTTTTTTTGAGAATGGTTTTCAAAAACTACTTTATAATATTTTTAAAATAAAATCTTATTTAAAAAATTTTTAATTATTTTTTTATCCGTAGTATTTTATTTTTAATTATTCTTGATACTGTACAATTATTTTTAAAATAATATTCATAAAAAAGTAAAAATAATTAAAAACATGTTTTTAGAAAATATTTTATTTATAAAATGTTGGAGTTGGGTTTAGGTGTCCAAACAGCTAATCAATCAAACTCAATAAATGAGAGAAATAAGGGAAATAATTTCTAGGAGTTTTAAACCACCAAAAAATTGTCATTGTTAAAAAAAAAAAAAAAAAGTTTGTTTTCTCTCCTTATAAGAACTCTCTCTCCCATAAAGGATGCATTTTCTCTTCTTTTTCTCGTAAAACAAAAAGAAAAAATACAATTCTTCTAAAAAAATAAAAGTCCAATGAATGACATGGATGCATTCGAAAATCCTATCAAACTAAGTAGAAAGAAAACACACTGGTTACATCTTTATTTTGAAGTTTTTCTAATTTTCTCCACGAAAAAAGAAAAGAATGATTCACACATTCATAACTCTATTCATGACTTAAAAAGTGAGAAAGTTGGTCAATAAAACAACCTATCGAAATTCCTGAGTATTTCAGAAGGTAACCCGAAAACCTTATTTTTCATCGTAAAATAAATTCTAAAAACCTTTTTTATATCAAAAAATTGTGAAGTATGTTTCAAATCTAAAAAATAATTCTAAAACAAACTCTTTAATTCTATCCAATGACCTATGCCTTTCCCAAGAGCCATCTTTTATAAACAAACAAAAACATATTCGAACATTTATTTAACTAAAAATAAAATTTGATTAATTAAGAGGGGTATGGTATCTTATGAATCACTCTTTTCTTGGTAGGAAGACTAAAACCTTCATTTTTTTTTCTTACATGGAATGAATTGGAGAAATGCGCATGCGCATTAATTCCTTGTTTTACATTCATATAAAATAAAAAGTAAACCTTATAAAAAGAAATTAATTAAAGAAGTAGGCATCACTCATTTGATGATTCAAAATGGTATGATTAAAGTAATTCAACTCTCTCTTTGACTTTGTCATTCAAAGATGAATCCCATTTTGACACATCCTCAAACATGCTTTGACTGGAAACCCTCCCACTCCACCCTTCTTCTTTACTTAATTAATTAATTCTTTCATCAAAGTCATCATGGAAGATTCTACAAAGGGGTTGTTCTTATGGTGCATAATTAAATTTATGCATACAAGGATTCCAAATGAGAAAATTAAATAAATAAATAAATTATTATTATTATAATAATAATGACTTTAAATCCTTTATTTATTGCAAACCCTGCACTCAAACCAATTATGAAAGGCCACCCTCTTACCACACACATCAGACAAGAATCCTACAAAATCTAATTTCAAGTGTTAAAAAAATGGTTGATTTAATGTTTGTTTTGTCACACAACAATAATTTTTCTTTTTTTTTTCTTTTTTTTCTTTTTTGTCAATATGGACCATGGCATATTAGTTGATTTCAATAATGTTTTGTTGAATTAGGATGAACAAGATCGATTTGATAAAGATGAAGATACACTATTCACATTTTTCTAATTTATTTAATTTAATTTATGTTTTAAAACACATTTATTTAATTAAAATATTTAAAAATATTTCTTGTTTTATAACCTCTTTTATTGCTAAGGACCAAAGTTAAAAATTATCAAACAAAAAAAAAAAAAAAAAATCTCAAAATAGTTTAAGAATTTTGAGAAATAACTTGAACAAAAATAAATCATTAATGTGATTCATTAAAATAAATATGGTCACATGGCAAGACTGGAGCCAGCAATGTGAGTATATTCGCAAAGAGCCTGCAACCTTCACAGATTTATAATATTTAGGGAAATGGAGTATTTGGAATTATTATATTAATTTACAATTTAATTATTGGGCCATCTGCAATTTTTTATTTATTTATTTTTTTTTTTTTACGATTTAAATTTTGAAAACAATGCTATAAATTATGTTCAATAACATATTTTTATATATGATTTTTTAAAATTCCATAACAAAAAGGCAAATACCCGAATTTTTTTCGTACAAATTTTGAAATTTAAAATTAATCCACACATGAGACCAAACAGAGATCGTCAAAAATAGGAAAATGTAAATTGTGGAGAGACTTCTTATCAAATCAAGCTCCGTTATCATTTTAAATAACCAATTTTTTAAAAGTTTAAATTTATATGATTTGAATTCAATATCACTACCATACTCCTTATCAGAAAAATCATTAAAATTCATAAAATCATTATAAATTGATGATTTTTTTTTTAATTTTCAAATATTTCTTTATTTTTTATTTTTTAAAACCAAAATAAGAATTATCAAATATATCTAATATTTATAATAATTGAAAATTTATTTAAAAATTAATGCTGATGAATTCTAACTACTTATCAGTCCAAAAGTCGTTCAAAGTATAAATTAAATAAATAAATAAAAATTGGTATTCAACAAACAAGACAATATCCATGCATTACACAATACACTTAAAATATTTACTAATTTCCAATAATAAAATCATTTCATGCAATAAAAAAAAAAAAATTGTCTTAAAAAGGCGGTCACATGTACACATAAAATAAAAAATAACGTTGTCCATGTAGAAATTAAAAAAAAAAAATTAATTAATTAATTTAAATACGCGGCGGCTGCCAAAATATTATTCATGTGAAAATGATAAATTTCATTCATTAAAAAAAGGGAAAATCACGAGTCTGCTTACACAAGCGATTACGTCAAGAATCATAGCTTTCAAAAAGAGTGTAGCTTTATTCAACTCTTTCCTTTGAAATTAGATTAAAAAATTATGAGAATTGGTATAACAAACTTTTATTATTTTTAAATTATGCCTCTTACTTTAAATATTTAAAAATAAATATTAAATCAGAAATATTTTTTGATATTTACTATTGTGCCTTTGGCTACTCACGAGCAGATCAAATGAATGAAGAAAAGGAAAATTCTTATACATTCCCCTTAACAAATTTTTCATCATATAGAACAGAAATGAATAGTTGCTTTAAGTTTAAATTAAATTTTAATTTTGAAAGTGTATGAATAACTTGAAATCACGCCCACTCAATTTCATATACAATTTGATGGGGAGTTGCTTGAATCGGTTAGAATCGGGTTTAAGTTAAATATCAATTCATAAATATTAATACTAGTGTGGGTTGAAGGTCTGAACAATCTGTCAAAACCCGAATCTAAATTTGTGGTAATTCATGGAAACCTGAGTTGCCCACAAGTTTGATACGATTTGGGAATTTTCCATCTAAACCTAAATTAAATTTTATGTTGATTATGTATATTGATGGTATATTTTTAATCCGTACAAGTTGCAACCCTAAAATTCAATAATACGATATTAGGGATTAAAGTAAGGGTTGATCTGACATGTATGGTTGTGAACACGAATTATTTAATCAAGATTTGTGGTTGTGAACACGAATTATTTGATGAAGATTTGATTCTCGTGCTTTCAATTTTGTGATTAGTGGCATAAGCATGTGCATGAGGAGAACACAAAAGCATGCATGTGCCATCTACAGAGGCCAAGTCCCAAAAAGTCAGAAGCTTATACTCATGGTCCTTTTATTCTAGGTTTCAACATTAAAATTCTAGGTACCAACTCAATCTCATCTTATTAATTTTCATACTTGTATGTACCTTATGTAAACAACTTGATCACTATAATTTATTACAAAAAATAAAAATAAAAATAAAAAATAAAATAGTTGATGCCAAGTTTGATTGATTTTTTACGGGTGCACAATAGTACGAGAGAATAAGAATAAGAATAAAGATGAATCACGTTATCATGTTTTTAAAAACGAATGAAAACCCGTATGATAGTGAATTTTAATTTGACTAGAAGGATTTTTTTTTTTATTGTCTTTTTAAATTATATTTTTAAAATACAATAATAAAGTAAAAATGAAATGAATTTAATTATTTTATTTTAACTTTCCAAATTCATCCTCAAAGTTTGTAAATGTGTTTTGAATAATTTTTATAAAAGAAAATTTTAATATAAAATTCAAGACAATATTAAATCTTAAATAAAGAAATTATATTTGTCTAAAATTTTGTTCTATTAAAATTATTCTTTTCAATTTCAACTTTTGCTTAAAGTATTAAGAAATAACAAAGGCTTACATACGATTATGATTTTAAGTATCTCAAAGTCATGTACGTACTTCATCAATTCTCTACAAAAACATTGACTCATTTTTTCCAAGAGATGAGGTGTAAAAGGCTAATGTTCAATGTAAAAATATCTTAAATAATAATAAATAAATAAAACTCATTTTTTAGCATAAATGTTGTGTTCTCAAAAGCATTAATGCAAATAATGTTAGATTAAAAATACAAAAATAAAATAATCAATACAATGCTACATATCTACATGGGATTTTGATATGGTTTGGTCAATTATATCTACAAATCTTTTCACTATACCATATAAAATATTATAAAGAATAAAACCATATACAATTCTTAGGTTCCCAGAAACTCTCATATTTTCCTATTACTCTTTATATCCACACCTTAAATTATGAGTTATCTCACTCGGGTGTCACTCATTCTTCCTCAACCTTTTTCCTTTGTAATCTAAAATATTTATGAAGATATTTTTAATAACTTTATTTATTTTATAAGGAAATCTAATATTATAATAATAAATTAACTTAAAAAATATTATATGTAATATTCTTTATATAAAAAGAATCTATACTTGTTAAGAATTTACGACACTTTTTAATAATAAAAATAAAAAATATTTTATTATTATATTTATTATTTAATAACGTTTTTAAAAATAATATTTGAAAAAAATCAAAAAAAAAATCCAAAATAAATCAAACTAAACAAGGAAAAGAGGGTCATATCGGATTAAGAATGATTGTGGTTCTATCAAGTTATATATATATAAATTTCATGTAACCATTCCACCTCGACAAAATCGAATCAAGAAAGAGGCAAAAGAACATTAATTAGAAAGAAGAGAAACCTCATAGGTAAAATGAAGAGCCACAAGTTCAAATTATTTTCCAAAGGCCACCAACTATGAACTATGTAATACTACACTTCCAAGGCACATGCTATGTTTCTAATTAATAATATATAGATTAATTAATTAGTCTATTAGCTAGGCCCCTAACTAAGAAAGACCTCGTAGTTAAAATGAAAAGCCATAACTTCAACTCACTTTCCAAGGGACACAATTTGTTTATATAGTGCTACACTTTCAAACCACATGCAATGTTTTAATTTGAATACTTTAATTACTAAATTAAGATTTTTTTTTAGGCTAATAATTTGGTTTAGTAGAGTGATTGTTAAATAATTAGCCCTTTCATATAGAAATCTGCTAGTCCTTTAAAAGGCCCAAAAGGCTATCTCATTAATTAGATGTATAGTCCTCATAAATGAATTTGATGTCAACTAGGATCTAATAATTGTGACTACGTGAATGTCAACTAATGCTACAAATGAATCTCGTGTAAATAATAAAATATTCTAGTCTCAACCCGGATCAGTATATTAAATTAATGTCATTAAATATATGAATAATAATATTTTTTGAAATTCTCGAAAGTCTAAATCATCCCCGTTTTTTTAAATTATAAGCTATGCATGTACAAATATTATACGGTAAAAACATAATGTTCTTTACAAGTTAACAAATTATTTATTTATTGATAAATCAATAATCCCGATAAAATAATAATTCTCTTGGTTTCAAATGTATTATTTTATAAGGGTTTTGTTTTATTATCTTTTTCATCATTTTCAATTGTACGTTAATTGAAATACAGAAAGCATGCTTCATGACATATACATTTTTGAAAGTATCATATCTTAAAAAACATTAAATTATAAAAAGTATAAGAGGTTTTATCACTTTGATTAATTTTATTTAAAGAACTTAATGACTTAAAAAATAACTTAATATAAAAATATAAAAAAAATTATTTCCTATAGAAACTCTATTTTAGTCTATGCTTAATAAAAACTTTATAATATTAATATTATCTTTTAAAAATTATAAATTTGGTTTCAACTTTTAACTTTGAATTAAAGTTAAAAAAAAAAAAAAAAAATAGGAAACTAATCCAAAGGAGACCCTACCCTCAAAGTGGGAATAAATAAACATCAGCTTTTTTGGGTATGAGATATGGATGGGAACCACAATTGCACTATCCTTGCGCTAGTTTATTTGGTACACACACGTAATGCAAAGGATGAACACACTTAGGTCAGACCCCACATTCACAGTATATGAGGATAATAATGCAGCTTCCAAGCTTATCACATTTCACTTTCCTCAGTACATACATTATACAACTAGTCTTCAACGCTCACGGGCTTCTCCCAAGTGCTTGTCACCATCAATCCTCACATGTTACCTCTATTACCCACATGTTACCCCTAACACAACCATTTTTTCTCTTTCAAAACCTTCACTTTATTATTATTATTATTACTATATACATTTTTTTTTCTTTAAGTAGAGAGAGAGGAAGAGGGGGGTGGCACCCTGATCAGGAGACAAGACAGGAGACGTAGGAACAGTATAGGCTGGGATTAAAACGGTGCGTTTTGGTGGAATGAGCAGCCGTATTTTACGTGTCAACTTGGGGCTCTTGGTGCCATGAAAAGGCATGCGCCTTCTTTTTGAATCCTAATCTGTCCTTGCAAGAGTCATCCAAGAATCCCTTTTCTTTTTTTTCTTTTTTTTTTAATTTTTTTGTGTGGGTATAATTATCATCTAGGAATCTTGCAAGTGAAGAATGTGATCATCTTTGAATTAAAATATTGGCAATAATCTTGCTTAGGAGAAGGAATGTCACGTATGTATGTTCATTGCTCAATTTTAAAGTAAGGGGGGGTAAAAAAATTGTCCCTATTCTTAGAATTATATTTTAATATAAAGTTGAATATAAAAAAATTATAATAATAATGACAGCTTAGTAATAGTGGTAAGGTACCGTGAGATGGAATCAAATGCTGGTAAGTCATTCCATTTATAATTATATTCTACTAAGTGTAGCATTAATTCTATCAACCTTCCTATAAGGAAGCCTTGGGTTCTGTTTGGGTGATATGGATGTGACGTAGGATGGCATTAAGAATCGCGGCTTTTGCGAATACAATGTCATTTGTTTATTCGGAAATATTTTGATCTCGGACGACGACTCTTGCCAAACGAGGGACTAAAAAGAATATGATCCACAGAAATTGAAGGAAAGATGATCCAAGTGCTTCCAAACCCACAAAGATGATGTAGATGCCAGGTCAAGAGAGAAGAATGCATGAAAGAGGAAGAGTCCAAATGAACCTGTTGAAAATACGAGAATGAAAGTACAGTCAACAATTATGGTTTATGCAATCTCCACTCATCATCACTCTCGGAGTCTCCTCCACCTCAGACTCCACTCCTCTCCACTCCACCCCACCATCCACCCACCCACTTGCCCTCTTCCCACGCGCCGCCGCTGTGCTTTTGGACCCTGCTTTCTTAATAGTTGTTCTTGTAGGCTTTGTAGGGTTGTAGCATACATGCATGGCCGAAAGTGTAATGTATAGGTCTCTATATTTTCCATTCAAGACTTTGGAGTATGGTTTTGGAAAAAAACACTCAAAAAGGGGCTTCATGCATGCAAACGGGGATCTGCCGGGGTTCATTAGTCCAAACACGCCTTTATAGAACGTGGGAATTTGAGTTTTTTTCTTTGTGCTTTTTGGAATTTTGCTGCAAAATGTGGGTCCTCCTTTGAACTCGAGTACGGGTTGTTTGGAGGAAGGGAAAATTGTGGATTGCTTGCTTTTGAGGCATGGATGTAGCAATCCCTTTTTGAAACAATATGATGGTCATGCACGTAGAAAAATATTTATATTACATCTTTACATGGTGCCTTTTGAATTGCTTTCCTAAAGCCTTAAACATTGTTAGAAAAATGGAAAGAATTTTCTACTTTTGACAAAAAAAAAAAAAAAAAGACAAAATATGATGATACAAGAGGAAAATAGTCTAAACATATGAAATCTCGTACAATTGATAAAATATATATAAATTGATAATATTATATTTATTTTATTTTCTAATTGTGATTGTGATTGAATTACTTATTATAAACGAAAATTAAGACTTAATTTGTACGAGTTTATTAAGGTTTTGATTCATTTCTTTTATATGGTATTATAATTCACCCTTATTCTCGTAGATATTCTGAAGTACGAAATCTACTTTTAATATTTTATTTAAAATAAATCTTTACATTAGACCATCTAGAAGCCAACTCATCAAAAGGTGGTCCTTTTAATTTTTGTATTTTTTATAACAATCTCTTTCTAATACCTAGATTCTAGGTCAAACCCACATGGATATGTAACACACACACACCAAACTCCAATATTCAATGACATATTTGGAGTAGAAGCATGACAACAAACACAAACATGCAACCTCTTGCTTATGGTTGAAGTTGAGCCCATTTCCTCCTTGGACTTGGGCTTACAAGATGAAACTCTAAACGCCCAAGAAAAGCCCATTAACATCACCCAGTCAAAGGGCCATTTTAAATTACATTAAAGGCATGCATTATACTATAATATAATGGACTAATGGATGGTTTTATCACTTCACCCAAAAAATGGGGCCCATAATATCTTGAGGTAGGCCAAGTTTGGGATCCATTTTTTCAAACATTTTAGGCGTGTTGCCCTAAACGGAGCAATAACTATTGATTATTGAATGGTGGAGGTCATATAAAGTTGGCCACTTTTGCAAAGAAAAAACCAAGGATAATGAAGGGAGAGAGGAGGGGATAATGGCAACAATGGAGGTGGTGGCACCCTCCCTAGGAGACAAGTTGCTTCACGTAATCAACCCTCAGGCTCGGCCTCCCCGAACCACGCCCCGGAGTTCAGGCTCGGACAGACGGCGATGTCGGCAGTCTTGTTTCAATCTTTTCGGCTTACCCCCCCACATGATGATTCCTTGTCTACTTTTCACTAAAGCACTTCCGGGGGGTGAACTTGTAACTAAGAATAGGAATGAGATAAAAACTAAGAATAAGAATCAATCCTAATAATACCATGTGAAGAAGGGAATCCAATCTTGATAAGAGTGAAATTTAATTTATACGAGGATGTATATTATTAGTTTTAATAATTAAATAATCAAAATAAAATTATGTTGTCAAAATATTTGATTTTTTTTTTTTCAGTTAAAAGTAATCCGTTAACATCATCCAATACAACTAAATTGAACATATTAATAATAAATTCACTTTAATTATGTTAGATAATATCAATAAGTTACTTTTAACTGAATAGAAAAAGTTAAAATATTTGGCTTTTCTTATTCAGTTAAAAAACAAACACCACCTAAATCTCGTGAAATTTTAAGTGATTTGAGTTGTTTATATTCATATTTAGTTTTATTATAGAAATTATATGAAAAAAATTAAATATAATTAATATTATATAAAAATAATTTATTAATTTTAAATCTATTTTTTATTTTATTTTATTTATTACCGTGTATTTTACTAATCAAACAATACTTAAATTATATAACAATTTTAATTATTTCAAAATATCAATTAAATCAAAAGCATAAACGTCTAGATGATAAATGAAATGAGGCTTACGTGTGACAATTGTCATAATGAAAAAAATTTAAAAAAATTTAAAAAAAAAAAAAAAAAAGAAAAATGGAAAAGAAATCCTTGAGAATATTCTGATGAATCTAAAGTTGATTGAAGATTTTGCTTGAGACAAATATTCTGTTGAAGTAGATAGCATAGACACAGGAGTTGGAAGTATATCATGATGTTTTAGGATAAAAAAGAATAAATGGACAGACAGGTCCTTGACTACATCTCCCATTCATCAACAGACTTTAGACCAGAAAATAGTAAGTTGATAAAGAAAAAGGAAAATGAGGGCCGAGACATTCAGGGGAGGCCCAAGAATCAAAGTTTCTCCAACAGAGAAAAGGAGTTGGCACCGTCCACAGAGCCTCGAGAAGCAGTGATTAGGATATGATATGTGATTTGATATGATCTTATCGTAAATTACAAAAGCTCTTCATTCACGAGGTGGATGTGGTGATCTTCAACACTAGACCATCAAGTGGGGGAAAGAATTAAAAGGAACCCCATGTGGAATCATATATTTGGCTTAATCAGAATGATGCTTTTCGCTCATTAAGCTTGTTTCCGGTATTGGAGTCTTGGACATCATCAAAAGACTCCATTCACTGTCAAGAACATTTGAGAAAGTCGGTGGATAACTCCCCCCCTTGGGTTTTTAGGAAACCGATTGATGGATAAGCATCCTATCATGTTATGAAAAACAAAAAGTTGCTGAAAAGGCAACTAACTATAAGGTCTTTACCACCGTTCCTCCTCAAAGTGTTTTTCATCCAAGTATTTTCTCCCAAACCCTTTTTAAAAGAATCACTTATCAATTATTTCTTTAAAAAAACTATTACAGATGATTTTTAAAATTTTTAAAACTATTTTCTAAAATTTATCAAATACTTAAAATGCTTTTATAAGTAATTTTAGAAAATATTTTTAGCATTTCTAACACTTGAATGATAAAAATTTTCAAGTATTAGAAATATTAAAAGTACTTTCTACAATCACTAACAAATGAGCTTTAATTTTTCTTTTCAAAAACACTATTTAAATTAAAACCACTTTTTAGAATCACAACCAAATTATAAAGTGCATTTGATAGTGATTTTAAGAAATATTTCTACAATTTCTAACACTTTGAAATTTTATCTTTCAGGCATTAGAAAAACTAGAAACACCTAGGTGCTAATAAGTAATAAGAACTAAAATCACTAACTAAAAGTGTTTTTAGTTGAAGTATTTTTCTCATGAAATGTTTTTAAGATAATCTAAATCACCTATTAAGTGTTTTTCCATAAAACACTATAAGTGATTTTTCAAATTTTTAAAAATGTTTTCTAAATTTTACTAGGAGTTGTTTAATAGTGATTCTAGAAAACATTTATACCATTTTTAACACTTGAATGATAAAAAATTTTAAGTATTAAAAATGTTAAAAATGCTTCTTAAAATCGCTACCAAATAAGCTTCAAGAGTGTGTTTGGTAATGATTATAAAAAACATTTCTAGTCTTTTTAACACTTGATTGATAAAATTTTTCAAATGTTATAAAGATTAAAAACATTTCCTAAAATTACTACTAAACGAGTTCTAAACACCTAATATTTTTTCAAAAACACTTTTTATGTTAAAAGTGCTTCACAAAATTATTGTCAAATGAAATTTAAGAAAAATAAGATAATGCATCCCACTTTTTCTTTTTCTTTTTCAACTAAGAAGTATGTTTATGAATTAGGAAAAACTAAACCACTCAATTTTTATTGTTGAAAGTATATATAAAAAAAATTAAATTATTAAATAAAAATATAAATAATGAGATTAAGGTACAATGAATGAAGCTATATACAAAGAATATATTGAGTTACAGATGAATGGAATATAGGTATAAAGCAATATTTTTTGGTAAGTACCTTTTTGAAATTGTAGCCAAACGGCCAAACCGTTATGGATTCCTTGAGTTTCATGGACTTGCTAGTTTCATCAAGGCCCACATTCACATTTTCTTTTAGGCCCATCTGGGGGTTTCACTGAAGAAGAAGGCACAAATGAAAAGAAAAATTAATAGAAACTGAATCAAAAGTCTCCCATGTCACCCCTAAGCCCATTAACACCTTTTGGGCTGGCCCATCATCAGTCCACACTTCATGATCCACACTGGGTAGTTGAGGGCCATTATCAATTTCCTCTAAAATTGTAAAGACACTATTGTGGGCCATACTAGCCCTAAACCCAAGTTAGAGTCCATCAGTGGCCCAAATCCCTGCATTTCCTTACCATAATTGAAAGATACAAAAATCTCATGGAGCTTTTCAATCTTCTGAGCTGCATTCTTGAATGGTCTCGAGCTTGGGTCTCCCTCGTTCATATAGATTGATAGCATCGTATTTGGATGGTTCTTGGGCCTCTTAAAATATTATTCATTCATTGAATTGAACATTTAAAAAAAATTAGAAGACCATATTCTAGAATTAAAAATTATTTATTTAATTAAGAAATTCATTATTTATTTATTTTAAAATTATATTTTAATTATCAAAATAAAATTTCTTTATTTGAATGGAAGAGAATTTGTGCCGTTCGTAGAACATTTATCATAATTTAAATTAATTAAAAATATTCTTTTATTGATTGGTAATTAACTTAATTTGGAAAAAAGTTTGGTCCCATTGGACCAAAAAAAGTTTTTGTGGGGGGAACGGGGCACCATGCCAAGAATAAACGAGGCAGACTGGGAGTGATAGGCCCAATAATGATATTATTGAGGAGGACCTCTTTGCTGGACCCCCAATTGGGCCACCAACTGATTTTTGCTTGGGCCGTTGTATCAGTGTTTGGTTTGCATGAAAGTGGAGGCGAATAAAAGAAGTGTCCTTCTTATGAGATTTAGCGGATTAGAATCACCCCCAAATGTACTCTAAGTATTGGCAGCAATGGATATTATGAATTGATAATGAAGAACTAAAAAATGAAGTCATAAATTTCCAAGTGAGAAAAATGAGGAAACCTAATCCAACATCATCACATGCTTTTCATGCATTAGACAACACCCTCTTTGGAGTGAAGGGATTTAAGATCCTCTAAATGAAGAGAATTCATGAATTGAAATAATTTTTTAAAAAAAATGGTGAGAAATTTTTAGTTCCCTTAGAAAATGATGTCACCTTCGATAAGTTGTTTTCTCTTTTTTCGAACATTTTTTTTCACTGAAAAACTCACCTTTGCAATTTTGCTTTTCTTAGGTTACAACGATGGATTAAAAATATGATTTTTACAACTAGGTAAAATCATATGCTTACAACTCATAAGAATTAAAAACTAGATTTTTAAAACTATAATTAAAATCTTATACTCCTTGTGGAGTGTACAATCCAATCTAGAGAATTGAAAGACAAACATTCACAACCACATTCATCATATTGAACATTCATACAAACATCCCTTGGGGCATAAGATGAAAAGAAACCTTGCAAAAACAAGTGAGCACACCCTAGAAAGGTTCTAACATGTTTTTTCTTAACTTAAGGCTTTGATACCAATTGTTGGGAAAACCTAGATATCTTAATTCCTAAGTTAAGGTACTTACAAAAACTATCGTGGGAGTTCTCTAAATCTAACAAGTAAAAACATAATGGATATTAAAAGCTTAGGTTTAGAGAAATGGTGTTTTGCCCATGACCTAGATGCTCCTAAATCAAATCCAATCAATGTGGATCTCGTAGACTAGCAACTCTTCCACTCGATAGCTCTCTTTTCTAGATTTAGGCACTTAAGGATGGTGGAATCCTCCCAAAGAATTGGTGGCTATGACTCTTCTAAATAAAAAAGTGAATGGCAAGACTGCAAACCCCTAATCCCATAAGGAATTTATATAGGCTTATATGTTAGCTTAAGTCATCTTGTGCTTAGATCATTTACTTCAATCCACTTGGGTCCTAGTTAATTAATTAAGCCTATTGAGTTTCAATTAATTAATTTGCACAATCCAAAAAAAAAACATATATAACTTTTTGTGCAACTTTGCATATTTACCAAAACACCCTATGCATCTATGTGAATAAAAAACCTAACTATCCCTTCAAGTAATGTATTATTTAGGAATATGAGCTTAAATGGGAACCACTAGCTCCCTTAAAATCTAATTTTGAAATTGACTTAACATTCAAACATAGAAAGTCAACTACATTCTAATATCATATGATATTAGAATAAAATACTAGAACATAGGTTTGTGACCTACTATCTACCGTATACAGGCTTCCTATGAACTAGTATTTATAATCTAATAAGGTGAATGCTATCAATCTCTCAAGATTACCTTTATCATCCTAAGTTTTAAACTCAACTATTATGTGATCAATTGACACACTCTAACTCTCTAAGAGTATTTGTCAAATTCCAATTAAGGAATTACTAAAACCATAGATTTCATAATCACATGTCCTTAAGATCACCTAAAAAGACAAGTTATCTCAAACCTATGAAATATTAAGATGTTTATCTTGAGTATACCTGTTACCACCTGACTTAATCAATAATGATCAAATTCATAAGGAATATATGACTACTTTAAGGTCTCACCCAAAGGTCAAAGTCACTAAAGACTTTAACACTAACTCAATATCCTCTCAAAGTTGAGAAGTCATACAACATAGTAGCTTGGTGAAGTCATAACTATTTGATAACCAATGTTATGATTCACCACAGGTCATATTCAAGGTGTAACCATGTGTAGGGATATTTGGATCACTCTATCCAGGACTAGTTAAGGTACATACATAACTTCTTAAGGCTCTAGATCCTAACAACAAAAGCAATAGACATAAAAAAACAATTTGGAATCTAGAGATTAGTGTCAAATCTAAGATATGGTTATTCCTGCATCAAATCTAGTCATTGTAGCAAATGATCAAAACCGTGATAGTCATTGTAGATCTCGTGAACCCATTGATTTTCCATTGTAATGACTCTCTCCTTGAATCTCAGCACTAGGGGAATGGAATCTTGATCACTATTCTCTGTTGTCCAAAATGTTAAGCCTTGTATGTAGTGACTCTGGTTAAGAAAAACTAGAGAAATGGTCACTATGGTTTTTATAGTACTTTGGGTATCGTTCTCAAAGATTGGCCTATGGAATTTTTCAAACTAGGTCTAAAGGATTACTTTAATCAAATTCTTTAAATTGAAAATGTTGAAAAATCTATTTGAATAAAATTAAGTTTGCTAAATAGATCTAAATTAAAAATGCAAGATTCTATTGATTTTTTATTCAAATGTTCAAGAATGAGGTTTCCACAATCCAACTTTGGGCTTAGGGCTTTAGGAGAACAAGGGTATTTATTTGTATAAATTTGGTGATATTCAAAAAGTGGGCTAAACGAGATCAACCTAAATAACTTAGGGTTGCATCCATCTCCTTATGTGTAACATTTTATTTAATTTTAAATTATCTATTAGATGAATGGGGTTGAAATCTCGGTTTGGGACTAGGATTTGTATGCCTTTATCACTCTATATGGATTTGTCTTATGAAAGATAACAATAGCTAAACCTTTAATAACTAAAGATCAAGAATTACCAAGAATCCTTACTATCAAGAAATTGATAATTCTATTATTTCTTAATTCAACCTAATATTGGAAGGTATCTCTATTCTCATGAAATATGTCTTTGATCAATCATTCACTCCATTATTGAGTTCAATTTCTCATTCTTTTCCTATAAGCCTTAACCCTAGATTCTCATGCTTTTACCTCAACAGAGATCTTTAGCCTCTTATGGATGTGTTGTCACATGCACAATCCATTAAAAAAAGATAAAGAACCATTCTTAAATGTTAAAGAAATAAAAAATAATATATTAATTAATAATAATGGAGAAAAAAACAAACCAAGATCTAGACTCCATCTTCTTCCTTCTAAACAAAAAATCTAGACCCCTTTAAAAACCTAAAAATTGAGTTTTTTCTCGTTTTAGCAAAAAACCTACACATGATATGTTCTTATTCACCATTTGTTTCCTAAATAATTATCCAAAAATGACTAAAAAAAATATAAAATCTTGATTTCCAATCATGTGGGGCCCACCAACGGTAGATGGAGTGCCTACAACATAATATATGAGGTGGAAGAGGCAAAATTCCAAAGTGACAGTGTGTGGCTTCAAAATCATAAGTTAAATTTTTTAAATGACTCTTCAATTCTATCTAGTTATCTTCAAATGATCACAACTTCTTTGTTTCAATTCCAATTTGCATATTGTTTGAAGTCTTGGACTTCTTACTTTCCAAGCTTCGAAATGATATATAATTTGCTTAAAATCAACCTCAAGAAATCCTTAAAAAATTATGTCAAAGTCAAGATATGTGTTGTTACTAGGTTTGAATTTCAATTCTCATATTAATCATTGAGCTATGACCTCCAATCTTTTTTCTTGTGTTTGTTTGCTCTCCATATCTCTTTATAATATGTACTTTTCACCTCTCATGCTTTGCATTGCTCCATTTGCATTTGTTGCACCTTTTATCATGCTTGAGAACCCTTGGAGCTCCTTGTATGCACATTAAGTTCCTTCATCATCATGGATGAAAAAGGTTCTTATCACTTGCATCCTTTTCATTTCTTAAACCTGGAATTTTAGCTTAAGATGTATGTTAGACTCATGACTATGGTTGCAACAACAATTTTGAGTCAAGTAGGATGAGTTAAGCATTTTTGTCACATAATTTGCTCTCTAATTATGCCATTAAAGCACAATTTGTGGTTCTAATCAAATCCTTTACAAGGTTGATGGCTAGAGCGCTCTCTCTCTTTCTCTCTAAGTGAATAAGAAGATTATTAAAAGCTGAAGCTCTAACCTTAAATATGGGTATTCATAGGCTTTTTGTGGGTTTAAGTGACTTAAGCCTATCCTACACTTGGGTCAGTTAAACTAACCCACATGTTTCCTAATTGATTGATTGACCCAATTGGCTTTAATCAATCAATTAACCCAATCTTGAGAGACTGTTAACAAGCTCCTATGTAATTTTGTGTATTTACCAAAACATCCTTATGGACCCAAGTGAACTAAGAACTCAATGAACTCTCATAAACCGTACTATCAAGGAATATAATTTCAAACGAGAACCATTAAGACCCATAGAAAAATACCAACTCCCTCAAAATCTAATTATAAAGTTAACTCAACATCCCACCATAGAGAGTTAATTATACTTCAATATTCTATGTATATTACAACAGGATATAAGTACTTGGGTTCCACTGTATGCAAACTCCCTATGAATTAGTTAGTGTTCATAATCTAATAAGGTAGGTGTTGTCAACCTCTCAAGATTAACTTCTTAATCCTTGAGTTACAAATTCTATTTTTATTTTATCAACTAATATACTTTAGCTCATAAAGAGCATATGTCAAATTTTACTAAATGAATCATTATAACCACAAATTTTATAATCATATATCCTTAGGATCATCCAACATAACACAATATCTCAATCCCATAAGTTATCATTGTACCTCTATTGAGAATATCTACTACTACTGACCTTCATCAATAATGACTCAATCTATAAGAAATATATGACCACCTTAAGATTTCATCTGTAGATCAAAGCCACTAAAGACTTTAGCGAAAGACTAGACTACCAAGTTAGTTACTTAGTTTTTTTTTTCTATTTAAATGATTATATTGTATTTTTGCTAAAATAGATTAATTGTTTCACTAAATTATTAATATTTATACTTCAGTTGAATGGTGGGCTACATATGGAGCTTCAACTTCAAATTTGCAAAGGTTTGCAACGAAAGTCCTTAACCTAACATGAAGTGCATTAGGTTATGAAAGAAATTGGAGTATCTTTGAAAATGTACATGACTAAAATAATTATAAGTAATATAACCTTGAACGATACTTAGAACTTTAAAATATATTTATGAGCATATAATTTTTTTTCAAATTCATAGTAAGAGGAGAAATATGTTTACTCACCAATGCTTGAATGATTTATCATACACTAAGTATAACCTAACCTTGAAGACAAGATACAATCAACATGACACAATTGACCTGATCTCTTGTAAAGATATAAATGATAACAATGAATGGTTGATTAGAAGAAAGGAATACGGAGATCCTTATGAAGGTGTACAAGATGATTTTATATTTGATGATGATGATTTAACATGGGTTGAGTTGTCCTTAAGGCGAGGAGGGTAGGTTTGATACTAAAGCTAGAGCAAGCTCAAGCATAATACCAATATTGAGAAGAATGGCTTCAAGCTCTGAGACTATGCCTACTCTTTTATTAATAAATGAAAATGAAGAAATAGTTGACTCAATAGAGGAAGAAGATGGGGAAAACTAAAAATATGATAAAGAAAATGAGATGATGATTTTGTGGGTTTGGAGTATAAGTGATGATTGGTTATTGTGGACAAATTTGTTAATCAAATGTTTTTTAATGCTATTTTTGAATTTTGGATTGTGGATATATATTTTCATGTCGACAATTTCATGTTTTATTTGGAAACTTAGAGTGTAGATATGGATCAACAATCATGATGCTTAGTTTATATGCTTGGTACTTTCTTTCTCCCTCTCTCTGTTTTTTTTTTTTTTTTTGATGTTTTTTGTTGATTGGATTGAAATTTTGGATGATATCTGATGATATATGTGCTTAGGGCAAATAATTTGATACTAAATTTAACTATATTATATAAAATTATATATGTAAATTAGGATGTGTCTCATTTTACTAAGCATGCACCTTAAGTTGCACCTTGCACCTAAGCTCCAAGATGACTAATGCCTTAGGTGCACTTTGTGCCTTTTAAAAGTATGGATGGAAGGAATCAATAAAGTTGGCATGTATGAGAAAATAAGAAAACAAATGTTGGTTATAGGTTAAAAATAGAGCTTAGCACACAACAAAAATATTACAGCAAGTATGTGAATCAACAGAAGGCTTAACACTCACATGGAGTCACTTATACCTACATCAATGGTTGAGTGGCACATATAAGGTCAACATGTTGCAACACTTGGCATTGAAGAAAGCTTAATTAAGGATGACACTTGGAGACTTACGGACGAGGCATCTTAACATTGGAAAAAGCTTAATTAAGGGAGTGTGAACGCATCAAAGATATGATTCTTGGCATAGGATGCTACAAAGCATCTGACATGGGATACATGTTAGGTTAGGTTATTTACTGAACACATGGTATGAGCCAAGCAAATCTCTACAAAAATGTTTGGGTGGCATATAATGGAGCTACAAAGCTTAGAAAGATCACATGACCAAAAGAGCGTGTTGTTGAATATGATACAGGTGGTATAAGTAGAAGCAAGAAAAAAGGCAATGGTTGAAGCTATGAGATGAACCATACACTAATGTCTGGGTTAATGGGCTAATCAGCTCATTCATAAAATGTAGGTAATGCCCTTGATGCTTATATGTAGTGTAGAAAAAAATTATGAGTCTTGTTTACTGAAGGCTTTTCTCTGCGAGTTAATACAATTTAGGGTTTTTGCCCATAAATTGTCTATTTCATATGCTTTTACATTATGCATCTCATGGGGGTTGAAAAAAGCCAATTCAGAAAGCTTCTACGTGCCACACAATACAAAAAATTTTAGGGTAAATTTTAGGTTTATGACACATAAACCAGTCCAAAGGCATTGTCTTTGCCAAATTGGGCAATGTGGCACCAACTCTGCTGCATTTGTCCGTCGCGGGCACATGGCTTTGGCCAGTCATGCCCACAAGATTTAAAGCCATGTCCGGAAGATGTCGAATCCTCTCAAGGTGCGCAACAAGCCATGACTCGTCGTACTCATTCCGCACATACCTTTAGCCAAAACCCCACATAAAACAAACACGCAATTCCCTGCCCTAAAAAGACACCCAAATATTAAAAAAAAAAAAAAAAAATCATTAAATATCCAAGAAAATAAATAAAATTCCACATCCCTTCTTCAATATTTAATTTCCTTCTTCATAATGGCTCAGGATTCCGATTCACATCCCCCTCAATAGAACGAAGTCAACAGTAAAGTTGAATTATTTTTCTCCGCTTTTGATGGTGGCATTGTTTTAAAGAGGATTTGACACCTGCTTCTCACTTGTCCCAAATGTCTGTCCATTAAACTCCCATTTCTACGGTGCACCTTCAAGTTGCTACTGTAATAAGAGCTTAAAAGTTTACAAAAAAAAGCTTCATTAAAATTAATAACCTGATGTACAGTTAAAAGGCTTCCTTTTGAAGTTGATTTCCAAGTGCACACCCCTTTTTCTTTCATGTCTGTTTTCTTTGGACTTTCATGGAATGCTTCATTCTCCTCGACTAATTATTTTTCTATGATTGGCTTGGTTCTTCCTCTTTAGAAATCCTGATATAAAGTGAGATTAGGGTTCCTATTGCCACATCATATCAAGGTAAAATCATAACAAATATGAATCGAATGTGGGCATTTCAGCTTTCACTGTAACATCTTCTGATTAAAAAGTTGTGACAGAATGTGTTTTAGGATGGGTTTGATCCAAGTGTTATGATAAATGGTATGCTCAATTATTGGTCTTTTTCCCTGAATTGTCCTGAGAACTGTCTGTCATCATTTCCATCAGATTATTGACGTCTATGACCTTCTTTTTGTTGTTTGGGTGTTGGCAGTAAAGGGAGGGATGGTTTCCATATTATGATACTCTTTTGATTGCCGACAATGATTCAAATCTTCATCTCAGTTTGCAGGTAATCTTGGGCATTCTTGGGATCATTGAGCACAAGATTCACTAACATGGCTACGTTTGAACTTGTTCTTACGAAACAGTTTTTTGATTTTTGAAAACAAAAAGAATATGAAAACATGTTTGGTTATTAATCATCCCGTAAATGAATACTTTTATGTAGTCATTGGATTGAAGAAACCTCTAAACTATTTGGTGCATTTTGAAGACAATATAGCTATGTTCAAACCTGTTCGGATTTTTGTTTTTGAAAACATGTTTTTTAGAATAGATATCAAGAACAGTTATTTTTGAAAAGTATTTGGAAACACAAAAAATATGTTGAGAATGTTTCAAGTTTTGAAATAGAATATGTATACAAAATTATTATAAAAACTGTTTTTTTTTAAAACATTTCCTATTTTTTGTCACAGAAAACAGCTCGTGGTGGGTTAGGTAAAAAGCAGCAGGGCATGCCGGGGCTAACCAATAATGGAACTGACGCAGGGCTCAGATTGATATGCTCACTTCCCGGAGGACCAAATCATTATCATCATCATAATCATCGGCCCTTCGGCCCTTGTGAAATGGCGAAGGCACCTGAAGGTAACATGGCAAACTGAATAACCTCCAGTTTACTCCATCTCCTCAATGGTGGCCCTGCCTGATTCCTATTTATAGCTAACTATAAATGGTCCAACTTCAGCAGGAAGGAGGAAAGGAGCTGGGTTTCTAAATAGGTAAAAGTGGTTGTACTCAAAACACATTTCACTTTTTAAAATTGCTCAAACTAATCCACCGACATCATTTCCTCCACTCCACCCCCTGATCGAATTGTCTTTCTTATCATTTGGGTAGGTTTAGTTATTTGATTACCAAAAATCCCCTCTTCATTATTCCTCTTTTTGTCACTTTGTAGCCCTCACAGGAAGCAAGGTATAAAGGTCAATTATTTTTTCATCAACCACTACTGCTTTGATATAAACACAGAGCCGCCCAAAAGTGGGATTGACCTAGAAGCCTATAAAGAAAGAAAAACATCATCCTTCTTAATGGGGATTGCTTAAGGCTTGAGCCCTAATTCTCATGTAACAACACATCTACATATGAATATTTATATGACTAACAAATTGTAAGATGTAAGATGTAACCCCATTTATTTCCGATCAACTGAATGGGCAAATTCAAGGTGGGTGCTAACAAAATCTAAGTACAGAAAAGAATGGAGAATGGAGAATGGAGAGTAGACACCAAACCAACTACAGGCAAACCCAAAACCACACATCCACACAACACAGAAACAGATAAAAACTAGTTTTTACTCGTTCAATCGAAGAATTCCCAATTGAGTTTAGGATGAACTGGATTGATGTTGGCTGCAGCGGTTGCGGATGTGGGTGGCGCCGACACTAGTGGTGGGGCTGAGGCAGCATCAAAAGTCTCCCATTTTGTGGTCACAACAACAGGCCCTGATGTTGAATGCCTGGATGGCTGTGGCGGCGGCTGCTGCTGATGATGCATTTGTATTGGCAAGTGGGCTACTGAATGCCTTGGTTGCTGCAGCTGTTGAACTAGTGGTGGTGGTCTTTGCCCATTAGACTGTCGCTTCTGCTGATACTGCATTGGCATTTCACCTTCATTGTTGTCAGGGGTCGAGTTCTTTATCTTCAACATATCTAGAGTTTCGACATACTTCTGCACTCTTCTCACCTTCAACAAGACAAGTTTTGACCATCAAGAAATCTAAAATTGGACCACTGAATTTCTTTTCCATTTAAATTAAATTTACCTGCATTTTCCTCTGCAATTTAACGTCTCCATCCGCGATTATACCGTCCAAATTAATCAACTGATTCATCAACAACTCGGTGAGATTCAACACCACTTTTTCTGCAACTTTACCACCTTTGGAAATAACCGATTCAAGAGCTGATACCTATCAAATTCCAGTTCCAATTAAGGACCAAGTCAATACCATACAAAAAGGGAAATTCCATTTTCATCCAAAGAAAACACCAAATTTCTGAACTAGTACCTGGCCAGCGAGCCTGTCAACCTCCAAACTGATTTCGGAGATCGACTTTGAGGCCTTTTCCATCTTAGCGTTTCTTCGCATCTCGAGATATCGCTTCTCCTGGCTAATAGGGTCCTCAACCAACAGAATTTTCGATCTGTCCTTGACACCGGCAATGTCAAGATAGGCATTGGAGTCCCTCTCCTTGTCCTTGAACAACAGCTTCTGGTCTTGGTGGTGAAGCCCTGTTGGCCCTGACAACATCTTCTTCAACTCCCCTGCAATTCAACCATCATCAATTCTCCATCATTTATTCGATTTTTCCACCACTTCCATATAAGATCATTCTCATAACAAACACAAACTACAGGAGAAGACTTTCGAAAATTCGTTGAAAAAGAAAAGAAAATTCCTTTACCAATTCTAATCCAACCATTCTCGAACAACCAATGAAATTAAAAATAAAAATCCCAAAGAATTACCGAAGGTGGCTTGAGAACTGATATAGATTTCGTGATAGATGGAGCCGAATTTAACCCTAACTCTAATAGTGGGAGCGGGAACGGAGCTCCGATCAGAATCCGGGTCTCGTCTCTGTACCAGCATTCCTCCTGGTCTCAGCTCCCATTCCACCGGGCCTGACTCGCCGCCATCGCCGGCTGAGCCACCATTGATCGATGACAGCCCTGTCGGTTTATTCTTCACCCGCATCATCTTCACTTTCTTACTCTATATTCTCCTTCTGCTGCTGCAAAAATGTACGGGAATGTTGAATCAAAAATTGACTTCAGATCTCTGACAACAGTGATGCCCTTGCGATACTGTTTCAAACGAAGACACTCAAACCCGATTGTAGAAGCCTTTCACCTTTGCATTACACGAGCCCAATTCCATCGGCCACGCGTTGACAGAAAGAAACCGTGTCAACCGTGTCAAAAAAAAATCTCTACGCTCTTCTTTACTTTCCACGAAATCAAACTCATCAATCTTCCACCAGAGCCGCAAAGAGATCGCCCGGCCGCACCTCCAGCAGCCGGAAAATCCTCAGATCTATCCAACCAAAATCCACACGCAGACTTCACACCAACAAAACTCCCACCTCCCGGAAAAGGGAAAAGAAAATCTAATCCAACAACTCTTTCACCTAGATTTTCCCGAGAAACCCACGGAAAAATCAATACGAGAGACGCATAAACGAGGAAAGGAATTTCAAAACACAATGCTCCATTTCTTTTTCTTTTCCTCCTGTTTTTTTTTTTCTCCCTCTCTCCTTCTCGGTCTTCTGGAAAACTCGAAGAAGGTGAGAAAATGCGAGAAAATAAAAAATTGAAATCAAAACGAATGGCCAGCTAACTATGTTGCGACCTGAGCAGCCTCTTATTTATATATATACATACATATATATATATAAGCTAATAAATAAAATACTGTCTTATTTCTGTTTTTTTTAATTTGTGGAAAATAATTGGAAACTACAAAAGCCGCCAAAGCTTCTGTTTAAAGATAAAAGAAACGGAAGAGGAAACTTTGGGCTTGAACCAAACTTGAGCACTGTTCTAGTATTCTTTGACGTAAGTAAACAAGTTACGTGTTTCGCTTTAAGTTTCTGACACGTGGACCCTCGGAGGGGCATTTAGGCATTTTCAATCTGATCCAATCATTGTCTTAGTGTTAATTATCGGAGGTTTACTTGGATAACTGAGCACCCTAACTTTGCCACGTGGCTAATTCTTTCCCGCGAGTATGGAATCGCCGGCTAAGCTTTCTTAAAAGTTAAAACCATCCTTAGCTTTTGTTGTTGGGTCGCACGTGTTTAGGGGTTTGGCAGAATAATCATGGTTTTTGTTTTTTTTTTTACTGTCTTTACTGCGGGTAAAAGGTGGGTGAAAAAGCTTGACCGGAAGGGTTCTTGGAGATCAATGGCCACCCCTTGTCAGGTTGGATTCTTTCCAACTTTCCAAGTAAACATACAGCATATTCTATAGTCTCATATCTAATAAAGAAAAAAGTTCAGATACGTATAAAATTTTAAACCTTTAAACATGTCTTAAAATTATAAATGTTCATTAAACTTTGAAAGATAATTTGACCTTATAAATGATGGCGTTGTATCATATCTTAATTTTCTACCAAATACCGAAATTTGTACTTTGTTAAAAAGTGATATTATTCATATTTCAATGGGCTCGGTCATCATAAGCTACACCCTCAATTATGTCTTTCTCTTCTGACATCACTTCTGCCTTAATCGACCAATGCCGTCATCTTCCCATGAAAGTGAACAAAAAATAACATACTAAAATTGGTATTTTGTTCTTATTCATCTGGTATAATATTAAATTAGAAACATTTTTTTATAAATAAAAAATATTTTTTAAGACAATATTGAAATAGTCCTATTCACAGTTATATTTTAATTACCTAATAAAAGTGATAACAAATTTTTTTTAAAAATACGAGATTTTTAATGTGATCTGACGATTAATATGATCTTTACTTCCATGAAATACACTAATATTAAATAATTTATTAATTAAAAAAATAAAAAATATATATAATGAGAAAACTCTCAAAAATATCTCTCAATTGTAACTGCATTTTCTTAAAAACAAAACCCTAAAACGTGTAAGGGCTAAATATAATGAGAGTGAACTCATCATTCATCTTATAAAAAAATTTCTTTAAAGGGCACTATCCTTTCAACCCCACAAGTTCATTAGGCAATTCAATTCCCGGCATCCCGTGTGATAAAATTGATTTAAATTTCACAATATGGCATTTATTTCCTCTTTTTCATTTGGTATCATATTACTTTGTATACCAAACTCCTCTTTTCTAACATAAAAATAGGTAATTAAGAATATTGATTTGTCAGTAATTCAAGCTTCAATTGCATCCCTCGAATAATTTTTAGATTTATTAATGGAGAAAACATCCCTCTAACTCTTCGCATCACATTCTCTTGGAAATTACTAAAGATATTCATTTATATTATAAGATTGTGTACCCACAAGTCTAGTGGTCCACGTCAAATAAAAATAATAATAATAACAATAATGCTAGCCTTTTGACCCAAAAAAAAAAGTATCTAGAACCTGAAAATTGGTTAAATCATGATTAACAAAATTGAATTGATTATACAATATGCTACTAATTTAAAAAATAAATAAATAAGAAAAAATTGGTGAGACTTACCTCTGTGTGTGTGGCGTCTGTTTTTTAAGAATATGAATGCAGCTCGGCATTAAATATGGTGTTAGAAGCTCTGTTGTCCCAATTTTTGTGGTGTGAAGAGTCCACATCAAGACCCGGGTCCACCTATCAGTGGCTCGTATCTTTTCCGGAGGATCCGGTTTTAACCCGAACCCGAAACCCCTCACCTACGATCTATCTTTGCGTGCAAGTCTTCAAAAAAAGTCAGAATTCGTATATAGTGGTATTCTTGTAATTTACTCTTCTTCAGGCCCTCTCTCATCTTTGACAGCTTCCCAAGTCAGCTTTTACCACACAAAAGTACCCCAACCACATTTGTCCCAAAAAAAAAAAAAAAAAAGTCTTTAAGAAGAGTCGCTGACGTCATGCTTGCTGAGCTCACACGTGGCGGACATCGGGAGAATCAATCAATTCCCCATTTGCGGTCTAATTTCTCATGCCACCGACACTTCCGGCCCTCTGGCACGCGTGATGGACACGTGTGGGGCCGTGACACGTGGCGTAGAATGAGAAGGTGGTATCGTGTGCATACGTAGGTGGATGTAGACGGTGCAACCTACTTTAATTTGGTGTTTAATTAAAGAGAGGATGGTCGTTGAGATAGAATTGTCAAAAGACTCAAAGACTCAAAACCAGGTATTATATATATATATATATTTATATAATTGAGATTAATTTTGAATTTCTAAATCTAGGGTTTTGGGTACCAGCTTTTTGATTGGGGACAAGGGACCGACCATCTAGTATTGGGCAAAAGGGCAATTTCAAGGACGGTTTCCTCACCCATGGTTTGATGGCATTTCTGTGGGTCTTATTCTAGGCTGCCCTTCTTAAACATGTGACAATGAAATGCAGGAATGTGTGAACCTTAATTTTTTCCTTCCATCCACAACCACTATTTCACAATTCTACTTATCTTCTTAAATAATAATTTTTTTTTGTCTAGGCCACTTCAATAGTTCCATAATGTTGTGAATTGTAATTTCGTAATTTGAACGTTAAAATATTCTATTTCTATAAACCCCGAAGAAATACTAACATCGTAAAATAAATAAATATTCGATAAATTAATAATTTTGCTTAAATGATAGGACCTTTTTGTCTCACCTTTGGATCAATGTACTAATTTAATAATGTCACTTAATTTTTTACTATGCATATACTATATGGAGTATATATTTCTCATGTATAAATATTATAATAGAAATGGAGTGCTTTTTCTCTATATTCATAATTATTTCTATCACTAAATTAAAATTTATTTATTTATTAATAAATCAAAAACTCCCTTAAAATAATAATTTATCTCGATCGAATATTATTTTAGAATGTATTACTGTAATAAAACATGTTATATCAAAAAGATAGTTTTCGATAATCATAAAAAAAATACTGTTAATGAAGTAATATCACAAACGTGCATGATCACACGACTTTGTGTTTAAATCTCATCTTATAAGAAGACTTCGAATTATCTTTTTGAATGAAACCCCACTAAAATCAAGAATCACTTTGTTTTACAACACAAAAGTCTTACCTTTTTTTGTTTAAAAAACTTTTCTTCTTAAGTTCTTTAGATCTTTCTTTTCCCAAATAAAAGTAAAAGTGGACAGTTTTTTACAACTTCAACTCCCAAAAACTACTCTCATGATCTCTTATTTAATTGAATCAGGTTAGGTTAATCCGACTTGAGCGCCCACCCAACTCCGACTCATCTATTTGTAGTATTATATCTTAAGTTTTACAATTTTATATCCAAATTTCATTCCCTAAGAATATTATACCTTACCTTAATTTATTTATTCCTATATGATATAAAATATATTTTATACATCCGCAAATTAAAATGACTGATTGCATACAAATTCGCTAAGATAGCATTTTGCTTAAAAGATCAAGAAAAGAAAGATATTGGTAATATTTTTTTAATAAAAATAAAAATTATTAATTCTGTCTTTTCCTTGCTTTCCCTTTCTACGTTGAATTGGAGAATGGAAACAAAAAATTGAAATGGACGTTATTTAATTGGAAAAGACAACAGCAATGTAGATGAAGTAGGACGCAAAATCCATGCAACCACTGGTAATTTTACAGCCGCAGTGGGTAGGTAGGTATGGTGCTGAGGCGACATTTGGCATTTATTGGGGGACGTGGCTTTTCTCTTACCCTACAATTTTGGTGATCACGTAGTGTTTATGTGAGGGAGGATCAGAGCCCTTGAGTCGGAGGACTTTGTCAAACCCACCTCAATGTAAAGAACAAAAATCTAATTGATACACCAATTATTCAAGTCTTGAAGGTCTTATGAGTTCTTTCCGAATATGCCAAAGTTTGTACGATTAATTCAAATAGTTTTGTTAGCTGGCATGATTAATGTGACAAAAAATCATTGCCATCATCATTATTCATATCAATTTTGTGGATGCTATCGTCCTTTTCTAAGTGGATTTCAAAAGATTTAGAGTTTAGTAAAATTTATAGAAATTAAACCATTTAAAGCAATTTTCTAGACTAATATATCTAGAGGTTTGAGCTTTGAAAAATGAATTTGATTTATTTTTAAATACTTATTTTTATAAATAAATAAAAAAACATTATCCGTCCTTTTTTTTTGCATCATTTGATATCATTTGTCGTTAATTTGCAAGAACAAAATTAGAGATGAGGAGTGTTTAAGTTTTTATAAAAATATCCATTATAAAAGTGTTGTTTCGTAGTTCTTCTATTCCTAACCTTGAGTATCCTTTTGATATCTTTTTTCATTGATCCACTAAAGTAAGGTTATAAAATAAGATGGTTGTTCAAGTCAACCTTGGTTAAGGATTAAGTCCACGGTGATTTTAAGAAAAATTATCTAACATTATTCATGTCTTTTATTTGGGATTTCGCTCATTTTTATGTTTGATAAATGTTTTTTAAAATAATTTTTTATTTTTCATAATAAAAAAATAGAAAAACACATTTGATAATCAAAAAATATTTTCAGAAAATATCTTTTAGTTGTTTTCACTTATTTATTCTTTAAGGATTGTTTTAAAAAATAATTATACAAACATATAAAATGATTAAAAATAAAACACTAGACATAAAATTTTATTTTAAAAATATTAAAAACAGTTTTACAACGAACTTTTGTTTTATAAAATATCAAAGAATAATTTTCAAAAACTGTATTTCAAAACTGTTTTCGTTACCAAATAGACCCTTACTTTTCTCAAAAAGTCGATTATAAATGCTATTGATGAAATCGTTATAAACTCCAAAACTTATTTACGGATATAATTCTCAAAATACATAAGTTCGAAAGAGACTTGAAATTGACAAAATTGATCATATTTTTCACATGATTATGAAAGGTTGTAGAATATTCGATGATCAATTCCAAAAAAGAAGATAAAGTGTTGAATTAGAAAAGATTGGCGTATACTCCTTTTCTGCCTAGAGACTTCTATCATGGGTGGTGGAGAGTCTCTTCATTAGTTTGTTTAAATTTGTTTTGAAAATGAAAATCCAACAGCCATGATCAAATATATGAAAATGAAAATCCACCATATGATATAAAAGGATTAGTGTCACGTCAGTATGTCACCAACCTATGGACCTTTTAACTCAATAATCAAATTATTAGATTTCATATGCTTTTTTGTACCAATAAATTAATGTTTTTTATTTATTTATTTATATAATTTTAATATAAGTATATGTGAGGAAGTTTGTTCGGATGGCCCACTACTTGATTCTCACCCACAGGCCCAATATGGGGTTGATGGACCGTACTGGTTTAAGCCCTACCGCGGAGGTACATTTCTCAGTGTGCAAATATGGGCTTAGTTTATGTGGCGAAGCAGGTGTGACACTTGGCTCTCAGTGATTGGGTGGTTTAAATATCTGGGTCTGTTCTAATTTTTCAATCATTATTGTAGAACGCCTTTCTCGGACGTGTTTGGAAGCCACGAAAATCATGGTGTTATAATTTCATGGAATGGAATGAGAGGGAGTAGCATTGAGGTGGTCTTTAGGGCACTTTATGGGGGGTAATGATCCCTTGTGCGTCTAAGGATGGCTTTAATTAAAGGGCATTGTACACGTGGCTTGTCGTTTGGGACAACGTGAGCCGCAGGATTTGTATCCCGCTCCTGGTGAAGCATCACTAGGTTTAATCAGGTCTAGAGGAAATCCTGCGACCCGAATTTTAGGGTATTTTTAATTTGAAATTTTACAAAATTATTTAAGACATGTTGCCAAATAATTAATAAAATTTAGAATAAATTAAGAAGATATATGAAATATGGTATGATAGCCATGCAAATGTTAAGCTTTATTGGTTTAATATGGTTCGGGTTATAAGTAGGATGAAAATATCAATAAATATGAAAATATTGATGAATATTTTGATAAAAATATTTAAAATACAAAAATCAATAAAAATTTATAGAAAATATTTAAAAAATAATAAAATAATAAAAATATACATATCAAAATTATTTTGTAATTGTAATTGATATAAGTAGGGTCAAGAATAATATTTATTAAAATTTAAAAATATATATTTTAAATTCTTTTAATATATTTATATTTATTTATTTTAAAAATTAAAAACTAATTTTATTAAAATTAGTTTTATTATATTTTAAATAAAATATTAAATCATTTCTAAGGTTTATATAGAATATTTTATTTAAGATTTAATTTTTAAAATTTAATACATATACAGGGAAAAACCCCAAAAATGATAATAATAATATATTGAAGTTATTTTAATAAAAAAATTTGATATACAAGCAATATAATGTATTTAATTTGGATAAATTAAAGTATACAAATGAAATGTTTATATTATATTATATATATATATATATATATATATATATATATATATATATATATATATATATATATATATATCCCATTTTTCCTTATTATATGTATTATTATTTGTTTTATAATTTCTTATAGTTTTTTTTAATATTTTTATGAGTTTTTTCAATTTTTATATCATCAATATTTTTTATTTGAATTTTGGTCTAATATTTTTAATTTCCCAATATTTTGGTAAAACATATTTTCACAATTTCCGATATTATAAACCCAAGAATTAAAAAAAAAAAAAAAAATCATTTAACATACAGGAAAATCTTACTAAAATATAGGATTGAGGAGGCGCCAAAGAGAACAAAAAAAAAAAAGAAAAAAGATAAAGAGTCGAATTTTGGCTATTTTTCCCAAAAATATATTCGTTGATATTTTCACTTAAATCAGCGATTTTATGTATTAAAGCAAAAATATTTTTAAAAATGATTAAATATTTTTCACTTTATTTTAAATTTTTATTACATTTATCACTTTAATTTTTTATTTTAAAAATTGAAAAAAAAAAAAAAAAAGGTTTTAATAATTTTAATAATGTATATAAACTGGTAAGAAAAAAAAAATTGTTGAACCAAATTTTGAAAGAGATTTCTAAATGGAACTTTCAAATAAAAAAAAATATTTTATATGAATTCTTATTTAAAATTTTTGAAGAGTTTAATTTTTTATTCAAAATGTAATAAAAATATTTAATTAAAATTCATTATTTTATTTACTGATTTATTTATTTATTTATTTATTTTTATTTTGCAAATAAATGAATATTAATAGATTAAAAGGAATTTAAGATAATTTTAGTAGAAAGGTAAATATAGATTAATTAACAAAATTTTGAATAATTTTAATTTAAAATTTTTTACTTTCAACACAATTTAGAAAACCCAAATTGGTTTAATTGTTGTGGGTGTGTTGGGCATTTTTCCTAGATACAAAGGAGCAGAGGCACTGGGTCTCATGGAAAGTGAAGAGCTACATGTGTATGGGTCATTATCACACAATTCCCTCCAAACAAGGTCTATCAAAAGGGCTCAGAAACCTTATCCCAAAAAATGGTACGGTAGTGAATTAAAGAGGCCTAAGAGAGAGAGAGAGAGAGAGAGAGAGAGAGAGAGAGAGAGAGAGAGAGAGCAGTGGAGCTTTGAAAACTATGGCAGCAGCCCTAAGCTCCCAATTCCATCCTACAACATATAGGAGTATCAAAAATGTCAAAACCAAGCAGCTTGTATCTTGCTCAATGCAGCAACCCTCTCAGAGCAACATCAAGGTATATTGCTTGAATTCTTTGTTTTGTTTTTCATGGGGGGAAGTTAATGGGGGTAAAAACTAAGATGCGTAGCTTTTTAATTGATGGGGGAAGAGGTGGTTATAAATGGAGCAGCAAAGGAGATTGGAAGGGCAGCAGTGGTTGCAGTCACTAAAGCTAGAGGAATGGAGGTGGCCGGTGCTGTGGATTCTCATCTTGTTGGTGAAGACATTGGAATGGTATCTTATTCTTTCCTCTCTCAATTCTTCACTTCTATTTGCTTTTGCCCTTTTTCTTTCTAATCCTTCTTTTTTTTGTTCTTGGAAAAGGTGTGTGACATGGAAGAGGCTCTAGAAATACCCATAATCAATGATCTAACCATGGTATTAGGTTCCATATCTCAGGTAATGTGCTCAACCTACAATTCACCCCCTCCCTCAAAATTGAAGTGTATTGCATGAAAATGCTAGGATGCCAATTTGATACTATCGAATTTACAATCTCGATCATTGAAAGTGTATGATAAAGTCTAGACTACTGGATGAGGGTATAAATACATAAGACCAAAAACAAACAAAACCATAAGAATAAAAGAATAGAACCAAGGTAGAAACAAATGGAAAACAATCAAGATATAAAGTAATGGAATCAAATTGTACATATAACATGTTGTGATTGATTCTACTTTTGAGTTTTGGATTGGGTATTGATTTGGAACTGTAATAGGATCCTTATCGTGTTTATGCTTCACTGATGAACTGTTTTTGGAATGGTAGCAGTCAAAAGCCACTGGGGTGGTGGTTGATTTCACTGATCCTTCTACAGTTTATGAAAATGTGAAACAGGTTCAACTTCTCTATTACTCAAAATTGTCCATTTTTAACTTCCTGAATCTTTGCAGAAAGAGAAGGGAAGAAAAGGGAATTAGTGTTAGTGGATTGTTCTAAATAATATTTATTTTCTTCTTGCTAAACAGGCAACAGCATTTGGCATGAACAGTGTGGTTTATGTGCCTCGAATCAAACTAGACACAGTAACAGCATTATCTGCATTTTGTGAAAAGGCCAGCATGGTGAGCACAGGGTGAGATGGTTTACTTTATTTTTGTTTCCTACATTTTTCTTTGTGGGGTTTCGATAAAATCATCAAAGCAAGATTTTGTGTACCAGTTCCTTTGATGCACGGGTTTACTGTCTCAGGGTTGCCTGGTCGCCCCAACTCTGTCCATAGGATCTATACTCCTCCAGCAAGCTGCAATTTCAGCTTCTTTCCACTACAACAATGTTGAGATTGTTGAATCCAGGCCCACTCCAACTGTAAGATACATCCAAAATTAGCTTAATGTGAGGTTCCTAACAGTAATCTATTGTCATGGAATGAACAATCTAAATCAAGATTTAGAGAGAGAGAAATACATTGTAGGAATTATTGAAGATACTGATTATTTTTGGTGAACAGGACTTTCCATCACCAGATGCAATCCAAATTGCTAACAACCTCTCAAACCTGGGTCAAATATACAACAGAGAAGACATTTCAACAGATGTTTTGGTAAGGGAAACACAACTAAATCAATCTAAATAAGCTTATGACAACAAAACCCAGGAGATCCATTGTTTGAAATCTTTTGTGCTGTAAGGCAAGGGGTCAAGTTCTGGGTGAAGATGGGATCCGGGTCCATAGCTTGGTCCTTCCAGGCCTTCCATCTAGCACAACCGTCTACTTCTCCGGCCCTGGAGAGGTGTGCTTTCTGAGTTTACTCATTTGTCTTCATCTAGAAACTATTCACTTGAAAATATTCAGTTAGTAGCATAATGATCTGATGTACAAGCACTGCTGGCCTTAGGTTTACTCTCTCAAACATGACATCACAGATGTGCGGTGTCTCATGCCAGGCCTAATCCTGGCTATTAGAAAGGTTGTGCGGCTGAAGGTAACAATCATGGACATTTCATACCTTTAATCCATTCATTCTTCAGCCCTTGTTGAAATAAAACCTCTTTGTTGCTTTCTTTTTTCTTTGGCAGAATTTGGTGTATGGCCTGGAGAAATTTTTGTAGAGACCTGATGTTCTTCAATTTCTGAGAGTGGAAGTTTAACCTTTCTACTCATTCAGTGGCTCTCCCTGATCATCCATCCTGCAAGCAAATATTGGACAGAAGAAGATTGAATATGATAATGGAAGGAGAGAGAGAAGGGAGATCTTTAAGCACTTTTCAGAAAGAAGTGTATTAGATCATTTTCATATAATGATGAGACGTAATTTGAGAAACCTCGCAGTTTTTTTGTACTTGATTTATGATTCAAACATGAGCAAGGCTTTTCAGATATCATAAATGCAGTGTGATCAAAGTAGAGACATCTCCAGCAAGTAATTACTACTGCATTGACATCGAATAAACGTACCTATCACAATTCACATGATTTTGAACTCATTCCTATTAACCTTACTATTTTTCCCAACAAACACAACCCCTTACTAAAGACTTTACTTTCTTGTCCAACTCAGAAATAGAAATAAGGTTTCCCTAATAGTTAGATGCATATAAGATTTCACGTAAAGTAATGCTGGACTTGAAAAAATGACTTGAAATCCAAGTTGTGGGTCCTTTGTGAGACTCATGCAAATATATGAAGCCTTCCTTCCACTTTGTCCTGCGTTTGATGGCTCTTGAGTTGATCCAACACTATCTGTTACTTGCTTCACCTAATCTGATATCTGGATAATTCTTCTTGTAGTGCCCAACCTATCCCTGGTGAAAACAATCATTGCCCTTAACTCACTCATTCTTTCTTCTACCCTGCTTGTCTTTCCCTTCTCCTCTCATCCAGTTCTTGGTTTTCCTCAAATTGTTCAGAAGGTATTTGCAGTAAACTAAAAGGTTCAACCTTTTCCACCTATTCTCCTTCATTTGCACTAGTGTATTGATGATTTGTCAACGGTCCTTACTTTGACTAGAATAACAAATAAAAATGACCACCTGGCTCCAAGATGAAGGTAAACAGTAAACTATAAAGCATAGTTAACACCTGCATCTTTGTAGGATGTTACACTCCCCGAAGATGAATGATCCTTAGATAATGGATCCATGAGGTTGACCTTATCCTCCACATTTGCATCATTTTCCACATGCATCCCATTATAATTTTCAAGTACTACTGGTTGATCTTTCATCAATTCTTCCATAGTATCATAATCTTCAAAGATATAAGTTCAGATCCAGCATGCAGCTCCAGATATGGCTTTTACAGTCTGACTATCCTCCTCCCACTTATTAGACCATTTGGTATAGTCCCCCTGAGATTCTCTACTGTAGCTTATTGGGTTTTTCACAAAAAGACTAAATAAATAAAATCTTTTCTTGGATAAAGAAGTACTATCATATCTTAAATTCCATCCATAAAGCTATCCCATAATGTAGACATCACAGGTTTTGTTACTAGTAGCAATATTGTAAGTCATTGTAAACAATAAATAATTGACAATTTATTGCAATCGCTAAGCTTAAGAAGAAAGCAAACACAAATTTCTCTCCAACAATCACTGCATAAATATTTCTTATGATAATTCTTATACCGCCCAGCCAACTGAAGCAAAACGTATAGCCCAAATTAGTCATCTCTCTTTCTCAGTGTAGCATCACCCTACCCACCTTCTCTAATAGTTGCATGATGAAGTCGATAACTTGATGCTGATATTGCTCTAGGAAAGCTTGGATAATTGAATTGGTTATGCTATAATCTTGCATCCCTACACTGCCTTGGAATTGGACTAAATAGGTAGAAGGGAATTCAAAGCACAAATCCACATATATTTCCTTGCCAAATTCCAGTGAGGAGCCTTTCAGGATTTTCTTCATATTTCTCATGATCAGTATGATCAGAATCAATTGATGCTTCAAAAATTTCTCCTTAAATTGAAACTGCACAAAATCGAATGAATTACTCAGATACTAAGCCTTTCAAGAAGGTCTTCAAGCTCAAATTCAAATTTGACTCATTTTAGTTATTGAACTTCAACTGATAATTTTGCTGAAGATTTTTTCCCCTTCTTGTGATGCTCTAGAAAAAATCTATCTATATTAAGAACATGCAGCGAGAAGCACTATGGAGCACCTCCTGGAAAACAAAGGTGCCATCAGGAAATTGATGTTTTTCATGAATGATCTGAGTGAAAATTTTGATTATCCAGTTACAGACATGCATGCTTGTCAAATACTGATGGTTTGCATGGATGACTTAAGTGAGTTTTGAATTACATATTAAAGACATGCAGGGTTTTACTTTTCTTTCTTATGTTTTCTTCCTCCTTTTTTGTAGCTGCTGGAAGTTTAAAAAACTATGAATTCCACTATGAGTTTTTGCATTTAGCATTCTCCTCACATGCACATTAGTTTCTTAATGAATTTTCCATGAATGGAAGTGTGTCCAAAAGTAATGGAGTAATACCCATTTGTGAATTGCCCTTCCATAACCCATCACCCAAATGGCATGCACACACAAAAGAGAAGGAAAACGAGCGGCAAGGAGTGGTGAGGGGTCATGTCATATCAGGTTTGTGTCATGTTGAGGTAAAAAATAGTGAAATTTACTCAACCCAAATACAACCTGTTTAATAATCCTGTCAGAATGACCTGACACGAATATGACTCATTTATCACATAGGTAACACAACACGACCTATTTATTACATCGGTAACACGACATGAATCATCTAATAAATGAGTTAAGTTGAACTATGTACGGATTAACACAAATAACCCATTAACATGATTCTAACCCGTTAATACAATTCTAACCCATTAAACCTATTTAAAATTTAAAATTTATAAATATATTATTTTAAAATACTTTTTTAGTTGCTTTAGCTTTTAACTTTTAATTTTTTTAATCTTAATTAATTTAATTATTTAATTTTAATTATAATATTTTATAATATAAAAGTAAATTAAAATTTTAATCTAACACTTTTTTATGGTTTTATTTAATGTTTTAATTATAAAATATTTCCAATCTTATAATAAATCTATAAAATTTTGCTTAGTTATTTAATTTTTTTAACTATATGATATTTATAATTAAAAATAATAATAATTATTTTTATAATTTTTAAATATATAAAATTAATTAATTTATATGGGTTAAATAGGTCATAAATGGGTTAGGTCATAAACGGTTAGACGTGTTAAACGAGTTAAGTAGTCAAACCCGAACACGACCTGTTTAAACAGGTTGACATGGTTATAACTAAACCAAATCCACTAAAATTTCTGTCATGTCAAAATTGCTACCCCTAGGAGCAACATTTCCATTGTAAAATTGACTATAACGGCACATCAAGATGCATGGTAGAAACTTTGGAAATTGGATAATAATTCTCTAACCTCTAAATTTGTTAGCAACAGCTCCTATCCAGGCTCTATCTTTATCAGTATATGCATAATTCATGCTTGAAGCCAGGAGGACAAATCCATCAATCTTCTCCATCTCATCGGTACCTTGGCTTGGAATTTGCAAAACTGGCTGCACCAAGAGAGAACAGGTACCCTTGGGGAGCATTTCCCAAAGTCCAGAATCTGATACATTTATCAAACATTAATATTGCCCTCAGAAAATTGAAGGAAACAATTTATAGAAAGCTAGCTAGAAAAAAAGAAATAATTTTAACAAGGAGGCAAATTTGAGGACTTGTGTAGAGGCATCTAAAATTTTGTTTCCATTAACTGTTACTACCCAAGGTTGAATAAAAATGAAACTGAACAGCAACTTGATCACACAACACATTAAACAAACTGTCCCATCCTTACATATAACCTGTTAGCATAGGGCTTGATAGTGCATGTATTTTTCCTTTTTGATAGGCAAATAGAATATTAATGAAAAGCATGGAACAAAAAAAGGGGTTCATCCATGTGCACATGTAGTATATAAAGCACACCACAAGACACACAGTAGAGAAAGAAAATACAAACATAAATGCCACCTACACATACCAAAACAATCAATGAAATCCAAAAAGGAGGAATGACCCTACCATCTCCACTTACAAAAAGAGTTTTGAGGAAGTGGTCTTTGAATGCCACTTTTGACTGTCATCACCTTCAAAAGTCCTACTCTCTCTTTCCATACTCGTTAGAATAGGCATAAAAGAGTCATCCTTCACAACTTTGTATATTTCTTTCCCACAGAAACTACCAAGCCATGAAGCAAGAGCTCCTTAACCCCTTTAAGCAGAGTCCATCTCACACAAAAAGGGAGAATAATAAAGACCATAGACTACTTGCCCACTCGCGATGAATGGGGATGTGATTGGTTGTTTCCTCATTTAGTTTGCACATGCAACATCTATTCACTAGATAAGTTGATCAGCAAGAACCTTTCCTCATCTAGCCTCCAACACAAAGAAACACATTTTAGAAGGAGCAGCTGAAGTGCAAAATTTTTATTAGAGGGGAATGAAACAGAGTTCCCTAAGCATAGTGAAAAACAAAAAGAACTTCACGGAGAAATGTCCTTGGCTGGTCGCCATGCCAACTTATCCTTACAATTTTCTATTCTAGTATAAGGATAGACATGCTGCAAAAGGGCCTACACAAATGTCAACTCCCAATCCTGAAATCTCCTTCTGAATCAAGGCATGATTCAAAGTCACCGTATTGGTTCTCGACCTGGAAGTTACCAAGACATATTGGTCTCCATAACTCAAATCGATATCATCAGATGATATGCAAAATATGCTAGCCAAAGTTCAAAAAAAAAAAAAAAAAAATTAAATCTTTAAAAAGATTATGAAAATTATGAAAAAAATTAATACAATTAGATGAACTTAAAAAAATTAGTAGATTAAACTTCTACCACTTTTAACATTATTTAATAATATTAAAATTGAACACTCTTTTATTTCAAATAATTCATTTCGATGTCATTAAGTAAACTTCAATGCAAACTTTTTATACATTATTACTAATACTCTTTTATATAGTTTATCATCATACAAAAATAAATTACCAAAATATGAATGAATTGATTAATGTGGATAAATAATTGAACATATGAACTAATCGATTAATATAGATAAAAACTTAGATATATTCCCAAATATGAAATAAGATATTTTGATAATAGTTAATACAATTTAATTAAGAAATATTTAAATTTAAAATTTATCATAATTATTTAGATGACATTTAGTAAATCTTAAACATCCATCTAAACTATTTGATTACATAAATTTAGAATAACTTATTAACTCATTAGTTTATCAATAATATAAAGATATAGTTCATCAATATCTTAAAATAATTATATTTTTATCAAGCAATTACTAAAATATATTCTAATATATTATTTTTTTAATTTTTTAATTTTATAAATTCAATTAGAATATGAATTAATTTATTAATTTGTATATTCACACCCATATTCATATCCAAACCTTTATACCCATATACACTATGACCATATAAATATCCATTACCCAATTTATATATTTATATCCCTAAATATCCAATACCATACCACATAAAATATTGAATACCCATGATCCATATCCATATATATAATTTTCCTAATCTTCTATAATAACCACATGGATTATCCCCAAATCTACAACATCCTTTTCTTGATTCTTAATGCTCTCTCCTCTCTCCTTTGCTCAAGCCTCGAAATGATAATCACAACAAAGCACTACCAAATATGTTGCCAAAGGGAAGGCCAACCCACGATTGGAAATATTGCCATAAAAATATCTAATCCACCATCCAAGATGTTGACACCAACATGAAAATCTAAGCCACCAAGGAAAGGATTGACCATCAAAACAAGACTATCGTCTCCTAAGTTTTAGCCACCATGAACATATGGGTAGCCAGTGACAAAGAAGAAGAAGAAGAAGAAGGGGGATTTTGTGCCCCAACTCAAAGTCATTTTCAAAACTCAACCAAGTCGAGCTAGTCCTTTCAGTAAAACAACCAAGTTAGCATCGAAATGTTGTGAAATCATAACTAAATTATCAAGATTGCCTTGAACCTAACCAAGGCAAATATGACTTAGACAAGTCTGGTACGACTCAACCAATACTTTGAACCTTTTTTTTGTAGGTAAATTTTTGTCCCCGTTGAAACTTGAACCTAGAACCTCCCACAACCCTCAGTAACCCTTTACCATGAATCAAGGCAGCCAATGACCAAGCTTCCCCTCTTCTTCCACCTATAAATACGTGAAGTCCGCCTAATGACAAACCTAAGATAATTACCTAGGGGTAGGGGGCAAGGGGGCCTACAATTGGGTGATGGTGACTTTTAAAATTTTTTCCAATTAAATTACAAGATTACATCTAATAATGAGCATATAAAGAAAGAGTCAACAAAAAAAAAAAAAAAAACCAAGAATAATAATAAAGAGATCAGGAAAGAGAGCAAATTCAACACAATCTTGCCTATATCCATAGCTTCAAGATCCAACCCAAGCCTCAGTGCTGCACTATACAAAGGATCCTTCAAACCAAAGAATTTGTTAATACACGTGATTTCTAGGTACCAATCAACATTTGCAACACCATAAGTGTTTTTCCAAAACTTAGAATCACTCTCTCATAGAGTATAATGAATTTGGAATCAAGAAAACACAAGAACCAGCTTAGAAAATATTAATATAATAGAAAAAATAGCTAGTCTCAATGTACAATAAATGAGATTTGCAAGTTTTTTTTTTCTTTTTTTTTGGACAATTGGATGATTTGTAGGTGGCAATTTATCCATAAATGAGGTTCAAGAATATTTTATATAGGATTTTGACACAACATATTTTTCCAATGAACCGGTTGAACATCCAACTAGCCACTATGCATTAACTGCACTAGCAGGTAACAACTGAGACTTAGAGTGCTCAATCAGTTGACCACTTGCTCATTTGGTTAGTCATCTGCCATGCCCTACCAGAAATGCACTAATTGAGCAACTAGCACAACCAATTGGTTAACCACCCAAGTTGGAAACACAAAAAAATGTTGCCCAAGTGTCCTTCAACAATTTCAATTGGTTCAATTTGAAAATTTAAGATTGAAAAACCCTTTTTCAAATATCCTTTAGCCACAATTGGGTGATGGGAATTTAAATTTTTTTTCCAAATTACAAGATTACATCTTAATAATAAGGATATAGAGAAATAATCAATAACAAAAGTAAAAAACAATAATAATAAAGAGATAAAGGAAAGAGAGTGCAAACAAAGATTTTAATGTGGTTTTGCACAATCTTACCTACATCCATGACCTCAAGGTCGAACTTGAACCTTGAGATGCTATATTATACCAAGGATCCTTTAAACCAAAGAATCCTTTAATATACACTTAATTTCTAGACACCAATGGGCATTTAAAACACCTCAACTGGTCCTTCCAAAACTTAGAATCACTCTCATAAAGTAGAATGAATTTGAAATTAAGAGACCACAAGAACTAGTTTAGCAAGTATTACGTAGTAGAAAAGATAGCTAGTTTCAAGCCGCAATGAATGAGGTTTGCAAGTTATAGTATAATTGCACTCAAAATACCAAAACTCAAGGTTTGGACAATAGGATGATTTGCAATTGATATCTTATCTATAAATGAGGTTCAAAAGTCTTTAATATAGGATTTTTACATAATATAACTATTAAGAACATTTTCCCGATGAACAGGTTGATCACCTGGTCAACTACCCAACTAGCCCACTGCACTACTGCACTAACTAGTAACAATTGAGATTCAGAGTAATAAATCAGTTTACCACTTGCTTAGTTGTTTGGTCATTCACTAAACACTACCTAAAATGCACTAATTGAGCAACTAGCACAGGTGAACCGGTCAAATGATTGACTAACCACCTTGTCAACCACTCAAGTTGGAAACACGAAAAATATTGCACAAGTGTCCTTTAATGGCTCAATTGGTTCAACTTGAAAACTTAAGATTAAAACACCATTTTAAATGATGAAAATGGATATCAAAATATGAATTTTTTTTTTTTTATCCTTCTATAAATCAAACTCTTTTTTGTATATATAAAAATCACCAGAAGTACATAAATAAGTTCTTTTAAAAAACATTTTAAAGAATTGATTCTTTTTTGTTCAAAAAAGACCGATTTTAACGGTGAATTTTGAAGCATAATTATCCTCATTGATTAACAGCTTGATCTAACCTAAAAAAAGAACCAATAGATAAAGATTTTGAAAGAACCTTCTCTTGTAATTTTAGCTTCTTTACTTGCAATCGACCTTCTTTTTGATAAATCTTTAAGAGTGATCCAATGAAATTTGTTTACAATCCCAACCAATAATTAAATTCACATATCATTTATTTGGTTATCATCAAGACTTAGGTAAACCATAACCTAAGCATCATTATGCAACACTAAAACATAAACTTCAGAAAAACAATCCTTTAATCCTACCTTCCCACACCACACATCAAACCAAAACACCAAAAAAAAATTTTGATAGGAAAAACACCAAAAATTTGTCCTCATCACATTGCCTACCTCAAGGATAGTTTCTACCAAAGATATCATCCCATGCTCAACAAGTGGCTTTCCAAAGACTTATCCCATAAGTGCCCCTCCGCATCCTACACCTCTCTAAACTTGCTCAAAATGACTCTTCTCTGGATTATCATGCTCCGTAGAAAGCCTTAAATACTAATTTCCTAAAATATTTCATTAAGAACAGAAGGATTTTTGCATCCCAGTCCACCTCCCCAAATGTTTATGAGAGAAATAATGATCTTCCTCATCCTGCACCTCCTCAAACCAGCCGAAAATGACGCTTCTCCAAAGATTAGTATGTTCCATGGCAAAACTTCAACACCATTTTCCTAATAATGCTTCATTAAGAAGAGAAAGATTTTTGCACCTCAGCCCACCATTAGCTTTTAAGGAGCATATGGAAGCCTGTCACCAAGTAATTTTTCCTCTCTAAAGACCACAACAACACCTCCCCTTGGGAATCACAAAGACGGACAAGAAAATATATACTAGTAAACTTGAAAGAGTGCTCTTGAGTAGTGTAAATATCTCTCCCTTCAACAGAAACTGCCTCTTCCAAAAAGGAAGTTTCTTCTTAAACCTTTTTTCCACAAGACACCAAATGGAGGAGGACTGAAAAGGAGCAGCTAGAGGCAAACCTAGGTAAGTAGAAGGCAAGGGCTCTTGTTTTCAACCAAACCATGATGCAAGCTAGTCTAAGCTCATTATATTTCCCATTGAATTGAGCTCGCTTTTGCCAAGATTAACTCTAAGTCCTGAAACCAATCAAACCAAAAGAGCGCCCAACTTGGATATAGCAACTGCTTGCTATTGGACATAAAGAGTAGTAAAGAGCATCATAGGAAAATAGGAGACTAGAGATCTCTGCACCTTCAGCCCTGCTTCCCCTTACCTTGAATCCACTAATGAACCCATTTTACGAATCAAACAACATAACATTTCCATGAAGAGAACAAATAGATAAGAAGAGCCCTATCACAAGCTTGTTGAGTTTTGGAAGAACCCGGTAGGGATCCCATTGACCAACACTAAAAATCTCACCATAGGGATACAATTTTTTATCCATCCATCTATTTTCTTTTACCAAAACTCATTTTTGTGCATAACAAATAACAAAAAATTTCAATCCACATGATCATAAGCTTTCTCAATATCCAATTTACATACCAAACCACTCTTCTACTTTTCAATCTCAAATGAATGGCCTCATTAGCAATCAACACTGCATGTGAATTCTATCTCCCCCATACAATAGCATTATGAGAATAAAAAGATCAACCTTCCAATGACCTTCTTCAACCTAAGCAACCCCTTAGCCAAAAAGGTTAGATAAACCACACACCAACCTTATTGGCCTAGGCTCTTTTATATCATCTGCCCATGTCCTTTTAGTGTATCAGAACCAAGAAAGTAGCATTAAGATTTTGAAAATGTCCCAAGATTGTGAAAATCAAAGAAGTTCAAAACATCTTCTCTCAATGCGGACCAGCACTTTGGCCATCAAGCTATGGAAAAGCCATATAGGCCTGGTGCTTTTTCACTACACAACTCTACAAAGTTGTCACCACCTCCTCATTAAAAGGGCCCTTTAGAATATCTCTATCTCTAGGAGTTTGAGGCTTATCCCCTCCATTCCAAGTCTCTGGTCCCTAGGACTCGAGTAAAGAAGTTCAAGGCCATCTGGTAGTATGTATTTCTGTTTTCACTCTCTTGAAAACAGAAATCACATCTGGCATTAGACAGTAACAATGACTCTAGGAGCAAGCTGATGTTCATTGCCAAGCCATTCTCTTTACAACATCTAAAAAAAGCAAAGAAATATTGCTTCTGTAAACAATAGGGATTTCTTTGCTTGATAATAACATCAGGCCTTGTTTTGTTTCAGTGGGTGAGTGGAGAGATTCAACTCTTTCCAACCTCAGCTGTAATGTCAATTTCCAACATCAAGAAAACTAAAGCCATTATGAGTGAAACTTGAAAGGGGGCAAACATCTTATAATACTTTAAGAACATTACTATGTTTTCAACTACCACCCCAGGAAAGATTATTTCCTATGATGAAGACCTGGAAAAAAAGCCAATATATCCTGTACCTGCACTCTGAGGAAAATAGAGGGTGTCCTTCAAATCAAAGAGGCCAATCTTCTCAATCTCTTTCTCAACCCAATCAAGAACACGAGCTTTTGATACATCATCCGGTGTGTTCCAATAGCCACGCACACATAATGCACCTCGAATCGATATAAGCTGAAAATTGAGACAGTAAAGTTCCAAAAGCGTTTGATACTTGAAAAGGAAACAAACTTCATAAAAACATAACTGACTTCTCATCGAAACTACTATAATATCACCTTTTACAACTTCAATTCCAACAAATAGTAGTTAATCATGGGATATACCACAGCAATGGTGTTTGTGTTCCGCAGCAAAATGTATGTTGCCCAAGCCAAGTCCTCTTTCAGGATATCTGAAATATTTTGTGACATCACAAAGATTTGCTCAATGCCTTCCGGAAGAGTTGTTTGATCCACAGGAGCAGCGCCCTGCACAATGCTCGGACTTGTTCACATTTTCATATAGAAATTAAAGTCTCATGGCCTTTGAAGAAACTTGGCCTTTGAAGAAACTAAGGGATATCCTCTAGATGGAGCTGAAGGCAGCGGTGTGCTAGTACAATAAGGTAACCCAGTAGCATATGATAGCCGAAAGCTCAATGAGACCGAGAGGCGCGGTCCAAGAGAAGGAGATGACAGCAATAATGCACTACTTGAGAACATGGAGGCGGGCCACAATTCGTGGTCAAGATGGATAATGTGGCGACGAGTATCAGAGCTCCCTAAAGACTGGGTTGCTACTATGATCCTAAGCCACATACCATATATTTTAGGTTGTACCAATAAAAAATGGGTATTTGATTAAAAGGGTTATTGAAAACACAAGTTTGGAAAAATGACCTTCTTCTAAAAACATAAAATATAGAATTTTTGGAGAAAAACACCCCTTAACAATTTTTTAATTCCTCTCTCTCATCAAACTTTTAGGATAAAAGGTTTAAGAGTGAAAATGTTAAAATGAGGTTATATATATATATATATATATATATGCAATTTTCAATACAACAAAGTTATTTGTTCGAATATGGGTATTATCTCGAGGAACAAAAAGGTTTCATGGTCCAGATGAATTAGTAATCCTCAAACAAAATAGGGCTCAGTCTCGTCAATTGAGAAACATACTTGGCTTTTTTCTAAACGAAAACTAGGAATATATTCCACAAGACAAAAGGAGATATAACAGAGGATCCTGAATAGGCACAAAAACAAAATAATAGAAAAATCATAACCCATTTTTTTTATCTTTATTACTGAAAAATACAGGAAAAGGGAAAGGAAAACAACAGGCTCAGCAGAGAAATCAATAGGATCCATGCGGTCTCTAATGAGCCAAATAGTAGTACTACCAGGCTTAACAGTGTCGTTTTCCCTTCTATTCTTTTACTGAAAAATGAAAAAAAAAAAAAGCCAATAAAAACCCGATATTTATTCTATTTCCTGTTCCAATGATCTTCTGAGCAACCAAACAGATGGCAATTAGAAAGATCACCTTAAGAAATTTTCCCAGGTAGGGAAGCACCACAGAGAATGCTGCCAAACAAAGCCCCAAAGCCTCCGTTCTCTAGACAACCAAACAAAAATGAAGAGAAAATTGAATCCAACCACAAAAATCAACACAAACTCATCAACTCTACAATCTAAGACAAAAGTTTCTCACAAGCTGTGCTGCAGTAATAGTGTTGAGGTCCGAACCCACAAAATGGTTCAACAGTATAAGAGACCCGAACCCGTATCCGATCCATCTGGGCAAATAGGACTCATCAAACCCGGGTATCCCTGGATCCATAAAAGCACAAATGAGAAGGATTCTAGAGAGAGGGAGAAAGGGAAGGTGTGCTATTCTCACCGAGGGTGAAACGAAGAACAGAGAGGTTGAGTTGTTGCTGTTGATTTGACGCAGAGATTGACTGGAATTTTCGGGTGGTGTTGATCGTGGAGACTGGAAGATGGGAGGACCGAGCTTTGGCGGGAAATGACGGGGTTTTTAACGGAATTAACGGCTTCCAAATAACAGCGTTCATTTTCTTCCTGGTGTTTGGGCAGCGAGAAAATGCGGGGTTTCGCCGAAAACTGGGGATTGGGTTACCGTGCTGCATAGGTGTTTCTCTATCTCACCTGGACCCAATCAGAAGATGACAAGTGTACAGCAGTTGATAAAATATCCTTGGATTTTCTTTTTAAAAAATATAAAATAATTCAAAATTTACTAAAATATTCAACTTCAATGAAGAAAATATATTGTAAATTCTATATCTACGGGATTATGATACAAACAACTTGAACGAAGACATAAGATTTAATCTAAAATATAAATAAATAAAAACAAAATATCATCTATACAAAATAATAAGACACGAGTTATATATGTGACATAATCACGATGTCGTTAGGATAAACATAAAAAAAATTACGTTTTAGTGTTATAAGACTTAAAATAATTTTTTTGTCAATCGAATATGTCTTAATCAAATTGTCATCAATTGCTTTTAAAACATTTTGAGAGATGCTATATGTAGGCTTTAGGAAAATCAAAAGATCTCTTTGAAAAAAATGAACGGATTAGAAATGATGGAAGATTTTGAACGATATTTGGACTTTTATGCATAGCATAATCCGATTGACGATATTTGTTATATTTTAATTGTTGAAATTTTTATGTGTGGACTTATATAATCAATTTAATAAATTTATAAATCAGTGTTAATTTATTTTTGTATTGTGATCCATAATGGGACTAGACACATATTGTTACTTGATTTTTTATGGACTCACCCTAATTCACTTGACTGACCCATTAAGTCAAGTGGTCAAAATAATGTGTGAAATGTGTAATACATATATATAAATTTATTTGTATATATATATATATATATTGAGATGAGTGCATGTTAGAAGGTAGATTTTTCCTTCCTTCTTGAGGGCACGCACTGCACACACGAGAGCACGAATTTGGATAGAATTTTAGGGAAGAAGAGAAGAGCTCGTTGAATCCTAATTCTTACACCATCAAGCATTTGGAGCAGCTTATTGGATACTAGTGAAAAAACGAAAATGGTTACCTTGGTTGATGTCGTTCAATGCATGCTTAAATATTTACATATGATCCTGTGTTATTTAAATATTCATCATTAATGTCATAAAACTTCAAATTTAAAAAAAAAAAATAAAATCAAACATGTCCAAATAAAATTATCATCGATTAATTCGTGATGATTTTTTTTTGTCAAGATGTGTGATATTTTTTTCAAAAAAAATAAAAGTTGTACTTTCAAAGATACGAGATCCAAATTGAGTACATGATACATCAATAGTAACATTCCATATTGAAATCAATTTTTGCGTGCCCCGCAATAGTAAGGTAGAGGCCGTGATTGTCAAAGACTAAAATATGTCATTAAGTCGGTCCATATATATCTTGCCAATTAAGTTACCAACTTGAGAAGTTTATCATAAGGGGTTTCTTGTACACCAAGGAAACTCAAATTAACCTAAAAATATTTTTATTTATTTTTATTAAAAAAATATTTTAAAATAAATTTATTAACTTAGGATAGGTGTCAAGATGCTTGATTTGGTAATAGAAAAATGCCATTGGAAATCACACGATTGGACATAGAATAATGTAGTAGATAATTTAAAGTACTCAAGGGTTTGTGAGGATCAATGTGAGTATGGATGGTGCATAGTAGAGTATCAAGTCAAAGTTATTAGTGGGGGGGCATATAATAATAATTTATAAGCTTATATTTAGTAATCGTAATGATTACATTAAAGTAGTGCCTTTTAATAATTTGACTAGACCTATGTATTTAGAGACCCAATGTTCACCTTAGTATAATAATAATAACATTATAATAAATTTTTTTTTTTTCATATTATATTATACATATCCCATCATGTAAAAATTAACATATTCTTTAATGGTACGTGAAATTATTATTTATATGAAATTTGATGGGTTATTTCATGTGCTTAATTTATGAGTTGGTAAAATAGTCAATTCATTTGTTTAATTAAACTCTATCAAGTCATCGGTGTTAGCACCCAATAGGTCAAGTTTAAGTTTAGTCAATCTCCTTTTTTTTTTTTTTAATAATTTATAATTGTGAAAGATCCTATGATCTACTTTAATTATCACTCATTGAATCCTAATTTATGAACGTTCAAAAGTCAATTTAATCATAAAATTTTATTTGTTGAGATATTTTAATCAAACAATAAAAATATTGTTATAAGGAATTGTATATTAAATCAGTAAATTTATGTAAAGACAGGATTACAAAAAATATATATATTTATATATAGGTTCAAGTAAGTGATCCAACATAATAAATGAGAGAAATAAAAATAGCAAATTATGAGAAGAAAAAAACAAAAAAAATTGTGCGAGAATAGTCTCTGTAAAAAAATGTCAAGATTCTTAGGGTCTACTTGGTTGCTATTTTTTGAAAACTGTTCTGAAAAACAGTTTTTGAGAAGAGTTTTTTGTGTTTTTAGAAAAAAAAAAATTGTGTTTAGGAATTGAATTTTGAAAAACGGTTTTTGTTCTAAAAAAAAAATGTTTGGTTTAGTTAATAAAAAAGTTATTTGAATAAGTAAAACGAATAACATGTTTGAAAGTTTTTTTTTTTTAATTAATAAAGTGTTTTCTTCCATTAACTTGATATTCTAAATATATAAATAATTTTTATATGCACAATTCATTTAAATTAAAAAAATAAATTCCATTTAAAATTTTTTACATCAATTATAATTTTCTTAAACAAATGATGACTTTGTTATCATGTATAAGTATATTAATTTCAATAATTCAAGGAAGAAGAAAGGGTTTACGAGTGAGGATGTGGTGGTTGGGTGGAACTCACCTTTATGGAAATACAAAAAACAGTTAATAAAACACAAAAAGAAGGAAGAGAAAATACGAAAAATAATATATTCTTTGAACAGTAAAAAAACAATAAAAACATTTTTTTATTGTTCTCAAAAAAATGATTTTTAAGAATACAGAAAACACAAAAAACAAAAAACACACCGATAGAAAAGATGAAACTGAAACTCTGCTCTCTTTGTTAGAGAAGCAAGAGAGAGAAACTGAATATATATATATATATATATATATATATATATATATATATATATATATATTGTTCAAAGAACTCTGTTACAATAGATAGAGACAGGCTGTAATAACAGCTAGTACAACTAAAATACAGTTGGTAAAAATAACAAACCAATAACAATAAAGCTAACAAATAACAAGTGGGCTTCATCTCGCGAGATCAGTAACTAACTCCTCTTTTCTTGGCTTATCATCCATCCTCAAGTGAACGGGTCTTGGAGCTATACAAAGCTGAGATTTGAGGGACAAGAACCTTGAACTTGTGGGATGCTTAGTCAATAAATCTGTTGGCTGCTCTTCAGTGGGAACAAAGTGCAGCTGTATCTTTCCTCTCATGACTTGATCTCGTATAAAATGAAGGTCTATTTCTATGTGTTTAGTTCTAGCATGAAACACAGGGTTCTTTGCCATATGGTAAGCACTGATATTATCATACCAAAGTAGAGGTATTGCAGGTATTGGCACACATAGCTCTTGCAGTAAGACTTGCATCCAAACAATCTCAGCAGTAGCGAAAACAAGGCCACGATACTCAAACTCTGCACTGCTACGAGACACTACTTTTTGTTTGGTAGAGAACCAAGAGACTAAGTTACCTCGTAGATAAACGAGATATCCACTTGAGCTGCGCCTATCATCAAGGTGAGCACCCCAATCTGCATATGTGAATCCTTCTATTGTCAAGTTACTTGAAAGACTTAACAGGAGTTCATCTTGCATTGTTCCTCTTAGATACCGTAGTATGCGTTTGACGAAGAGCCAATGAGCTGTGGTTGGTTGTTGCATAAATTGGCATGCCTTATTGATAGCAAAGGCTATATCAGGTCTTGTCAAGGTAACATATTGAAGTGCTCCTACTACACTTTGATAATGAGTAACATCTGCCAGAGGAACTCCATCAAATTTAGACAAGTTCTTCCCAACAACACCAGGTGTTTTTGTCGGTTTGGTATCAAACATTTCAGTTCTATGAAGCAGATCTGAAATGTATTTAGTATGGCTCAAATTCATAGAGCCTTCATTGTAAGAAACCTCTATACCGAGAAAGAATGAGAGTTGACCCAAGTGTTGTAAGGCAAAAATTGAATCAAGTTTAGCTATGAGAGAAGAAATATGTGTGGAGGAGCTGTTTGTTATGATTATATCATCAACATAGACAAGAACTATCAAAGTAGTGGCCTGACCAAAGTGTAGAAACATAGAACTATCAGTCCGAGACATGCTGAATCCCCACTGAAGAAGAGCAGACCTGAGTCTTTGAAACCAAGCTCGTGGGGCTTGTTTCAAGCCATATAAAGCATTTTTCAATCTACACACTCTATTTGGGAATTGAGTGTCGAGGTATCTAGGAGGTTGAGACATATAGACTTGTTCTTCCAACTCACCATTAAGGAAGGCATTGTGAACATCAAGCTGCTGAATTTCCCACTTAAAACTAAGAGCAACAGTAAGTATGATGCGAATAGTGGCAGCCTTAACTACTGGACTAAAGGTCTCAAAATAGTCCAGACCATGAGTCTGATTATATCCTTTTGCCACAAGCCTAACTTTATACCTCTCTATACTCCCATCTGGATTATGTTTCAATTTATACACCCACTTACAGCCAATCACATTGACATCGGGTGGTTGTTCAACAAGATCCCAAGTATGGTTTCGATGAAGAGCAACAATCTCCATTTCCATAGCTTTAGTCCAGTTTGGATCTTTGAAGGCCTGTTTGAGAGTAGATGGTTCTGAAACCTTTATGGCAGAGAGACCAAGAATGGTCTTTTTCTTGGTTATACCACGCATGGACCTTGTTGTCATTCGTGGAACAGGAGCAGTGACTTGAGGTTTTGGAACGGATTCAGGTGGCAAATCTATAGCAGAAGAAGAACTAGATGTGTCCAGAGGTGAAGAAGAGTCTGTAGGAATAGGACTTTCACTTGTGGATAGAGAATGAGAATCTATTGAAGCAGGACTGATATTTGAATCTGGGAGAAGACATGAAGTAGGAAAAGAAGTAGGAGCTATAATGGTAGGGGTAGAGCCTTCTACTGAAGTATCATTAGACGAAAAGGAAGACTTGGACCGAGCAAGTGGGAAATTTAATTCATCAAAGACTACGTGGAGAGTAATATAGACTCTTCCAGTTGCATAATCAAGACATAAAAGCCCCTTGTGATTCAAACTATAGCCAAGAAAAAGACATTAGACATATCTGTACTGCAATTTATGAGTGTTGTATGGCCGAATGAAAGGATAACAGAGGCAGCCAAACACACGAAGAGATTTATAATCAGGATGCCTTCTAAAAATAGTGAAGTAAGGAGAGTTATACTCGAGAACTTTGCTTGGCATTCAATTGATAAGGAAAGTTGTTGTTTGAAAAGCGTAGTGTCAATACTTCATTGGCAAGGAAGCATGAGATAACAAAGCCAACCGAGTCTCAACTATGTGTTTATGCTTCCGCTCAACTCTACCATTTTGAGCTGAGTTGTATGGACAGGAGAATTGATGGGCAATACCAACTGCTTGAAGAAAAGACATAAAAGATCAAAATTCTCCACCATTATCAGACTGTAAGCACTTAATTTTCGTGTCAAACTGATTCTCCATTTGAAGCTTGAATCGCTTAAAGATGGGAAGGGCCTAATCCTTTGTTTGTAATGAATAAAACCAAGTGTACCTGGAATAATCATCTACAAAAAGAATGAAATATTTCGCTCCAAATGTAGATTTAACTGAGGCAGGTCCCCAAATATCAGTATAAACAAGTTCTAAAGGTTTAGATGCACGAAAATTTGAGAGCTGAGTGGGTAGTCTATGACTTTTAGCTAACTGACAATCAAAACAAACAGTAGATTTATATTTCCCAGAAGCTACATTACAAGTATTCATGACTTTTGAAACAATGTCAGAAGCAGCATGGCCTAGTCTATTGTGCCATAACTCTGCTTTATTTTCAATAGTACTAGAAAAATGGGAATGAAAAGCAGAAGCATTATTAATACTACTATAAGGTTTCCTGTTACTGAACACAGGAAACTTGTAAAGCCCATTTTCAAGCTTGCCTTAAGCAAGAACCATCTTCGTATGTCGATCCTTCACAAAGAAAGCGTTAGAATGAAACTCAATCAAGGCATTATTATCTGAGCAGAACTTAGCCACACTAATCAAATTAGCTGAGATAAAGGGGACATGAAACACCTTCTTGAGTTGAAAAGAATGTGTATGAGAATGAAGCTATTTAGAGCCAATATTGGAGATGGAGATACCATTACCAATAGTGACTCTATCTATTCATGTGTATGGTGAAGTACTGGTTAGATTTCCCAAATTCTGAGTTAGATGGTGACTTGCTCCAGAATCCAAATACCAACTCTCATCTGCAGGACTATTAGAAGAAGAAGCAACCATAACAGGTATATTGTTTTGATTCCCATTATTCAAAGAAGGAGAAGTAGTAGTCTGACCACCTTGAAAAGAGATATCAAACCTGTGATAACAGATCTGAGCAGTGTGGCCAAACTTACCACATAACTGACATTGAGGTTTCTCACTTGGACTGGAATTTTGCCTTCCACCTTGTCCATTTCTACCTCCATGTCCACGACCTTTGTAAGTGTAATTATTGTTATTTGGAGCGTAGCCTTGTCCACGACCTCCATTAAACTTCCTTCCACCACCTCTGTTATTAAAGGAAGAGGCATAATTGGTAGACATTTGTTCAATTGAGCTTTGTTGCTCAAGTCGATGCTCAAAGGCTAATAGCATACTATGTATAGCTTCAAGAGAGATCTTATCATCTCTAATGTTGATAGCAGTAATAACAACATTGTAGTCAGATCCAAGACCTCCAAGAAGATTCATAATCTGATCTTGTTCTGAGACAGGTTCTCCAATAGCAGCTAGATTATCAGCAACTCCTTTGATCTTTATTATGTAGTCTATCATTGACATTGATCCTTTCTTTGTGGATTGTAATTCGAGTTTGAGTTGCATTATCCTAACTCTTGAAGAAGATGAAAAATACTTTCCAAGGCATTCCAAGCAGAGTGAGAAGTATTATGGCCTGTGATCTGTGCCATGATACTTGGTGTGAGCGACGAGTAGATCCAGCTGAGGATTGTTCGATCTTGTCTTCTTCAAGCAACAAAAGCTGGATTGATCACTCTTGGACTCAAATCTTTCTCCGGACAGATAGAGGTTCAATCAATGAAATCCTCAAAGCCATTAGCAAAAACGACATTATCAATCTAAGATCTCCACAGGATGTAATTCGTCCGATCAAGTTTCACAGGCAGAGTGTGATTAAGCATCTAATAGGAAGGAATGGACGCCACTGTTGTGCTTTGTCCAGATCCAATCGAACCAGAGGAAGAAGAAGATAGTGTCGAAGTAGAGGCCATGTTTGGATCAAGAGAAACAGAGAGAAAGTGAGAAAGAGAAGAAAAATTCACACCTTGAACGTGAGTTCTGATACCAAGATAGAAAAGATGAAACTAAAACTCTACTCTCTTTGTTAAAGAAGCAAGAGAGAGAAATTGAATATATATATATATATATTGTTCAAAGAACTCTGTTACAACAGATGGAGACAGGCTGTAATAACAACTGGTACAACTAAAATACAATTGGTAAAAATAACAAACCAATAACAATAAAGCTAACAAATAACAAGTGGGCTTCATCTTGTGAGATCAGTAACTAACTCCTCCTTTTTTTACTTATCACTCCACCAAACAAGTTTTTTTATGTTTTTTGTTTTCAAGAACAAAAAATAGTTCTTGAAAACATGAACCAAACAGGCCCTTATGTTGTGGAAAAAAATTGTTCATATTTTTTGTAATTCCATTCACAACTTAAAATGAGAAAAATTGGTCGGTGAAACAACCAATTAAAATTGTTTAGACATTTAATAAGGTAACCCAAAAGCTTTTGATAATAATTTTATATTTTTCAGAAAAAAAAATTGGAAAACAGGTTTGAAAACCATAAACTGTTTTTTATTTTTTTCATTTTATATTTCAAAACAAAAAAAGTGTTTTTAAATAATATATTTTAATTGTTTTAAGCTGTTTTTACTTATTTTTCAAGAGCTCTTTTTAAAAAACTTATATAAACATATATAATGATTAAAAATAAAGTTGTAGATATAAAAATTATTTTTAAAATATATTTAAAAAAATTAAAAAAAGATTAAAACATTTAAGATTCTCAAATAAATTTTGATATACAAAATATCAAAAAAATAATTTTCAAAAATTGGCCTTAAAAATTATTTTTCAGAATTATTTTAAAAAAATAATATCCAAACAACAGTATCACCCTTTTCTTTTTTCCTTTTCCTCAAAATTTCTAGAGATATAAATATTTAAATGTAAAATAAAACAAAAGAGATTCTAACCTTATTTTCTCAAAAATAAAAAAATGAAAAAAAAATCCTTGTATTCAACCATAAAAAAATGTCAATTGATATAAATAATATATAAAATAACAACTTGGCTCACAGCTCATTCCAATAAAATATTCCACCACTCATTGCCTTGCTGTCGTCTTCTTTGCAAATTGCAACTTCCCTTGATTGCCTCTTCCAAGTTTTCTCGGAATCTTTCGAATATACATCATTATTAAATAAAAAAATAATATAAAAAATTCATAATTTAATGTAAATAAATCCTATAAAATAGTGAAAAATTGACACCCTTTTAATTTTTTAATGAATAAAAAACGAGAAAAAAAGTAGAATGTTCTTTCTATAGAAACGACAATGATGAAAATGATAAAATTTCTTTAAAATAAATATTAAATAATAAAAATTAAGAAAAAAACAAATAAAACATGTTAGCCTTATATTTTATTTTTTGACATTGGTACGATATCCACCTTATTTAAGTCTATTAGCTTTGAAGTTAATTTTAAAAAATAAAAAATAAAAAATAATTGTAATGGAATGTGGTTGGGAAGCAAAGTGACATTACCTTCAAGCATTGATAATGTTTAATAATCTAAATTCATATATTATATATTAAGATTTAAATAAAAATAATTTCTTAAATTTTTAGAAAAAAATAATATCTTCTAAATTTAATTAATATTCATATTTATAGTTGATTTAGTTATTTTATTTTAATTTATTTATTTCTTAAATTTAACTTTATGATTTTTATTTATTTATTTACTGATTTTATGAAACTTTTTATAGTACGTTTGACAGTGATTTTAAGAGTGTTTTTAGTTTTTTAACATTTAAAATTTTTTATCTTTTAAGCATAAAAAATATTAGAAACATTTTCTAAAAATCACTACCAAATGCACTTTTAGTCTAGAAAGTGTTTTGTTTTGTTTTGTTTTTTTTTTTAGGAAAAATGAAATATTTGACAAAATTTTGAAAACACTTTTAAAATTTTGAAAAATCATTTATAACTCTAACTATGCTTTTAATAAAAATATCTTACTTTCAAAGTGTTTAGAATCACCTATTATAAATTTTTAAGTGTTAGAAAGACTATAAATACTTTTTAAAATTACTATCAAACACATTTAAAATCACTTGTAGCATTTTATGAAAAAACACTATATAAGTGATTTTATAATTATTTTAAAAATAATAACATAAAACACACTTTTATTAAAAATAATTTGAGAAAAAATATTATCAAATACATTTTTATTTCTTTTGGGAATATTATATATTTATCTATAATATAATATAATATAATATATTTAAAATAATCACTATTTTTAATTATTTTTATATTTTGTAAAAATAATTTAAAATATCTAAAAATTATTATAAAAATAAAAAAATTTGGAAAATAATTTTTTGTTAAAAATTATTAACTATAACTTTTGTGTAGAAAATTATTTTCTATGATGGTTGGGTGACAATTATTAGAATGAAAAATTGAAGATTTCTATAATAGGATTTTATTCTATATTTTTTAATTACCCACGTGGCAATGATCGCTGTATTTAAAAAATTGAAGGACAGGGTGGTTTATTATTCATTAATTTGAAATAAATATGGGAATAGTAAAAATACCAAAATAAAATATAAAAAGTTAAAGGAGCAGAGCCCACACGCGTTTTTGTGTAGATAGTTCGTACATCCACACGTGGCAATCGGACTGACTGTCCCTATCTTCCAACCTCAAAACAGTAATACGGACTCAACAACCTCCACAATCATATTTTAGTCGTGTTTTCACATCCGCCAATAATCAGGCGCCACGTTGCTTTGCTTTTAGATTGTTCTCACAGTGATCCTCTCTCTTTATATTTGGATTTTTACTATTGTTCATTTGAATCTAGTCCCTTTTTAGTCAACCTTTCAACGCAAACTTACATGAATTTTAAAAAATTAATAATGACGTGGAGTAATAATTTTAATATTTTAATTTTTTGGAAATTTTTTTTTATAATTTTATTAGTTGGTTTTTGAAAATTTTCCATTTTTAGAATTATTGAGAGAAGAAATATGAGTATTTATTTAGTAAAAAATGGTTGAAAAATGAAAAGAAATGGGTCTATAAAATAGTAAATAGGATGATTAAATATGAAATGAAATGATTTGATTTTTGGTGAGATCTACACACACTTCTGAGACCACACCTGATCACAGCACCACGAGACCTAACCTAATGCCAAAAAGCCAACCAATCGAATCAAGCCACGTCGTCAGCCAAGCCCACGAGCTCGCGTCGCCACCGCGCGATCCATCACCGACTCTGTTCCTCAATCATCAACCCGCCACGTGTCCAGATGCTAACCGGATGTAGCGGGTTCCACAGTGTTGCCCACCGGCTCAGCCGGTCACTCTCTCCCTGCAATTCCCGCTAGGTATATAAACCCCATCCAACTCTCAGCGATTTCAGTTCGGGGAACGCAAAATCGGAAACGTTTTTCTCGGCGTTGAAAGGTTTGTACTAGTTTCTCTATATTTTCTTTGATATTTTGGATTTTTCCCATAATTTTTTGATTTTTTCTTCATTTTAATCCGCCCTGAGCGGACCCTTAACACATCTCAATTTTTTTTTTTTTTTTGTTCTTTCTAAGTTCTTTTTGTCGAAGCATTAATTTTTAATTTTCTAATTGCTTCGATCTTTTAGTTGAGTTAAAATCAAGTTATTAACTGATGTTAATTTGTAGCTTTAACTCTTTTAGTTGTTTAGGATTTTTGCAATTTTACATTCGATTCAGGTTCTTTCGAGTATGATCGCTTCAATGCATGTGATTGGGCTGGGGATTAATCTGTCAATCAATGGATTTTGTTGAATAATTGTGTGATTTGATCGGTAATATGCCTTTTTCAGTGTAGATAAATTCTGGGTTTTTCTATACTAGATGTTTGGGCTTGTTGTCAGCTCAGTTGAAAATTAGGGTTTTGTAGGGGTAGTTTGGGTATTTTTGATTTTGTGCGATTTTTGTATTAATCGTGGTTTATGCGTAAGGGTGAGAATGATTGTTTTGTTTCTTGAGTATTTTTGACCTGCTTTCTTTATGGTTTCTGAGAAAAGGAAGAAAAAGAATAAACTGGAACCATAAATTTTAGATTTTTCATTGTTGGGAAAGAAGGAACTGAGACCCAAGCGAGCAAAAATACAACTTAAAACATGAAATTTGTTTGTTTGGTTTTTTTGTTGTTGTTGTTGTTGTTGTTGCTGTTGTGTTGTTTTGCTTAGTTTTCTCAGCAACCAAACAGGTACCCAGGCTATTTGCTAATGTCAGTTGTTTCCTGTGTTTATGTAGAGCCCTACAACAAATTCTGAAAAGCACAAAAAGGTCCTAGAACATCTCAAATCATTTTGACACAAGAACACATTGGTGATACAAAAGATTATATTTGTCTTTCTTTTTGGTGGGGGTTAATCATATTATTTTTGTATTATGTTAATTCATGAGCCACATTTAGGGGTTTTCTTGTATGGGTTTTTATTGCTTTTGAGTTTAAGTGCGCAAGTTGAGTGTGTTTGATCATCAAAAGAACAAAACAGGCCTGGCTTTAGAGAGCTACATAGATTCCAGCCACCAGGCAGCGGTGCCCCCCATGGCGCCTTCACGGGTGGCTGGAAGTTTAGCTCAATCTTCCTCAAGTTCTGGTATCTTTTTCCAAGGAGACGGGCAGTCTCAGGCTGTAGTTAACTCTCACATGAGTTCATCATTTGGGAACTCGTCAAATTCTATTCCTGGAACGGGGCGTTCTAATCTTGGTCCGGTTTCTGGGGACGTGAATAACACAGTTTTGAACAGTGTAGCAAATTCTGGGCCGAGTGTTGGGGCGAGTTCGTTGGTTACAGATGCCAACTCGGCACTTTCAGGAGGTCCTCACTTGCAGAGAAGTGCAAGCATCAATACGGAGTCTTACATGCGCTTGCCTGCGTCACCCATGTCGTTCTCATCGAATAATATTAGTATTTCTGGCTCCTCAGTCATGGATGGGTCCTCTGTAGTGCAGCAGAGCTCTCATCAAGATCCAAGCTCTCAGCAAGTGAATCAAAGTCAGCAGCAGCAAGGAGCTTCAAGTGCTACGTCCTTGCCCACATCACAAGCAGGCCAAATTTCACTTCCCATGAATCCACGGCTTCCTGCCTCATTCATTCAGGAACCCAATAATCCATCCCAGGTGCATAAGAAAGCCCGACTAGATATCAAACAGGAGGACATTCTGCCCCAGCAGATTGTGCAACAAATACTTCAAAGACAGGACCCAATGCAGTTGCAAGGCCACAATCCCCAGTTTCAAAGCTTGATTCAACAGCAAAGACTACGACAGCAACAGCAGATGTTGCAGTCCATGCCTCAGCAGATGCAGCGAGCCCACTTGCAGCAGCAACAGCAGCAGCAACTGCAGTTGAGACACCACCTGCAACAACAGGGCATGCAACCAGTATCTGCCATGAAGCGCCCCTATGATAGTGGTGTATGTGCTCGTCGGCTAATGCAATACCTATATCACCAGCGGCAACCTGTGAGTTGATCCTTTCTATTTTTTATCTTTATTTTTATTTGCTGCATCTTTAGTGCATTGCTTGTTACACATGCATGATATCTATCCAGCTAAGTTGGTGTTTCTAATTCTGTTTTGCAATCCAATTATAGAAGCTTGAAGATTTGTTTGATCTGCTATTGCTTTATTTATTTATTTTTTATTACAGGACAAGACTATTGCCTATTGGAGGAAATTTGTGGCAGAGTATTATTCACCCCGTGCAAAGAAAAGATGGTGCTTGTCCTTATATGACAATGTTGGAAATCATGCACTGGGTGTTTTCCCCCAGGCAGCTATGGTCAGTTTCTAGTGCTATGATTGCATTTAATGTAATATTCAATGTTTTTAGAATCGGACCGGTCATTGAACTGGAAAAGTTCACGGTTCATTGGTTGGACCGGCGGTCGAACCGGTGACGTCATAAATATATAATTTACATATTATTGAAATTAAAATAATTATAAAAATAAAAATAATATAATTTATATATTCGCAGGAATAAGACAATAGTTTTAAAATTATTGTGAGAATCAAATCATTTTATGAAATTATTGTGAGAATCAAATTATTTTATGAAATTGTTGTTTTAAATAAACTATTTTTGTCTAAAACTCATTAGAGAGAAAGGTACAAATTTTCATAATATTTTTTAAATAATTAATATAAATATATATAAAATAATAATATAAAAAATTGAGAAAAATACTATTTTAGATCTATTAATTTCTAAAAAAAAAAGATATACAACATTTATTAAAAAGGAAATAAAAAGTGAAAAAAAGGAAATAGAACTCTTTATAGTTTATATTCCTTTTTCAAAAAAAAAAAAAAAAAAGGAAAAGAAAAGAGTTTGAAGATTGAAGAGAGAAAGAAATGGAAAAGAATGGGGAAGCGAGAGAGGTGAGAAGCCTAGCATTAAAACACGCCCCATCTCCTCTCCCATCAATCTGGACTTGGTTTCTTTCTCTCTCATTTCTTTTAGCTGCTTGACTTCTCTTCAACGTCGATGAATCCTTAATTTTCTTTCAGGTGAGTTCACCTGTCTTGGATTGAAGGGTGAAATGATGATTCCAAGCCATTTTCGTTCCCATTTTTGATTGATTTGTGTTGCGGATTAGAAATTTTCTAAAGCCCTCGTGATTTTGATTTTGATTATTTATTTATAAATTTGGGATTTTGTCACCAGTGGGTGGGATTTGATCGGAGTCGGGGAAGGTGACTGGGTTTTGAATATTGGGGAAAAATGAAAATAGGTAAAATGCTTTTGCGTAACTGTGTTTGACTCTTGTTTTTTTTTTTACCATTGTGCTCCTATTGGTCCCCTCATCAGGTCGTCGTCCTTCAAGTAGGGGTGAGAGGTTGGGGGTGATTAGAACGACGTCTTTGATGTTGTAAAAAAAAAAAAAATAGTTGAACCGTTCGGTTCAAAGGGAATTGGCCGGTTCACCCGGTTTGATTCCGGTTCAATCATCTTCTGGCCCAATTCACCGGACCGAACCGGAACCATGACCGGTCGACGGTCAGACCGGTTTTTAAAACTATGGTAATATTACTAAAACATAAAGTTCTTGAAACTTCATATTAGTATCAAATATGAAAGCAACAAATACATATTCATCATCTAGGTGACTACCCTAGTTTATTCTCTTTTTAATTCTAATTGTTTACTCTGTACATTTTGTACATTTATGTACCCGCTTTACCGCATCGAGTTATATGAAGCTTCACTATGTGTATCTGTTTTCTTTTTCTTTCCTTTTTGCATGCTTAAACCTTAGATTAATGTTTCTTTCAGGGTGAAATTTCTCTCTTCTTATTTTTCCTCTCTTTTATTTTTCTGTTGTTTGTTTATTTCTTTATTCTTTTGGTCAGGATGCATGGCATTGTGAAATTTGCAATTCTAAATCCGGAAGGGGGTTTGGTAAGTGAACTAATACTTAGTTTATTTTCTGATTCTGTACGCTTGGTTGTTTCACCATTACTTCTATGACTTGTCATGTAAAAAGATTTACAAAGCTAAGTTTCAGAAAGTTCATTGAATCACCATAAAAATTATATAGGTTTTAGAGTACAAAATTTGAATTTAAGATAATTCAGCATAATATTAGGGCCCATTACAAAAAAGAAATAACGGTGGAAAACAGCCAGTGAGATGTGTAGAATTAAATTAGTCTATCATACACTTGAATATTTCCACATCACCTTAAAGTTTCAAGGGCCTTGTGCCTTGGACCAATTCCTTTTCATTGTCATATTTTCTATATGTTCAATTCAGTAGATAACATCTGCATTCTTTCTCTGTTATTTTGTGGCTGTTGTTAACAGAGGCAACTTTTGAAGTACTCCCTCGACTTAATGAAATAAAATTTGGCAGTGGTGTCATTGATGAGCTTTTGTTTCTGGACTTGCCACGTGAATGTAGATTTTCTTCAGGAATAATGATGTTAGAATATGGGAAAGCAGTTCAGGAGAGTGTATATGAGCAACTCCGAGTTGTTCGTGAGGGTCAGCTTCGTATCATATTTACCCCTGATTTAAAGGTTAAACAAAAGCTATCTGATTAGTATTTATTGCCTGCTCACTTATTTTATAAAATAACTTCATTTCTATGCATGTAATGATTCAGATATTATCCTGGGAATTTTGTGCCCAACACCATGAAGAACTTCTTCCTCGTAGGTTGGTAGCCCCACAGGTACTAGTTTTGCATTTCTTCCTGTCTCCTTTAAATTGGATGATCTATTAAATTTATGAAATAGGATGTATGTATGTTCCAAAAGTTCAATTTTCATACACTTCCCTACCTTTGAACCTATTCTTTTATCTCCTCTATGATATTCCTTTAGTTGGAAGGTAATTTGTATCCAACCTAGGATGTGAATATGTTTTAATATAATAGATTGTCTCTTATCATGTTTGTACTTAGGATTGGATTCTTATAATTCTTTTGTTTTATTGCAATACAATTCTGTATGGTACTTCATCTATAAAATTAAATTTTTTTATTTAGCTATGTGTTAACCTGATTTTAAATGTCAGGCTTTACTTCTAGACGATAAGCTTGTTAAAATGAAATGTTGGGTTATGGGAATCTAGGTTAATAGCAAACTCATAGGCCATCACTTCTTTCCTTTCTACACCCTTTCGCAACATATTACAGTATTTCATATCGACTAGTTTTGTTATCCTGTTTTCTTTCTTATTTGATGTTTTGGCCTCCATTCTATTCTAACTTGCATGATAACGTCAATGTCTGAGACACTGTCATAGGCTTGTAGCATTGGAGGACATATATGCAATATCTTTGTTAGGTTATGCCCCTGGCTGTATGTAATTCTTTGCAGTTTAAATGAACGTGGTTTTGTTAAGCTTATATACATGGTCTTATTTTTTTTAGTTGAAAAATTGCATGGTGTAATCTTACAGCTAACATTCTTTTTGGGCAAACTGGTCTGTAAACTGTAATTCATCACTTCTGAATATTTTTTTATCAGATCACTTCCCGATGTTTTTCCTTGGTATGATTTTATGAAGTAAACCTTTTTTCAGGTTTGAATATTTCATAATTTTTTTTTTTAAATCATCATCACCATCACCATCACCATCATCATCATAATGATTATTATTATTATTATTATTATTATTATTATTATTATTTTTAAAACTTAAGTGCTTCAATTTGTGTAATGCTTTGTATAGCATTTGTAAACTCTTGATATATGCTTCTTTTCCAGGTGAATCAGTTGGTGCAGGTTGCACAGAAATGCCAAAGCACAATTGCTGAAAGTGGATCTGATGGGATTTCTCAGCAGGACTTACAAACAAATAGCAACATGTGAGTTAAATGGAGCAATGTCGGAACTCCTTTTCTTTGGCAAATAGATGTTCTTTTATCAGCCTAACCTTCCCTTCTCTCCTGTGCCTGCACGCGGTGTTGTAACCGTTCTGTCAGATCTTTCTTTGCTTCTGTTACAAATTTTAGATTTATTATTGTTTTGTCTCAATGCTTGTGGGAGGTCTGAACTCTTTATTAAACGATCTTGTCGAGTTTCAATTTTATTCAATTACCTTAACTTAATCTTTTGCTACATTCTTCAATTGGGCCTTTACTTGAAATTTTTTGTACAATAACAATTTATGCTGATCAAGTTAATCTTGGTTAACAGGTAGATTATCTCCAGTGGTTGGGTAGGGGTACTGACTTAAATCATTGTTTATATTTCACCCTTAGGGTTTTGACAGCTGGGCGTCAGCTTGCAAGAAGTTTAGAGTCTCAGTCGCTGAATGATCTGGGATTTTCCAAAAGATACGTGAGGTGCTTGCAGGTATGATCTGGGAATTTCCATATAAATAATGAAATTATTCTTGTTTTTAATTTTTTTTTTCATCTTTAATGTTTATATTTTTGTATTCCTACTTTTAACAGATCTCTGAGGTTGTCAATAGTATGAAAGACTTGATTGACTTCTGCAGGGAGAACAAAGTTGGGCCAATTGGTAAGGTTCCTTTACTCTTGAGGGTGATCTAAAATTTGCCGTAGTCATGTCTTCTTGGTTCAGTTGTTAGATTTGCCTAAATTTGCAACCAACAAAAAGGGCTTTCATGGTAACAATTATTGAGTTATTGTTTTTCCTGTGTAGAGTGTAAATTGTTTAGTTTTTCCTTTATTTTTTCCTTTGAGAATGAAGAAGAGGTCATACATTCTTGTTTACTTGAACCTGATACAACCACTCATCTGCAGATGGGTTGAAAAGTTATCCTCGACATGCTAGTGCAGTGAAGCTTGAGATGCAAAAGATGCAGGAGATGGAACAGCTTGCAAATGTTCAGGGTCTGCCGACGGATCGCAATACCCTCAATAAGCTAATAGCATTGCATCCTGGTCTAAACAGCCATATGAGCAATAATCCTCACATGGTTAATCGTGGAGCTTTAAGTGGCTCGGCACAAGCTGCTTTAGCACTGACCAACTACCAGAATCTGCTGATGAGACAAAACTCCATGAATTCAAACCCTAGCTCGCTTCAGCAAGAGGGGCCATCTTCATTTAATAGCTCTAACCAGAGTCCATCTTCAACATTTCAGGGCCCTGCTACTTTGATTCCGGGATCCATGCAGAACTTACCTGGTAGTGGTTTTTCCAGTCCCCATCTACCTCCTCAGCAGCAGCAGCAGCAACAACAACAGCGCTCATTGAACGCAAGTAGCTTGCTCCAACAGAATCCTGCTCTACCCTCTCAAAGCAGCCAGGCTCTACAACAACAGATGATCCAGCAAATGTTGCAGGAGATGACTAATAATTGTGGGCCAGGGATGCAGCAGCAGTCCCTTTCTGGCCAGAACGTAAATGTGAGCATGACGAGGAGTGGGATGGGGTTTGGAAACAACAGTGCAGCAGCCACTGTAGCCAGCCCCAACTTATCAGGAAGCGTTGGGGGGCCACCCCTGAGCAAGAGTAACAGTTTCAAAGGGCCATTGAATAGTGACTCTTCGGCTGGGGGTGCTAACAGTGGATTCAACCAAAAAGCGTCAGATTTGGCACATAATTTGCATTTGTCGGATGAAATGGTTCAGGATATAGCCCGTGAATTCCCAGATAATGGGTTCTTTAACAGTGACCTTGAGGATAATATGAGCTATGGCTGGAAAGCATGACTAACCTAGTTTGAAGTTTGAACTGGCAAATCCACCAGCATATATCTTTCTTTGTACAGGACATTTGAAATAGTTCCATTTTTCTTTTCTTTGAAAGTATGGAGTTTGCTGTGACTTCACTTATGTGTACTTTTTTTACTAGGACATTTAGCAACTCTTTTTGAGGGTTTTCTGTTTTCAAGTCTTGCAAATGTAATCTATCTATTGGACAAAATCTTAAGAGTTTTCTATTAAACCTGATTATCATGTGTTCCATTCCCATGCCTTTTTTGACTCTCTTTTCTTATCAATATCTGATTTGCTTTTTCTCTTCTAGCATTGTAGATTCGGGACATTCTTTTCATTCTACGTTCTCGCAGCTATTTTCCACTTCTGCAAGAGTAAAATTGTAAAACATGTGATTTCATCATAAATATGAACTCCAAAACACTTGGGGGATGTGGGAGGGGCCGGGCGGGGGGTGTTTATTATCAGCATCCTCCTGCCAACCAATTAGTGTTCCTTGCAGTCCATCCAAGGCAAAAGGATCACTAACGATGTTGTCATGCTGGCTGTTGTGTAAAGAAAAATAAAGGTAATATAACAAAGGCACTCCGAAAGTGAAGGCATCATACAATTGCAGAGAGGGCTTCCTCAAATTCTCTATCTGATGAGGGGTGGGAGAAAAGGCATGTTCATAGCCGAATATGATTAGGTCCATTCATTCTGAGATGCAATTTGGCAACTTCTTTAAGCCATTCAAAAGGCAAAACCAAACATAGACAAGGTTGGACCACAGTCAAACTGCTTTTCAACACTCTTGCCATACATGCTATGATCAGTTACTGGCCTGGGTTTTAAAACACTGATTTACGGTAAACAAATTGATTACAGATGAACAGTCTTAGTTCCAGATGAGACTTGGTCTATCCAAAAAGTAGGGAAATGACAGAGGAATATTAAAGTCGATCAACACTGCAGAGACTGAAGAGTAGGCAAGTAGTCATCTGAGTCGTCTTCAGCTGCAGCACCAAGAAACCTTTCCATTATCATTTGCTCAATACTCCTAGCACCACTTTGGTCTATATCCAAAAAGTAGTGAAATGACGAAGGAAAATTAAAGTCGATCAACACTACACAGACTAAAGAGTAGGCAAGTAGTCATCGTCTGAATCGTCTTCAGCTGCAGCACCAAGAAACCCTTCTATTATCATTTGCTCAATACTCCTATCACCACTCTGAATCCATGATGCAGTGTCTGCACCCAACCCTTCTGGTGCTACTACAAGAGACTGGCACTGGTATCCTCTATGCAAGTATTTCAAGGTGAACTTCCCCGAGGGATCATGTATTTCAACATCAAATGCCTCTGAGAGTGGTCGACCAACAACTTGAACATGGGAGACACTGCAACATCAAAGCCGAGTCTAAGAAACTCACAATCTGCTAAGTAATTTAGACAACTATAAAGCAAAGCAGGTTTCTTGAATCAGAAGACAGCAAAATCCCAGTCTTGTTTTATCACATTTTACATAATTTTTTTTAATCTCAGAAAATATAAAAAGAAAATAACCCTTCCTTTTGAGTTGTTCCTGCACCAATTTTGCAGCACAAAAGTGAAAGGAAATCATATAAAACTGATCTATTATTAGTAACTTCACTTGCCATCCTAAAAACTAGGCAACTAGTTGCGTCCCATCTCAGCACCATAGAGTGTCTCCTTATTAAAAAGTAAATTCAGCACAGCCTGATCGCATCCTCAATGCAATATATAATACTACAATCCAGAGCATCACTTGAATCCATTCAATTTTAAAATCCTTTTAGCATAGATGAGGCTTAGAGGGAGGTCTTTCACTTAGTAGGTACATAGGAATGTGCAAATGGGAGAGTCAAAACTGACGGTTTTAGAAAAGAAGTGCAGGGGCACTTTGTCAGGAACATACCATATATAGTATAAACCATCCATCTCTTGTTTCTGAACTCTACCCAACAGCTCAATTTGTAGAATTCCTCCAATGCAAAGAGCAGGTTCTGGTAGCTTGAACTTTTGCAAGCGGTTTTCCTGTTTCATCAATAAGTTGATTAAGCTTTAGGCTATTTAAATTCATAAGTCACGCAAGACAGAATTAAGAGAGTAATAAAAATAAAATACCCGAGAACATTTTTAGAGAATTGTTAAAAATACTTCTTTCCTTGCATACCTCAGCAAATTTCTAGATCAACAAGCTATTTGGTTTGAAAAATTACCCCACCAAAACCAAAATGACTCTTTTCTCTCTCTCTCTCTCTCTCCTTTTCTTTTTTATTTTTGGTAAGTGCCATCAAAGAAGCAATCATAAAGGAGAATTAAGATTGATGGTTAAGTATGCTTGAACTTATAATGTATAATTAGGAACATCTTTGCAATAAAAAGGAAGAAATATATGTTAATGAGCTAGTCTTGAATCACATGTGACAATCACGAAAAATGAATAATTTTGTTACAAGAATGGACACTCATCCATCCAAAGTCCCATTATGTGTTTCAGTGGGTTAGGATGGCGTCCCAGATAAAAATTTGGATACTTGTTAAGTTCCCACACACTGCACAAAAAAATAAAACAAAACAAAATAAAATAAAATAAAACAATAAAAACCTCAATCTGGGAATATAAAACTTTACCTGAGCCATTGGGAACTCTGGTGAAGTATATGTCCATATGTACTGATCCTCAAGAGAATCAAAACCAGCAGCAGGATCATTTGCCGCATCACCACCTCTCTCCATTGGATACTTCTGATGGCCCATCCGAAACCGCACAGCCTTAGCTGAATATATAGGGTGACCAAACTGAAAATATGCTGATATGCAAACATAAAAACTGTCAGTAGGGGAAAAACAACACATAAAACAAGTTATTAGGCAAATCAGGATTGACCTTGAAATGGTTGCACATGGATTTCAGTAACAACACACAAATTGGCAATCAACTTGTAAACCAAGCTCTCGGGAATTGAAGGATCCATTTCTCCTTCACTTGACCAGTATGAAGCGCTGTGTCGAATTCTATCCCTTGGATCCAAAGTATTCTCAATGGTTTCTTCAGGGTAGTTATCAGTGCTGGATGCGCTAATGGCTCGTGCTATGCAAGCGGTTCTCATGGAAGAGGCAAGTCCTTGAGCCAAATAGGCATAAACTCTATGATTCTTCTCCAAAATCTTCCGTTCCATATCATTAGACTGGACTTCTTCAGTTTCTATCATGTTGTTTATTTCAATAGCACCAGCAAAACTGGACATTTCAGGTAACATTCTTAAACAAAGCTGCTTAGAAAGGCCATTTTCAACCACTGCAGGAAACTTAAAGCCACATCAGAATCACTCAAAAGAAGACATAACATACTGTCATTACATTTTTCATTCAGTTTGATTATGAAATCAAGTTTGTAGAAAAAATATAAAGATCTACATTCTTTGCCTGATATTATATGAAATGAAATCAAGGTGGAGATGAAAATATGAACCAACTCAGGTGTCTGTTCTACAAAGATTACCACCATCCAATTGCGCCAACACATTTACAAACATAACAATCATGATTCCAAATAATATGTACATAAACACCTCAAAAGATCATCATAATAAAGCCGGTATTTCAACTCCACTGACTTACCAAATTGACGCCACAACCTTGAAACCGCGCTAACCCGAACAAGATCAGATGGGTCCTCTAAACACATCAGGATTTTGATTGACATGTCATGTCCAAGCCAATGTATGAAATCATTGCCATCCCCCATTACAGGCATATCTACAAAAATTTAAGCCTCTCCTATCAACTTAATAACCCAATTCACATTTCCAAAACAGAATAGAAATTGCTCTAACAATCTGAGCTACCAAACAAAATATTCTACAAACCCACCTACAAAAAATTAACAAAAAACCCTTTTATTCACATAATCATTCTTTGTAACCTAACAGATATCGAAATTTGTGATTCCACATGAATCACAAGCGGGCCAACCCAATTTTTCTGTGAAACCATCATTTATCACACACCCAAACCCAAAATCATAATTTTCATTTTTTTTTTTTTTGATTTTGAATTCTCCTTCAAGCACATATGTCGATCTTCAACCTCCAAGAATTAAAAACGATTTTGTAAAAAAAGGAAATCAATCAATCAATCATTGATTAAAATCATACACAAATAATTAAACTACGCTCAGTGATTCTTCAACTTCCACCCATTATAGCAATCCCAGGAATCCCCCAATTTCATTATGAGGCAAAATTAACACAACCCAATTCAAGAACAACGCAATCAAAGCCAAGAAATTTATAAACACACATATGGAGACAAAAACAGAAATAGATTAAGGTTACGGAAAGTAATGTACCTAGGTGAGAGAAAACCAAATACACCCAAGGAGAGAGATAATTCTTACAAAGAGAGAGTTTATAGAGAGAGAGAGGAGAGGAGAAGGGAGTGGGGAGAGAGAGAGAGAGAGAGGAGGGGCGGGCATGTGACCAGCCACCAGGGACAGCACACAGATTTTCATCGCACACAGATATCGTATCAGGTGGCGTAGAGATGAGGTAGGTGAGCCCACTCTTCAGATTTTAAATTTAATTTTCTCATTCCTGCCTCCAATTTACATGTTATTATATTTTATACCCTGATTTTACAAAACCTGATTTTACAAAACCTGTATTCAATTATAGAAAGAGAAAAAAGCTTTATTATATTTTTGGCCCTGTAGGTGTTTGGTCGGAGGTCCTTTTCATCCCAACCTTTCAATTTCGTCCACAAATTAATTTGCCTTACACGTGGATGTTTTTAACTCATCTCAAATTACGAGCCTCCTCATCGTGTGATTTGAAAACACTATTTTGTTTTTAAAAATCAAAATTATTTTTTCAAATTTATAGAATTGCTTTATAGATGTCCTCTAAACATCAATGCAAATTATTTTTACCTATTTTTTAAAAATTAAAAAATTAAAAATAATTTAGAAAAATATCATAAAAAAGCAAATAAAGTAAAGTATATATATATATATATATTTTTTTTTTCCTATCGTGCTATCTTTGCCAACCTATGTCAAAAGTATTTAAACTCTCTTTTAGGAAAGTTGAAAGATATACGGACATAAAAAAAAATAATAATAATAATAAGTGACTTTTTTGAGGTAAGGGTTGATAATGCATTGAGTTATTTTATACCTCTTTATTTGTTTACTAAGAATCAAAATGTTAAGATTTTATAAAGAGGATAAAGTAATATTTTTCTTGAAATATATTTTAATTTGTTTATTGACTTTAAAATAAATCGGGAATATCATATGATTTGTTTGATTGTTACGCAAGTGAATTTTATCTTTTTAATTAATTCAAATGACTTTGAAAGCTTTGGTGAACAAGGGATAAGATGCTGACCATTGTTACGTTTGATGGAGATATTGATGCATTGTAACCTTAGCTAATAAGGATTTTATTAGCATTTGGTATATATAATTATTGAAAACTATTCTACCTAAAAATTATAGGAAAAATTTGAAGCTGACCGCATAGTGCAAGTTTCACTATTTGGGCATAATTTTATCGTGAGTAGACGAGAGTAATATATTTGTTTCGTGAAATTCTTTTAAATGTAAACTGATTATGTAAAGTATATTGTGTTGTTTTATTTTTAAATTAAAAGTATTGAATTTTTAAAAGAAATTGAATTTAATTATTGAATTAAATGATTTTACCTAGCCAATTTATTTTTTGGCTAAAAGAAAAAATGATAATGCCCAAAATTTAATTCTATAAGATATTATATTTTTATATATAAGTTTTTATTTTAAAAACAAAAAATGAGAAGGGTTTCTAAACAAACACTGAATGCTAGATACACTTCCTATTTTCTATTTTAAAAAATAGAAAATGAACAATAATTTTCATATAAAATATCATAATTTTTATATAAAATATATGAACTAACCCTTTCTTTATTTATTTTCTTTTAAATAAACTTTAAAAGCTATTATTTTATTTTAAATGTTAAAGAGTTTTTATATTTTATATAGAAGTTACAATTATTTTTGTTTTTTTTTTTAAAGAAATGTATCCAAAATATTAAATCTAATTAATACTAAAAAGTCATAATTTAAAACCAATCTAATTAATATTAAAAAAAAAATCACAAATCAAAACTCATTCTAAATGACTTTTAATTTCTTCTTTACACGTCACTGTATTTTTTCAATTATTTTGTTAGGAAAATAAATTTTAAATTAAATAAGATTTAATGTCCTAGATTCATTAAAAAAAATTTATGAATAAAATATTGATCAATAATGCCCCTATTATTTCTCCGTGACATAGAATCATATTTTTCTGAATTAGTCTAAATCAAGCTAAGGTTAATGTGTTGGATTGCTAACAACTTTATTAATTTAAACTCAAAAAATAACTTTATTGTTTTTTTTGTCCATAATTATACTTTTATGAATTTTTTGTTTTTATTCTTTGAAAAATATTTTAAAAATAATTTGTCTAACATCTTTATATTTAGAAAACATTTAAATTTATTTATTTATTTATATTTCTTTAACATCAATTTTTAAAAAACATGGACCAACCAGCCTTTATAGTCTTGTAAAAGTTTATTAACAATTCTTATTCTAGCTTTATATTGATCCATTATGCCAAAAGTTCTCTAGGAAAGAATGTGTCATCCTTTTTTGTAAACTCTAAGAGTAACACAAGTAAACCTTTAAGGGTTTAGCTTCCAACACAGAGTTGGTGAGTTGATCTTTTCCACATTGCTCAAATGCCAAAGTCGGGCTTAAGATAAATTTGTTTCCTTCTCTATTGTATTGTTCATTTAGCTTTTGTTAATGCATACAGCTTGAACAAAATTTGTTCTCTTAAATAGTGCTTCATATTATATTATTTTGTAAAGTATCTTGTTTCCTTTAGATTGATGTTGTGCCTTTTCTCCTTTTCTCCTTTTCTCTTTTTCTCTTTTTTCTTCTTTTGGTAGGATTTCTAACATGGTATATATTCTTTAAAATTTCCTTTGACTCCCCTAAAAGGAAGACTATTATTCTAAAAGAAAGGGGTTAAAGTTTAACAAAAGGAATGACTTTATCAATTTGCAAGCCTCTTATTAGTTTATTAGTCACTTTACATTTTATACACACAATGAACCATCTCAATGGCCTTAGTGGAGTTCAAAATCTACTCAAGAGCTATTTTGCTCAAATATGCTAGTATTTCAAGATCTCCATATTGCTCTTGGGGCATTCCCTTTGCACAAACAAAGCTTCTCTCACTTGTCTTCCCTTATTGTCTCATTAAAATAATAAGAAAGAGGTTACTTAGGGCTCATCTCTTGTTAGTTTTGGTGAGTTCCCCTTTGTTGAAGGACAATGAGAGTGGTTAGAAGATGTGCTTGGTAAGGACAATATTCTTTTTATAAAATCTCATCTTTACAACTTGATTTTGATTTGACTCTCACATATAATCATGATAAGAACATTGTTTGAGTCTTTTTCAAGCTATGGTGCCCCTCCACAAACTCATGTCAAACAAACTTAGGAGAGCTTTCTATTTCCTTTTAAGACTTATGCACATTAGGTACATGTTCTTCCTACGTGGGATTCCCTTTAAGTCTTTCTTTCTATTGAAGAGTTGAATGTTGTTGATTAAGACAACAAACTAGTTCTTTCTCAAAGCCACTAAGATTTGTTCCTTGCATTTCATTAGCAAAGTCATAAAGTCAACTATAGATTTTAGGTAACCATGCATTGCAGATTAGGTGAATTTTTGTTAGACGAATCAAGTATTAGAAATCCTAGCTAGGAATAACAACACAAGGACAAATGAATCATCTAAGACTCTCCAACTTATTGGCTTCTTTGGTTAACCTTGTAGGAGATTTTAGAAAGAGAATGATCACTGATTTAGGAATTGGAGTAGGCCTTAAGGAAGGAGTTTACTTGGCTACTTTCTTATCTTGTTAATTGTGTACTTTGTCTTTTCTAATAAGAACGTAGGCCTCATTCATTTAGGTGCCTTAAAGGTTACCAACATGATGGCTCATGGACACTCTTTTTGCATTGTAATGCCAATGTTATCTAGTATATTCAATGGGCTAAGGGGTATTTCATTGTCTATCTCTTTAAGCATGTTGAAATGGGTTTTCTCATCCATTATGTCTATTGACACACCTTTTAGTCATCCAAACAAATCTATTATGCCTTTGATGGTTATAATTAGTGGAGATAATGTTGGAATTTTTGGATTAATCCATTCTAAGCCATGGACCGTTGGGGTGTATGGAAAAATATTCTAAAGATCTAAATCTAAGCACAACAAAAGCTTTTAAATATAAAACCTTAGATGTAGGGGTTTTGAAAACTTTACCTTTGATTTGGATGTTTTTAGATTGATTTCAGTAAGTGAAAAGAACAGTGCAGATCTCAAATACCTCACGATCTTTCACTCGATAACTCTCTTTCCTTTGCTCTTAGCATTGGATGTTGTGGAAACCTCATAGAGAGATGATAGCTAGGGATTTTGTCTCTCTGGAGTGAATAGGAAGACTAAATTGAAACCTTAACCCTTAAGAGGATTTATATAGGCTTCTAATGAGTTTAGGTCACTTGAACTTATCTTAGGGTTGAGTTATTTAATGTAGCCTAATGTAGTCCACTTGGGTTCTAATTGATTATGAAAAAATCTATTTTGTGTTTGGAAAGTTATAAGAGTTCATTTTTTTAGTGAAATCTTTCCTTCTTATAGAATTATCATAGTGGGTTCATGCATGCTATTTAGTGAATAAGGATCTTGAAAGGATGTCGATTGTGTGAAGTTGACTTAGATAAGGTTAAAAGACCCAAATTGAATTGTGTAAGTAGGATAAGGAATTAATGGCTTTTGCACTCCTTTGGAAAGGAATTTGAAAGTTATTGATATGAAATTTGAAGTCATCACATCCTCTTTAAGGTTGATTTTTATTTGACAAGCCAACTTTATGATCTTGTCTTTTAGCATAATGTGTTGTTTGATAGGAGCACTAACTAGTTGATAGTAATTATAGTATTTTGGTTTATGTACTCGATTGTTCTCATTGAGGTGCTTCACTTTTGGAAGTTCATATTAAGGAGGTCTTAAAAAATTCCAGGGACATTATTGTCATGGAATAAGTTTTTCTTCGCTTGTATTTCTTTCAAAGTATGATGGTTATTTTTATCTTTGCCTTTTAGGGTATTAGTCACAACTTTCCTTTTCTTCATCTTGTTAAGAGGTTTGGTTGGAGTAGTGTTTGTGGTCATAGGCATTCTTGTACTATTTTTTTAAAAAAGTTGTCTCATTTGGGAGTGACTTTTCTCCTTTCTTTAGCTCCTAGACAAGTGAGCTCATACTTCCGTTAACAAAGATGCGGAGTTCCATATCATAGGCACATGTTACTAACTCTTCAAAAGTTTTTGGTTTTATTCCTTGAAACATATAGCATGAACCCTAATGTATCCCTTATATTCACATTTCCATGTCTAAAGTGGAGACACTTGTGTAGATTTACCATTAGACTCATCGTCTCCTTACTAAAATAGAATTTTAGAGTTACCTGTTATGATAAGAATGAGTGTGAATCAATTTATTTAATTATCCCTCAAAAAAGTTAAAGAGATGTTTAGATTATTAAGGGAAGTTGCTTTAGAAATATGCTTATCTTGGGACAAGAAGTACTTTCACCTTACTTCAAGTAATGAAGCTTGTTTTGAAAATGAAAGTAGCTTTAGTGGGATCAAATTCAATAAATTTGAATCCTTGATTATTGGGTATGTTTTTCTTAAAATCCATGTTGTGTAAATTTTTTGTAAATGAAAGATGAATGGTAGAGATTGTCAAACCGAGTGTGCTAGAAATTTGTACACATAAATTTCTTTTAAATACAAAAAATATGAAATAGATTTTTTTTATTGATTTGTAAAACCGAGATTATAATCTCTATGTCCTTTGATTCTCCTTTCTTACAATTGTTGACAATGAAGAAGCTTAATTTGGGGCTTGATTTGACTTAGTTCTTGGCTTAACTTGAGCCTATACCTTATACTTAATTTGGCTTATGCCTCACCTTGAACTTAGGCTTAGACTTTGCCTTGGTTAGGCTTGGGGTTGAAACCTTTGCTTGAATTGAATCATGTTGATCGAGACGTAAATCCTAATTAAATTTCAAGTTAAAGATGCCTCAAACTTGTTTTCAAACCTTTGAACTTGTTTCAATTTTCAAAATTCTTGTTTGAATCTTTAAATTTTTTGTTTGAATCTTTAAACTTATTTCTCGAATATTTATATTTATTATATAATTTATTCTTTAAATCTTAAAATTCCTCCCATCTTTGAATTTGTTTTTCAAATATTTGAACTTGTTTTTAAAATACTTGAACTCATTTGTTAAATCTTCAAACACTCGAAGCTCTTCTTGAATCATTGAGACAAATTCTCTTAAACTCTTCTAAAGTGTACAAGTGTGTTTTAAAAGTTAAAAAGACCTTATTTAAAATCCTTAATCTCGAGATACTAATTATTATTTCAATATTTATCTTCATTGTAATATCGAAAATTAAAATTAATATTTATTTATTTATTTTTAACTATCAAAATTATTTTTATTTATTTTCTATTTTATCAAAAGATAATTCTTTTTTTTTCTTTATTTATTATTATTATTATTATTTTTATGTAGGTCTCATATGGTATAATTGACAATTGACAAAATTTCCTATGTTTTAAGTGCCATATTTTGAATACATGATATTATTTTATTTGAAATAACTAAATACACCAATGTTTTATATTATAAATTTTGTGAGTATATGATAATTTTTCAGTTGATTACAAATAGCTTTCCACCATGGATAAATATCATATACACTAAATAAGAAAAGTCAGTTTTGTCCATAAGTGTATTATTATCAATAGAAATACTTGAATGGTCCACCAGCCCACGGGAGAAACAAAAGTGATGGTAACTTTAAAAGCGATATTTAAAAGCTAAAATAGAAAAGTTATTGTATTTTTTTTTTATATATATTTTTTCTATTTCCTCATGTATATATAGTTAAGAAAGTGAGGAAAATAAAAAATTTAAAATTAAGTTTAATAATTTATTTTATTTTCATAATTTTATCTTCCTTTTCGATAAAAAAATTTAAAAATTTAAGGCAAATTTGGTTGCACTTTTGTTTTTAAATTTAAAATTTTGAACATAATTCTAAAACTCATGTTTGATGGTTTGTTTTTATTTTTTGTTTTTCATTACTAAAAGAAGGTAAAAATTAATTTAAGATATTTCAAAACCTATCAAAGTTTAATCTATTTTGTCAAACACAATCAAAACTTTTCTAATAATTTGATTAAAAAAAGTTATTGAATTTCTTTTCTATGATTTTCTTTATTCGACGAAGAAGTTATAAACAAGTTTTTGAGCTAATTTTCTTTCATTTTTTTATTTACAAATATAAATATATGAAAAAAAATATTATGTTTATTTTATAGACTTGTTTTTGCACCGAATACTTTGTTCATGACCACATTATTTCTACTTATAAATTTTATTACTTAAAATTTTTTATGTTACTCACATTTTAATACTTAGATTGCAATTTTTATATATTAATACTTTGATAATATTTTTATTTCTAATTATATTATTCATATCCTAATCACATTTTTTGAATCTTGATCGTACTTTTTCATACATAGGTTATACATGTTTGTTCTCTTAGACCTTGTGAAAATTTGGCAAGTTTTGTGACACCAAACTATAAAACATTGGTAGCATGTCAAAAGAATTTTACACTATCTTTGTGGCACCATAACTCATGGTCTTAGTTTGACTACTTCATCCTCTCTCCATCCTCTCTTCATTTGTATTTTTCTTTTGGAGATAATTTGGTCTCTTGGTTTTCATCCAAATAACGAATTGTATCTCATAGTAATATGGAGTTAGAAAATTGAACATTGGCTAATGTTATAGTTGAGCTTTTATAGTTTCAATCTTTTTGTCATTGCATCTTGTTTTGCCTTCTGCATTGGTGGTTTGGTGTGATAATATTAGTGTTGCTCAACTTGCTTCTAATCTCGTGTTTCATGCTAGAATGAAATACATTGAAATTGATTTTCATTTTATTTGGGATATGGTTCTTCATTAGGATTTGATGATATTGTCTGTTCCTTCTTCAAATCAACTTGTAGATATCTTGACAAATCATCTTCCTTCTTCTTGGTTTATAGAACTTGAGGGCCAATGAAAGAATAACAAATAGTTAACGATTAGTTATTAATTCAACAAGATTTTGATTAATTTGTTAACTCTATTGTAAATAGATATTATAAATAGAAGTTTCCCAAAGCTCGTCTCATCCTTTCGAGCCTTCCCAAGATATCTATATATTTCCTTTCTAGTTTCTTAACTTTCACTATTATCATATATTTTTTCTATTCAAACAAAAATGACGAGATATAAAAGGCATTTGATAAAATTTAATAATTAATATTTGTGAGTTAAGATGAGTTAAAAAATCATGTTTTTCTTTTTTCTTAAAATTTATTATTTAATTTGTTATTTTAAGTATTAAAGATATTTATTAAAATTAACTTAATATTTTTTTACACTATTAAATTTATATATTTATCAAGTAATAATTTTTTTCCTCATATGAAAAAAACATATATGCAATCAATGAAAAAGATATTTAAAATTTGAAAAAAAAAACTATTTATTTTGATATATTAGTTTAAATTATTATAACACATGTATTTTTAATGTAACTAATAATTTAATTAAAGCATTAAATTAATTTATTAAATACTTTCCAATTTTAATGTTCAAATCAATGGTAAACTAATTTTAATGTTTTTCATTCTTTTGTTTTGTTCTCTTGAAAATATATACTACACTACTCAAGTCAATACATACCTAACATAACCCCCTTGGTTTAATTTTTATTTCTCATTTTAATTGTCTTTCAAGGAATGATTCTGCCCACTACCCATCTCCATCATCCTATTCTTTGTCACTCAAGCAGTCCAATCCAGTCCATCAGTGATTCCTTCACATGCCTCAATAGAGACATGTATTGTCTTCATTAGTGGACTAATGAAACCTTCTCAATATTTTATATTTGATAATGTCCATTAGCCACCAAAATATCTGCTGCCAAAGGTTCTTATCTCCACATGTGTGAAAATTCAAATAATCAACTCAATAACTCATCCTAAATTTGATATGAATGCAACTCATTTAATAATAAGTTGGGTTAAATCTAACTTGAGTTAACATAATTAACATTTTAACTTGATATGTTTTTGACTCTAATTGACCTATTTCTTATATAATATAAATTAACCTAAAAATAATATATTTAATAAATAGGTTATATAAGTGGATACAAATCTAATCCAAATATGATTATATTCAATCCCAACTCACAAAAAGTGTATTAAATTCGAGTTATATTAAGGTATTATATCAAATTTTATGATCTTTATCATTTGATGTAATGATTTTCAAATTATAACACATTCTTAATCGATCCTAAATTTGATATGAATGCGACTCATTTAATAATAAGTTGGGTTAGATCTAACTTGAGTTAACATGATTAACATTTCAACTTGATATGTTTTTGACTTTGATTGACCTATTTCTTATATAATATAAATTAACCTAAAAATAATATATTTAATAAATAGGTTATATAAGTGGATACAAATCTAATCCAAATATGATTATATCCAATCCCAACTCACGAAAAGTGTATTAAATTCGAGTTATATTAAGGTATTATATCAAATTTTAAGATCTTTATCATTTGATGTAATGATTTTCAAATTATAACACATTCTCAACTGAGGGGTGAGGGTCACCGAAGAGTCACACCTCGTCCCTCTTCTTTTTTCCTTTTCAACACTTCTATTTTACAATGATATCAAATTTAACAATCTCTAAGTTTTGGTGGAACAATTTTTATATTATAACACATTTTAACCAAGGGATGAGGGTTGTTGAAGAGTCACATTTCATCTTTTGTCTTTTTTCTTTTCTAATACTTGCTATTTTGAAAATTATAACACATTCTCAACTAAGGGACGAGGATGGTTAAAGAGTCGCACTCCATCCCTTTTGTTTTTGCTATTTGATTTAAGTTTTAAATTATATTTTATAAAATTAAAATATACCTTAAGATTAATGTGCATGCCCCAAACTCTTGAGACACTTTTTGTGCCCTAGGCCAGGCCTGCAGTATGAATGCATGCAAGCCAAGGAATATATATGTATGCATATATCATTGATTCCCAAATATACTGTACAGGAAGTCTGAGAGAATTATAGGGAGGAAAAACAACAAAAACCCCAGCAAACACCACTAAAAACTAACACACATATTATACAAAAGAATAACACAGATGACACAAAGTTGTCTTTGCTTTGCTGCATTTGGAGACCACCTAAAATACCAACTTAATTATTTCCCTTATGGCATAAATTTCCACCGCTTCTATAAGTGTATAATATTACTAAAACGACTCGCACAAGTTTAAAAATTCTTGAGCCTATCTTTATATTCGGCTGGGCATATGAACACCGAGTCAAGGCAGAGGCCACCTTTGGTGTGGGTGCAATCAATCTGGGTCATTGAAAACTTGACCTTCATGGATGTATTAGGCTTCTCCACCATGAAATCTCCCGCATGGTAATGGACCCAGCTCCCTGGTTTATACAGATAACACTGCGACAAGGCATGCTGACCGTCCGATGTCGATAATTGAAACCGAACAGGCTTTATATCCCAGCCATGTACTTGCTCAACGTTGCAGATCTTCCTACCAAACCTTCTTGAGGTTTTGCCCAGCTGAATTCGGAAAAATATGCTATATGTTCCTGCTGGAAATTCAAACTCCAGCTCTCCATCCACCTCAAACCACCATATTTGTTGAAGATATGCCATTGAGTGGAATCTACACATCAAAAAAAGACAACCCAAGTGTGTTGGTTTCTTCTTGAAGTGTTGTATTAGAAATCTGGGAATAGTTTAATTCCTGTTCTTTGTGATGAATACTGAGTCACATCTCATGACCAAAGGCATATATACCCACCAAGAGAGCCCCCACAAAGGTTGTCAAATAAAGATTACAAAAATAAATTATTTTTGAATTAAAAAGTCGCTATAAAGTGGAATACAAGTTAGTCTTATTTGGTCTCACAATGAGATCAGTAAAAAGATGGAAATAAATAATATAGATATAATATTTTATAACATATGGATGATAAGAATAGTTTATGAGAAAGGATTATACAAAGCCAAAGTCCAAAAGGTGATAAGATTGCCAACAAGGACTGATAGCTACTCAAGAAAAAATAGTGACTTTTGAGGGGTATATTTGTCTGATGAAACACCACCAATCCCTTCTTTGCCACATGAAACACTAGTTCTTATGGCGCACCAACCCCATCATGTGATAATCTTTGGAGTCTATCCATTATTACTTCTAATTTCTGGTCCATTGATTCATTTTTTTTGACTAAAAATTGAAAAAACAAAAACAGAGAACAACACATACTTTTAAGGAACACCATTGGTGGAGAGGAAAATAGAAATAAATTCTAGGTTTCTTCTGCTTGATCATCAAATGAATATTAAAGGGACGTCATTCTCACATCATAGAAAAGCAGAACCACAAAATTGCTTTCGAAATGAATAGTTTGCAGAAAGAGAAAAAAAAATCTGGATTAATTCTTGTGGTTGATCATCCACCAGAAAACACAGATGGGTAGTTCTCAAAGCCAAAACCCAACTACAATCCGATCTGAAGAAAGAAGAATAATTTACATCAAACATTAATTTAAATTTTCAGATCGAAATTAAAAGTCTCACCTTGATTCCTCAGCTGGCAAATGTTTCCAGTACCTCCTATCATCAATCCCTGTTATCCTCAAAGCCTTCCAAGAAACAGCAAAGCAAATTCCACCATAGATCTTCTCCAGCCAAACTTCCTATAACCAGAACCCCCATAAAAAAAACCATTCAGAAAAAGAAAAAGGAAAAGAAAAAAAAAAGAAAAAAAGAAAAAAAGGGGTCTGCCTACCTTGTTGCCACCATCAAAGCTGTTGGCTTGACACAGTCTAGCATAAATTTCCTTCTTGCTCAAATTTTCGGGGTCCTCAGCCAACACTTTCTTGACAAAAAACCTATAATTTGAGGGCAGCTTGGACTCCCAGACAAAATCAGCAGATGCAGCCATATGAAAGGTCTTGCTGAGCCGAGCCAAGCTGCAAATCTGGGGAGGGTCGAGGTGCATCAGGACCTCAGCAACACAATTCTCAGGCACGTCACTGAGGCCGGTACTCGGTGGCTGGGCACAAGCAGCGGAGAAACCAGCCCCCATGGAAATCAAAGAGAGAAAGGGAATAATCAACACTAAGAACAAAGAATTGGATCAGAAAGAAGATGATTGTCCTTCTATCGCAGTAGCTCATAGGTAGAGGAGAAGAAGGTGAGTGAGATGAGAGAAGGGAGGAGGGTTTGGAGATGGAGAAGAATCCATGGTTTTCCGGGGAGATGTGGAGAAGAAAGCCATCTGATTTTGGGGTGGATTGATGAAGGAAAAAGGAAGAGTTCAAGAGTCCTTAGAGAGAGATAAAAGTGGGTGGGTATAAAAGGAAGGAGGACGTGTTGGTGTGTCATGTGTGCATGGATTAGAAATGAACTTATCCTTACCTTGTTGACGCGTTCTAACCACGACCCAATCATAATCACTGGAATAATTTCGGAGTTACACCATTAGCATACCAGCAAGCTTTAACCAACACAGGATGGATGGAATAAATAATGCTTAGGATTTAGTGATAATGTTTTAAAAACTCATATCTGACCGAATCCTTTCCGATTCAACTCGGGCTTTTGTCAGAATCCGGATTTGTTTTTAAAACGTGAAAATAATAATAACTTTTATACACGAAAGTGTATGAAATGAACACCAATCGTTTTATTGAATTTTTGGAAAAGAAAAAAGTAAATAAGGTAGATTTTATCTTTCTTTTAGATTATGTTTAATTCCAGAAAAAATTGAGAGAAAATATAAGAAAAGAAAAATATAAAAGAAAAATGAACAGAAAAAAAAAATAAAATACATTAAAAATTAATAAATTATTTTTATATATTATTTTATATTCATTTTATTTATTTTAATAAATTAAATAATTTAAAAATACATAAAAATTTAATTAATTTTAATAATATTTGATTTTTAAAATTTTTTTTTATAGGACAACCCAATATAAGAAAAATCATTTTCTTTAACATTATTATTTTTTCTTTAATACTTTTTGGAACCATGCATATAACCTTAATATTTTAAAATTTTAAAACAATTTTAAAGAATCATTACATTTTTAATGCAAGCGTCTAAGGCCCTATTTGATCGATATCAGTTTTCAAATTTAATAAATGTTTATATGTTTGTTTGATCAATTCTATTAAGAGAACTTATTATTTTAAAAAAAGTTTAAAGCAAAAGTTAGAAAAAATATTATTTTTGTTTATAAAAATCTTATTTTGATTAATATACAAAATTACTTTTATTATATCAATATTATCCTTTAAAAATTATGAGTTTAACTTCAATTTGACCTCTCATTTAAAACCAAAAATAAGATACCATTTCAAATGAGATATAACTTTTAAGATTTATTGTATTTTATAAAAAAATTACTATTATTTTTTGTTTTCAAAAAGAAGAAATAAGAAATTAACAAAAAAAAAAAAAATAATAATGTATAATTTCTTTTCAAAATTTATGAAAATCATATAAAGTTACGTGGATAGTCCATTGACCCTTTAACAATTTTTGTTGGAATATTTATAGGTGAATTAAAATTACTGACACATCTTTTCCTAATGAATATTACTTATTTCAAAGCATGTGTTTAGTATTTTAAAGACACGTTTCTTCTAATAAGTCACCAACAAATTTATAAATAGGAACCCATGACATTTCTCATTCATTCATTCTGTCTCTTTACTCTCTCTTTTTTTATCATTCAAAACATTCAAGTCTTCTTTAGCTTCAACTTTAATAATTTATCTTTTCTATCAAATATTTGATATTCAAGAAAGCACAAATCATCAAGTGATTCGTTGTTTCTTATGATTTGAAGTGCTACTATCACAAGAAAGTGATTGTTGTATCTTAGGATATGATTGTTAATAAATTATAAATACCTGAATGAGACAAATTCATTTTAAGAACATAAAGTTAAACTTTAATCTCAATTAACGTTATTTGTAAGTTTCAATTTTCAACTTACTTTATTTCATTTATATATTTATTATACATATTTATTATCTATATGTTTTTTTTGTGATTTGGATAACAATTTTTTCTTATAAATACGTGAAAAAAAAATCCTAAAAAAATAAAAGAAACCAATAATTCTTATGCTATTTTATTTGGCTTCTTTACAAGAATTTTTTTTTTGGCCTTATTTATTTTACTATCTCATTGATCACTAGCCCATTATTTATTAAAGTTAGAAATAAAAAAACAAATCAAAAGTCCATTAAATAAAATTAATATCCATGGAGCACTAAATAAAAAAATATACATATTTTATGAAGAAGAATAATTACCACAAAAATTAAAATATTTTATTATTTTCCTTCAAATAGTTTCACGTTGGACAAGAAAATTAAAATCAAATTGATTGAATTGTATTGAATTGAGGTAACAACTAACAATCTTTTTAATTTGATTGGGGGACATTCTTAATCCCTATCAGATGGTTCTAGAAAAATATATGTGATGAAGATGTTATTTTCATTCTTTAATTCCCATCACGGGTAACGTACTCTTATAAAAGAAATTACAATTTACACCACCTCTACAATCCTGTGATAATGATTTATTTCTACCTGGCTCCCATTTAATTGGTCAAATGCAATGAAATTAAAGATTGCGTGTATATTTATTACAAGCATGTAATCTCCGTGTCTTTAATATTGCAACACATTTCATTTATTATGGTCAGGCACGGTTGGACTTTTGGACACCCTTTTTCACTTTGATTGTGATAGAATTTCTAATAACCATATGATTTTTGGAATAATATTGATAATCGATGGTCCTATTACTATCTAGTAATTTTGGCTTCAATTATTTCTTTTAATTTTTGGAAAAGTTATAGAGTTAGGTTTAAATAATTTATTTATTTTTTTTTAAAATTGATAAAATTAGAAAATTCATTATTTGAGGTCAGTCTATAAAACTTTATAGATACGTGGTTTTACATAAATTAGAAAATTGAAGAGAGATAGGTAAATGATGTATAGACTTTTGAATAGAAAATAATTAAAAGAGTACAAGTATATTTTTTAAAGTTTATTAATGAATTTGTTCTCTCGTGTAGATACACAAATTTATATAAATTTTTTATTCATATAAAATATTATATTTTTTTTATTTAAATATTTCATTTTTATTATTATGAGATGTTATTAATACTTTTTTTTTTTTTAATCTCAACTTTAGTATTATTTTATATTTTGATCAATTATTACGATATAACTCATTATACATTTTTAACGATCTGCTATTTTTGATAAATACTAATTCATCGCGTGTATATATATATATATTAAAGAACTTTGCCCCATAAATTTTCATTTTTATTTTAATAAATTAAACAAAAAGGGCTTCCCTTGACAATTTCTTTTGTTAAATAATTTTTTCATAGAATGTTAGTAGCAACTTGGAAGACAAAAATTCCATCATTGAACGTGAATTTGAGGGCAAGTGAGGGAGAAAGCCGGGGGACTAGAGCCAAGAACAAGTCCAAATTGGAGTACGATCCGCTTAAATTCATGACCTAAATATGAACCAATTTTTCTCTCCATTTCTGACTGTATCCAAGGTGGAGAGGATGTCTACAAACTGAACACGTGGTCCGTACATTATGCTGACTCATTCCCACGTCTCTTCAAGGGCTGCTTCAAAATAATTCATACCAACATTTGTGGTCACTTTATTCTCTCTTTTTTCTTATATATATTTTTTAATATATAGTTTTATGCCAAGCTTGTGGTTCGTAGAAATTATAATTGAATCCTAGTGGAAGTGGGACAGCTGTGGAACCCTAGAGGTCCCCCAGCTTTAGCAAACCCAATTACAGCTGTGTTTATTATTCATTTCCATAAATATTCACAAACCTATGTCATCAATTCAATGATGTTAACCGGCTTTGATCCACTCGCCGGCGGAGCCAAGAAATGTAGGACGGGGAGGGCAAATAGAAAAAAATCTGTTTGAAGGGGAGATTACAATATCAAGATGTAAATTTGATTTAATGTTAAGTTTTTCTTATTCTTGAAAATTTTGTTTTTGGAAGGGGATGTGCTCAACTCATGTCCAATCATATTTTATCTTAATATATTAATTATTGTGGGAAATTATTATTATTTAATTCACACTAATATTATAAATAGAAAATAGTCTTTTATTATCTTTCCTTCTTTCCTTCACATGGAGACAAAAAAACAACGTTCAATGATAATTCTAAAATATTTTATAAACGTAAATATGAGATGAATTTATTTTAATTAATTGAATTTTAAAATGATGGTTAGTTTTGTTTGGAACGATCTCATAAGATTACACTGTCCTAATTATAATGACAATTAGTCCCATGAGATGCTTAGGAAGTGGGTGGTCCTTTTTCTAAGGCTACATTTGCTGTCAATTTGAAATGATCATATTGGGACAATTGATGGATCAAAACCTTAGTCAATCAAGAATCATCATACTTGAGTTGGATGTAGATCTAATAATTTTTTTAATCTATATATTTGATTTTTATGATAAGAAGTCAAACATTGAATTTGAAGGATTTTTTTAGAGTTTTTTAATGTGAGAAGTGGAAAACTGAATGGAATGAAACTGAAAAATAGGGTAGAACAGAGGTTTCTTGAATCTTCTGAAATCTTTATTTTCTGAGATTCATTCTCTATTTTTGTGAGCCATGACTCTACATACATATATATATATATATTTGAAGTTAGCTATGCCTTATAACTAATTATCTAATAGTACCATAACTAATCATCTAGTTACAGGTTAGTTCCAGGTTTCTAACTAATGCTGTTTAGTTATAAATGTACATGGCTTAACACTTAATGATTTGATTACTTATAACTAACCCACTATCTTATGTTTAATGCTCATATTTTAACTTTGATATTTAATGTAATTTTGGTATTTGGTTTGTTGGAAAATATTACAAATTCTTAATCAGTATATGTTCCATTTTATAAAAATATAGTATTGTATTTTTCCTATATTGATGTTATTTTAATATTAAATTTCCTAATAGAATAGGGAATATAAATATTTTTAGTAAATATTTTAGATCATGAAGGAAAAATGTTATGAGATGAAGATAAATTTGTAAATATTATATATGAGATATAAATATGATAGAGAGTGAGAGACACTCCATGGAGTAAGGGGGTTCATAGTTCATGATGTAAATATAAGAACTAATAAAATATGAAATGTTTCGAACCTAATAGTTGTCTATGATTTCTATTTTTTATAATATAGTAGAATAATGATCTCTTTTATTTGTGGATGTAGTTATGATTGACCAAATCATGTTAAAATCTTGTATAATTGTGCATGTGAATTATTTTATCTTTATGTTCTTGTATTAGCATTTTTGCATCGAAGTTTTCACTTACACAACAAGTGATATAAGAGTTTTAGTAGAAGATTTTTGGAAGAACTAAAGAGAATAGAGCATATAAAAGGATTACAAAAAGAATTTTAGGTGAAGGTGGATTTATTTGTTCTCTCATTGAAAGGTGATTCATGAAGCATGGTTTTGTTATTCAAAATAAGTGTAATGTTTCTTATACACTTATTACATCCTAAAGAGTCAAAATTGTAAAGTGTTTGAATGGTTTATATATATAGCACGCAAGAGGATCATGGTTCACAATAGAGATGGAAGGGCATGGTGCACAAAGGAACTATGACACATGAGGAGAGCATGGTGCACAAAGAAATTATGATATAGAGAAAGGATACGGTTCAAACAAGCTTCTTGAAAGTGTGTATCACATAGAGATAAAAGATTGATTTAATGGAATTTTATTCAAGGTAGAGATTGTTAAAAAGTACCTCAAATCCCTCATTGATATATATTCTTTTTTGTAAATAATTTCTATAAATATTTTAGTTCATGAAGGTAAAAGGTTATGAGATGGAGGTAGACTCGTAAATTCTAGATGTGGTGGATAGAGATGTGAAGAAGAGTAGAAGACCCTTAGTAGAGTGAGGAGGTTCATTGTTCAACGTGTAGATACTATGAGTAGGAAACATAGGTGTTTTGAGACCAAATAATTATATATAGTTTCTATACTCTATAATCCTTCAAGAGCGAGGTGTAGATACAATAAGTAGGAAATATGAGATGTTTCAAGGCCAACTAGCTATATCTAGTTCCTATACCTTATAATATTTTGAGACCAAGGTGTAGATACAATGAGTAAGAAACATGGGATGTTTTGAGAACAAATAGTTAAATTTAGTTTTTATGCTTTGTAATATTCTTTAGAATATTATAGGATGATTTTTTTTCATCTATGAAGGTAGACATGATTGGCCAAACCATGATAAAGCCTCATATACTTTTATGTGTGAATTATTTCATCTTTGCGTTCTTCCATTCACATATTTACATTAGAGCTTTTGCTTGTGTAACATAGTTTAGTTTCAATGATAAAATGAGCAAACAAGTGTAAGCAAAGTTTATGGAACCTTAAGCAAGAATGTGGAAGAAAGGGACGATAAACTCAAAATTTTAAGTACAGAGTTGTGAATAGAATGCTCAAAATAGGAGAATGAAAGATCAATTGTTCTATAAGGAACAATTAGTGACACTAAGCATCAATATGTGGTCATCCTAGCTAATGTCGAAACAACGATCACTTAAACAAGGAAGCAATAGAAAGCTAAAGGAAAGGATGATCATGATCATGATTAATCATCCCGGAAGACCTTTGATTATTTCGATTGATGGCTTAAGTGATTAATCATCTTGCACACAAAACCTCTAATTGTTTAAGCACATGAACATACAATGATCAATCCTTCAAGCTTGTTTCTTTAATTGTCCTATAAACTTTGATGAGCAAGTATAAAGTGATTATCAACCTAGTTGAGTAAAGATCCTTAGTGGTGTAGATTTCTGAAGCATTTAGTAGAGCTCATGAATCTCACTCAACCTTAGGTCAAAAGCAACTAGTTAAGGAAGAAGGATTATCGTCGAAGAATGGAAGATCTTAGTAGATTAAAGCTCTTGGTGAATTTATCAATTTATTATATTTGTCAAGAATCAACAAATTTCAACCACTAATTTTGAAATGATCTTCAAATCCATGTCATTATTATTTTATTTCAACCATTTCTCTTTTTACTTGTGATTTGACACCTATACTCAAGGGATTACAATTTGAAATATTTGGACTTGAGGGGTTTGAAACTTATATAGCATACAATTCAATCAACCCAAATCTCATCTATTAGCCCAAGGTTTCCCCATAGTGTATTTGATGATTATAAAATAAATGATATATATTTAATTACGTAATTGAGTGTTTATCATAGGTTTTAAAGTTAATAAGCTAATAAAATTCAACTCGAGCAAAGGATATAAGATTATGCATTGTGGACGTTACTTCAAGCTTAAAAATTAATGCTAAGTCGTTTTTAAATATAATTTTTAGGCACTCTAGGTTGAAATTGCATGAGAAATGGTTTAAGTAGCTCAATTCTTTTGCTTTAAATTGAAAACTCATCTAATTGGACCCTTAATTGTCATGAGTTTTTCAAAAAAATTGGATAAAATAAAAATCAACTTTAAAATAAGGGCAATTCATGTTTAAAAGGTTTTCAAAAACCATAAGGAGTATTGTTATAGCCAGTTCCCAAACTTTTCAATGCTTAAAACTTCTAAAGATATTCAATTTTAGGAAATTTAAGAGAAAACAATTGATTGCCTAATTGATTGATAGAGTTTTGGTGAAGGGTGTTTCCAACATGGCTAATAGTCAAACACCGCTTGAAGAAGGAATCTTGACTAGCTAACTTGTTGGGCTCTAACAATCACTTGAAATTCCTCGAATGGCTAGTTCAATCAATGGATTAAACTAAAACCATGCTTAATGAGTAGTTTTGCTCTCAAATTCCTATTTACAGCTCTTTTACTTTATTTATGAGTTTACCAACCCTTTAAATTTACTCTTACATCACATTAAAGAACTTGAGTAATTTTTTTAAGTTCATCTTTCTATTCACTTGCTAATCCTAATTAGTGCACCCTAACCTTGTTTTATCTTTATATCGGAGCTTCAATTTGCAAATTAGGAAGAGAAATTTAATTTTTTTTTTCTCATATCATGTGAGAAGGTTATTTCAAGTGTGTGGGGTTGCTTGAGTGATTATAAAGACGCACTGAACTCCTAAATCCAATTATATAAGATTTGAAGGCTTTGGTTGGAAAAAGCCTTACATTAGTGGTTCAAACTTAAATTCAATTATTGAATCACTATACAAATTTTAGAACCTCGTTTATGGATGACATTTTGAAATTAGATTAATATCCTCTTTTTTTTTTTTTTTTGTTTGCACCAACAAATAGATTTTTGAAATAAGGATATTTCATAAAAGGGATAAAACAACAGTAAAAAAAAAAAAAAAAAAAAAAAAAAAAAAAAAAATCTTCACTTTCTGAAAAGCATGGAATATGACCGAACCTTCTTGAATAAGAACAGTCTCTATCAATTTTTTTTATATACATATCGTGTCCAAACAAATTTTGATTAAAAATTAATAAATTTGTTTTGACAAGAGAAATATTTTATTCTATTGGTAGGAAGACCAAATGGTTATAATTCTCTAAAATATCTTTGAGGATCCTATAGGAAAATCTTCTAGGATGGATGAATCATGATGGTGAACTTTGATTTGATCATGCCCACATGAATTAGCCATGTTAATGAACTGTGATTTGCGGATATGCACCATAATTCGCCATAGTCTAATTAAAAAATTGTATGTTGATCAACAAATTGGTACGACCATATGAATGATAAATAAAACAAATGAATGCTCCTTTGACAAGTCTAGCTGAACAGGTAGATGATTAAGGTTTTTCTTAACACGAAATTTTAATTAATTGTCTAAAGACGTTGGTAGTATTAAAGAGTTTATGTGATTAAGTAGTTGTTTTGTAGATATTTTTGGTAATCATCGATGAAAGTTCCACAAACAATGATTCATGTTTATATAAGAAAATCACTTAGATGGCCCGAAGATCTTTAGGCCATTGCTTGTTTAGTCTAACTAACACGTTTAAGAAATATACGAGCATTTTTTAAAAGATTAGCTTGTTTGACAACTGGTTTTTGTTTTTTAATAACAATTTTTTATTCTTAAAATAAAATAATTGTTTATTAAATTTAAAAACACATTAAATAAGTGCTTTTAAAAATATAAATTTATGAGAACTTATTTTAAAAGCAAGTGTTTTATAATAACATATTTTAATTGATTTTGTGAAATGCTTTTAAAAAAAAATTGTATAAAAATAAAACATTGTAAATAAAATTATTTTTAATAAATATTTGGATATACATCATACAACTGATTTAAAGAACTGTTTTCGAAAACGTTCTCAATCATATAAAAAACTGTTTGCTTTGTAGGAAATTCATAATTTCGTAAATAATGGAGAGGAGAGGAACCCTTTCTTTTTTTTTTTTTTTCACAAATGGTGATGATGGGATATGGATTCTTTGGGGTTTCAAATCACAGCTACATTGGAAGCAAGCCAAGCGTATAACAAAAGCTTGGCGATAGTCTTGTGTGTCGGTTGGTAAGGGGAAAAGCAACGTGGGGATTTAACTTCTCCTTTTGAAAATGATATGTTATTATTTTATGCATAATTTATGTTAAAAAAAAAAAAATTATATATAAAAAAAATTATGAATACTTGTAACGTTAATCTTTATTATTATATCCTGACATGACCGAGTTTTTAGCACAGAGACTTTTTGCATTGCAAATTTTGATGGGACTAGCACTTAGCCTTAATTTTGAATTGTATTGCAGGGTCATTATCAAAGATGAACAATGAAAAATGTTTTCCCGAGCTAATGGTCAATATGCATATGTATGACCTTAAAGAATTTTGAGATGAGCCATTGTTAATATTTTGGTGCTAAAAACATTTTGTCTTGCTATTTTTGTTTCTATATTCAATTCCATTTCTAGAGTCCATTGGTGCAGGGACAAATCATTGAGGTCTGTAGTTTCATGGTAGGAGTCCATGACCCAAGTTGTGGGTGACAAATTACCAGTGGAAGTAGTGTTAATCATTTCACACACAAAGACCTTCAACATTCTAGGTCTCCATAAAAGTAAACTTGGAAGGATAGTAGGAGATTCAACATTAATTTCACACACAATGTATATGCAAATTATGTATTGTTGGTCCTACTAATAGTGTCACTATCAGTGAGTTACAAAGCCACATCAAACAGAACTTACAAGAGTCCATTTCCCCACAGCCCAACGTGAGTTAGTTAATCACCTCCAACTTGCCTCTTCCATGAATCCTCTACAATCAATTCATCCACTCCCCAATCTTCATAACTGGAGAAAGCCCCACAACCAGTGATTAATGTAAAGAAAACGAGAACCAAACAGAAGCAACAATGAAGACAATAGTAACTTTTCAAATTAAGAATGTTATTATTACCTTCCATCAGGGAGGTAGCGGCGGATGGTGAAGGGTATCTTCCGCTCACGAAGTTCCTTCATTGCAATCTAAAACAATTAGACAAAGGAATATCAGAGTCATGAAGCACAGCGGGGAAACATGTGGAGTCAGTGATACAGCAGATGAAATGAATGAGTGCTTCCAATCTGTTGTGTAATCAACATACATCAATGAAATCAAAACAGGAAATTTATAACATAGCTATAAGACAAACTATGTTTATGGTCAAGAAATAACAGTCATAATATGCGCATAGCTGAAATGTCGATGTTGAAGAGGATAAGAGGCAAGATAAAAAGATAGGGGAAGCTGCTACTACAAACTCAGAATTACCATCCTTCCTGCAATTGTGATTTTTCTTTTCTCATTGTCGTATTTATTTGTTTATTTAAAAATGAGATAGTGAGAACAAGACAGGTTTGCAATGTTGCAGATGAGTAATGTAGTAAGGAGCATGAGATTAGAAGGTAAAACATGGCTGCAGTTATGGGAAAAGGCACGTTAAATTAATTAAAAGGGAAAAAAAAGGGAAAAAAAGGGGAAAAAATAGGGTGTATTTACAGTTCTAATAATGTAGAACACAAAGACAATAACAAATTCCCAACTTCAATTAGTTGAGATAACACTTCATTTAGCAGAGCTCACTCGTGTAACAGGGGAACTGCCACTAACTAAAATGATGAAATTCAAAAGACCAGCACAATTATTAAAGAATCATACCTCAAGTGGATCTGTCTCACCCTCCAATTCAACCATCACAGGCGCATTCATGCTGCCCAACCGACATGAAAATTTGTTAAATCGTTAAGGCATCAACCAACTTGGTTAAAATGATTTTAGACTAAAAAGTTATGAAAACCAAACCTGATCTGCAGAGCACGGGTACCCAAGATTCTTGCTCTCTCATATTTTGTCATATACTTTGAAGTCTTTCTGGGCCGTTCTACCGTCTCCTGTACTTCTTTTTCTTCAGTTTCAAGAGTATCTGGAACATCTTCATTGTTATTATTTTCGGCTTCTTCCTCTGCACCCTCCTGTCAATTATTCCAGCAATATTTTAATCAATTCATTTATAAGCAAATAATGTTAAAGTGCATCATATGAATTCACGAAACAAATCAAAATAATAGTTTCATACTTCAATCTCAGGCTCTGGCGGCTCATCCTCATATCTGCATAAACAAAATTCATCAAACATTTAAAATTCCACTATGCTATAATATTACAGATAGCCATTGTACATTCATATGGTACATTCTGTAATCTACATGAGAATAATGGGACTTAAAAACTATGCCTTTAAGGCAGTGAACTGGAGGATAGCAGAGAATAAGGTCATGGAGCAATTCCTGTTATGACTCCGAAGTCAGTGTGACACGAATGATGAAATCAGAATCCTTAGCACAATTTGGATGAGAAAACAAGAAATAGCCAACAAACTTTGTGTAAATCACCATCAGGAAACAACTGAAAAAGGCTACATTCTTGACACACATGAGCCTTACCATACATTTGATGTTTGCAAAATTTGAGGGAAAATGCAAGGGAAAGCAAATAAAGAGGAAAAGACAGTTAAGGAAAAGAAGAAATAGATTTAAATTTAATAAATTATTTTTTTATGTCTCTTCAAACTCAAGTCCCTTAATTTTTTTCTCTGGTTGATTCTTGAAAATTTTGAGGGAAACATAGATGGAAAGAAAAAGTTAAGGGAAAAAAAAAAAAAGATTCAAAGTTAACAAATTATTTTTATATACTTCTTTAAACTTGTTTCACTTAGGTTGTGTTTGGTTCCCGGAAAATACTATGGAAAGAAAAGAAATGTAAAGGAAAATGATTTTCTCATTTTTGGTTGTCCTATAAAAAATATTAAAGAAAATCAAATAAAATTAAAAATAGTTAAAAACTTGTATATTTTTAAATTATTTAATCTTTATATCGATAAATTAAAATAAGTAAAATGAGTCTGAAATAACACATAAAAATAATTTATCAACTTTTAACCTATTTTTTTTTATTTTCCTTAACTTTTTATTTTCTTCTACTTTTCTTTTATATTTTATTTCCCCAACATTTTCCCTTATATTTTCCGGGAACCAAACATTATTTTTTCTTTTATAATAAAGAATAAATAATTTGAAAATACATAAAAAAATACGAGAAGATAAACCAAACATGCGAAATCAATTTTTCTTAGCATTTTTTTTCCTTTCCTTATGCTATGTTTGGTTCTTGGAAAATTTAAAGGAAAATGCAAGAGAAAGAAAATAGAGAGGAAAAATAGAAGTAAAGACAAAATGAAAGAAAATTAAAAAAAAACAAAATTAAAGTTAATAAATTATTTTTATATACTTCTTTAAAATTATTTCACTTATTTTCCTCTTCTATATGAAGATTAAATAATTTGAAAATACATAAGTTTCTAACTAATTTGAATTATATTTGATTTTATTTCATTTTTTCCTTGGTAAACTAAATATGAGAAAATCATTTTGCTTAACATTTTTTTTAATTTTTTTATCTTCCCTTAGTACTTTCCAGGAACCAAACATAGCCTTAGTACTTTCTGGGAGCCAAACATAGCAGTGAAACCCCCTAAAAGGGCATGACTATCTTGGGATTGTAGTTCAATTGGTTAGAGCAACGCCTTATGGTAAACCAAATTTCAGAAAATCATTTTTCCTGAGTTTTTTTTTTTTCCTTTTCTTAGTACTTTCCATGAATGAAAAATAGCATTAATGTGTTGCAAATATGAGTCTAATATGCTACAAACATAATGAAAAATGGGATCAATATTTATTTGACTGTCTCAAAGCTTATTTTATAGCTACGTTAGGAAATTGATCATATTTTACAGATTTAAGCAAACAGAGTTCCCTAGTCCATTTGAGTGTAGGCATATGGTTCACTAGTCCTTCTGGGTCCAGATATATCACATTGCAACCTGATACATGGGATGATTCATCGCTAATATTTGTTCTAAATTTCTATCCCAAATATATAAGGAGTTAGCTAGTTGAGTGAAGTGTATACTATTACTGTTCTGTCTCTCAATAAATACATAAATTGCACAGGTAATGCAGGTTATTTCAGAGTTAAAGTTGTGGCTAATCCCTCAACCCAATCAGGAAAACAATTTATCAGGCAATAAGCCATGGTATGATTCCAATATCAAAAACACAAAAGTAAGGGATCACAATATGGCATTGTTAGAAGCAAGGATTTGACCAATAAGAAAAGTTAGGCTCCCTAGACGTAATGGTGCCATTAAATAGCATAAAAAACTAAGCCTATAACTCTAGCCATTTCAATATAATTCATAAGGAAACATTTAAAGATCTCAAATACCTGTGTTGTTTATTTTTTTTTTTTTAAAAAAATGGGAATTCACGATTTTCAATGGATTAAAACTGGGAGACAGGCCCACAACCATTACCCTACGATCACTCGTTTGGTTGCTGAGAAAGTTTTAAAACAATAACATTCACACGCAAGAAAGCATTATCGGAACCTATTTGTCTCCACTAAAGTTGAAAACGAAAAAAATCCCAAAATTTCCCCCTCAATCTCTGTTTAGGTGCGGAGAATTCCAGCCCAAACAGTCAGAACTTAAAATTCGTAATTTCAATTTCCCCTCTTTTCGCCATCTTTTCTCGACAACCAACAGAAAATTATTAAGCCACAATAGGATTGAAGGACAAAAGATAAAATCTAAAATTCTGAAAATGCACGTAAAAGGAGGGACGAACCCCATATCCACATCGTTGTACTCTTCGTCCGCCATCGTCGATTGATGAAGGTGCCCTCTCTCTCTCTCTCTGCTTTCTACGCAAAAACCCTAGCTGGGTGCGTCGGTTTAAACCCCTATCCCGTTTTATAAGTAATCAAAGTATCAGTAATACATCAAATGCCTTTCTTGTATTACTATTCCTGTCTTCCACCAGGCCCAAAACTATGGCCCATAACAGGCAACATCCTCCACATGGCCGAAAGGCCTCTTATCTCACTGGCCCACTTGGCTCAACTTGACGGCCCAACTATCTCGCTGGAGGCTCATAACCCAAAGCAATGGCCTATTAAAAAAACCCAACTATGAGTGCCAATTCCTGTAATAAAGATGATAAGAGGTGTAGGTGATACTGTTTGCTTTTGTAACATGCACATGGGTAATTGGCAGAGTGCAAAGCCAGGATGTTGAGTAACTCTCAGGCTCTTGGATTGACTTTCTTGTTGTTAAGTAACATTGCCTTTATATGTTATTGTTTCTCCATCCATATAAGACTGTATAGAAACTGTTTCGTTTTGTAACTCCAATACATCTCTTGTATGCATATACAATCATAGATTGTATCATAATGTATAAATGCATTTTCTAAGGAGATGAGGGGGAGTCATGCTAAGCTTTTCTTGTATGTAGGGATTGGCACATTAGCTTCAGTAGCAGGCCAACATACATCATTCTGATCCAGGGATTCTCATGGTATGAGAGCCTTTGATGGAGTGATTCTTATGTAGTCTTTTTGATTTGATTGGTGTCTGATATTCGAAGAAGTTCTTATGTGAAGATGTATTTCCTGTTACTCAGTCAAGCTTAGGATCCAGTCTTTCAGGGTGCCAGAGCTCTTTATAGAGATTCCTGACACTGCAACTGTTGGTTCCCTCTAGGTGCACTGATATTTCTCATGATAACCAGATGGATGCTTTGGGATTTTTACCCTGGAGCCTAGCCCTTCACAAGCTCCCCAAGCCCTGTGTCCAGGAGATAATCCCTTTCTGCTGCCTTACAACACACCTCAGTCTCTAACAAGGTAATTCTAACATACACACAAAATGTTAGGCATTTATGTTCAATAAAAAATGCTCCTAAAAATTATAATAAAGATATTCTGACCCATGGAAAGTTTGAAATATGTGAACTACTCAATTGCCAATCCTTTTTCACAAAGATTTGCATCATTTCAGACATTATTGGACTTGCTTCCTTCTCTTGAAACATAGAGACATGCCCAGCTGACTCTCAATGTTGGTCTTTTACTTAACATGTCTCTGATAGATTGCTTTGAGCTTGTTCTCTACAGCTCCCAAGTGAAAGCTAACCAAGAGCTTTGCACAGTCCTCATTGAAGCCAACAAGGAGAGATGACTAGATTAAGGTTAAAATGGACAGTTTGACACTAACATTAATTGAGCTTGAGTGAAGCCCATCTAGTGCTTTAGAGTTACACTCCAAAAGAGGGATATTGTCAATGGGCTGTCATGTTTGCACTTCACCTGTTAATTCATCTTTTTAACAGTTTCACACTTCCTAAAACCAAATTCTTTTTGAAAGTGCCCAAATTCAAGGAGGAGTCTCCTTCTATTTGTAAAAAAAAAATAAAAAAAAAAATAAAAAAGAGATGCTGAAAGGTAGATATTAGGGTTGATGGTGGTGATCTCCAACGTGGGAGAATTCATAAAGCCAAAAGCGACGAGTCACTGATGAATATGAACATAAGTAGTGAGATTCGTATCACTTTGAAAAGACTTGACCAATAAGTTGTCACTGATTTCAAAAAGCAATTGGTGGAATTAAAATTACATGAAGTCTGTCGATTTCAAGATATTTCAAGTCCGAATACGAAAGACATTTTCTTGATTTATTGTTAAGAAACATACTTCATATATTTTTTATTATCATTTAAATATTTAAGAAAAGATTAAAACACTTAAATTTACTTTTAAAAATAATATAATTTTAAAAAAAAATATTTATCAAAGTAATATGTTCGTACTCATTTTATTATTATTATTATTATTTTTGTTTTAAAATCATAATTATAAACTGTGATTTTAGTAAGATTAAAACCACAATTATAGGTTTTAAAAATCATTGTCGGTAATTACGCTTTTAAATTTCAAATTTAATTGTGGTTTTAAGAAAAAAAAAAGGATTAATGAATATTTTGAAAAGTAATGTAGACAAAAGAATATTTTTTTGAGAAAGAATTATTTTTCCACCAAACTGAACAACCAAAGTGAATAGTTCCTATCAAATGGTGACCTTTTTCGCTCTTGCCAAACAAACATTTACTCAATGACATAATTAATTCTCCATAAATAAGTCCCAAAATTTGCAGCTTCAGTTTCACCATCATCACCCCGATGGCTACATACACAATCACAGCAGATATCAGCCTCTTCTCCTTTTTGTACCCTCTTCTTCTGCTACCATTTTGGCTCATTTTCAAGCATATTTTCCTCAAACCTCCACCACTTCCACCAGGTCCATATCCGTGGCCTATCATAGGAAACCTCCTCCAAATGGGGGAGAACTGTTAGGTCCCTGTCAGAACACAATGAAAAACACAGGATACTTGACTTTCTTTGGGTGAAAGACAACCACAAGTTTGAATAAAAATCTTCTTATCCTCTTCAGCTCCACATAAACTCTTTAAATAAGGTGTCTGCAAAACTGACTCCTAGACTTCAGCTATGCCAGACCATGACTTAGCTATTATTTAGGAAACGACTAACCACCTAACCACCTATGACTATGACCAAGCAATAAAACAAAATAAAACAAACAAAATAAAACAAATTCAAGACAATCATTTAGAAAAGACCAATTCAATCCTAAGCTAAAAACTTGGGATTTTTCTTGGAAATCCTGGAGGACCTTCTCGGTGTATCAATACTCCCCCCCACAAGTGGAACCTTGTCCTCAAGGTTCAGTGTAGAAAATTGATGCTTGAGCATCTGCGTATCTTCCCAGGTAGCATCTTCTGCAGGCAAATTCTTCCACTGCACCAAGCTTTCTTCAATGAACTTGGTACCACGCTTGATCCATCTTGTATTGACTACCTTCTCTGGTGTAACTTGAAGCTGCCCTTCATCAGAAATTAGTGGCAGATCAACAAGCGCAGGTAGAGAAGTTCCCACATACTTCTTTAAGAGAGAAACATGAAACACCGGATGAATCTTAGCTTCAGTTGGTAAACTGAGACGATATGCTACCTTGCCCAACTTTTGCTCAACTGGAAATGGACCATAGAAACGATTAGCAAGTTTTTGATGGGCACGTTTGAACACAGAATGCTGGCGGTAAGGATGCAATTTAAGTAGCACCAAATCTCCGATTTGAAACTCCACTTCTCTTCTCTTTTGATCAGCCACATGTTTCATTCTAGTGGCAGCCAACTCCAAATTCGTTTTCAATTGCTGCAATACTTCATCCCGTGTAAGGAGACTTTGATCGACCTCATTAACACGTGACAACCCATCTGCATAATGAGGAATTGATGGAGGAAGGCGACCATATAAGGCTTGAAATGGTGTCATCCCGGTTGAACAATGATAGGTGGTGTTATACCAATATTCTGCCCATGATAGATAGCTAAACCATTTTCGAGGCCATTGATGGACAAAACATCTCAGATACTGTTCTAGACAACGGTTCACCACCTCCGTTTGTCCATCCGTCTGAGGATGGTAAGCTGAACTTAGCTTCAACTGAGTACCCGACATGGTAAAAAACTCCTGCCAAAATTTGCTTACAAAAATGGGGTCTCGATCACTAATGATGGACTTTGGCATCCCATGAAGTTTAATAACATTTTCCACAAATTTTTCAGCAATCATTTTCGCAGAGAAAGGATGAGATAAAGCAATGAAATGAGCATACTTACTAAGTCTATCCACCACCACCATGATACTATCCTTGCCCTGTGAAGATGGCAATCTGTCGATAAAATCTAAGGAGATGTCATCCCAAACTAAACAAGGAATTGGGAGGGGTTGGAGCAATCCAGCTGGTGCTAGTGTCTCAGATTTAGTCTTTTGGCAGGTTGCACATTGTTGAATGTAATCTTGGATATTTTTGTACATAGAAGGCCAATAAAACTGCTGAGCTAGTCTCTTGAAAGTTCTTAAAACTCCAGAATGTCCAGCCACCTTACTGTCATGAAACTCCTGGAGCAATTGACCCCGCAATGCAGTGGGAACCACCACCCTTTGTTTGTAAAAACACAGTCCATTCTTCACTACATAATGGCCAGTAGGATCATGTGCTGCCTGCTGGAATATTTTTTTCATATACAAATCAGTTGCTGCTGCCTTTCGAATGTCATCCCATAAAGAAACCTGTGAAATAAATATTGGGTTGAGGAGAGGGCTATTGGGGCGGCGAGACAATGCATCAGCTGCTGAATTTTCTTTCCCGGGTCGATATATTATCTCATAGTCATATCCAAGAAGCTTAGCCACCCATTTTTGTTGCTCAGAAGTGGCTACTCGTTGCTCCAAAAAATACTTGAGACTGCGTTGGTCGGTTCGAATGAAAAACTTTCGACCCAAGATGTATGGTCTCCAAGTCCGAATGGCCTCCACAATTGCTAACATCTCTTTGGCATAGATCGACCAACTACGTTTAGTAACCCCCAAAGCTCGACTCATGTATGCAATTGGTCTTCCTTGCTGAGTTAGAACCGCTCCAATTCCATCCCCAGAAGCATCAGTCTCAATTGTGAATGGCTCATTGAAATTAGGCATTGCAAGAATGGGTGTAGTCGTCAGAGCTTGTTTGAGCATTGTGAATGCAGCAGCAGCATCTTCATCCCATTTGAAGTTCCCCTTTTTGAGCAGGTTGGTGAGAGGTCGAGCTAGTACTCCATAATTTCGGACAAATTTCCTATAATACCCTGTCAAGCCTAAAAAGCCACGCAATTCAGTAATAGTAGTGGGTTGTGGCCATACGATCATAGCTTCAATCTTCTTACCATCTACCTTGACCCCATGATTCGTCACAATATGGCCCAAATACTCCAATTCCTGCTTTCCAAAGTCACATTTGGTTGCTTTGACGAAGAAGCTGTGTTTCTTCAAAATCTCTAATGTTTTCCTTACATGAGTCAAATGCAATTCCCATGTAGGACTATAGACTAATATGTCATCAAAGAAAACTAATATGAATTTTCGGAGGTAAGGACGAAAAATAGAGTTCATTATGGCTTGAAAAGTCGATGAAGCGTTACATAAGCCGAAGGGCATAACAAGATACTCAAAGTGTCCATTATGCGTCCGAAATGCAGTTTTTGGAATGTCGGGAGCATGAACTCGTACCTGGTGATAACCAGCTCGAAGATCTAGCTTGGTAAAATAGGTAGCTCCGTACAACTCGTCCAACATGTCGTCCACTGTTGGAATAGGAAATCGATCTTTAATCGTAGCTGCGTTTAGTGCTCTGTAATCTGTGCAAAACCTCCAGGTATCATCTTTCTTTTTCACCAAAAGGACAGGGGATGAAAATGGACTAGTGCTTGGTCGGATGATCCCTACGTCCAGCATTGCCTGCACTTGTTTCTCAATTTCTGCCTTTTGAAAATACGCATACCGATATGGTCGAACGTTGATGGGTTGAGTTCCTTCCTTGAGAGGAATATGATGATCGATTTCTCGTAGTGGAGGCAGCTTAGAGGGCTCTTGAAAGACATCCTCAAATTCGCCTAAAATTTGCTGCATATCTGGTTGAGTGCCATCCCAGGAAGATCCTTCCACTGTTTGCACATATACAGTAAAAACCATGTGACCTTGTCTGTGCTCCTTTGCAATGGTCTCAAGTGAAGTAGCTTGAATGGGCCCTTGTATCCCTTGTAGTCTTCGTGCTTGATTTTCCCAATTGAAATCCATTGTTAGATACTGCCAGTTACAAACTACAGACCCAAGCATCTCCAACCATTGTATCCCCAACACCATGTCTAGTCCTGCTAACGGCAAGGAGTAACAAGTAAGAGAGAAAGGTATGCCTTGTAAATCTATCGGTACCTTCTCAAATCGCCCTTGACACAAGAGTCGTTCCCCATTGGCAACATGGACTGTGAAGGATTTCGTAGGAACTACTGGAAGCCGCAATGTTCTTGCCACTTTGTCACTCAGGAAATTATGTGTAGATCCACTATCGATTAACACCATTATGGGTTGGGATTTGATAGTGGCAGCTACTCGCATGGTCCGTGGGGACGCCCATCCCGTCAAAGCATGTATAGAAACTTCAAGTTCATCTTCTCTGTTATCGCCTATTTCTGCCTCTTCTTCTTTATCCTGGACCTCATCGTGGCCTTCAATGAGCAGCAGTCTAGGTCCCTGGCATTTATGGCCTGGTGTGAATCGCTCGTTGCAGTTGAAACATAGCCCCTGAGCTCGTCGTTTTTGCATTTCTTCCCAACCCAATCGTTTAGGAGCTATCGATGTTCTTTGATTGATCGAAGTGACGGTTGCCGCAGGACGATTTGGTGGGATTAGGCAAGCAAATCTCCTTTGTCGAGTAAGTTGTTCATCCCTGGTCCTAGCCAAACTGATGGCCTCTTTTAACGTTTTTGGCTTGAACATTCGTATCCCATCAGCTATCTCTGGTTTTAATCCGCCCATGAAAGTTCCAACGAGAGCCTTTTGAGTCCACCCATGTACCCGATTGCCTAATTTCTCAAATTCTCTTTGGTAATCCCGAAGAGAACCACTTTGTTTTATATGTGAAAGAGCCTCATCAAAGTCTTCTCCATTTGTTGGACCGAATCGTGCCCACAGCTCGTCAGCAAACATAGTCCAGGTTACGGTTCGATTTTCTTCCTTGTATGTCCGATTCAGCCATTGCCACCACTGGTTTGCTTCACCTTCCATGTGGAAAGCTGCCAAGCTCACCTTTTGATCTTCAGGAGTTCTTTGAAATTCAAAGAACTATGCTACTCTATTGAACCACTCCGTGGGATCATCCCCTGCAAATCGCGGAAACTCGATTTTGGTTCGAAGAGGGGGTATGTTCAGACGAGAACTTTCTGTTTCTTCATGTTGGTACTGAGGCGCGTGTCCCTGTTTCACTGAGTGTGAGGAATGCGAGGGTTGAGCTGCCTTTGAGGAGAGAACAGCATCAGATAAAGCCTTCAAAGACTCTTCCAGCCGTTGCATGCGATCGTTCATTCCAAGTCCAAGTCGCTGCACCTCATCCTGTAAGCCTCCCACTCCCTGCTCTAATATTTCAATACGCTCTTTGTTGGTTGTCATTGTGGCTCTGATACCAATGTTAGGTCCCTGTCAGAACACAATGAAAAACACAGGATACTTGACTTTCTTTGGGTGAAAGACAACCACAAGTTTGAATAAAAATCTTCTTATCCTCTTCAGCTCCACATAAACTCTTTAAATAAGGTGTCTGCAAAACTGACTCCTAGACTTCAGCTATGCCAGACCATGACTTAGCTATTATTTAGGAAACGACTAACCACCTAACCACCTATGACTATGACCAAGCAATAAAACAAAATAAAACAAATTCAAGACAATCATTTAGAAAAGACCAATTCAATCCTAAGCTAAAAACTTGGGATTTTTCTTGGAAATCCTGGAGGACCTTCTCGGTGTATCAAGAACCTTCATGTAAAACTTGCTAACCTCGCCAAACGCCATGGCCCACTCATGTCTCTCCGCCTCGGTACCCAAATCATGGTGGTCGCATCGTCGTTTGCAGCAGCCATGGAAGTACTCAAGACCCATGACCGGACGCTCTCTGGCCGCTATGTCAGTACTGCAATTCCAGTTAACAGCCCTAAACTCAACCATTTGGCAATGGCGTTTGCCAAGGTCTGTAACAGCGACTGGAGGAATCTGAAAGCTATCTGCCGGATGGAGCTGTTTTCAGGCAAAGCAATGGAGTCTCGTGTGGAGTTGAGGGAGAGGAAGGTGATGGAATTGGTGGAGTTTTTGGAAAAAAAGGAAGGTGAAGTGGTGAAGGTTATGGATCTAGTGTTTACTACTGTCTGTAATGTACTTAGCAATAAGTTTTTTTCAATAGATTTTTCTGATTTTGAGGGTCGGGATGTCCGTGGAGTACTTTTGAAGGATCTCCTAAATGAAAATGCAGAGTTGGGGGCTACAAATATATTAGACTTCTATCCTATATTGGGTGGATTGGATATTCAGGGCATTCGGAAGAAATTGAAGGAGATCTTTAGGAGGATTCCCACTACTTGGGAGGACATTCTCAAAGAAAGAAGAAAGCAAAGGAGTCATGGTTCCAGCCATGGAGACTTCTTGGATGCTTTGTTAGAAATTGGGTTTGAGGATGATCAGATCAACCATGTGATTATGGTCAGACAAACACTGTTATAGTTATAAGTTATAACTCATTAATTAATTTTCCTTCTGGTTATAACTTTAATTTACCTCATCATCATCATCTCTGCAGGAGCTGTTCTTTGCTGGGCCAGAAACTAGTAGCTTGACAGTAGAATGGGCAATGGCGGAACTGATTAAAAATCAAGATGCCATGCATAAACTTTGCAACGAACTCACACAAATCATTGGTGAATCTCCAGTAAGAGAGTCCCATTTGCCTCATCTGCCCTATCTCCAAGCCTGTGTGAAAGAGACACTGAGATTGCACCCTACAGGACCACTGCTTCTTCCTCACCGAGCCACGGAGACATGCCAAATCATGGGCTACACAATTCCAAAAGACTCCATAATATTTGTGAACATGTGGGCAATGGGGAGAGACCCCGGGACTTGGGAGGATCCATTGAGCTTCAAACCAGAAAGGTTTCTGGATTCAAAGTTGGAATTCAAGGGAAACGATTTCGAGTATATACCATTTGGTGCAGGCAGGAGAATGTGTCCAGGAATGCCTCTGGCTGCGAGGCTAGTTCCCATGATTCTGGCAACGTTTGTCCGCCTGTTTGATTGGTCTACTCCGGGCGACATGGACTCTGCCGAGATTGACATGAAGGAGCGGTTTGTCATAACATTGAGGAAGGAACAACCACTGCGTCTTGTTCCTAGGATTAGAAAATATTAGCGTGGCTTGTATGCGTGTTAAGTTTTGTTATTCTAGATGTTAGGTTGTTTTGGTTTCTTACCACTCAGTCAATAAGTCGTTTGTTACCACTCAGTCAATAAATCCCTATTGTTAAGGGATGGTTGTTTGATTGATTTATTCATACCACATTATTAGGATTTGTTAGACCTAGGTTGTTATTTCTTGTTTCAGCTTGTTGTATAAGGCTATATAATAGCCAAGTTTGTTCTTCAACAATCAGGGTGAATCCTCCTAATTTCCTTATCTTTATATAAGTCTTTCTGGTTTTCTTAACATTTGGTATCAGAGCTCCATCACGGGGCTTGGTTAAAATTAGAAGCAACAGTCTTCTACGTGTGTAGTAATCGAAGTATGATGATAGAGAATTCATTTGTGCAGCTAGCAGTTTCAAAATTTGATGGGCACTATGATCATTGGGTGATGCTCATGGAAAAATTTTTACGTTCAAAGGAGTACTGGGGCTTGGTGGAGAATGGGATTCTTGCAGCAATAGAAAGTGTTGTTCTCACAGATGCCCAAAGGAAGAACATTGATGATCAGAAGTTGAAAACAAAGAACTATCTATTTCAAGCATTAGACCGTTCAATCTTGGAGATAGTCCTCAACAAGGATACAACGAAGAACATATGAGATTTTTTGAAGCAGAAATATCAAGGTACAACACGAGTAAAGCGTGCACACTTGCAAGCTCTTTGAAAAGAGTTTGAAATTCTTCACATGAAGGTAGGAGAATCTGTGAATGAGTATTTTGCTCGGACTCTTACCATAGGCAACAAAATGAAAGCAAATTGTGAGAACAAAGGAGATGTTGCTATAGTTGAAAAGATTTTGAGATCCATGACTCCCAAGTTTGATTATGTTGTGTGTTCCATTGAGGAGTCTAAGGATATAGGCACCTTAACTATTGATGAGTTGCAAAGCAGCCTGCTTGTGCATGAACAATGCATGAGTTCTCATGTTGAAGAAGAACACGCTTTGAAAATTACTCATGGAGATCAATCTGGAGAAAGGGGTCGAGGTCATGGAAATGTTAATAGAAGAGGAAGGGGACGAGGTAGATAAAGCTACAACAAGACCACAGTGGAGTGCTATAATTGTCACAAGCTAGGGCACTTTCAATGAGAATGTCCAAGCAAGGAGAATGAGACCAACTATGCAAAGACTCAAGAAGAGATGTTGATGGCTTACATGGATATGAATAAGGCCGATAGAGAAGATATGTGGTTCCTTGACTCAGGATGTAGCAATCATATGTGTGGGAAGAAGGAATACTTCTCAAATTCTAATGAAAGTTTAAGAGATTTGGTGATTCTGGGCAACAACTCAAAGCATGGTTGTAATAGGAAAAGGTAATGTGCAACTGCAAGTGAATGGAATAGTACAGATCATCATAGGAGTATTTTATGTGCCAGAGTTGAAGAATAATTTATTGAGTATTGGGCAATTGCAAGAAAAGGGGCTTACCATTCTATTTCAAAGTGGAAAGTGTAAAGTATTTCATCCTAAGAGAGGCTTAATCATGGAGACGAAAATGTCTTCAAATCGAATGTTCATACTTCATGCTATTTCTCAGCCTATAGCATCTACTTGTTTCAATACAATTATAGAAGATATAGTGCAACTTTGGCATTGTAGATACGAACACTTAAGCTTTAAGGGCTTAAAGACTCTTCAACAAAAGAAGATGGTGAATGGTTTACCACAACTTAAGTCTCCTTTGAGGCTATGTAAGGATTGCTTGGTGGGAAAGCAACAAAGGTATCATTTCCAAGGAAGAGCACTTGACGAGCTTCACAAATTCTTCAATTAGTGCATGCTGATATTTGTGGACTGGTCAAACCCATCTTTAACAGCAAGAAAAGGTATTTTATTATTTTTATTGATGACTTTAGCAGAAAAACATGGGTTTATTTTTTAACAGAGAAATTAGAAGTTTTTGTTATTTTTAAAAGCTTTAAGATTCATGTTTAGAAGGAAACAAACTTGTTTATTAGAGCCTTATGTACTGATCGAGAAGGAGAGTTTACATAACAAGAGTTCACCAATTTCTATGATGTAAATGGTATATGAAGACAATTGACAGCTGCATACACGCCACAATAGAAATGGAGTTGCGGAACGAAAGAATAGAACTATTATGAATATATTTCGTAGTATGATTTCAGAAAAGAAAATTACGGAGTTGCGGAACGAAAGAATAAAACTATTATGAATATGGTTCGTAGTATGATTTCAGAAAAGAAAATTTCAAAAACTTTTTGGCCTGAAGTTGACAATCAACTGGATTGTGCATGCCTTGAATTGAAGTCCAACATTGGCAGTACTTGAATTTAGAATAATAATAATAATAATAAGAGAGAGTTTGATATGTTGTCAAAACCTTGGAGAAAATTTCTATGTGATGTAGTGGAGTTTATTCCTTTTAAAAATAAAAAAATAAAATATAGGATTTTTGGGAGAAATACGTATTCATGTGAATAGGAATTCTTATGTGTAGGAGATAAGAATTAAAAAAAAAAAATGATATCCATATAATAAGATTCCATGTATACAGGAGGTAGAATTACATGCCTAGAATTTGGTGCATAGTGGGATTCTTTATAAATAAAATTTGGTGCAGAATAGAATTTTTGGGAGATAAATAGAAGATTTTAACTGTTAAGTTAAGACTCTTGTTTGTGATATTGAGTATGAGTCCTTATTTAAAGGGAATAGAATTTTTGGGAGATAAGTAGAAGATTTTGATTGTTAAGTTAAGACTTTTGTTTGTGATATTGAGTATGAGTGTGGGTGCATAATGGAAGCGTGTGGGAGAGAAACTTTTGATGGAGTGTTGGTACAGGAAACAGAGTTTTTATAATACTAATAATAATAATAATCTAATATATATATATAAATATTGGAGTCCTGAAATTTTATTATGCTAGGATTTCCACAGTGAATTAAATTTGTCTAACTTAAATAAATTAAATTAATATAATTTAGATTAGATCAATTATAAGTGATAGAATTTGAAAAGTTTAGGACAACAAATTCAAGATAATTAAGGAATAGAAATATGATATTTTCTTATATGAATGAATAAATATTTGTAATATATATATATATTTATTAGAACATTAGTTTAAAGAAATCATTTAATTTCTTAGGTGATTTGTAGGAAATTTTATCACTTTGATCTTTGGAGTTTGAGTCCAGGTAAGGGGATTAACTAAAAAAAAAGAAAAATGTTTCTTTTATGAATGGTCAAGTATAATTTTCTTTTAAAAAGTTTCAAGAAGTTGGAAAATAATTTTGTTATCTTGTATATGTTGCTTACATGTGTAATATGAATTTTTGTTTTAAAAAAATTAGGACTTTGATAATCTAACCTTTGTTAATAGGGGAAACTGTTTTAACTTTCATTAACTTTGACGGAGGTAATGACAATTGGTATATCATTAGATTGGTTCTACTTCTATCCTCCATCATGTAAGGAACACATGAAACTAGCCACTTATGTAAATTTCATTATAATAGGCATCTTTGTGAGTCCCAATTTGATGGATATATATATATATATATATATATATATATATATATATATATATATATATATATATATATATTTGGTTAACAGGCCAGAGTTGTTCGTTTAATATATATATTTGTAAAATAATTTTATGCTTAAATTATTTTGAAAATGACACATGTAATATTAGTTGTTTTGTTGTGTTTGAAAGCATACTACAAAGATTTCCTATTTCATTTTGGAAACATGTATACTTGATCTTTATACCCCTTATTGGGCTTTAAGCTCACTCTTTTTACTAAAATATTTTTAGGTACACCTAATTTTGGCAATGGGTGATTCGGGTAGGAGGGGTACATTTAGTTATTAGTTTTAAGTTTAATGTCATAGTGACATTTTGTTATTAGTAGTGTAATTTACCATTATTACTTTGGAACATTTATTATATTTGGATTAAGGATTTCATGTGAAAGGATAATTTCTTATTATTTCTTTTAAGACATAATCATTTTGGCAGTTTGATTGTAAAATGACCTTGGTGGTTAGCTTGTGGGTCAGGGTCATTACATATATATTAAAGAGTTGGGCTAAAAATCGCTTAGAGTTAAATTCCGAGGGTTGGCCCAATTGAGTGTAGCTAGCTAGGGGCGGCCCAAGGTCGACTGAACCTAAATCAAGGGGGCCCATGCTTGACCTAAAACCCAATCAAGAGGGTCCAAGCCCGACCCTGTCCCACCCATCTTTGTTCCATAAGCCAAGTTCACTCAATTTTGGTATCTTTGTTCCATTGTTCCAAATGAAGGGTCCTACGTATCTAGATATAAATGAAAATTATGGAGTGACATTAAGGAAGGAACAACAGACTTTACAACTTGTCCCTAGGCATGTGAATGAGGTAGGCCATGCTAGCCTGGCCTAGCCCCTACGTAGGCCTAAGGAGGGTTAGGCTTGGGCCGTTCTAGGAATTTAACTCTTAGTCCAACTTCGGTCTTTAGCCTAACAGTTTAGCAAACTTTATAAAACATTTTTTCTGGCTTTAATGCTTAAATCAAACTTTGGCCTAAAACACTGGGGCAGACTCAAACCAGGCTTTGGGCGCATAGGCCCAATTCACATTCCTACTTATTCCAACACAAAAATCACAATCTTAAAGCTACTTTGCTTTCTTATTTGTGCGATAATTTTTCAAACATTTTATTTCTGAATTCTTCCTTAAAAGATGTCAATTGCTTATGATAATTGTTAAATGCTCTTTTGGCTCAATTTACTAGTCTTAGGTATTTTTCTATTAGAAAAGGTCCTCATAGGCTATTTTCTTATTACTATAAAGGAAGTATCTTATTGTGAAATGTTCATATAGGAATAGGTTTATTTTATAATCAATAATTAGTTTCCTATATTAAATATTTCTATGTAATTAAGAAAAATGCAAGAAGAAGTTTTGTTTAAAAGGATGAGGCCTTTTGGGTGTAATTAAGGCTTTGGGAATTGAGAGTTCTAGTATTGTAATTTTTTGAATAGTTGTAATAGTTTTTCATCATCTTTGCTCGTGGATGTAAGCTTTTAAGTACAAATTATTGCATGTTTTATATGTTTTTTTTTTTTAATTTTTTTTATTTGTTTTTGTTCTTTGTAGTAGTTTTCACAATAAATTTGTATTAAAGCTAAGGTTATCCGACTTGAAATTGTGACAAAGTTTATGGTTGAGAAATTTAATGGGAGAAACAATTTCATTTGACGGCATATTTAGATGTGTGCCTTGTTGGTCCGATAGGGCTGTCCAAAGCATTGAAAGGTTGGGAAACTCTACCAATGATAATGTTTGATGAAGACAAAAATGAACTTATGGAGAAATCAAGGAGTGCTATTTTGTTGTGCTTGAGGTTCCTTGCAAGGTCATGGAAGAGGATACAACTAAATTAAAAGTTATGATTGAAATTGAAAATCACTAGATAAAGAAGTCCATTAAAAATCGTTGTATTTGGAAAAAGTGATGTTCACTCTCCAAGTGAAAGAAGACATATTTATTAAAGTCCACCTTGATAAATTCAATAAACCTATAATGAAAACTAAAATTGATGTCTGAATGTCAAAATTAATAATAAAGTCATATTTTAATATATTCCTTAACAAATTCTTATAAGCACTTTATGGATAACAAGATGTATGATACGGATACTTTCTCTATGAAGGATGTTGGGCCAATTTTGAATTCAAAGGAGTTGAAGAAAAAGGTATTTAAGAATATAAAAAATGCTTTCTCTATGAAGGATGATGGGGTAGCCTTGAATTCAAAGTAGTTAAAGAAAATGATCTCTAAGAGTATAAAAGAAGGCTTAGTTGATGAATTGGTGGTTAAAGGAAGAATATAAAAGAAAAACCATGATAGGAGAGGTTTGCCCAAATCAAAATTGATATTAAAGGCAAACGACAAGTCTAGCAATTACAAAAAGGAAAGACACTATATGAGTAATTATTTATAATGTAAAAAAGAAGAAAAAGGGAAATTAAGGTTCAACTTTAAGTGATGCAGTAGTTGCAAAGGAAAAAGTAGTATTACAAAATATCTTTTCAATTCGTATTAGTAACTTAGGTTATATATGGATTCTTGAGGCAAAGTCTTTCATCATATGTCTTCTAATAGGAATTTGTTTGGTACCTACTAACCTATACATGCTAAGAAAGTTCTTATGGGGAATAATGTCACGTGTAATGTTGTTAGGGTAGACACAATTCGAATTAAGATACATTATGACAATGTAAATTCATTAATTGATGTAAGACATGTTTTAGCATTGAAAAACAATTTGATTTCTTCAGGTATACTTTACTCTACTAGGTGTTTAAAGGATGCAAATTCACCGAGATAGACAAAGCATGAAGATTTTGCTCTAGCAAAAAAATTATTTGAAGAAAATTTTACGTCACTTCAACATGCATGATTATAAACCAGTTTTTACTCCACTTCTTATGAATTACAAATTATTCTCAGGTATGAGTCCTAATAATGAAGCAGAGAGGATGAAACTATCTTGAACATCGTATGTATCAGTTGTGGGAAACTTAATGTTTGCAATGATTTGTACAAGACTAGACATTGCACAAATAGTAGGAGTAGTAAATCGGTTTATGACAAATCTGGAGAGAGAACATTGGAATATAGTTAAGAGGATTCTTAGATACATCAAAGGGGTCTCAAATGTTGCATTATGTTTTGGAGGATCAGAATTCATTGTCAAAGGCTATGTTGATTTAGACTTTGCAAGTAATTTTAATAAGAGGAAATCTACTATGGGTTATGTGTTTACCCTTATAGGAGGAGCTGTGAGTTGGGTTTCAAAATTTCAAACTATTGTGGTTTTATCTATGATAGAAGTAGAGTACATGGCAACTACATAGGGTTGTAAAGATGCTATCTAGATTAAAAGGTTATTGGAGGAGCATGGGCACAAACAATAGAAGATTTCCCTATTTTGTAATAGTCAAAGTGCCTTGCACATTGCAAGGAATCCAACCTTTCATTCTAGGACTAAGCACATAGGAGTTCAGTATCACTTTTATCCAAGAAGTGGTGGAAGAAAAAATCGTAAATATGCAAAAGATCAATAAAAGACAACCTAGCATATGCCTTAACAAAACCAATTAATATTGATAAATTTAGTTGGTGTAGATCTTTTTATAGCTTGGCAATAACCTAAGCGACATGTGAAAGGGCAAGACATAAAAAATGACTTCAAGTGGGAGAATGTTAAGGTTGAAGTCATCCTCCATCGGAAAAAAGACAAAAAAAGAGAAGCTTCCTTGTCCTATAAAAGGAGGTTTCTACTCCTTATAATATTTATCCCAAAAATACTTTCATTCTTTTGTGAGCTTTTATGTTCTCTCCTCTTAATTGAGAGAGGTTATAATTTTGTTTTCATATAGTAAATATTATTCGGTCTACCCGTGGAGGTTTTCCTATTGATTAAAAGGGTTTTACCATGTAAGTACTTTTACCAATTACTTTATTATTTTATTTATTACTCTATTTTTTTATTTTTATTATTTTATTTTCAAATTATTGTTGTGGGTATCAGGATGATGACAACTTATCTCAAACTCAGCTTTATTATCATCCTTACTATTGGATGGAGAGAGTTGTTGGAGAAGTAGTCGATATTTCCTCATGATGTGTATAATTTATATTAACATTTTTTTTATATTAAATAAAAATTATATTAATAATTTTAAATTAAGATTATATTTATAATTTTTCAAACCAATATGCCTTTAACCACATAGAATAAGAGCAAACCGACAAACGAGTCATAGATTCTTAGTTCAAATATAAAAACAAAATTAGAAGCGTTTACCAAGTCATGGCAGGCATTGTTGTTCGCCAACTTTGAAAGAAAAAAATAAAAAATTTACTTTATTATTATTTTTTTCATATAAAAAATAATGATAAATTAATATCAATTATTGAAGGCATTTAATTAAATTAATATATTTTTACCTTCGCTAATCTCAATCATATCATAAAGATGTTAGGTTTCTTGACAAATAAGTTGGTATTATTTTGATGAAAAAAAATAAAATTATAGTTATAACTAGAATTTTTAAATATTAGAAAGGTTTTTTAAAATTACTACCAAAACCCACCCACTTAGTTATCATTTCGATTTAAATCCTTCCCTTTTTCTCTTTTGCCAAACACTTTTTTAGAATCACTCACAGTATAGCGGTATCGCGGCATTATTTTCGTCAATACCATGGATCCGGACACGGTCACAGCAGAAATCAGTACCTTCTCCTTCTTGTACGCTCTTCTTTTGCTACCATTTTTGGTCATCCTCAAGCACATTTTCCTCAAACCTCCACCACTTCCACCAGGTCCATATCCATGGCCTATTATCGGAAACCTCCTTCAAATGGGGAAGAACCCTCATGCCAAACTCGCCAACCTCGCCAAACTCCACGGCCCACTCATGTCCCTCCGCCTCGGTACACAACTGATGGTGGTGGCGTCCTCGCCTGCAGCAGCAATGGAAGCACTCAAGACCCATGACCGGGCCCTCTCTGGCCGGTACATCAGTAGCTCAGTTCCAGTGAAGAACCCTAAACTCAACCATTTGTCAATAGTGTTTGCCAAGGACTGCAATACAAACTGGAAGAATTTGAGAGCTATTTGCCGGATGGAGCTGTTTTCGGGCAAAGCAATGGAGTCTCAGGTGGAGTTGAGGGAGAGGAAGGTGACGGAGTTGGTGGAGTTTTTGGCAACAAAGGAAGGTGAAGTAGTGAAGGTTATGGATCTAGTGTTTACTACTATTTGTAATATGCTAAGCAATAAATTTTTCTCAATGGATCTTTGCGATTTTGAGGATGAGGGTAGAGTTGGTGGAGCATTGAAGGATCTCATACATAAGAATGCAGAATTCGGCGCCACTCCAAATTTATCAGACTATTATCCTATATTGGGTGGATTGGATATCCAGGGTATTAACAAGAAATCCAAGGAGATGTTTGAGAGGATTCCCACTACTTGGGAGGACATTCTCAAAGAAAGAAGAACGCAAAGGAGTAATAGATCCAGCCATCGAGACTTCTTGGAGGCTCTGTTAGAAATTGGGTTTGAAGATGATCAGATCAACCAAGTGATTCTGGTTAGAACAACCCTTCTTTCACACATAAATTATTATAGTTATAAGTCGTTTCTCTTACTGGTTAAATCCTTGATTTACCTCTTCATCATCTCTGCAGGAGCTGTTCAGTGCTGGGGCAGAAACTAGTAGTTTGACTGTAGAATGGGCAATGGCAGAACTGATAAGAAACCAAGACGCCATGGATAAACTCCGCGGAGAACTCAGACAAATAGTCGGTGAATCTCCAGTAAGAGAATCCCATTTGCCTCATCTGCCCTATCTCCAAGCCTGTGTGAAAGAGGCACTGAGATTACACCCTCCAGCACCACTACTCCTTCCTCACCTTGCCGCGGAAACATGCCAAGTCATGGGCTACACAATTCCGAAAGACTCGCAAATATTTGTGAACATTTGGGCGATGGCGAGAGACCCCAAGATTTGGGATGACCCATTGAGCTTCAAACCAGAAAGGTTTCTGGATTCAAAGTTGGACTTCAAGGGAAATGATTTCGAGTATATTCCATTTGGCGCAGGAAGGAGAATATGCCCAGGATTGGCTTTGGGTGGTAGGCAAGTTCCCCTGATCCTAGCGACGTTTGTCCACTTATTTGGTTGGTCCCTTCCGGGCAACATGGACTCTGCCCAGCTAGACATGGAGGAATGGTTGGTTATTACATTGAGGAAGGAACAGCCGCTACGCCTTGTTCCTAGTGTTAGAAAATAGTTGTGTGCTGTGTGGCATGTCTCTGAGGGTGGGTTAGTTTTCTGGGTTCTATGTAATTCGAATGTTTCTGAATATCAATAATAGATCTAAGCCTCATATCATTTTCATGTATAAAAGGATTTCTTGAGCCTGTTTGAATTGGCTTTTCGAAAGCCAAAAATCAGTTTTTAAAAAATCCAAGTTAAATGTTTTATATTTTTGTATAATAATAAAATTATATTTAATAAAAGATTTTTATTTTAAAAATAAAAAATGTATGCAAACCCCGTCTAAACTTCTTGTTTTTTTTAACAATTTATACATGTCTTATTAATTTTAGTAATTTACAAAAATCAATCTGTTAAAACTTTTTAAAATATTAGTCACATTTTTATGAAAAAAAATCAATAGCTTTAATAAAATAAATATATAAAGTAAATTTTAGGAATTAATAAGATTTTTTTTTTTTTAAAAAAAAGAGTGTTACAAATAAAAGTTACAAATTCAATTAATTGGTTTTACCAAAAGTTTTGAAAATATTTTAATAAAAGTTTAATAATTTAATTTAAAAAATATTAAGTTTTCTTTCTCAGTTTAACTAAAAGATAAAATAAAATAAAATTAGAAGAACGAAGATATTTGTTATTTATGAATAGAACTAGTTTTGAAAATATTTTAATAAAAATTTTAATAATTTAATTTAAAAAAATTAAGTTTTCTTTCTCAGATTAACTAAAAGATAAAATAAAATAAAATTAGAAGAACACATATTTGTTATTTATGAATAGAACTAGTTTTGAAAATATTATAATAAAAAGTTTAATAATTTAATTTTTAAAAAATTAAGTTTTCTTTCTCAGATTAACTAAAAGATAAAATAAAATAAAATTAGAAGAACGAAGATATTTGTTATCTATGAATACAACTATAATAATTTTTTTTAGGAAGATCTTTACTTTCTTTAAAGAACATCCCACGTGCTTTATACATCACTTAAATTGAAAGGATAAAGGCATCATTTGAAGGAATTGAGTCTCTTCATTCTTCTTCCTATCTATTTGTGAGCCCTAAAATCCAATCACCCATAAACTCAATGCAAACATCGAAGGTCTTAAATCGATTAATGATACGGGTTTCAACCTAAGAAAAAACATATCTTAAGTACAGTATTGTATCTATTACTTGTTATAATAACAGATCAAAGTAGGTCTTTAATTTCTCATATATTTGTTCAATTTGTTTCCAGTGCAGTCTGAGAACTAGTTCAATCGATGCTTTACGTAAACTGCGTGGTTGTTTATGAGTGGAGTTGCGTGTTTTCTCACTTATGTTCTACTGTATAAGGGCCGTAATTGTCACATGTTCTTTTATGTAATAAGCTAAAGAAGTTGGTGAGAGAGCGTCCTTAGCCTTGTCAGTGATGATAGTTTTTTGGTTGAACCAAAAAAATCAAAATATTGATCAAGTACAAAATTAAAGTGAATTTGATTAATAAGTTCAATTTAATTATATTGGTTAATATTAAAAGATTATTTTTAATTAAATAAAAAAATAAAATATTTTGACTTTTTTATTAAGTGAAAAAACAAACACCATCCCCTTCCTCCATTATTTTTGTCTTCTTTTTTCTTTTTTTTTTTCTTCTTCCTTTTTTACTTGTTAGTTGACAAAGTAGAGCTAATCTTCTTGAAAATTTGGTGGTGTGAGTGATCTTCATGGTTGGCCTTGTTTGTCCCAATATGGCTTTACCGATATTTCACAAGAGAGCTTATTTTATTGGTCTTTAGCAGCTTGGAGGCATTATAAAGCCATTTGAGTAGTAAATCCTAAATGGTTGTTTGTAAAACTTGATACTTATTCTTAATGATTTAAGTTGATTTTAATTTAAATTATTTTTAAAATTTTAATTTAAAACTTATTACTTATTTTTTTTTACTTTATGTATTATGGTTGTTTGGTAAAATTAAGTTAAAATTTATTCTAAATTATTAAATTGATATAGTTATTTTTATTAATTTATTCTCATTGATAATAACTCATTTATTTTCATTAATTTTAAGTAATAAATTTATTTATAAAATATTAGAAAAGATAACTATTAAATATTTATTATAAAAGATGAGTAATAAAAGTAGAATCATAATTCTAAAATACACTCTTACTAATGTAGATAATGAGGTAAAAATGATTTGAAATTAAATATAAGTTAACTATCTTGACTTAATATTTAATATTAAAAATAACTTTAAGTTATAATATTAAGTTATTTTATTTTATTTATGTTGATTTTGAATCTAATTTTATTTTTAATTTTTAAATCCCGATTATATTATATATTTTTTTGACCCATTCACCATTTAATTCTTGATTTTTATTATTTTATATATTATTTTATTTTTTATTATTATTTATATTATTATTATTATTATTATTATTATTATTTTCTTTCTTTTTTCTCTCCTCCCTCTTCTTCCTTCCTACCTTCCCCAACCACTCCACCACTCCCCCATTCTATCTCCTCCCATACCTCCCCCCGTTACCAAGACCGCCGCCTCCTCTCCTTCTTTCTTTTTTTTTTTCCTTCCCCATTTTTTTTCCATTTTTCTTTCCCACTCACCACACATCATGGGACACACCAACCGCACCATTTTCCCCCCCTAACTTCATTATTTTAAGCCCTCATTGCCGCCAACGGTGTGGGGGTTTCCCTTCATGTGTCCTTACCAAATAAAAAATCTTTCGTTCGTTCAAGGTAAACAGACGTCCGAAAACCAAAACAAGCTCCATCTAGTGTAAAAGAAAAGAAATTTCCTTATTTTCGAATGCCATACATAATGGACAAACCAAGCCAACTTGAATTTCCAGACGGATCAATAGATATAGCCGGATATTCTAGACATTGAACAAATGGATAATTATACCCATTGCCTGAGCAACGACCTAGACAACATGTATGCCTAAAAGTCAATGTTTACTAATTGCTACGTGCAATGTACAACATTAACAAACGTAAATGCATTGTTAACTACATGATTCGAGACTCTTGCTCGACAGCCAGCAAATGACACTAGTCAGCGGATTTTGTTTGCTATAATTGCCCAATTCGCGTAGAGAGGATGGCGTTGACTCTCTTATTAAGACTTGATTTTCGCTTTGATGACAATCATCATCATAAAAAAGGCATGAATGCACCATCAGCGCCACGACGATGGTGCCATCCATTCTATAACAACCTCTCGAGAAGCATGAAATAAGTACGTACATATAGAGTCATTCGAAAGAATTAGACCCGTCTTTATTCTTTTGGTTTTTATAAATATTTGTTTGTATATATTTACTTATTATGTACAAAATTGGATATTGAACAAGTCAGAAATTTTGTTTAAATAAGAGAAACAATTCAGTAAACAAGTTTTAATAAAATAATAGTTAAGTAATTATTCTTTTTAATAAAAGTAAGTTTTCTTAATAAAAATCCAGAAAAGTGTTTTTAGGAAAATTTAGAAAATTATTTTTAATAAAATTCAAAAAATTTGTTTCTAATAATAATTGTTCGAAAATTGTTTTGTAAATAAAGTTGTCAAAAAATTTAATTTTTAATAAAGTTGTCCAAAAAATGTTTTTTAAAATAAATTCTTTTTCCTTAATTAAAATGAGATTTAAAGTAATTTTTTAGAAATAGGGGATTTATTTTTTTTCTTTTTAATTAAAAATTCTTTTGCTAATAAAGTTATAATTTTTTTAAAGAATTTGTATAAGTCACTTTTCTTAAATGAAAATAAATCGAAATACTTTTTTAAATAAAATTGTAAAAATTGATTTCTTTTTTAGTAAAAGTGAGTAAAAAATAATTTTTGTGGCCAAATCAAAATTTTGTAGTAAATCCTTTTGATACAATAAGTGCAAATAATTTTTTTGAAAATTAAATACAAATGAAATTGAGAAAATAAATTGGAATTTTTTTTTTTTTTTTGTAAATAAATAAATTGAAATCATTAATTTGAAATTATTTTTAATAAACTCCTTTAAATTTCTTGAAAAAAATATTTTTTTTAATCAGTTCAATAAATCAATTTGCATAATCTTTTTATTATTTATTTTGTGTATTATTGTAATTAGATTTCATCACTATTTTGTGTATATTGATTTTCACCATGACTTGTATATATTCATTTGTGTGATTATTTTTCTTAGTATCCATAATTAATTAATTGCCATAATTTTCTTGATTCGTTTAGTAGAGACCGTATGTATACAGGCTTAAAGGGGTGTTACGGTTCATTACCATACTTTCCCAATAGGTTATCTAACTCCCAAACCTAGATTGAGTTTTTCATAAGTTTGTTTTTCTTTCAGGAGTCACACTTAGAGTTTTTCTTTCTTATTTTGTTTTTTCCCTTTAAAAAAAAAAAAGAAAGTGACAACTTAAATCTTTTCTAAAAATCATATTTTTTATCAAATAAATAAACAGTGAGTCTCGCTATCAAGTGAAAACACATGTGAAAAATACAAGTCCACACATATATAATTTACTTAAGAACTTAAATTAAATTATTAAGTCATTAATCAAACACCCTTTGAGTATGTTTATGACGTGAGATAGACATCCAATGCTGATTTGACAAAAGAATCATATTGAATCTGGGTTTATTTCCAATTTTGAAGAGGATCACTCCAATAAAACTTGATAAGAAACTTGAGGAATTTGAAAAGTTATTTCAATTTTACTTTATTCTAGTCTTTTTCCAACACTAGTCTAGCTTGTCAATTTGGTTTCTAAAATGAGACTATGCCATCATATTTGTTGTCCTTATCCCTAGTAGAACCTTAAAAAACAATAAATCTACGTATCATCAAATGATTAAATTACTCTTATTGACTCTAATATAGTGAGTATTTTAATTTAATTATATTTCCACTTGTGATTTAGAGGGTATTTGCTAATAACTTAATACTTATTACTTAATGATTTAAATTGATTTTAAGTTAAATTATACTGAAGTTGATTTAAAACATATTACTTAATTTTTATTTTTAAGTGTTAAATTTATTTGATAAAAATAACTAAAAATTTATTCTAAATCATCAAATTGACATAATTATTTTCATAAATTCTAACTAGGGTAAAAAATGTTAAGTAATAATGAAAGTTATAGACCAGGAAAAGAGCTCGTGAAAATAATTAGGGCAAATGGTGAGAAAAATATAAAATAGAGATATAGATTTAAAAATAATTTAATTATTTTTATTTATTATTTAAAACTATTTTTAACTTTAAGTCATATCATTAAATTATTTTACTAAATATAATTAATAACTTAAATTAAATTATTAAATTACTTTTAAGTTATTAAGTTGATTTACCATACACCTAAAAATGGGACTTGTTTATTTGCAATCTTTTGATATATAAATAATTAATTTATAGTAAAATTATTAATATAGAGAGTGTAGGTACTGTTAAATTTTTAACAAACATGACATTTAAACTGATTCAAAATAAAAATTATTGCTTTAAACATAGTTAAAATACAAAATAGAATAGACATTGATACAAAAAATAAAATAGAAAATTTTGTTTCTTTGTGTAACACGATAGGACAAAAATACATATTAAATATGAGAAATAATTTTTATTTATTTATTTATTTATTTTATTTTTACTATTTCCTTTTTATATTTTATTTTAAATATAAAAAATATTTATTTATTTCATTTTGTATTGACCCAAAAGGAACTTGTTTCATTGACCACACTCACAAAATAAAATAATAATTAGTGCCCACTCAGTGGTTGTTTGCTGTGATTCTTCACCAACTTTGGGAAAAGACATTTTCAAGTAAACTCCAGAAAAAACTATAAAATTTAGGTTTGGTATCATGTATATAAAATAAGGATAAAGTTAATATGAAAATTATATTGATATTGTTTTGCTTAGAAAAATACCACTTGAAAGCGTTACCAACCAAAATATTTACTTAGAAAGAAAGAATTGTATTATATTGAAAACTTGTGATGGCAGCACCAAGAATCAATCATGGAGACCACCCACCACGTTTACTTTGGCTTTTTTTCAGTTTATTTATTTTACTTCCTGCTCAAATACCAATCATAAGTTGTTTACCCTGTAATTATATTATATTAAAGTTATTTAAAAATAATAATTTTAGTATAAATTTAATTTTTTAAAATAATTTTAAAAATTAATCCTTACATTAAAGTTTTCCGGATAATTTTCTATTCAACTTCCCACAAACTATAATAAATTTGGAAATAATTTTAATTATAATATTTAATTATTTATTTTTTCAGAATTTAATTAAAGGATGGACTAGGGAAGCATAAAGACGGTGGACACAAACTCAATCCTCTTCATTTCAACTCAAATCTATTTCAACAATTTCATCGATTCAAACTTACCCTTTTTCTCTCTTGCCAAACACACTTACAGATTCACTGACAGTATTGCAGCTTCATTTTCATCAACACCATGGATCCAGACACAGTCGCAGCAGATATCAGCCTCTCCTCGTTCTTATACGCTCTTCTTCTGCTACTATTTTTGCTCATTCTCAAGCATATTTTCTTGAAACCTCCACCACTTCCACCAGGTCCATATCCATGGCCTATCATCGGAAACCTTCTCCAACTGGGGAAGAATCCTCATGTCAAACTCGCCAGCCTCGCCAAACTCCATGGCCCACTCATGTCTCTACGCCTCGGTACACAGCTGATGGTGGTGGCATCCTCGCCTGCAGCAGCAATTGAAGTACTCAAGACCTATGACCGGACACTCTCTGGCCGGTACGTAAGTAGTTCACTAACAGTAAAGGACCCTAAACTTAACCATTTGTCACTAGCGTTTGCCAAGGAGTGCACCAACAACTGGAAGAATCTAAGAGCCATTTGCCGGACGGAGATGTTTTCAGGCAAAGCAATGGAGTCTCATGTGGAGTTGAGGGAGAGGAAGGTGATGGAGTTGGTGGAGTTTTTGGCAACAAAGGAAGGTGAAGTGGTCAAGGTTATGGATCTAGTGTTTACTACTATTTGTAATATACTGAGCAATACGTTTTTTTCAATTGACCTTTGTGATTTTGAGCGTGGGGGTTTGAAGGATTTCATCTATAGAGCTTCAGAGTTGGGGGCTACTCCAAATCTATCAGACTTTTATCCTATATTGGATGGATTGAATCTGCACGGTTCTAAGAAGAAATCCAAGGAGGCGCTGGGGAGGATTCTCGGTACTTGGGAGGGGACTCTCAAAGAAAGAAGGAAGCAAAAGAATCCTGGTTCCAGCCATCGAGACCTCTTGGAGGCTTTTTTAGAAATTGGGTTTGAAGATGATCAGATCAACCAAGTGATTCTGGTTAGAGAAACTCTCTTCCACACACAAATTATTAGCCATAACTGGTTTCACTTCTGGTTGTTATGACTTGAATTTACTTCTTCATCTCTGCAGGAGCTCTTCAGTGCCGGAGCAGACACTAGCACATTGACAGTAGAATGGGCAATTACACAGCTGATTAGAAACCCAGATGTCATGTATAAACTTCGAGATGAACTCACAAAAATAATCGGTGAATCTCCAGTAAGAGAGTCCCATTTGCCTCATCTGCCCTATCTCCAAGCCTGTGTGAAAGAGACCCTGAGATTGCATCCTCCAGCACCACTACTCCTTCCTCACCGAGCCACGGAGACATGCCAAGTCATGGGCTACACAATTCCAAAAGACTCCCAAGTATTTGTGAACATTTGGGCTATGGGGAGAGACCCCAAGGTTTGGGATGACCCATTGAGCTTCACACCAGAAAGGTTTCTGGATTCAAAGTCGGAATTCAAGGGAAACGATTTCGAGTATATACCATTTGGGGCAGGGAGGAGAATCTGTCCAGGAATGGCTTTGGGTGCTAGGCAAGTTTCCTTGGTTCTTGCAACGTTGGTCCACCTGTTTGATTGGTCTCTTCCGGACAATATGGACTCCGCCCAAATAGACATGGAGGAGTGGTTGGTTATTACATTGAGGAAGGAAAATCCACTGCGCCTTGTTCCTAAGGTTAGAAAATAATTGTGGGGGCATGTATGAGGGGGTTACTAGTTTTCTGGATCTCTTAATTTCAATGTTGTTTTATGTAAGATCAATTTTATGGCATCCTTATAACCAGCTCATTTTCTGTCTTATTTTAGTACTTCATCAAGAATTATGGCCTCTGTGATCATAAGGATGTCGCTCAAACATCAACTTATTTTACTGATTGGAAATAGTTCCATGACTTCATATATCTTTAGCGGGTTTTTCCAAGTGTTGAATAGTTAATATTAAAGAGTCAGTCAGAAGACCGCTAACTTTTTATCATTTTTGTTTGTATTACACTCGTTTTCGTCATATTAGTTAGATGGCTGCGTCTTGCTTAATTATTGTTAGAACTTAAATATTCTACAAATGACTATAGTCCCTATTTAGTAATACATAAAAGTCAATTTACAATAAACTTTGATATGGAATGAGATTTAGGTTGAGAGCTTCCCAGAGTTCTCAAATTTTTCTCTTTGATGTTTTTTATAATCCTTATACTTGGTTGGGAATATTTTTAAAAACAATTTTTTAAAATCAATTTTTGAGAATGATTCTTAAAAATAATAGAGATGAGAAGGGTTTAGGATTAGGATTAGGATTAGGGCTTCGGGTTAGACAAGTTTTTAATTATCTCCCATTCTCTAAAAAGAAACCCTAGTCATTGCCCCTAAAGGAAGAGAAGAGACCACATTTCTTTTGTGCCTAGATTTGGAGAGAGCCGTTGGGTATATGGAAGACTCAGCTTGCTCTTATATATATATATAAGAGCGTTAGTGTTGTATGTAAAACATGTTAGATCATTTTTGAGGATGTGCTAACTTGATTTTATAGGGTTTCAAATTTCTCCACACCGCCCACTTGGTCATATATATATATATATATATATATATATATATATATAAGAGTTCTAGTGTTGTAAGTAAAACATGTTAGATTATTTTTGAGGATGTGCTAACTTGGTTTTATAGGGCTTCAAATTTCTCCACACACTTGCCCACTCGGTCATTTTTGCTCAATGATTCATTTGGTTGCTAAGAAACTATAGGAAAAGGAAAAAGAAAACTTCAAACTTAATAATAGTCCAAATTTTCTTTTATTTTCCTTTGTGTTATTTTCAACCAAATAGACCATAAATATAATTTTCAGCTACTTATGAAACTCAATGTAGTTGTACTGTTTTGCATTCTTCTATGCTTGATGGCTTTTTAATTTTAAATTTTATGATGGTCAGTAGTATTATTCTTGCTTAGTGTTAGGATATAAATGTAATACAATTTTTGCCTTCAGCTAATCTCTTATTAATAGTCTTTAGATGTTATTCTAATTATAATAAGGTGATTGGGGATGTTCATAATAGGAATTAGTCTTCTTTTTCTTTTTATCATTTTTTTTTTTCTCTAAGAAGGATGTATGATAGTTTCCCCATATATTAAAAATGAAAATTCAATCTTATTAGAAGAGATGTTGGTCTATAGGTTATTTTTGCACATGGAAGTGCATGGTTCAAAGTTGGGAAGCTTTTGTACGAAATGGATGAGTGTTGTTCAAAGCATTTAGGTTTTGTTTGAAGTGCATAAGGGTTGTTTGAAATCTAGGGTTTATAAGCAAAACTTCTACCATTTTGATTGATGTCACATTTTGAATGGTAATGAGGACAACAATCGTATCTTAAGCTTGATTCTAATGTTAAATATATCACTTAACTAGTCAATTATATGCTAGCTTGCATGTGTTCGGTTTACTCATATTTTCTATTAGTTATTGATGTAAGTTATTTTCATAAATAATAATGGTCTTGAAAGCCTTTTGGGATATCTAGAATGCAAGAATAAGGTATGAGGTGGAGTCAGAATCAAAGTCCCATAAAGATTATTATAGTCTAATTATTTCAACCAGTAAAAAGTTTTACGCTTGTTGAGAGGGTTAGAGATGTTGAAATAAGCTCAAGTAAATTTTATTAAATTTTAGATTCACCAATTTTAAGAAATTGGGACACTGTTTGCATATGTGAAAAAAAAAACAGAAAATAATGATAAAAAAATAGGAAAAGTGCTGAAGGAGCTGAGATGTATTCTGCCAAAAATGGGACCACAGTGGTGCTTACCTCATAGCCAGGACCGTGTTTCTAAGTTCTACTGCCATTTTGAGCAGAAAAGTTCCCTCTACTAGAAAAAATTAAAACAGCATCACCCTATAACTTAATGTCATTTTCTCCAACATTGCTGTCATTTTTGTTCTAGAACCTTGAGAACATACATGACCCACATTTTTTTGGACTTTCCTTAAGACAACATTGAATCTCTCACTTTATTTTTTGATATGTCCATATGGTATCTGACTTAGGGCAACAATGGAGCACTCATAAAAAACCATTTTGCAACTTTTCTTCTTCTTCTTTTTCTTTTGAAAAGCTCTAGGGAAGGAGACATTTTCCACACTCTTTTGCCTAATGTTTTTCACATTTTATTGCTTTGTAATATCTGAAACTCCTTTCCTTTGATTACACTTGGATGTGCTTACTTTTAAACTTTGATTTAATGTAATATTGAAGTTAAATCTTGGATTTTAATGATGATTTTCTTATGCTTTGTTTTTTATCTTGATGTTGGTTTCATTTTCATGTCTTTTGAGTATACATAGATTAGGCTAAGGAGAAGATGGTATTTAGGGCCTCCCTTGCATCTATGAAGTGACCCTAAAATTTTAGATAATTAATGACTTATTCATCTTATAAATTGTATTTGTCTATTCTTAATTAGAATGTCATGCCTTAATTCACATGAAAATTGGAGTTTAGGGACATCTTTGAAGGTTCTCAAGTGTTTAATGGTAAAAGCCATTTTAACTTAAGAAGACCATTATTGAGCCCTAATGTTATAATTTCGTAAGTATATGAGTTGTGGGGGCTTTAAGGATTTTACAAGAAGGTCCAACTCACAAGTTTGAAGTATTAGGTTTAATTAAAATGTACTTGTGTTAAAAATTCTCCAATTGAGACCTATAGATAATCTTGGTTGTGTTAGTTTTAATTGAGGGGTTTTTCTGAAAAAAAAGTTTTTTCCTTAATCCTAAAAGTATCAAATTCTTAATTATTTGACTATTGTGGGGAAATATGCTGTGTGACTATGCCTTCTTGAATGATATTGTTTGATTTTCTTTACTACCTTATTTACTTAAGACTAGAAAAGTTTAGGCTGATGGTGGCGATTGGTACCTAAGTATGCGCTTTTAGAGAGGATAAATAATGTGTATTATATAAGACATGAAACACTAATCACTTTCTTTAGCTTGAATTTATGCCAGTACCAAATCTTGAGGACTAATGTGCTATTTAAGTAAAAAGGCATAAACGGGAGAATAAAGGTGAAATTGGAGCGAACTGCAGATGCAAGATGAAATGAGGTTGAAACCATGCTGAAAATATGAGACTCCACACTTGTGAAGAGGAATGGAAGCAAGGAAAAGTATGAAAATCAAGTCAAATTGATGAAAAGAAGCAAGGAGAGGCTAAAGATGAGAGAACCATGAACACCAGTGCATTATTTTGAAATTTCAAATTGGAGACATGTAAAAAATTAAGAAAAGATGCAAATGAATGAAAAACAATACATCACTTTCAAATTTTGAAGTGAGGGACATCCATTTAAAAGTAGGAAGAAATGACAAAGCTATCACAAAAGATGAATTTGAAAATTTTGAATTGAGCAAGGCTAATTCGAAATTATCACTCCTAGTTCAAAATCATTAAACTCAACTGAAAATCAAGGAAGCTTAGTTTGAAAAAGCTTTAGATATTTTAACATTTGACAATTTCTATATATTTTCAGGATAATATTTTTCATTTATTTTGAAACAAGTGGCCAATGCAAGGTTGTCATATTTCATTTTAGGTTTGCGGCATATATGCTTGTAAGGAATGCTAGATTACTTCATTCCTCATCCTAAATCCGGGTTAATTACATGTAATTCTTCCTAGACTTATCTAGATTCTGCGTACAATGGAAAACATGCATTTAAAACAATTATAGGATCTAGAACATGGGATTAGAGAACCTACCTAGATTTGGATGTTCCTAGATCTAATGCTTGTGATGAAGAATAAATCTGAAGTCGTTTGAGATCTTGTAGACCCTGAATCTTTCACTCGATGACTTAACTCAAAGCTTGACACTCAAACGATGAAAGTCTAGAAGGTGAAGGTTAGGTCTCTCTCTTTGGAATGCAGGGAGAGAATGGAGGTGGAGGACTAAGACCTTAACCTTATAAGAGGTATTTATATATGAAAAACAAATTCGAAGTCATTTGAGATCTTGTAAACCCTGGATCTTCCACTCGACGACTCAACCTCAAAGCTTAACACTCAAACAGTGGAAGTTTGGAAAGAGGAAGCTAAGTTTCTCTCTTTGGAATGCAAGGAGAATGAAGGTGGAAGACTAAAATCCTAATCTTATAAGGGTATTCATAGGGTTCCTACTAAGCTTAATTGACTTGAGCCCATTTTAGGCTTGAGTTACTTAATTTAGTTCAAAAAGGTCTTAATTGATTAACTAACCTAATAGGACTCTAATTAATCAATTAGTCAATTTTAGAAATACCGCTTATTAACCCTTGTGCAATCTTGCTTAATTACCAAAATGTCCTTATGCACATAAATGAACAAATAACTAATCTAACCTTCATAAATCATGACACCGAGGTCTATGAACTCAAATAGAACCATTGGGATCCATAGGACATTATTGACTTTCTTAGAATCCAATTCTAAAGTTTACTCTTCATCTTAGTATAATGAGTCAGCTACATTCCAATACCCTATGTGTATTACAACAAGACATTAAGTGTTCGGGTTTATGACCTACTATATGCTATATACAATCTCCTCATTAACTAGTGTTCATAATTTAATAAGATGCAAGCTATCAACATTTTAAGATTACCTTTACTGTCTTTGAGTTACAGATCTTCCTATTGTATGATCATTTGACATGTCCTAACTCACAAAGAGCTTACGTAAAGTTCCACTTAAGGAATTATTATGACCATAGTTTACCTAAACACACGTCCTCAAGATCATCAAAGAGGATACACTCTCTCAAAGTTCATGAGATATCATGGTGCCTTTATTGAGAATACTTGTTGAAACCAACTTCTATTAGTAGTGACTTAATCCATATGAATATATGATCACTTTAAGATCTCATCCATGGGTCAAAGCAACTGCTAACTTCTACACAAGCTTAATATTCTCTCAAGGTTGAAACACAATATAATATAGTAACTTTGTGAAGTCATGACAACTTGATAGCCTTATGTCATGACTCATTGTAGGTCATATCCAATGTGTAACCATACATATTAGTGCAGTCACCATGAGAAACCCATTTTGATGGCCAAGACAAATCATCCCTCCAATTAAGAGGTAGTGTACTATAGCTTCAAATGGATTGTTGAAGTCCACAAACCAACTATGAATAAATCATCTACTTGTAAGGAACCCATAATTTGGATTTTTTATGCAACTCCTAATCTACTCAAGTCATTTATAATGTAAGAAATGCATATCAAAATATATGCTCATAAGGTATAATGCATGAAATAAGGATAGATTAAAGTGCAATTGAAACTTTATTAAATAAATAATAAATTCTAAATTTCTTACATCATGTTATACTTTTTAAGGGCTCTATACTAACAATATTTTTATTTTATTTTTCTTGATTGATGTTTGTATTATGATAAAGCCCTTGAAAATATGATATGATGTAACAAAATAAGATTTCACTAGTATATTTATATATCATGATTTTAATTTGGTCTTTCTTTTATTCTTGATTGCATGATGAGTATTCACACGGGTATCATTTGCATTGTACATGATTTGGGTACATTAGGAGTTACACAAAAAATCCAAGTCATGAGTTTCTTGCAAGTTGATAAGTTCATAATTGGTTCATAGAATTAGGTAATACATCTAAGATTGTAGTGCATTACTTCTTAAATGAAGTGATGACTTGTCTTGATTATTAAGATGAATCTCTTATGATAAGTGTACTAGTGTGTATGGTTACCCCTTAGATATGACCTATGATGAGTCATAACGTAAAACTATTAGACTATTATGACTTCACTAAACTACTATATTGCACAAACTCTTAACCTTTAAAGGGTATTAAGGTAGCGCTAAAGTGTTTAGTGGCTTTAATCTATAAGTGAGACCCCAAGGTAGTTATATATTCCATACTGATTAAGTCACTATTGATCAAGACAGATGACAATACATATTCTCAAGATAGACACTGTAATATCTCCTCATAGGACTGAGACATGTCTTCTTGGGTGATTTTAAAAATATGTGATCATGAAATATATGGTTGCAATAATGCATTATGTAGAATTTGACATATGCTCTTGGAGTTAGATTCTATTAGTTGATTACATAATAGAAAGATTTGAGACCGAAGAACTATAGATATAATCTTAAGAGATTGATGACATCTATCCCATTAAATTATGAATACCAATTCATGAGGAGTTTGCATGCAGTGGATGATAGGTTACAAACTTGAAAAATTAATTGACTTGGGTTTAATTAGTTTACATCTTGGTGTAGTTTTATAAGATACTAGAGTGTAATTGACTCTCTTTAGTAGAATATTGAGGTAACTTCAGAATTGGATTATGATAGAGCCAATATTTTCTTCTTAGTCTTAGTTCAAACTCATATCCTTTGTTGACACAAAGTCTTGAGGTTACATGAAGAATTAATCGTTTATATGCATAAGGACATTTTAGTAAAAATGTAAGGTTATATATCTAAGATTTTATAATTAATCAATTTTAGCTTTTAAATTGGATTAATTAATTAATTGATTAGTTCCCAATAGGACTAATTAATTAATTAGGACCTAATGGGGTAGATTAAGTGACTTAAGCCTAAAATGGGCTTAAGTGACTTGAATCCATGAGGAAGACTGTAAACCCCTCTTAAGGGTTTAGGTTTTAGCATTCAAGGTCATTGTCTTCTAGAGAACCTTCATCACTCTCTCTTAAGAAGATTTTGTAGCCATTCTACACAAGTGCTAAGGGTCAAAGAAGGGGTGATTTGGTGAAAGATTACTAGAGACCATCTTCTTCAAGGGGAGGTTTGATCTAGGAACATCTAGATCAAAAGGTAGTTGTTTAAGCCCTAAATCTAAAGTTTTTTGTTTTTGTATTTCATTGTAATTAGATCTAGAATCCTTAGGTTGTCATATGTATGCACCTATGATCAAGTAATCAAGTTTGTAAAAGATGATATCATATTAACAGTTTGCATATGCTAATGTTAAGTGTTAGAAATAACTTTTATTACAAAAATTGTGGTATTATTGTATAGTCTATGAGAGATTCATTTTTATTTTTCACCTTGAATTTTATTATTATTATTATTATTATTATTATTTTTATTTTATTATTTTATTTTTTTATCAGGGAAGAATTGTAAGTAGTAGTAAAAGAGTATCCAATTATGAGAATTGTACTTCTTGTTAACTTGAAGGTGTGCGCATGCTATATTATAAATAAAAAGATAGAACTTTTGAATAGGAGAAGTCAAGATATTGGTACCTAAAATTCAATGGGAAATGAATAGATGGAAGATGAAAGCCCGTAACCAATTTCCATCTACAAGTTTTCTACCTAAATTGATAACAGAATCAAATTTTATATATTTTTTTTCTTCCAAATTTTCATGTGCATAGAGATCTAGCACCTAGTTTTTCTCACATATTTCCTAGAAAATCCCATTTACCTCCCTCAATATTCACCTTCCCCACGTCCCTTTTTTGATGACCTGCCCTGTCTCATTTCATCACCTCCCCCACTTCCAGTTTCATGATCACCAAACTCATCTTATAAATTATTTAATCTATATAATTAATTAATTAATTAATTAATATATTACACAATTTTAAAACTTATCACCCACATGACCAACTTGATTCATCACCGACTACTCTTCAACTCTCCCTCTTCTCACGTCTTCCAAATCACCATCCATAAATATGGAGATTCCCAATAAAAAAAAGTGGAAGAAACAGACCCAAAAAGCCAAACGCCTTTTCCTAGCCATGCCTTCTGCCAAACCGTCCTCAACCTTGTCCTTCTGTACAAAAACCAACATCTATTCACTTGCTGTCATCACCTTCTTCTGCTCCTTCTCTTACTTCCTCGGATCCTGGCAACACAGCCGCGGCACCATCTCCACAACCGCAGAATTCAGCCTCCGGGGCCGGTGTAACCCATCACAAAACTCCACCACCACAGCCTTGAACGACCCACTATTGGCACAACTGTCCATAGACTTCTCCACCCATCACGCGGCGGAGGACGGGGCAGCCACCGTGCCGGAGGAGAAGGTGAAAAGCTACCCAGCATGCGGGGTGGAGTACAGTGAGTACACCCCATGTGAGGGGACGAAGAGGGCTTTGAAGTTTGAGAGAGAGAGGTTGATATACAGAGAGAGACACTGTCCAGAGAAAGGTGATCAGTTGAAGTGCCGTATTCCAGCGCCGTATGGGTACAAGAACCCACCGGCGTGGCCGGCGAGTAGGGACGTGGCGTGGTACGCCAATGTGCCGCACACAGAGTTAACCGTGGAGAAGGCGGTTCAGAACTGGATTATATATGAAGGAGATCGATTCAGATTTCCTGGCGGCGGCACCATGTTTCCCAATGGTGCTGATGCCTACATTGATGATATCGGAAAGATGATCAATCTCAGAGATGGCTCCATCCGTACCGCCATTGACACTGGCTGTGGGGTAAGATAATTACCTTTTTTTATAATTCTTGTATATTAAATTAAAGTTGACTTCAGAATGTTTTCGGTTAAAATTTTTATTGATTTTTAATTGTAAATAAATAATAAAAAGATAATTAAACATTTCAGATGGGTTAGGAGCTAAAGTTTAAAAATATATTTCAGATTTTAGTTTTGGGATGTTTAATTCACTTTCGAATTGCGTACCGTGAGAGACTTTGGTAGGAATGCGATAAATTTGGGCAAGGAAATTGTAGGAAATGGAGGAAAATCTTATCACTAGCGGTGATGATATATCTAATGTTGGACAGGTGCAGAGATAGACGTCTGAAATCTTAAGTAATAAGATATGGATAGGCTTCAGAGAAGTCAAAGACGTCCACCTACTTTCCATTTTGTGCCATAAAATATCCCACATTTTGTCACTAGCTCTTTGCTTTCCCTTCAAATTATTAATGATGTCTTTTCATAGGCAAAAAAGAAAAAGATACATTTCTGAATTGTAGTTGGCTTATATTTCTTTCAAAAATCAAGCCATTGAGCAATATGGATGAGAATGAAATGATAAATCCGGAGACCTTGAAATTCTCTTTGTAAAATTTTAAACATGTAGGTTGCGAGCTGGGGAGCTTATCTCCTTTCTCGGAACATCATCACGATGTCGTTTGCACCGAGGGACACCCATGAAGCACAGGTGCAATTTGCTTTGGAGCGAGGAGTTCCTGCTTTGATCGGTGTTCTGGCGTCTATCAGGCTTCCTTATCCGTCTAGGGCCTTTGACATGGCTCATTGCTCTCGCTGCCTCATCCCATGGGGCCAGTATGGTAACCTCATCATCCGTTTCATCCCTTGATGTCACATTGCTTTTCTCTTTAATTTCATGTCTGCAGCGCCATTGATCTGAGGGGGAAATCATAGAGTTAGTTTCAATTTGGGTGCACTTATAGTTTTTTGTTTTGGGGCATGCCATGGAGCAGATGGGGTTTACTTGATTGAAGTTGATCGCGTTCTCCGGCCGGGTGGCTACTGGGTGCTTTCTGGGCCGCCAATCAACTGGAAGAAATATTGGAGAGGGTGGGAGAGAACACAGAAAGATTTGAAGGCTGAGCAGCAAACCATTGAGAATGTAGCTAAGAGCCTTTGCTGGAAAAAGTTAGTGGAGAAAGATGATATAGCAATTTGGCAGAAACCAATTAATCATTTATACTGCAAGGTTAACAGGAAGATTACTCAGAATCCACCATTCTGCCTGCCACAAGATCCGGATAGGGCCTGGTTCGTGCATTATAACTTCATTTGTTTCTGGTAATCAATTTTCGTGTTTTTAATGCTTATGCTCAAGTTTGATTCAACATAATTATTTTCAGGTATACGAAAATGGAAACCTGTTTGACTCCCTTGCCTGAAGTTTCAGACAGTCAAGAACTTGCAGGTGGGGAATTGGCGAAATGGCCTGAGAGACTAAATGTGATCCCACCAAGGATCAGTAGAGGGAGTATAAACGGGGTTACAGCTGAGATTTTCCAACTTAATTCAGAACTATGGAAGAAGAGAATGTCATATTATAAAGCTGTGAACAATCAGCTTGGGCAGCCCGGAAGGTACCGAAACCTTCTAGACATGAATGCCTACCTGGGTGGATTTGCTGCAGCTCTAGTTGAAGATCCAGTTTGGGTGATGAATGTGGTTCCAGCAGACGCAAAAATCAACACATTAGGAGTGATTTATGAAAGGGGACTGATCGGAACATATCAGAATTGGTAAATTCGGTCTCATTTCATTCTCAATATGTCCAAAAGCTTGCTGCTTATTAGTGTTTTGTTGCAGGTGTGAAGCCATGTCTACTTACCCGAGGACATACGACTTCATTCATGCTGATTCAGTGTTCAGCCTCTATAAGGACAGGTGATCATTTACATAAATGTTATCGTCTGTATAATGTCTAACACAAGGCAAAAAGAACACAAATGTTTCACAGAAGTTTTGATGCTTAGAAATAGAGTTCCCAATATAACCAATTCTACCACTACATTAGAGGGGGAAGGGGCATATTTGAAAGTAACATACACACCCACATGAATGAATTAAAGATACTATCTCAACCTCCTCTGTTATTTGAATTATAGGATCCCAGCTTTGTGAGATCCCTCTAAGCTTCAAATTCTGATTTATATGGGAAAAAGAGTGATAACTGGATTACAACTTACCAAACATGAGAGAATCATTCATCCTGGAAACTTCATTATTTGCTTTGACTTGCATTACAGATGTGAGATGGAAGATATTCTGTTAGAAATGGATAGAATTTTAAGGCCTGAAGGAAGCGTGATACTACGAGATGACGTTGATGTTTTGGTGAAGATCAAGAGGATCACTGATGGGCTGAATTGGATGAGTCGAATTGTAGACCATGAAGATGGTCCTCATCAGAGGGAGAAGCTTTTGTTTGCAGTAAAATCATATTGGACAGCACCTGCTGCTGCTGACCAAGAAGGATCCTTCTGAGAAACTTCTTTTAGCTTTCTTTTGAAATGTCTTCTACATTTTTGTTCTTCTGATTCTTTATAATTTGTTTGAGGCAATTAAGACAGCCTTAATGTAGCTTATATTGAATTGTTTATTTGTGGGCAACTATATGCCATGCTAGTAGCTGTCTATAGAATATGTCTTAGTGCTCACTTTCCTACCATGTTTCCAACCAAATAATCTAATGGTTTTTGACTTTGGTGTGCATTGGATTTTATATTTTGTACACTTAGTGTTTAGACTTGAACAGGATTATGCCAATTATTGATATTTTATGCCGTACATCTTGAACCATGTACTCCACTTATATTTCACATTGGAATCGAATATGGGTCCTTTTTTCTTTTTCTTTTTTTCTCCTTTTTTAAAATATGGGTCACATACGAGAACATGGTTTGCACCATCTCGACAAGCAAGGATAATAAATAAAAAAAAATTATTTCATTAAAAGGAATAAAATGATTCCAAATCCACAAATCTAATCCCTTCTACTATTAAACTTGAAAAATAACATATTTTTAGCATAAATGTCCTCCAAACGTTATTTTTATAAGAAAAATTGAAGGTAATTTTGTCAAAAACAGATAATTTTTAGGTTGAAAAAATATAAAAGATTAGATTTACAAAATAAAGGTTAAAAAAAATGTTGGATCACCTTATCATAGATGCGGAAGTCCGGTTTCATGCTTAAATTTTGAATAAAGGAAAATTGAATTGATGTAACCTCAATTTTACCCAAAATTGAGGAAATAATTCCCAATCACATGGTATTTAGGAGTCATGCTTTCTGTAACTACAGTTCTAACTTCAACATAAATGGGATGAGCCCAATACTCAAGTTAGGTTACTCATGCAAACATCCACATCGTAGCATCATCAGCCAACTATAAGTGGACATAAAGCCCTAGAAAATGAGACAGAATGGTTAAAGAAGCCAAGGTAAAACTAGTCATGGCAGCTGCGAGTTCCATCTTATCTCTCCGATTTCGAGCTACACTTCTCTTGGTTGTTGCACTAGTGGCACGCACACAGATGGCTTGGTCGCAGCCTTCAGCCTGCTCAACACAGCTCAACAACCTAAGTGTGTGTGCACCATTCGTGGTCCCTGGTGCCCCTGACAGCACCCCAAGTGCCGACTGCTGCACTGCACTTCAAACAATGGACCATGACTGCATGTGCAGCACTCTCAGGATTGCTTCTCGTCTTCCTTCTCACTGCAATCTCACTCCCGTCACTTGCGGTAATGTCTCTCTCTCTCTCTCTCTCTCTCTCTCTCTCTCTCTCTCTCATTCATTATAACAATGCTTGACTATTGTCTTATAAAATTATATTCTGTGTTTTCTGTAGACGTAAATGCATGATGTGGATGAAGACTGATCCAGGAATAATGTTGGGGCGTTATCTTTTCGTTTTGCTTTCTTTCTTTTTGCCCTCTTTTTTCCAGTCTCCTGTTCTGAAGAGCCCTGTCATGCAGATCAGGGAGAGAACTTCATGTTATGAAATAAAAAGAACATGTTTCTACTAGTGAAAGGAACTTAGAATAATCTGAGCATATGATGAGAACATGTATCCAAAATACAAGTTGTGGTATGCCATGAACCTACATGCTAATAATTGCAATTAGATATATAATCACATAATTTAAACAACATGACAGACCAATATTGCATATGGAACCTATCTTCCAGGTCACCAGGTTATACAGGTCTTGGGTGGGTTCATTTTCCCCATCTTTGTCAATGAGTTTGAAAATATTAATTGGCTCATGTATGTATATATATATATATATATATATATATATACATATATGAGAGAGAACTAGACCATCTAGATGAGCATCTTGGACATCCATAGTAGTAATATCACCAGGAACAAACTTGTTTGGTGACACCCCGGACCCACAAAATAAAAAATCCAAGGTCAACTATCAATGATCAAGCATAGATACCACTCTTCTAATGACATCAATACTAACAAGAATTACTTCAATTTTAAGAGCTCATTCATACAAAGAAATAATCATTACTTCAGGGGTTTTATACTGATGAAATGGATTCTATCAAACAATCAGACAGAACAGTAAAGTTTGTCTTTATACGATATAGACCCTATGAAACAATCAAACAACACAATAAGGTTTTCCTAGCTTAGTATGACAAATCATCATCATGCATTGACATCCAACTTATTTGAAGCAAAAACGATCCTATATTCAACTGTTAATTTCACCAGCATTGGACATTCTGTAGAGTCTCATCTCAGTTGCAATGGGCATATTCTCGCAGAAAGAAACTAGCTAGAGAAGAAAAGTTCATCCTTCTATATACTAATACTCTAAATGACTTTCCATATGGAATCCATCCATTATCCAGTCAAAAGACTATGTATCAAGATATAACCAATATCCAGTTGAACACTATCTATGAATACGAAGTTGTAAGCCCACCGACATAAACAAAACCAGGGTTTGGGAATGCTTGAAAGATGGAATCAAGGTCAGCCCGGTCCAATCATCTTCAATTGAACAATCTTCCTGCCAGTTCAGGATTCATAGGTTTTTTCCCAAAATGAAATGACCATGGTTCATGTACATTATATATATGAATTATATTTTTCAAACACTTTTTGCCAACTTAGCTCTAGCACCTCTTCCAATTGGAAATCAAGAAACATTGTCCAGTCTATGTTCACCAAACCAATACTTCTCTTGCATGATCAGAATTCACAGGACTTGCCGTTCTTTGGTTATACTCACAAAAGTAAGTCATCCCTTACCTTTTAATTAATGACAAATTGATATCAAACTAATGCAGAAATGCAATGAATAAGAAAGAAGATTGGTTATTCTCTCATGCTCCTCGCACACAATACTCCAAATGAGGACGGAAATATTATGCTTCATTCAAAAGTGCAACCAGCTTTTTCATGGCCAACATACCCCACTATTCTTCTATTGGAAATCTCATAATATCCTGAACAATTCATCCTCCAACTATATGTTAACATCCTTTTTTTCCTCTAACTGAATGCCATACTAAGTGAAAACAAAAGAAATCCCTAGCCCCATAAATTCATTCTAGACTAGATGTTAATAATAATCTATGACTTTTATTAGGGCAAATAATCAGATGTTATTATTAATCTAGTCTAGTGGATTCAAATCTGTCATCTTGAAGAAATTTGAGGGCACTTGGTTTCATGTTTACAAATTTATATACTATTCAGAAATTATTTTTAAACTTTAAAGTTTCTTGTAATACAATGTATAGAAAAAATGGTGAACTAAAAAGAAATTTTTTTAACACATTTTTCAAGCTTCTCTACTCATTGAGGATACATATAGAGACAAAAATAAAATAAAATAAAATAAAATAAATAAAATTACAAAAAGCAAAAGTCATATACTTCCACATAAATAATAAAAGTTCATAGATTTACTACCAATTCTCCTTAGTACTTCATTTTTATTGGGTTATATGTTGTCCATGTGGAAGCTTTGATATAAACATATTGATGGAAGAAAACAAAAATAAAATAATCCACATATAAAGCTACTCGAGGTTTTAACGTAATTTGATTAATCATATCTATCTCAATGTATGGGAAAGAATATTTCATTTTATGATAGAGAATATATAGAGGATAAAAATTGATACAACTATTAGATCTAAAATATCCCACTTTTCCACATTTTTTGTATCTCCACCCTAAACCATGACCCCTTTGCTCCACTAGATGCCTCTCATTTTTCCTTACATCTATACCCTAATGAGCTCTCTTACTCCATCAAGTGTCTCTTGTTTTTCCTCATATCTCTATCCACCTCATAAGTCCTCATAAGCTCATCTCTCTCTTATAACTTTTCTTCTCATGACCTAAAATATTTATAAAGATATTCCTACTAGTTTTCTAGTTTGTGAGAAATCTAATTACAATCACATATAAGCTTTGGAAATATTCTATATAATACTCCTAAATAAAAAAGAAATATATTCTAATTTGGAATATGAGACACTTCCCAACAATCTTCACCTTGAATCAAATTCTATTAAGTCAATCTTTCATCTCTCTATAATATATCATTTTCTTATGCACATCACTCTACTCATGTTCCATTGTTCCCTTCATGCACCATAATCTTATCATACATAACAATCCCATTGATTCTTGTATCATAGACAAGAGAAAAACTTACTCCACTTCCAATTAAAATTCGTTTTGTATTCCTCTTTTGTGCTTAATTCTTCTTGCTCTTACTAAAATCTTCAAATAAAGTTCTCCCAAACATCTTCAACTAATAGGCACTTTCAATTAAAGCTTTCCCAAACATCTTCAACCAAAGCTCTAATACCACTTGATGTGCATACGGAAGTTATGATATAAACATATTAACGGAAGAACAAAAAAATAAAGCAATCCACACATAAAGGTACACAAGGTTTTAATGTGATTTGATAAATCATATCTACATCAATGGATGAAAGAGAATATCACATTATATGACAAAGAATATTACAATGGACAAAAACCGATACAACTATTGGCTCTTGAAATATCCTACTTTTCCTCTCTTTATATCTCCACCCTGAACCACGAATCCTTTTACTCTACCATGTGTCTCTCACTCACTGGGTGTCTCTCGTTTTTCCTCACATCTCTATTCATCATGTATAGTCCTCACAAGCTCACCTATCTCTCAGTACTTTTTTCCTTCATGACCTAGAATATTTATAAAGATATTCTTACTAACTTTCTTTAATTTATAAGGAATTTAATTACAATCACATATAAGCTTAGGAAATATTCTATATAGTATTCCTTTTATAAAAATAAGTATATTTCAATTAGAAGTTTGAGATATCTCCCGACATTATGTCAATGAAATTATTTCCAATCAAGTAGCATTATTTTGAAGATTTTATTTGGTCTGCTTATATTATTTAATCAATTCAAAATTATAATTGACCTTATAGTCCATACCAAAACTGCATTTTGTGCAAATTTTGAAATCGATGTTGTTTATTGTTTACAAGAGCTATGCATGCATGGAGTTCACAAAATTTCAAGAAAGGATGAAAGCAAATTTTTAGGAAGTGAAGGAACAAATTGGAAGATTGGACAACAGCATTTATGATTTAAAAGGGTTCATGTTGGATTTTTTGTAAACATGTGTTGCATTAATCTTCATACTTTTATGATATGGATAATGAATTTTATATTTCTTAGAGTATATGTTATGCAATTTCAGGTTAAGAGTCAAACAAGTGATCATATATATAATGCTACAATAGGAAATGTCATAGGGGATAGACTTCAAATTAAAGTTGGTATCATGCTCATACCATTGTATTGAATGACCCTGATCAATCGATTGCTTTCTATCCATATATCATTTCAACTTATTGCTATATCTATTACAGTATAGACAATTTTGAAACATTTAGAATGAATACTTAACTAGAGTTGTGTTTGCTATCAGTGAGGCTTAAATGGAGTTGGACATTTTTATTAAGAACTTAACCTTGGTTAGGTTCTTTGTAAATGAAACTCAATTAAGTGTAGTCAAGGTGAACATTTTAATTGATAGCCTAGTTGCAATTATGTTCTTTGCAAAAGAAACTTAACACAAGTATACAATATTTTCTATTTTTTTATATATATAAAAAAATAAAGGATTGCATGATATATATGCATATCTACGGGTAGTAATAGCATGTGAACACAATATGGCTAAGATCAAAACAGTAACATCCACATGAACAATTATGCAAATTCATATGATTACTAACACCATCATATATAACATGCATATCTTCATCAAGTTGATAGCTTCAACTTCACATATCATTGATGTATTGTACCTTAAGAAAAACACTCCATCAACCTAAATGGTAAGCTCAATTGTCATTTACAATACTTGTTGACAGTTCACAAACCATCTCTACAGTAAGTTTCTTAATTCTTCAACTACAAATTGGGAAGATCTCTTGCATCCTTTAACACAACAATGAGAGTTTTAACATTCCCTACAAAAAATATTGTTAAAGATAATGCTTCTTTAATAATGGAGACTAGTGAAAATACATCAATACTTGAGATAGCAATATTGATCTCATCTCAAAAATATCAAAAAAAGAAAAAAGAAAGTAAGATTATACCACTAAAGCTTCTACAATTGTTGAAGAAAAACTTTCACATGCAAAGCTAAAGGAATCGCCCATAAAAAATTCACCTTTATACTTTGATCACCACCCTTTGCCCTAAAATAATGCTCATAAACTAGCTAGCCCATGTTTCCCCCATGTTTCCCCCTTTCCACGACACAATCTAGTTCTCCAACTTCTCAAACAGTCTTGGCTAACAATATGTGGCCCAATATGTTAATAGGCTTAAAAAGTACCTAAAAGAGCGGCCCAATATGTGGGCTTAAAGAACAAACACATCATGGGTTGGAATTCATATGAGCCTAGCCTAACAATCTCCATCTCTAACTAACAAATGGAGGTATATCAACCTGTTACTCCATCATATAGAGGTCAAACCCACTATACTAATGCATAATTGAAGCTTTTACTTCATAATAACCTTTGTTAACATGTTTAATACATTCTTATCCGTGTGAATCTTCTTTAGCTAAGTTACTTTTTCTTCAACTATATCTCTTAATCAATGACATCTCAAAACAATATGCTTGGTTTGAGGAATGGTCCATGGTGCTCTTACTTAGATCCATAACACTCTAACTATTATAATTAACCATATACTCATCTTGTTTAAAACTCAATTCTTGGACAAAGCTCTTTGATCATATATAACATCTCCTTCATTGCTTTAGTGGTAGCTATATCCGTAACTTTTGTAGTGGATAAGTCATCACACTTTTGTAACTCCCCTTCCAAAAGTGATCTAATACCTAGATGTAGATATCTTGCTATCAATATCACTAGGGATATATGCATTTGTAAATCCTTCCAAGACTATCAAGCTCCCCCAAAACAGAGAAACACATGCTTGGGCTATCTCTCAAGTACCTGCAAAATGACTTTACTACCTTCCCTGGATTAGACAAGAACCCGCACATCATTCCAACTACATGACTTGAATCTAGCCTTGTGCATACCATGAGATACATAAAATTCCCTATAAATAAATAAACCTCAAGTATCTAGCTTGGAAAAATATTAAATTATAATTATATTATATACTTTTTCATTTTTTAAGAAAGATAAATAGATTTATTTTTACTTTTTTATTATTATTTTGAAATTTTGTTTCAATTACTATTTAAATTTTAATATGTATATATATATAGAAAAATTTAAAAAAAAATATTATAGCTAAATTTTGAATCATATAATTCGATTAATTGGACAAACCCAAGTTTACTCCAATTAACTTTAATTTAATTTGATCAATCCGAATTTTGAAAAATGAAATTGAGTTCGAATTGGAATGAGTTTTTCATGTTAGAGGTTAGGTCAGATTGGACCGAAGTTAGCAATCAACACAATAATCCTATTTTCTCAAGCATTTTGGCAACAATCATGATCAACTTGATGAAGATAAGTTGCTGAAGTGGGTTCATGAAATTTACAGATCTGTGTATTGAATCCGTGGCATTACAGTTTCATTTATTTAATTGGTTGGAAAATTAAGGCTCTTTTTTAGTGATTCACTCAACAGAACGAAGATTCCAAGAAAAATACTAAATCTGATCCTTTAGTGTTTTGTACAAACTAAGGAAAATTCATTAATTAAAATATTTCTAGAATTAACCTGTACAACTCTCCCTCTCTCTCTCTCAAGAAAGATTTTGCTGATATTGAGAAAACTAAATTGAACTCTTCTACCCAATCAGTATTATATAGATCTGTTTACTGTAATTATTATCTTCCAGTCAAGAACTTCAACAAAGACATCATGCTTAGAAATTTAAGTACATTGTAAGCTTTGAACTATTGACCCATCTAGAAGTTGAATTAGGAGACTTATATGTGTAAAAAATAAGTACAATAGAAGAAAAGCACATATGATCGCAGCCTCTAAATTTAGAATCAAGGAAACTATAAAACAAAAGAGACTTTAAAATTGGTATGTCTTCCTTATTAAAGTTAATTCATACAACAAAATATCCAATGAAAGTATTTAAATTGATCAATGTATAACATAGACTACGACACTGAAATCTGTAAAATGAAAATTTTTAACACAAATCTTACCTCGTGTCCCATGAACTTTTGATGCTGGAAACTCAACCTCCAATGTCTTACCAAATAATTACGTTATGACTTTAGTGCAATGTTTCAAATAAATATTGGTGGCATAGAGAAAACAAAATTGGTATCACTTGACTCTCAAAATCATGGCTTTTGTTTAACTCCTTTATACATTTATATATATATATATATCCAATGAGAGTATTTAAATTGATCACTGTATAAAAAAGACTACGACATTGAAACATGTAAGATGGAAAATTTTAACACAAATCTTACCTCATGTCCATGAACTTTTGACGCTGGAAGCTCAACTTCCAGTGTCTTATCAAATAATTAAGTTGTGACTTTAGTGCAACACTTCAAATAAATATTGGTGGCGTAGAGAAAACAAAATTGGTAGACTCTGAAAATGATGCCTTTTGGTTAACTCCTTTATATATATATATATATATATATATATATCCAATGAAAGTATTTAAATTGATTATTGTATAAAAAAGACTACAACATTGAAATCCGTAACATGGAAAATTTTAACACAAATCTTACCTCATGCCCCATGAACTTTTGATGTTGGAAGCTGAGCCTCCAGTGTCTTATCAAATAATTAAGCTATGACTTTAGTGCAACACTTCAAATAAATATTGGTGGCGTAAAGAAAACAAAATTGGTATCACCTGACTTTGAAAATGATGTCTTTTGGTTAACTCCTTTACACATAAATACATACATACATACATACATGTATATATATATATATATGTATAATGAATGTATTTAAATTGGTCACTGTATAAAAAAGACTACGACACTGAAATCTGTAAGATTGAAAATTTTAACCCAAATCTTACTTCATGCCCATGAACTTTTGATGTCGGAAGCTCAGCCTCCAGTGTCTTATTAAATAATTAAGTTGTGATTTTAGTGGAACACTTCCAATAAATATTGGTGGCGTAAAGAAAACAAAATTGGTAGACTCTGAAAATGATACCTTTTGATTAACTCATTTATACATACATACATACATACATACATACATACATATATATATATATATATATATATATATATATATATATATATATATATATATATATATATATATATATATATATATATCCAACGAAAGTATTTAAATTAATCACTGTATGAAAAAAACTACAACACTGAAATCTATAAGATGGAAAATTTTAACACAAATCTTACTTTATGCTCATGAACTTTTGATGTTGGAAGCTCAGCCTCCAATGTCTTATCAAATAATTAAGTTGTGATTTAGTGCAATACTTCAGATAAATATTGGTGACGTGGAGAAAACAAAATTGGCATCACCTTACTCTTAAAATGATGGCTTTTGATCAACTCCTTTATACATAGCTATTGCAACCGGACTCGAAATCGATGGCTTTTGGTCAACTCCTTTATATATATATATATGTATATACCTGAACTTAGACCAGTCATTGCTCAGAAGAGTCATATATATAGCTATTGCTACCTGCCCTGAAATTGATGGCTTTTGGTTAACTCCTTTATATATACATATACATATATATATATATGTACCTGTACCCAGACCAGGTATTGCTCAGAAGAGTCATATATATAGTTATTACTACCTAACTCGAAATTGATGGCTTTTGGTCAACTCCTTTATATATATTCGAGTCAGATAGCAATAGCTATATATATGACTCTTCTGAGCAATACCTGGTCTGCGTTCAAGTACATGTATATATATATATATATATATATATACACATAAAGGAGTTGACCAAAAGCCATCAATGTCGAGTTAGGTAGCAATAGCTATATATATCACTCTTCTGAGCAATACCTGGTCTGGGTTCAGGTACATATATATATATATATATATATATATAGCTATTGCTCAGAAGAGTCTCCCTGGTTCCCAAAGATGGGATATCTGTGGTATGCTTTTGCTTTCACAGCGACCTTACTTGTATGTATTACACATTGGGTTTACAGTTGTAGGAAGCCCAAGTTCAATGGAAAGCTCCCTCCAGGTTCAATGGGCTTGCCAATTCTCGGAGAGACTCTTCAGTTCTTTGCTCCCAATACCGCTCTAGATGTCGCACCTTTCATCAGAGAGAGAATGAACAGGTAATTAAGCTAAAGGCTCTACTTAGGCAAATTAATGAATCCTTGCTTAAATATAGTCTGCTTGTACAAGGATCATTTGTTTCATACTAGCAGAACCATAATACTATTCATTTTAAAGCATAGTGCGTGATTTGTTGTCAGGTACGGGCCCTTGTTCCGAACAAGTCTGGTGGGCTGGCCACTTGTTATTTCCACTGACCCAGACCTCAGCCGCTTCATCCTCCAACAGGAGGGGAAGCTGGTTCACAGCTGGTACACAGAAAGTTTTGACAATGTGGTGGGCAAGCAGAATGTGCTTTCAGCTCAAGGGGCTATGCACAAGTGCCTCAGAAACTTGATTTTGAATCAATTTGGCTCTGAAAGCCTAAAAACAAGGTTTCTTACTCAAGTTGAAGAGTTGGTGCTGAAACATCTGCAGTTGTGGTCTAACTGTACCTCTGTGGAGTTGAAAGAAGCCATTGCTTCTGTAAGTTTTCTCAGTTTCCAAACTCTTCTGCATTATATTCAAGTACTCCTCACTACCCTGATTATAACAACTCTTTGATTTAATTTACAGATGATATTTGGGTTTACTGCTAAAAAGCTGTTTGACTATGATGAGTCAAGGACCCCAGAGAAGCTGAGAGAGAACTACGCCGCTTTTCTCGATGGTTTGATCTCCTTCCCTCTGAAAATCCCTGGAACTTCTTATTGGAAATGTCTACAGGTAAAGCTGACTATAGTCTGATCTTGTTTATACGCTTAGCGAACAAACTTTAACCTCAAATTATGTTAGGGTCGTAAAAGGGCGATGAAAACAATAAGAAATATGTTGGATGAGAGGCGTGCATCACCTGAAAGGGAACACAAAGATTACATTGATTTTGTTCTAGAAGAGATGCAGAAGGATCAAACCATCCTAACCGAGGAAATCGTTTTGGATTTACTCTTTGCACTTCCTTTTGCTACTTATGAAACCACTTCCTCGGCTCTTGTATTAGCCATTCAATATCTCGGTAGCCATCCTTCAGCATTAGCAGAGATAACAGTAAGCAACACTGTATTTTGAAGCTTTTAATTAATACTAGTTAATCCTCTTTTCTTTTCCCATCACCAAATTTTAGGTTCATTTGTCTACTTGCAGAAAGAGCATGAGTCAATTCTAAGGAGCAGAGAAAGAATGGATTCTGGAATCACATGGAATGAGTATAAATCCATGAATTTCACGATGATGGCAAGTCCAAAGAATTATCTTGTTCTATGAAGAAAAATAAATAATTCAAGGGAATCTAGTTTCATAGTTTGTGCTGTGAATTTGCATTGCAGGTTATCAATGAAACTGTTAGACTTGGAAATATTGTCCCTGGAATTTTCAGGAAAGTGGCAAAAAACATTGAAATAAAGGGTATGTTTTGGGCCCTCTACACTGTAATCTTTGACCTTACATCGTGGACACATTTTGAAGTGAATTATATATGCATTCTATATAGGGTATACAATTCCAGCAGGGTGGATGGTTATGATCTCCCCTGCAGCTGTCCATTTCAACCCCACTCTGTACAAGGATCCCCTTGTCTTCAATCCATGGCGATGGCAGGTATACTATCAGTTCAGAGCTCTTCATTTGATACTATTAGGTTGAACCCACATTAATAAACGGGAATGTATTGATTTCTCATTCTCTATTCCAGGACTCCAAACATGGCCTTAGTGATATCCATTTGGAGGAAAGTCCAATGAAAATTGCTTTAGTATAGTATTTAAATGCCATTCCTAACAATTGGTTGTTTATTGCTAAAACAAACAACAGGGCCAAGAACTAAATGCAGGGTCAAGAAATTTCATGGGCTTTGGTGGAGGAATAAGACTTTGTGTGGGAGCTGAGTTTGTGAAACTTCAAATGGTCATTTTTCTCCACCATCTGCTCACAAAATACAGGTACTTAATCATACAACACTAGATTGTTCACTCTTGGTTGAGGCACGCACCTGAGTAATTTGGGTCACTCACTTTGTGCTTAATTACCTAGAGTTGTTGCATCAATGTAAACATTATATTGTAATAATACTAACATGGTGGGTTTATCCATCGATTTAGGTGGACAGTGATCAAGGGAGGAGATACCGTTTGGAAGCCAGGACTTGTGTTTCCAAAAGGTTTTCACGTTCAAATATCTGAGAGAACCAAGTTGTATGAAGATAGTCCCATGGAAACATAAATATATAGTAGCTAGAATCACTCAAATATGAGTATTCCGAAGCATATCATGGTCATGCAAATGTAAGGATAATTGGCTCATGTCCCAGCCAAATGTATTGGTTTCAATCTGCTCAATGTTATTGCCTCTGAATTCTTCATAAAAATTATTTCTTTCCAAATTAAGGTAAGTCATGCTAAAGAATGGAATCGATATATAGGAAAGTTCTAGCTCTTTATTTACTATTAATGTTAGTATAAATATAGAGTATACATCACTATACTTTCATACCTACCTTTAATACTTTTTTTTGTTAGAAGATTGTGATTGAATATATATATATATATATATATAAAATTCGATAAGAGTTAGAAATCTCATCTAAATAGGATTATTATTTTAATTTTGTAAAGTTTTCATGACGCAACAATATCTTTTTAAATACAAATACTTAAAAACTTAAAAATTTTATTTCATTTTTTACTAAATTATTTTTATTAAATAATTAAAAATTATATAATATTTAATAATTAAAAATATATATATATATATAACATTTAACTTTATTACTTAATTGTCCACATACCTTGCACATGGAAAAAACCTAGTATATATATAAACATGGAATGGTTGTTAATCTAAAATTTTCTAAATGAATAACTTTGAGAAAATATATTTAGTACTAAAAATAGTAAAAGCAATTTTGTTTATCATAAGGAATATTGAATTACTCTATTCTCTATCCTAAAATTAGATTAGGTGCATGAAATTCTCCTTAGGCTTGTTTAAATCCTATGTACAATGAAAAAATATGCATCTAAAACAATTTTATGTTCTAGAAAACAAGATTTGAGAACTTACTTAGATCTAAATGTTCCCAAATCTAATCTTTATGGTGAAGATTATTGTAGAATAATTCAAAAGTCAAATTTGATCTCGTAGATCAACCTACGATCTTCTATCCGATTACTCAACCTCAAAGTTTGGCACTCAAATGGAAGTTTGGAATCGAGGTTGGGGCTTTTTCTTTGGAATGCAAGGAGAATGGTGGTGAAAGACTGAAACTCTAACCCCATAAGGGGTATTTATAGGGTTCCTACTTGGTTTAAGTAACTTGAGATCATCTAAAGATTAAGTCACTTAATTTAACCCAAAAAAAATTCTAATTAATTAATTAACCTAACAAGACTCCAATTAATCAATTGACCTATTCCAAAGATACCATTCATTGATTCCTATGCAACCTTACACAATTACCAAAACTCCTTTATTATATACATCAGTAAATAAAGAGTTAATTCAACCTTTATAAATTGTGTCATCAAGATATATAAGCTCGAACGAGGACCATTAAGGCACATAAGACAATATCGGTTCCCTTATAACTCAATTTTGAAGTTGACTCATCATTCAACTACAGTGAGTCAACTACACTCCAATACTATATGTATATTACAACAACACAAAGTGTTTAGGTCCATGACCAACTATCCATTGTATACGGTTTTCCCATAAATTGGTATTCGTAATCTAATAAGATGAAAACTATTAACCTCTCAAAGTTACCTTTACTATCCTTAAGTTACAAATCATACTATTGTGAGAACAATTAATATGTCCTAGCTCACAAAAAGCTTATGTCAAGTTCCAATTAAGGAACTACCATGATCATAGTTTGCCTTAACACACGTACATAGAATCGCCTAAGGGGATACACTATCTCAAAGTCTATGGGATATCATAATATTTCTATTGAGAATATTTATTACTACCAACTTACATTAACAGTGACCTAATCTATAAGGAATATATAATCTCTTTAGAATCTTACTCGTAGATCAAAATCACCATTAACTTTGACACGAATTCAATATTCTCTTAAGGTTAAGAGACAATACAACATAGTACATTGTTGAAATCATAATAACCCAATAATCTTACATCATGACTTATCGTAAGTTTTGTCCAATGTGTAACCATATACACTAATACATTCATCATGGAAAACTCATCATGATGTTTAAGACCATCTATTCCTTCAATTAGAAAGTAGTGCACTACAACCTCAAATAAATTGTCGATGAACAAATCATCTATTTGTTAAGAACTCAAGACTCGTATCTTCTATGCAACTGATAATGCACCCAAGTCATGCACAATGCAAAAAATGTAGGCCAAAATGCTTATAAGGTATAATTAATGAAACAAGATAGATAAAAATGTGACTAGAACTTCATTAAATAAATAATAAACTCTGAATTTATTATATCATATCATATTTTTAAGAGATTTATCCTAATGTTTGCAACTTATTATATGAATGCAATTAAAATTCTTTATTTAAGGTGTTGTTATTAATGTGAAATTGGTATATTAAAAGGAAAATATTTATCACGGTAAATATCTCAAATGTGGGGTTTCATTTGAAACCAACCCTTTTTAGTTTTTTTGTTTTTTTTATTTTTATTTTTTTTTTTTTTTTTACTCAAGGACCTCCTCAACACAATTGAAGAAGTTCAAGGAGCTTCTTTACTCGTAGCTACTGATGTAATTGATAGTGAATTGATTCAAGATAAATAGAATCGAAATATTTTTTACTTATTTTTCATATTCTAAAACTAATTGCTCTATATATTACTATAAATATGAATCATAATATTTTTAATAATAAATAAATATTTATAATAATCACACATTAATAATATTAATATTAATTATTATTATTTGATCCTTTAACCATTATTTCCATAATTAGATTGAAATTTGAATTGGAAAAGTTATTATACTAGGGTTTATGGTTGAACCATGATTGAAATGTGATGTAAATATGATATTAAAATAAAAAATAATAATAATAAGTCAAGATTCTATCTTCTAAATATATTTATTTTGAGCCCTTGGATGTGCAAGATTACATCTTGGCCATCCATTTTAAATTCGAACAAAAAAAAAAAAACAATGTGTTAGATTACATCTTGGCCATCAAATGATTATATTAAATATTTCAACAGATTTTATAATTGATTGTTGTAAATATGGTAACAATGTGTGGTGTATGGGATTAATTCCCTCGGCCACCGCTTGGTAACATTGGTTAACCCGAAAATGTTTTTTTTTTTTAATTTTTTATTCATGTTGGTTGCCATGTGTCTTCTTCACCCATTGGCCCAAAAAGTTGGGTTTGGTACCTAAAAGTTTATATTTAGTTATTTAATTATTATTTTAGTCATATTTTATTAGTTTTTATTTTATCATTGTTACTCAGAGTTTGTCGAAGAAATGTTTTCAAAAGCAATTTCTTATTCTTTAAAATAAAAAATATATTTAACAATCAAAAATATTTTTTATTTTTTATTTTTAAGAATAGAAAACAGTATATTTTTAGATAATATTTTTTAGTTATTTTTTATTATTTTTATTTATTTTTTAAGATTATTTTAAAAAATAATTATATAAATATATAGAACAATTAAAAATAAAACACTAAATATAAAAATAAATTTTAAAACATATTAAAAATACGTTAAAAAGATTTTAAGTTTTCAAATAAATTTTTATTTATAAAATTCAAAAAACAGTTTTCAAAAATTATTTTTAAATACTATTTTTCAAAATTATTTTTTAAAATAGTTAATGGGCCCTAAAATTTCAGCTTTTTTATTTTTTATTTTATCATCTTATGATTTTAACCTAATGTGGCATAAATGTTTCATTCATATATTTAATCATAAGTATATAAGGTGAGCAGCTTACCTTTTATATTTTATTACTTTAATGATGTGGCATAAATATTTATTTATATTTTTCATATATTTAATCATAAACATCCTACCTCGATGCTAAAAACAAAATAATAATAAAAAAATTGAAAAATGTGGTTCTACCCATAAGTTGAAAAACTTACAAAAATAAATAAAATAATCTGCAAAAGGTGGAAAAATTGAATGATAGCGCCGCATGGGTCCCGCCTCTATAAAGAAAGAAGAAATTTGAATGAGGATTTCAAAAACAGCTACTCACTGACTTCCAACTGTGGGGATCCTTTCTAAAAAATAATGATTTTGAGGATTTTTTTTTAATTATTTTTTATATTTATATAATTATTTTTAAAAATAGGTAAAACAGTAAAAGCAATTCAACTACATTCAATTTTCAAACAAACTCTAAGTTCTTCCATACTCAAAGGTTAGCTAATCCAAAAATAAATATATGAATAATCACGGATATATCAATACTTTAATTTTACGTATATATTGGATATATTAAAGGATATTTTGAAAAAAAAAATATCAATATACTTAAAATTGATCAAAATTTATAAAAATATATAAAAATTTTCATAAAAATATAATTAGAAGTATAATAAATATTTTAAAATTATTTTATTAAAAAATTTGATATATGTATAATATGATTTATTATATTTGATAATAATATCTTATACATTGATAAAAATATGAATTTTATAAGTATATATTTATTATTGAATTACATCAAATATTATTTTATAATAATATTATGATATTTGATTATTATATATCTAATTTTTAAATATATATTAATATTAAAATTATGATTCATTTAATTTAATTGTATATGCATTTGTAAACCCTTCCAAGACTATCAAGCTCCCCCAAAACGGAGAAACAAATGCTTGGGCTGTCTCTTTTGCTACCTCTCAACGCTCCTTTCCTGGATTAGACAAGAACCCGCTCATCAATGCTCCTTTCCTGGATTAGACAAGAACCCGCTCATCAATGCTCCTTTCCTGGATTAGACAAGAACCCGCTCATCATTCCAACTACATGACTTGAATCTTGTCTTGTGCATACCATGAGATACATTAAATTCCATATAGATAAATAAACCTCAATTATCTAGCATTGAAAAAATATTAAATTATAATTATATTATATACTTTTTCATTTTTTTAAAAAGATAAATAAATTTATTTTTACTTTTTTATTATTATTTTAAAATTTTGTCTTATTTACTATTTAAATTTTAGTGTATATATATATATATATATATATATATATATAAAATTTAAAAATATTATGGATAAATTTTGAATCATATAATTCGATTAATCCGACAAATTCAAGTTTAATCCAATTAATTTAAATTTAATTTGACCAACCCGAATTTTTTAAAAATGAAATTAAGTTTGAATTGGAATGATAAGTTTTTCATGTTAGAGGTTAGGTGGGATTGGACCCAAGTTAGCAATCAACACAATAATCCAAATTGTCCAAGTTGTTACCCTAATAATGAGGAGCCCACCTATTTTCTCAAGCATTTTGGCAACAATCATGATCAACTTGATGAAGATAAGTTGCTGAAGTGGGTTCATGAAATTTACAGATCTGTGTATTGAATCCGTGGCATTACAGTTTTATTTATTTAATTGGTTGGAAAAATGAGGCTTTTTTTTAGTGATTCACTCAACAGAATGAAAATTCTAAGAAAAATACCAAAAGCTCATTTGACAATGATTTTTAAAAGTGTTTCTACCCTTAAAAACACTTATTGATGTGTACAAATTAAGGAAAATGCACTAATTAAAACATTTCTAGAATTAACCTGTAACACTCTCCCCCCCTCTCTCTCTCTCTCAAGAAAGATTTTGCTGATATTGAGAAAACTAAATTGATCTCTTCTACCCAATCAGTATTATATAGATCTGTTTACCGTAATTATTATCTTCCAGTCAAGAACTTCAACAAAGACATCATGCTTAGAAATTTAAGTACATGGTAAGCTTTGAACTATTGACCCATCTAGAAGTTGAATTAGGGGACTTATATGTGTAAAAAATAAGTACAATAAAAGAAAAGCACATACGATCGCAGCCTCTAAATTTAGAATCAAGGCTACTATAAAGCAAAAGAGACTTTAAAATTGGTATGTCTTCCTTATGAAAGTTAATTCATACAACAAAATATCCAATGAAAGTATTTAAATTGATCAATGTATAAAAAAAACTACGACACTGAAATCTATAAGATGAAAAATTTTAACACAAATCTTATCTCATGTCCCATGAACTTTTGATGCTGGAAGCTCAGCCTCCGGTGTCTTATCAAATAATTAAGTTGTGACTTTAGTGCAATACTTCAAATAAATATTGGTGGTGTAGAGAAATTAAAATTGGTATCACTTGACTCTGAAAATGATGGCTTTTGGTTAACTCCTTTATACATACATACATACACACACACATACATATATATATATATATATATATATATATATATATATATATATATATATATATATATATATATATATATATATATATATATATATATATATATATATATATATTCAATGAAAGTATTTAAATTGATCACTATATAAAAAAGACTACAACATTGAAATCTGTAAGATGGAAAATTTTAACACAAATCTTACCTCATGTCCATGAACTTTTGATCCTGGAAGCTTTGCTTCTAGTGTCTTATTAAATAATTAAGCTATGACTTTAGTGCAACACTTCAAATAAATATTGGTGGCATAGAGAAAACAAAATTGGTAGACTCTAAAAAGCTCAGCCTCCAGTGTCTTATCAAATAATTAAGCTATCACTTAAGTGCAACACTTTAAATAAATATTAGTGGTGTAGAGAAAGCAAAATTGGTATCACCTAACTTTGAAAATGATGTTTTTTGGTTAACTACTTTATACATACATATATGCGTACGTGTGTATATATATATAATTGATCAATGTATAAAAAAGATTATGATACTGAAATCTGTAAGATGGAAAATTTTAACATTTGATGTTGGAAGCTTAGCCTCCAGTGTCTTATCAAATAATTAAGCTGTGATTTTAGTGCAATACTTCAAATAAATATTGGTGGCACAGATAAATTAAAATTGGTATCACTTGACTCTGAAAATGATGACTTTTGGTTAACTCCATTATACATACATACATACATACATACATACATACATACATACATACATACATACATATATATATATATATATATATATATATATATATATATATATATATATATATCCAATGAAAGTATTTAAATTGATCACTGTATAAAAAAGACTATAACATTGAAATCTGTAAAATGGAAAATTTTAACTCAAATCTTACCTCATGTCCATGAACTTTTATCAAATAATTAAGCTGTGACTTTAGTGCAACATTTCAAACAAATATTGGTGGCGAAGAGAGAAAACAAAATTGGTAGACTCTGAATATATATATATATATATCCAATGAAAGTATTTCAATTGATCGCTATATAAAAAAGACTACAACATTGAAAATTTTTACACATATCTTACCTCTTGCCTCATGAACTTTTGATGCTAGAAGCTCAACCTGCAATGTCTTATCAAATAATTAAGCTATGACTTTAGTGCAACACTTCAAATAAATATTGGTGGCCGGCATAGAAAAAACAAACTTGGAATCACCAGACTTTGAAAATGATGGCTTTTGGTTAACTCTTTTATATATACATACATACAAACATACATACATACATACATATATATATATATATATATATATATATATATATATATATATATATATATATCCAATAAAAGTATTTAAATTGATCACTGTATAAAAAAGACTACGACACTAAAATCTGTAAGATGGAAAATTTTAACACAAATCTTAGCTCATGCCCATGAACTTTTGAAGCTGGAAGCTTAGCTTCCAGTGTCTTATCAAATAATTAAGTTGTGACCTTAGTGCAACACTCCAAAGAAATATTGGTGGTGTAGAGAAAAAAAAAATTGGTAGACTCTGAAAATGATGGCTTTTGGTTAACTCCTTTATATATATATATATCCAATGAAAGTATTTAAATAGATCATAGTATAAAAAAAACTACGACACTGAAATCTGTAAGATAGAAAATTTTAACACAAATCTTACCTCATGCCCCATGAACTTTTAATATTGGAAGCTCAGCCTCTAGTGTCTTAGCAAATAATTAAGTTGTGACTTTAGTGCAACATTTCAAATAAATATTGGTGGCGTAGAGAAAACAAAATTGGTATCACCTGACTCTGAAAATGATGGTTTTTGGTTGACTCATTTATACATACATACATACATACATACATACATACATACACATATATATATACTCAATGAAAGTATTTAAATTGATCACTATATAGAAAAGACTACGACACTGAAATTTGTAAGATGGAAAATTTTAACCCAAATCTTACCTCAAGCCCATGAACTTTTGATGTTGGAAGCTCAGCCCCCAATGTCTTATCAAATAATTAAGTTGTGATTTTGGTGGAACACTACTTCAAATAAATATTGGTGGCATAGAGAAAACAAAATCGGTAGACTCTAAAAATGATGGCTTTTGGTTAACACATTTATACATGCATACATACATACATATATATATATTCAATGACAGTATTTAAATTGATCATTGTATAAAAAAGACTATGACACTAAAATCTGTAAGATGGAAAATTTTAACACAAATCTTACTTCATGCTCATGAACTTTTGATGTTAGAAACTTAGCCTCCAGTGTCTTATCAAATAATTAAGTTGTGATTTAGTACATCACTTCAAATAATTATTGGTGGAGTGGAGAAAACAAAATTGGTATCACCTTACTCTTAAAATATATATGTACTTGAACCGAGACCAGCTATTGCTACCTGACTTTGAAATTGATGACTTTTGGTCAACTCCTTTATATATATATATATATATATATATATATATATATATAGATGTACCTGAACCAGACCAGCTATTGCTAAGAAGAGTCTCCCTAGTTCCCAAAGATGGGATATCTGTGGTATGCGTTTGCTTTCACAGCGACCTTACTTGTATGTATTACACATTGGGTTTACAGTTGTAGGAAGCCCAAGTTCAACGGAAAGCTCCCTCCAGGTTCAATGGGCTTGCCAATTCTCGGAGAGACTCTTCAGTTCTTTGCTCCCAATACCGCTCTAGATGTCGCACCTTTCATCAGAGAGAGAATGAACAGGTAATTAAACTAAAGGATCTACTTAGGCAAATTAATGAATCCTTGCTTAAATATAGTCTGCTTGTACAAGGATCATTTGTTTCATACTAGCAGAACCATAATACTATTCCTTTTAAAGCGTAGTGCGTGATTTGTTGTCAGGTACGGGCCATTGTTCCGAACAAGTCTGGTGGGCTGGCCATTTGTTATTTCCACTGACCCAGACCTCAGCCGCTTCATCCTCCAACAGGAGGGGAAGCTGGTTCACAGCTGGTACACAGAAAGTTTTGACAATGTGGTGGGCAAGCAGAATGTGCTTTCAGCTCAAGGGGCTATGCACAAGTGCCTCAGAAACTTGATTTTGAATCAATTTGGCTCTGAAAGCCTAAAAACAAGGTTTCTTACTCAAGTTGAAGAGTTGGTGCTGAAACATCTGCAGTTGTGGTCTAACTGTACCTCTGTGGAGTTGAAAGAAGCCATTGCTTCTGTAAGTTTTCTCAGTTTCCAAACTCTTCTGCATTATATTCAAGTACTCCTTACTACCCTGATTATAACAACTCTTTGATTTAATTTACAGATGATATTTGGGTTTACTGCTAAAAAGCTGTTTGACTATGATGAGTCAAGGACCCCAGAGAAGCTGAGAGAGAACTACGCTGCTTTTCTCGATGGTTTGATTTCCTTCCCTCTGAAAATCCCTGGAACTTCTTATTGGAAATGTCTACAGGTAAAGCTGACTATAGTCTGATCTTGTTTATACTCTGGTCCAACCAATTTTAACCTCAAATTATGTTAGGGTCGTAAAAGGGCGATGAAAACAATAAGAAATATGTTGGATGAGAGGCGTGCATCACCTGAAAGGGAACACAAAGATTACATTGATTTTGTCCTAGAAGAGATGCAGAAGGATCAAACCATCCTAACCGAGGAAATCGTTTTGGATTTACTCTTTGCACTTCCTTTTGCTACTTATGAAACCACTTCCTCGGCTCTTGTATTAGCCATTCAATATCTCGGTAGCCATCCTTCAGCATTAGCAGAGATAACAGTAAGTAACACTGTATTTTGAAGCTTTTAATTAATACTAGTTAATCCTCTTTTCTTTTCCCATCACCAAATTTTTGGTTCATTTGTCTACTTGCAGAAAGAGCATGAGTCAATTCTAAGGAGCAGAGAAAGAATAGATTCTGGAATCACATGGAATGAGTATAAATCCATGAATTTCACGATGATGGCAAGTCCAAAGAATTATCTTGTTCTATGAAGAAAAATAAATAATTCACGGGAATCTAGTTTCATAGTTTGTGCTGTGAATTTGCATTGCAGGTTATCAATGAAACTGTTAGACTTGGAAATATTGTCCCTGGAATTTTCAGGAAAGTGGCAAAAGACATTGAAATAAAGGGTATGTTTTGGGCCCTCTACACTGTAATCTTTGACCTTACATCGTGGACACATTTTGAAGTGAATTATATATGCATTGTATATAGGGTATACAATTCCAGCAGGGTGGATGGTTATGATCTCCCCTGCAGCTGTCCATTTCAACCCCACTCTGTACAAGGATCCCCTTGTCTTCAATCCATGGCGATGGCAGGTATACTATCAGTTCAGAGCTCATCATTTGATACTATTAGGTTGAACCCACATTAATAAACGGGAATGTATTGATTTCTCATTCTCTATTCCAGGACTCCAAACATGGCCTTAGTGATATCCATTTGGCGGAGAGTCCATTGAAAATTGCTTGAGTACAATATTTAAATGCCTTTCCTAACAAGTGGTTGTTTATTGCTAAAACAAACAACAGGGCCAAGAACTAAATGCAGGGTCAAGAAATTTCATGGGCTTTGGTGGAGGAATAAGACTTTGTGTGGGAGCTGAGTTTGTGAAACTTCAAATGGCCATTTTTCTCCACCATCTGCTCACAAGATACAGGTACTTAATCATACAACACTAGATTGTTCACTCATGGTTGAGGCACGCACCTGAGTAATTTGGGTCACTCACTTTGTGCTTAATTACCTAGAGTTGTTGCATCAATACAAACATTATATTGTAATAATACTAACATGGTGAGTTTATCTATCCATTTAGGTGGACAGTGATCAAGGGAGGAGACACCGTTTGGAAGCCAGGACTTGTGTTTCCAAAAGGTTTTCACGTTCAAATATCTGAGAGAACCAAGTTGTATGAAGATAGTCCCATGGAAACATAAATATATAGTAGCTAGAATCACTCAAATACGAGTATTCCAAAGCATATCATGGTCATGCAAATGTAAGAATAATTGGCTCATGTCCCAGCCAAATGTATTGGTTTCATTCTGCTCAATGTTATTGCCTCTGAATTCTTCATAAAAATTATTTCTTTCCAAATTAAGGTAAGTCATGCTAAAGAATGGAATCGATATATAGGAAAGTTTTAGCTCTTCATTTACTATTGATGTTAGTATAAATAGAGTATAGATCACTATACTCTCATACCTACCTTTAATACTTTTTTTTTTTAAAAAAAAAAAGATTGTGATTGAATATAGAGTATATATATATAAAATTCGATAAGAGTTAGAAATCTCATCTAAATTGGATTATTATTTTAATTTTGTAAAATTTTCGTGATGCTATAATATTTTTTTAAAATACAAATACTTAAAAACTTAAAAATTTTATTTCATTTTTTATTAATTATTTTTATTAAATAATTAAAAAATATATAATATTTAATAATTAAATATATATATATATATATAAAACATTTAACTTTATTACTTAATTGTCCACATACCTTAGACATGGAACAAACCTAGTATATATATAAACACGGAATGGTTGTTAATATAAAATTTTCTAAATGAATAATTTTGAGAAAATATATTTAGTACTAAAAATAGTAAAAGCAATTTTGTTTACTATAGGGAATATTGGATTACTCTATTCTCTATCCTAAAATTAGGTTAGGTGCATGAAATTCTCCTTAAGCTTGTTTAAATCCTATGTACAACGAAAAAATATGCATCTAAAACAATTTTATGTTCTAGAAAACAAGATTTGAGAACTTACTTAGATTTAGATGTTCCCAAATCTAATCTTTGTGGTGAAGATTGTCGTAGAATAATTCAAAAGTCAAATTTGATCTCGTAGATCAACCTACGATCTTCCATCCGATTACTCAACCTCAAAGTTTGGCACTCAAATGAAAGTTTCGAAGGTGGAGGCTAGGGCTTTTTCTTTGGAATGCAAAGAGAATGGTGGTGAAAGACTGAAACTCTATCCCATAAGGGGTGTTTATAGGATTCCTACTTGCTTTAAGTAACTTGAGCTCATCTAAAGATTAGGTCACTTAATTTAACCCAAAAAGATTCTAATTGATTAATTAACCTAACAATACTCCAATTAATCAATTAACCTATTCCAAAGATACAGTTCATTGATTCCTATGCAACCTTACATAATTACCAAAACTCCTTTATATACATAAGTGAACAAAGAGTTAATTCAACCTTTATAAATCGTGTCATCAAAATATATAAGCTTGAACAAGGACCATTAGGGCATACAAGACAATATTGGTTCCCTTAGAATTCAATTTTGAAGTTGACTCATCATCCAATTATAGTGAGTCAACTACACTTCAATATGATATGTATATTACAACAACACAAAGTGTTTAGGTCCATGACCAGCTATCCATTGTATACAATTTTCCTATAAATTGGTATCCGTAATCTAATAAGATAAAAGTTATTAGCCTCTCAAAGTTACCTTTACTGTCTTTGAGTTACAAATCATACTATTGTGAGAACAATTAATATGTCCTAACTCACAAAAAACTTATGTTAAGTTCCAATTAAGGAACCACTATGATCATAGTTTGCCTTAACACACATCCATAGAATCGCCTAAGGGGATGCACTATCTCAAAGTCTATGGGATATCATAGTATTTCTATTGAGAATACTTATTGCCACCAACTTCCATTAACAGTGACCTAATATATAAAGAATATATAATCTCTTTAGGATATCACCCGTAGGTCAAATTCACCATTAACTTTGACACAAGCTTAACATAGTACCTTGATGAAATCATAATAACCTAATAATCTTACATCATGACTTATCGTAAGTTTGTCTAATGTGTAACCATATACACTAATACATTCACTATGGAAAACTCATCATGATGGCTAAGACCATTTATTCCTCCAATTAAAAAGTAGTACACTACAACCTCAAATAAATTGTTTATGAACAAATCATCTACTTGTTAAGAACTCAAGACTTGTATTTTTTATGCAACTAATAATGCACCTAAGTCACGTACAATACAAAAAATATAAGTCAAAATGCTTATAAGGTATAATCCATGAAACAAGAATAGATAAAAATGTGACTAGAACTTTATTAAATAAATAATAAACTTTGAATTTATTACATGTCATATTTTTAAGAGATTTATCGTAATGTTTGCAACTGATTATATGAATGCAATTAAAATTCTCTATTTAAGGTGTTGTTATTCATGTGAAATTGGTATATTAAAAGAAAAAATATTTATCATGATAAATATCTCAAATGTGGGGTTTCATTTGAAACCAACCCTTTTTAGTTTTTTTATTTATCTATATATTTATTATTATTATTATTTTTTTTTTTTATTACTCAAGGACCTCCTCCATAGTTGAAGAAGTTCAGAAAGCCTCTTTACTCATAGCTGCTAATGTAATTTATAGTGAATTGATTCAAGATAAATAGAATCGAAATATTTCTTACTTGTTTTTCATATTATAAAACTAATTGCTCTATATATTACTAAAAATATGAATCATACTATTTTTAATAATAAATAAAGATTTATAATAATCACATATTAATAATATTAGTATTAATTATTATTAATTGATCCTTTAACCATTATTTCCATAATTAGATTGAAATTTGAATTGGAAAAGTTATTATACTAGAGTTTATGGTTGAACCATGATTGAAATGTGATGTCAATATGATATTAAAATAAAAAATAATAACAATAAGTCAAGATTCTATGTTCTAAATATATTTATTTTGAGCCTTTGGATGTGCAAGATTACATCTTGGCCATCCATTTTAAATTTGAACCAAAAAAAAAAACAATGTGTTAGATTACATCTTGGCCATCAAATAATTATATTAAATATTTCAACAGATTGTATAATTGATTATTGTAAAAGATGATAACAATGTGTGGTGTATGGGATTAATTCCCTTGGCCGCCGGTTGGTAACATTGGTTAACCCGAAAATGTTTTTTTTAAAAAAAAAAATTTATTCATGTTGGTTGCCATGTGTTTTCACTCATTGGGCCAAAAAGTGGGTTTGGTACCAAAAAGTTTATATTTAGTTATTTAATTATTATTTTAGTCTTACTTTATTAGTTTTATATTTTATCATTGTTACTCAGAGTTTGTTGAAGAAATGTTTCAAAAGTAATTCTTATTCTTTAAAATAAAAAATACAAAAAATATATTTAACAATCAATAATTATTTTTTATTTTTTATTTTTAAAAATAGAAAATAATATATTTTCAAATAATATCTTTTAATTATTTTTATTATTTTTACTTATTTTCTAAGAATTGTTTTAAAAAATAATTATATAAATATATAGAACAATTAAAAATAAAAATAATTTTTAAAATATATTTTTAAAAAATATTAAAAATATGTTAAAAAAATTTTAGATTTTCAAATAAACTTTTATCTACAAAAATCAAGAAACAGTTTTCATAAATTATTTTTAAAAACTATTTTTTAAAATAGTTAATGGGCCCTTAAATTTCAGCTTTTTAATTTTTTTTATCAACTTAGGATTTTGACCTAACGTGGCATAAATGTTTATCTAAATGTTTCATTCATATATTTAATCATAAGCATATTAGGTAAGCAGCTTGCCTTTTATATTTTATTACTTTAATGATGTGGCATAAATATTTATTTATATTTTTCATATATTTAATCATAAGCATCTTATGCTGACATCCTACCTCGTTGCTAAAAACAAAAATAATAATAAAAAAATTGAATGTGGTTTTACCCATAAATTGAAAAACTTAAAAAATAAATAAAATTGTCTGCAAAAGATGACAAAGTTAATGATGCCGCCGAATGGATCCCACCTCTATAAAGAAAAGGGAAATTTGAACGAGGATTTCAAAAACATTGCATCTAAGCTACTCATTGACTTCCAACTTTTTTTTAGGTTATATATGACTTGGAGTCTTAAATTACGAAGAAGAGTATGGTGAAGTTAGAGAAAATAAAATTAAGGGCATACATGGGATCCTTTTTAAAAAATAATAATTTTGAGGATTTTTTTTTTAATCATTTTTTATATTTATATAATTATTTTTAAAAATTAAAATAGGTAAAATAATATAAGCAATTCAACTACATTTGTCTTCTACACTCAAAACGGCCAACTAACCCAAGAATGAAAATATCAGTAATCACAAATGTATCGGTATTATAATTTTACAAATATATCGGATGTATCAGAGATATATCGACAAATATTTTGAAAAAAATATCGGTAGACCTAAAATTGATTAAAATTTATAAAAATATAAGAAAAACTTCATAAAAATGTAATTAGAAGTATAATATATATTTTAAAGTTGTTTTATTAAAGAATTTGATATATGTATAATATAGTTTATTATATTTGATAATAATATCGTATGTATTAATAAAAATATGAATTTTATAAGTGTATATTTATTATTGAATTATATTAAATATTATTTCATAATAATTTAATGATATTTGATTATTATATGTCTAATTTTAATATTAAAATTATAATCTATTTAATTCAATTGTATTAAATAATATAAAATAAATTGTGATATATATATATATATATAATTTTTTAATATTTAATTAATCTATTAATGATATTAAAAACACTATAAAAAATTATTATGAGAATTTTTACATTTTAGTAATCAATTAAAAGAAATTTTTATATTTAATGATAAAATAATTATAATTAATTTTTTCTCTGATAGTATTCTTTTAATATTTTCTTTATATGATGGCTTTGAATTTGTATGTTTAGTGTAATATATTTAACAAAGACCAAACTTGTCCCAATAGTCAGGTGAGCTAAAAGCCAAATCTTTTGTTTGGATTTGATTCCCTTAACAGCAAAAAATGTAAGCATTTTTTATGTATTAAACGATATTTCTTCACATAATATCGTTTCCAGCCTCCCATAGCCTCCTATATATCCCGATATTTTCATACATGAGCTAACCAAAGTCAATGAGAACCATCCGCCTTGATGAGCCTCAGCCTCTCTCTTTCCTTCTGTTATAAGTACGCCTGAATCCAATCCAACTCCTTTTCAAATAAGAGATGGAATATTTGGGGTATGTGTTTGTAGGCATAGTGACTCTTTTGCTTGTATGCATTCCACATTGGCTTCGCAGTTGGAGGAAGCCCCAGTGCAATGGAAAGCTCCCACCAGGTTCAATGGGATGGCCAATTTTTGGAGAGACCCTTCAGTTTTCCACTCCTTATACTAACCGCGATGTCTCGCCTTTCATCAGAAAGAGAATGGACAGGTAAGTTAAGGGCTCTGCATGGTACCAAGGAAAGTTACCAGGGAAATGATTCTAGTGTACTAAGTATTAATCAACCTTTCTTCATCTCTCAGGTATGGGCCATTGTTCCGAACAAAACTGCTGGGGTGGCCATTTGTTATTTCAGCTGATCCAGACTTGAGCCGCTTCGTCCTCCAACAAGAAGGGAAATTGTTTCACTGCTGGTACATGGAAAGCTTTGACAATCTCTTCGGCCCACAGAATGTGCTTTCATCACAAGGGGCTCTGCACAAGTGCTTAAGAAGCCTGATTTTGAACCAATTTGGGTCCGAAAGCCTAAGAACTAGGTTTCTTTCTCAAGTTGAAGACTTGGTGCTGAAAAAACTGCAGTTGTGGTCCAACCATACCTCTGTGGATCTGAAAGAGGGCGTTACTTCGGTATGTTAACTCATGTCTCAGAAACTATTGGGTTATGTTTGATTACCTACCGAAAATTTGGAGGAAATTTAAAAAATAAAAAGATAAAGAAAAAAAAAAAAAAAGAGGAGAAAAGTAAAAATGAAAAAAAAAAAATAGATTTAAAAAATCAATAAATTATTTTTGAAAAAATATCCATGAAAATACCATTCATAAAGAAGTATGCATGTCCTAATTATAACAACTCTTTGATTTAATTCACAGATGATATTTGATTTTACTGCTAAAATGATTTGTAATTACGATGAGTCGAAGACACCAGAGAAGCTGAGAGAGAACTATTCTGCTTTTCTCGGTGGTTTGATCTCCTTCCCTCTGAACGTTCCTGGAACTTCTTACTGGAAATGCCTAAAGGTAACATGTTCAGTACCTCAAGGAACTACATTAGGACTCAAATTAAAATTGTTTAGGCTTTTATCTATTGATCAATCTTCAACCTCCGATTACATTAGGGTCGTGAAAGGGCAAGGAAAACACTAAGGAATATGTTGCTTGAGAGGCTAGCATCACCGGAAAGGGAGGACAAGGATTTGATGGATTTTATTATACAGGAAATGAAGAAGGATGAAACTATCCTAACTGAGGAAATCGCTGTGGATTTACTCTTTGGGCTTCCTTTTGGTGCTAATGAAACCACTTCCTCTACTCTTGTATTAGCCGTTCAATATCTCGGTAGTCATCCTTCGGCATTGGCAGAGATAACAGTGAGCAATAATTAACACTACATTTTGAAGATTTTCACTACTACTAAACTTCTTCATTGTGCCTATCACCACTTTTGTTGCTTCATTTTTCGATTTGCAGAAAGAGCATGAATCGATTCTAAGGAACCGAAAACAAAAGGACTCTGGAATCACATGGGAAGAGTATAAATCCATGACCTTTACCATGATGGTAAGTCAACAGAATCAGCTTGTTTTATGAAGGAAAAAAAAAAAGAGTTGGTGAGAATCTAGCTTCATTGTTTCAGTGTTGCAAAATTTCACTGCAGGTTGTCAATGAAACTGTTAGGATGGGAAGTATTCTCCCTTCTATTTTCAGGAAAGTGGCCAAAGATATTGAAATAAAGGGTAAGATTTGGATCGATTAAATTGTACTAATGTTTCAACTTATAGATTAATTGGACACATTTTGAATTGAAGTGCACATGCATTGAGTAGGGTACACGATTCCAGCTGGGTGGATGGTTCTGGTCGCTCCTCCAGCAGCCCATTTCAACCCCAATGTACACAAGGATCCCCATGTCTTCAACCCATGGCGATGGCAGGTATAGTTATCTGTATGTTTCCATTAAGAATAGGTTTTTCAATTTATCATTTCATCCTATTTGTGATACTCATTTGGAGAAGAGTTAAAAAAATGACTTGAGTTTAGCATTTAAGGTCCTGGTAATTTTTCTTGAAATCGGTTTTCCATGTTTTCTTGAAAACAGTTTTCTATTCTTTAAAAGAGAAAATGGCCTTTCAACTTAGAAAAAAGGGTTTAATAAACTTTTAACAAAAACCCAAGTTTTTAAAAATTTGTTGCAAATCAAATTTTTTCTTTTACATATTTTTAATGTTTTTAAAATAGGACCAGTTATTGAACCGAAAAAGTTATCGGTTCACCGATTCACTTATCGAACGGACGGTTGAACCGATGATATCATAAATATATAATTTATAAATTATTAAAATTTAAAATAATTTTAAAAATAAAAATAATAATTTATATATTATTTAAAAATTAAATTTATTTGAAAATCAGAAAATTAGTTTCAAATTAGAAATTTAAATTAAAATCATAATTTTAATTTAAAATTTAAAATTTTAATATTCATTTTTAAATATAAAAAACTTATTTTAAAATCAAAAATTTATTTAAAATTTTAATGTTTTCATTAATTTAAATTAAAATCATCAGTTTTAAACATCATGGAGTAAAAACATAATAAATATAAAAGAAAATAAATAATAATAATAACATGAGGTAAAAAATAATTTTTAAAAAAAAATCTAAAAAGGGGTGGAGAGGAGCGGGCAAAAAAGGGAAGAGTTTTTCCAGCATGGGAAGTTTCGGTGGGGTCACGAGAGGGAGGGTGGGGGGTGTGGTTTCCAATGCGAGGGGTGGCTTTGCAGGGGGAGGGGGGGTCCTGCTGGCGAGGGATGGCAACAATGGGAAAAAAAAAATGTTAAACTGGACGGTTTGGAGGGAATCATCCGGTTCGTCGGTTAGACCACCGGTTTAACTGGCTTAATTCCTATCCGACTACTTTCTTGCCCAATTGACCAGATTAGAACCGTGACGCAAGTCCGATCCGAATTTTAAGATCATGATATTTTTTTATTATTTTTTAAAAAATATTCCAAGTAATATTTAAAAATATAGAGCATACTTTAAAAACTTTTATATTGTATATGAATATGTAATACCAACCGAGAAAACAATTTTTTATATTTGAGGTTGTAAATATAATTTCATACATGAAAACAATTGAGAACTGAAGACATTCCTAACAATTGGTTCTTTACTACCAAAACAACAGGGTCAAGAAATGAATTCAGGTTCGAATGCTTTGATGGGTTTTGGTGGAGGAATCAGACTTTGTGCGGGAGTTGACTTTGCCAAACTTCAAATCGCCATTTTCCTACACCATCTGGTCACAAAATACAGGTAATATACTGTTTACACATGGTTGAGGCATGTAATTAGTCAATTAATTGATTCACTCATTTGCTCCTTAATCATACTCCAAGTGGTACGATGATACGTACTAACATATGATGAATTATCCGTTAAATTAGGTGGGAGGTGATCAAGGGAGGAGAGGTTGTTTGGCGGCAGTCTACTGGACCCACGTTTCCAAACGGTTTTCACGTTCAAATATCTGAGAAAACTAAGTGAAGATGGTCCTATGGAAGCATAAATAACTTGAACATGAGTATTTCAGCATGTGTTCCCAAATAATATACTTGTGGTCATTGGTCATCGTGGGTTTGTATCTCCATTATGGTGGGAACTGTCTCACCTTGAAAAACAAAGTGTAACATGAAGGTTGTCTATTTATATCATTGTTTTCCATAGACTAAAAGCAATTTTTGGTGTAGAGGTTAGAGCAAGAATAATGTGCACGAATGGCCAAGCTTAGGAGACACTCTATTCGTAGCCAAACAAGCCCTAATAGGCATGAAGACTTCCCTTGCTGGTTGGCATGATCCTCTTGGACATATGTCATCCAAAGTTCTAAACTTTCTAGTATCTCAACATAATCTACTACTAGTTAATAGTTCTTTGTTTTCCTTCTGTGACTCTTGTCTATGTGATAAGAGTCATCGACTTCCCTTTAGTATCTCTACTCTTCAAAGTCATGGCCTTTTGAACTTGGATTGTGAGTGAGGCTTTATTTAAATTGATACCTTGGGCTTTAATGTTTTATTTGGATAAAATTACGCTTAATTAATTTTAACTATTTCGTGTGGATCATTGGATTGAACAATGGATTTTAATTAGTTAATTTGGGCTTGGCTTATTGATTGGATTTAGAACATAGATTATAATCGATTTTGGGTTGGAGTACTTTTAAGTTAGTTTGGGCCTTAGATGATTACTTTGGGCTGTGCTTTTGGTCAACTTAATTTGGACTTCCTTTAATTGATGGTAGGCTGATTCCAAGGTTCACATGCCAACTCCTCCCATTTTGTTCGTTTATGCAATTCATCATATCTTTGTAGGCATCTTTGCATTATATGCAATATTGGATTTCATTTTCATTGATTAATTAATTGAATCTTTATATTGCCCTCAATTCATTAGCACATAGAGATGACAAGTTTTTTCTAGCATCCACCCCACTCTTAATAGAATGAGTTTGAAATTTAAATAAACATGTTAGTGTATTACCTTATCCAATCTGACCTCACTCCAATTATATATAAAATTAATTTTAAATTTTAATTTAATTTAATTTTTATTTTCCTATTTTTAATATATAATAATAATAATAATAAAATATTTTTCAATAAAATAAGTTATAATAAATTATAATATTTAAATTATTTATAAAATATATTTATTTTAAAATAATTAAAAAATAAAATAAGATAATTTCAAAAGAAAGTTATGCAAGGTAGTACGGAGCAAGTATAAGAATTTCACATATCCACCATACCTCACTTAAATTTTTAAATGGGACAATGATAAGAATTATTTTGAATAAATGGGATGGGATTGGGATGGGAGTCCCATCCCGAACTCACCCCATTGTTATCCTTATTAGTAGCAAGCAAATTGAACTTAGCTTAGTAAGTGTACCTATGTCTTCTTCAAATCAAATGGCAGTTTCACAACTACCACCTTATTTTTCTCTAAAAGTTAAATAGGTTTTTAATTTTCTTATTTTGTTTTTCTCCTTTTAAAATAAAGTAAAATTATTTTTCTCTAGAGGCTAATTAGGTTTTTAATTTTCTTGTTCTGTTTTTCCCTTTTTAACATAAAGCAAAATTGGGGTGACTTCAAGATTTTTCACAAATAAAAAATATTTTCCAATAAATAAATAAAAAGATGCCTACCTATCTAGGCTAATTCATAAATTATGGAAGCTCATTAAGCATGTTGGGAAGCTGACCATCAGCCCAACCCCACATAGAAGCCTACCTATCTAGGCTCATCCATCCCAACTCGTATAGAAGCCCACAATTCAAAATCTATTACTTAGTCATCCAGACTTGTCACAGTTCAACATCATTTATAATTCTTGTCACACTTTGATTCAAATATTGGTTTAAATTTAGATAATAAAAATAAAAATAAATAAATAAAAACAACAACAACAACAACAACTTTGAATGAGTGGCTTCGAAGTAGAATTTCTCAAATACCTTTAAAATATGACAATCATCGGTTTTGATTTTTTATTTTAAAGAGATGTTCACATAACTATTCGTAATTTTTTGCTTGCAGTTGTGAAGTATTGTAATTTCAAACATAAACAATAAATATTTTTCTTTGTATTTTAATCTTATTTTTGTTGTATCAATAAGCTTTAATACAAGCATATTAATAAAAGAACACAAAAATAAAATGATTCATAAAGGTACATGAAATTCTTACGTAGTTTAATCAACTATACTTATATTAACAAATAAGATAAATCATTCCATTATATTATAGAAAACATTATAGGGATAAAAAACAAACATAATTATTAGGTTTCATAATATCTTATATTTTCTCATTATCTATACTCTAAACCATTAGCCCTCTTACTCTACTAGGTGTCTCCATTCTCCCTCACATCTCTATTAATCTCATAGTTTTCACAATTCATCTCCATCTCATCTTATCACTTTTTCCTTTCATGACTTAAAAAATTTATCAAAATATTTCTACCAAGTTACCTTATTCTATAAAGAATTTAATGATAATCACATATGAACTCTGGATATATTCTATATAATATTCTTCTTATAAAAATTAATACATACAAATTAAGAATTTGAGACATTTCCAAGTTCCCTTAAGAGTTACATTCGTAACTTAATGTTATATTCACATGATGATATTCTATCTTTCCAAGAGTACTACCTTGTCATCGTCATTTCAGTGACTCATAGGGTTTCCCTGATCTTAGTCTTTTTGGTTCTTGACAATGGTCGCCACCTCTCCCAAGACCAAAATGATTATCCTTGTCGAATGGGTCTACATCCATCCCAAAATTCAAAGTGAAATTTATGATTTGCCCATTCCTAGTCGTCCCATCTTAAATCAATTTTTCATTTATCTATGATACACATCTTTCTTTTATGTCTTGCTCTCCTCAAGTCCAAGGTCCTATCATGCACCAAAGTTCATCGATGAAAAAACAATTGACTGAACTTTTAATTACAATTCTTTCTACAATCCACTTTTATGTTTTATCCTCTTTGTTTTTCCTGAAATCTTGAAACTAGGTTCTTATAGACGTCTTCAACCAAAGTTCATCCCAACATCTTCAACTAAAGCTTACACCAACATCTTCAACCAGGCTTATATATATATATATATATAAGTATAAGTTAGAATGCAATTTTGTGACTGTCTTTTATCCAAATTTTTTCAAATATTTACTGAAGTGTCATATATTTCATTTAATACTTTTTAAAAACGTTTCAAACCTATTTCAGGATATTAGATGATTATTTATTATCATAGATATATGAATATAATAAAATTAAATATTAATATTATGTAAGCAAATGGGAAAATATATAGAATTATTTATTTTTAAAATTAATATTAGGGAAAGCATCATAAATTTAAAATATAACCTATATTGAATTTATCCTTCAATATGAAAAATAAAAATACATGTATATGTACATGCATACATATATATATAAATACATGAATATGAATTTATTTATTTATCATCCACAATACATGAATATAAATTTATTTTTCATTTATTAATGTAGAGAGTTACTGATAAACTCTTTTGTATAAAATTTTTCTATTATGTTTTTAAAAATATTTAGAAAAATTATGCTTAAAATTTTTTTCTATTATATTTTTGTAAAATATTTAAAAAGGTATATTTTATTATCTGAAATATATAAAATGATATAATAGATCATTTAATTAAAAATGTGATATTAATTGATCAATTTATAAACAAATATATCAATATATTATCCTATAATAGGATTATATTAATAGAAAATATGTAATAATATATTATTTTTTATGTTTCTTTCAATTATTTTATAATTTTTATAATTAATTTAGTTTTTATTCTTATAAATGAGATTTATTTTACAAGTTATATATTTTTTTAATTCAGGACTTTTAATCATTACTTCAAACAAATTTATAAAAGTTATGGTAATTTTAATTATAATAATTTAGTGTTTTAAAATTAATATCAATAATTTAATATTCAAAAATAATTTTTAATTTGTAATTTTTAATAATTAATCTATTGTTGTTTTTGAAATCACTCTTTCAATATATAAGAAAAAATATTAGCATAAATCATCTAAAAATTTCTGATAGTAATTTGATTTTAAATGCATTCTTATTCTTGTGAATAGTAAAATAATAAAATAAGAATAAAGATAATTAGTATTAAATATTTTAAAATAAATTTGAAATTTATTTCTTTATAAAATAATGTGAATTAGAGGAAAAATTAAGGGAAAAGTGGAATTTGATCCACTAATATGAAAATATATGGAAAAAAGAATCTCAGATTTTTTAAATTAGTATTATCTTCATCTATTTAAAAATAATTTGAAATACATGCACTTTTTAAATAATCATCTAATTATTTTCAAAAATATTTTTTTACTTATCATGTCATTCAAATCAATTGACAATTAGATTTGTCTATATAGATGTTTTCATTCCTTTTAATATTTTATTATTATTATTGTATTTTGTTATTTTATTATTTGGGATTTTTTTTTTTTTTAGAAACAAACACCTCGTAGGATTCTTATTTTAGTTTCTTGAAAGTTTAGAAAATATTGTGCAAAAAAAATCCCATTTAAAAAAGATTAATATTTTTTTTTTTCCTAGAATTTGAAGAGAAAATATTGTCAAACAAATCCTATTTAATCATAATTACCAATTCAAAAAGTAATAAGGTTCTTTATTAAATAATACATAATACGTTTAATAATATATAATTATTTTAATTATGATTAATTTATTTAATATAAAATAATTATTTATTTATTTACCTTTATACTATATATCAAAGTATGACCATATTGTAAAATATTTTACATTTGAAAAACTCTTACAACAAATTTTATTCTCTATTATATTAAACAACTATTAATATTATATAATAAATACAAATTTATTATTTATTTATTTATTACCAAGAATATGAATTTATTTTTAACTTATTAATACTAGAATAAACTTTTTTTTTCTCTTTCAAATCCCTACTTTATAATGTTTCTAGAGAAAAACGAATTTCCTAAATAATAAAATAAAATAATAATAATAAAATATTTAAAAGCATCTACATGACAAGTAAAGGGACATTTTTTAGAATAATTGGATGATTCATTAAAACGAGCATGTATTTCAAATTATTGTTAAATAGATGAAGATAATACTAATTTAAAAATTTTAAGGTTCTTTTTTCCATATATTTTCATATTAGTGAATCAAATCTCACTTTTCCCAAAAACTAATATATGAATATACTACAATTTTGAATCCCTTGATAAAATCAATCCATACAAAATAATGTTCATCTCTTTAATCAACACTCAAAAACTAAAAGCTTCATAAGAATGATGAAAGAAATATGAGAGAGAAAAAAAAACATTGAAGAGAAACATTAAACACAAATTTGTCAAAGTGAAATGCTACGCATTATCCATGATGATTGCTCGTGGAATTCTGAATCGACATACGATGTTTTTTCAGACAAACTTGGAGACATCTTTGTCTTTGATACTAGCATGGGTTTCTGCCTCCACTCACTTGCTAAAATAATCGGTTGCAACAAGCAAAAACTTCTTTTGCACTGCTCCATAGGGCAAAGGCTCAACTATGTCCATCCTCCATTATGCAAACAGCCAAGGCCTTGTGATAGGGTTGAGGGTTTCCAAAGGTACACGGGGAATGGGAGCGTGTCATTAACACCAATCACATTTTGTGACATAACTTTCAACGTCTTACTCATGGTGGGCTAATAGTATTCTTGCATGTAAGTGCGGTGGGCCAAAGTTCGTCCACTTGGGTGATTGTCACATACCCCTTCATGGAGTTCGGCTAGGACATACTTAGCCTCTGGCTCGCTTAAACACTTTAAGTATGGACTTTCAAATGATCATTTATAAAGTTAATCATTAATTAAAGTGAAGCGTGCTACTTGTATGCGAAGTTTGTGTGCTTGCTTACTATCTTTTGGTACATCCCCTACTTGAAGGTATGTTGTGATGTCGAGCATCCATCTTAAGTCTATTTGATCGATATTGCATACTAGCCCAGGAATGATGGAAGGTGCGACTTTGAGGTAGATAGGCAAAATTACTATCCCATTTATAGGAAAAGTGGCAACTACCCCGGCTAGTGCATCGACATTTCCGTTCTCTTCTCATGGCACCCTTCTTATGATCCACTCATCTAGCTTTTTCAGGCGTTCTTCCACCATGGCGAGGTATCAGGTCATACGTTCATCCTTTGCTTCATACTCTCATTGAATCTGCCTAACAATTAATTAAGAGTCGCTTTTGATTTTCAACTTGGTTACGACTAACATTAGGGCAAGATCTAGTCCGGCTAGCACAGCTTCATATTTTGCCTTGTTATTGGAAATCGGGAAGCTGAGGCAGATAGCTTGTTCCATTAGTTCCCCAGTGGGTGAGGACGGGCCAAACCTACTCCAGATCAAGACACCCTAGACACTCCATCTACATGAAGTGTCCATCATTGCTCTCGAGGGCAATCGGCCAAATATGTTTGATTTTTAAGGAGTTTAGTAATAAAGTCGGCTATAACCTACCCTTTTAAGGATAACCATGGCTGATACCTGATCTCATACTCACTCAACTCGATTGCCCATTTCAACATCCCTCCAAAAAAGTCTGGCTTATGCAAGGTGACTCAGAGCAGTTGGTTTGTAAGTACGGTCACTTGATGAGCTTGGAAATATGGACGAAGCTTTCGAGCGACACTCTTTAGTGCTAGAATAGTTTGCTCTACTTGGGAATACCATATCTCAGCATCCATCATTGTTTTGCTCACATAATAGATGGACCTCTGCTCCATCTCTCATATATGTTGAAACATGACGGCGCTGACAGCGTAATCAGATAAGACCAATACATGTAGAGTTCTTCATCGGACTTGAGGCTGTTTAGAATAGGTGGTTCAATGAGGTAGCGCTTAACTGCCTCAAATGCCTACTTACATTTGTTTGTCCAGCTGAACGTACTTGTCTCCTTAAGTGTGAGAAAGAAAGATCACAACTTATCTATAAAACGAGTTATGAAACTGCCTAAAGCCATGAGACAACTTGTGAGGTGTTGCAATTCCTTTTTGTTGCTTGGAGCGAGTGTTTTGAGGACGGTTTTCACTTGAACAGAATTAACTTCAATTCCCCTTTGGGTTACCATAAACCCTAGAAATTTCCCTGCACTTATGTCGAATACATATTTAGCTAGATTAAGTTTCATGTTGAATGCCCGCATCAGATGAAATGCTTCTTCCAGGTGTTGGACGTGCTTAGCTCGGATCTCGCTCTTTACAACAATGTCATCAATGTAGACTTCCACAGTTCGATCGATTAAGGGCTTGAAGATTTTTATTATTAGTCTTTGGTAGGTAGTGTCAGCATTCTGGAGTCCAAAAGGCATGACTCTCTAACAATATAGTCCTTGTGACGTGACAAAAATTGTTTTCTCCTTGTCTAGTTGGAACATAGGGATCTAGTGGTATCTAAAAAAAACATCTAGAAATGAGAGCATCTCATGCCCAGCGATAGCGTCAACTATCTGATCTATCTAGGGCAAGATAAAACTATCATTTGGACAGATATTATTCAAGTTGGTGTAATCAAAGCAAACTCTTTACCTTCCATCTTTCTTTGGGACTACCACCATGTTTGTCAACCAATCCGGATATTTGATTTATCTGATGAATCCAGTCATCAATAGTTTGTCAATTTCCGTATTGATGATTTTTTTTTCTGTTTAGATGAAAACGTCGGATCTTCTGCAAGATAAGCACGAGGTGGGTGAGATGTTGAGCTTATGGGAGGGCACAGTCGGATGGATTCCCAGCATGTCTAAGTGAGTTCAGGCGAAGATGTCCTTATTGCATTAAAGCATATTCCTTAGTAGTTCCAATTCATCTTGCACAAGTAAGGAATTGGTGTAGGTGATTTGATCTGTGTCATGTGAGATGAGTAGTGATTAGAGTGGATCAACTATGAATGGATCCTTCTCCACCAAACTCAGTAACTACTATTATTTCCTTACGTTTGATGGCTCGGGATGTGCCTCCTCACTGGTCTGATGTCCGGACTCTAGCGCCACCTGATAGCATTATCATGCAGCTAGTTAGCTACCAAGGAGATTGACTTGTCCTATTTCTATGAGGTAACTTACCATTTGATGGTACGTAGAAGGAGTGACTTTCATTTTGTGAAGTCATGCATGTCTCATAATGCTATTGTATGGAGATAGATCGTCAACCATCAAGAATCATACGCTCATTATGACCGGGTCAGCTTGAACGAGCAATATAACATCGCCTAAAAGGGTTGTTGTAGCTCTATTGAATCTGGATAGCAGACGTCCTAGATTCTCTAGGGCAGATGGCGAGTAGCTCATTTGCCTATAAACCGACATTTGTAAGAGATCAGTTGAACTACTCAGATCAACTAGTATTCTCTGCATGTCGAATCCACCCACTCCCAACATTACGATCAAGGCGTCTTCATGTGGTTGCAACACCCAATTGACATCCATAGGCAAGAAGGTGATTGTGTCATCGATTTGAAACACACTTCCTTCTACGAAGGTGCCTTGGACGGAACCAATCTGTTCTCTTACAGAAGTCGCGTGGAGTAACCTTCGCCTTTGCCACCTAGAGTTACGTTTGTCTTCTATTGGATCTCCGTGTATATAGTTAATGACAGCTCTAAGGACTACCGGAGATGCAATGGGTTGGGTGGCTGCCTCTAGTGTCACCTCTCTTTGCCCGCTTGTTGTGCGGATGTACTACTTAAGGTGTTCGGGTCTAATGAGTTTTTCCACCAAGTAACGCAAACTCTTGCATTGTTCAATGGTGTGGCCATGATCCCTATGGTAAGAGCACATTTTGTTCTGATCCCGTCTATCCAGATCTATCTTATTTGTCTTCAGTCATCTGAAGTTTGACAGGTCACAGATCTGCGGGAGGAGTTTCTCATAAGAGATACTTAGGGGAGTGAGTCTCTCTTGTTGTTGTTGTCAGTTGTCTTGTCTTCTGCTACTTTACATCATTTGGTTAGAAGGCTTAGAACTCTTTGTTCTATCATTCTTGGTCAGCTATTTAGTGACCAAGACTTGTTGAGAGGCTACTCGAACATCATCTTCAAGCATAGAATACTTGTCTACCTACTTGAATAGGTCATCCATTATTATAGGCGGCTTCTTCGCAAAAAACTCAAAAATAGAGTGTCTAGGCTAATGCTTTACTTGAAGATCTATAGGATGGCATCCATACTACATGATTCTACTTAAAGCACTGCTTGTCCAAATCGCTTCATGAAATCCCTTAGCATTTCATTTTCCTGCAACTTGATGTTCTGCAAGGTGCTTATGTTCTACTTTTAGCGAGAGAAACATAGGTAGTGACTTACAAAGGCTTCTAAGATGTCTCAGAATGTGTTCATGGAACTCTGTGAGATGCAATGGAACCAGGAGAGAGCTTGGTCGTGTAAGCTGGTCGGAAAGACCTTGCACATTAGCACATCATTCTCTATGTCGAGGGTCATGAGCTGTCTAAAGTGCATGATATAGTCAAACGAATCGCTCATTCTATCATACATTGTGAACTTGGGCACTATGAACCCTTTGGGCCACTCATGGCTAATGATATGAGGGTCAAACGGCTTGGAAATGATGTCATCCAACCATCAGCTGATAGAGTCAAGTGGGGCTCACGTTGTTGGCACTCTCATCTACTATTGCCTTAATGGTCGAGAAGGTCATCTGGATGTGGTTACTACAGCTGGCTGTCCTAGACGTGTCCTTAGGTGTCTGACATACGCAATTGTCCTTCCATGCCTATTGCTTAGGGTCCTAGTCGGGCTCGTTTCACATCAAATAAATGTGACCCTCTGTCGCGCCTCATTTTCCTTAATGCCCGAGTAAAGTTGGGTCTTCGTCCGACTATGTTTGACAAGCTAGCAAAGGCTTCTCCCCGAATCATCTCGAGTAGCTGTTAGAGGAGAACTTTGTGCCCCCGATGAAAGATGCCTCAACAATTCATCGTGAGGATCTTTGCCGGCTTTGAGTGTGACAACTTTGAAAGGGGCCCACTGTTGACATTTGAGCCTACAACTCTTCATTATTTTTTCTTAGTCATTCTATTTGGTGAAGCAGAGTCTACATCCACCACTCATTTTCTCATTGGCATCTTTCCATTCTTTTGCGCTAAACAAAATAGTCTTCATCACTTATAGCTAATGATTGGTTTCTGGAGGGTGTTGACATCCTTAGTCGATTCCCACATACGACGCCAATGTTGGTGTTGTGCCAACTGGATGCAGGCCCGTCTAGTTTCACCAGAATCAGATGGATTACTTCCTTACACAAAAGGATGTCCAGATAAGTGGTCCGAGCATGCCCCTCCGAAGCTTAAGTCAGAATCTAGCGAGGATGAATCCAACTTTTTGAATGGCTATATGCATACGTACCTTTTTCATGCTTCTAGAAAGGTTTTTATAGAACGTATGACACCATCGTCACAACGTTGTTTGTGCATTCATGTCCTTCATGTGCTGATGAATGTCGTCATGATAAATATTATGCCTTAATAAGATAATCAATGTCATTTTCTCAACGCGAATTGGGCAATCATACCAAATAAGAACTGCTGATTGGTGTCATTTGTTGTCTGTCATATAAGAATTTCATATTGTGTTGTTGATTATGCATTTATGTTTGTCAATGTCACTAATTTGCGCATAACGATTGAGAAACATTGATTTTCAGGCGTAAATGTTGTTTTGATTGTCGCTTAGGCATTAACAACAGTTAATCATCCGCTCAACGTCTAGAATTTCCAACTAGCTTAGTTTGTCCGTCTAGAAATCCCAGTTGGCTTGGTCTATCCATTCTATTTGACATTGGAGAAGAAGGAAATTTGTCTTTCCTTTTGCACCAAACGAAGCTTGCCTTGGTCCAAACGGATTATTCGCTTATCTTGGACAACCAAAGGGTCTTAAGCTTGTGTAAGACACGTGGAGGGAAGCCCCCACATCTTTTAGTTGTTTTTTTATTATTTTTACTTATAAAAATAAGGATTGTTTTAAAAAAATAATTATACAAATATGTAGAATAATTGAAAATAGAACACTAGATATCAAAATAATTTTTAAAACATATTTTAATATATTAAAAATATGTTAAAAATATTTTAGACTTCCAAATAGACTTTTATCCACCAAAATCAAGAAACAGTTTTCAAAAACTGTTTTCAAAAACTATTTTTTAGAATTATTTTTTAAAACAATTACCAAATAGGACCTTATATTTCAGCTTTTTTATTTTTTTATCATGTTATGATTTTAACCTAACGTTGCATAAATGTTTATCTAAATGTTTCATTCATATATTTAATCACAAGCATATTAGGTAAGCAGCTTACCTTTTATATTTTATTACTTCAATGATGTGGCATAAATATTTATTTATATTTTTCATATATTTAATCATCATATGCTGACATCCTACCTCAATACTAAAATCAAAAATAATAATAAAAAAATTGATTGCGGTTCTCCCCATAAGTTGTAAAACTTAAAAAAATAAATATAAATATAAATAAATAAATAAAATTATCTGCAAAAGATGGAAAAGTTGAAATTTTGAATGAGGATTTCAAAAACATTGCCTCCAAGCTCATTGACTTCCAACTTTTTTTTGGGTTTTATATCATCCCACGTGGAGTCTTCAATTAAGAAGAAGAGTATCCGTGAAGTTTGAGAAAATAAAATTAAGGGCCTACATGGAATCCTTTTTTAAAAAAATAATAATTTTGAAGATTTTTTTTTCATCATTTTTCATATTTGTATAATTATTTTTAAAATAATTTTTAAAAATAAATAAAAACGATAGAAGCAATTCAACTATATTTGATTTTCAAACAACCTCTAAGGTCTTCCGCAGTCGAGGGCCAGCTAATCAAAGTCAATGAGAACCATCCGCCTTGATGAGCCTCAGCCTCCCTCTTTCCTTCTGTTATAAGTATGCCTGAATCCAATCCAGCTCCCTTTCAAATTAGAGATGGAATATTTGGGGTATGTGTTTGTAGGCATTGTGACTCTTTTGCTTGTATGCATTCCACATTGGCTTCGCAGTTGGAGGAAGCCCCAGTGCAATGGAAAGCTCCCACCAGGTTCAATGGGATGGCCAATTCTTGGAGAGACCCTTCAGTTTTCCACTCCTTATACTAACCGCGGTGTCTCGCCTTTCATCAGAAAGAGAATGGACAGGTAAGTTAAGGGCTCTGATTGGTACCGAGGAAAGTTACCAGGGAAATGATTCTAGTGTACTAAGTATTAATCAACCTTTCTTCATCTCTCAGGTATGGGCCATTGTTCCGAACAAAACTGCTGGGGTGGCCATTTGTTATTTCTGCTGATCCAGACTTCTGCCGCTTCGTCCTCCAACAAGAAGGGAAATTGTTTCACTGCTGGAACATGGAAAGCTTTGACGATCTCTTCGGCCCACAGAATGTGCTTTCATCACAAGGGGCTCTGCACAAGTGCTTAAGAAGCCTGATTTTGAGTCAATTTGGGTCCGAAAGCCTAAGAACTAGGGTTCTTTCTCAAGTTGAAGACTTGGTGCTGAAAAAACTGCAGTTGTGGTCCAACCATACCTCTGTGGATCTGAAAGAGGGCGTTTCTTCGGTATGTTAATTCATGGTCTCCGAAACTATTAGGTTATGTTTGATTACCTATGGAAAATTTGAAGGAAAATAAATAAATAAATAATAATAAAAAGATAAAGGAAAAAAAAAGAGAAGAAAAGTAAAAATGAAAAAAAAAAAAGATTTAAAAAATCAATAAATTATTTTTCAAAAAATATCCATGAAAATACCATTCCTATTGCTAAGAAACCAACAAAATATCCATGAAAATACCATTCCTAAAGAAGTATGCATGTCCTAATTATAACAACTCTTTGATTTAATTCACAGATGATATTTGCTTTTACTGCTAAAATGATTTGTAATTACGATGAGTCGAAGACACCAGAGAAGCTGAGAGAGAACTATTCTTCTTTTCTCAGTGGTTTGATCTCCTTCCCTCTGAACATTCCTGGAACTTCTTACTGGAAATGCCTAAAGGTAACATGTTCAGTACCTCAAGGGACTACATTAGGACTCAAATTAAAATTGTTTGGCCTTTTATCTATTGATCAATCTTCAACCTCCGATTACATTAGGGTCGTGAAAGGGCAACGAAAACACTAAGGAATATGTTGCTTGAGAGGCTAGCATCACCGGAAAGGGAGCACAAGGATTTCATGGATTTAATTATACAGGAAATGAACAAGGATGAAACTATCCTAACTGAGGAAATCGCTGTGGATTTACTCTTTGGGCTTCCTTTTGGTGCTAATGAAACCACTTCCTCTACTCTTGTATTAGCCGTTCAATATCTTGGTAGTCACCCTTCGGCATTAGCAGAGATAACAGTAAGCAATAATTAACACTACATTTTGAAGATTTTCACTACTACTAAACTTCTTCTTTGTGCCTATCACCACTTTTGTTGCTTCATTTTTCGATTTGCAGAAAGAGCATGAGTCGATTCTAAGGAACCGAAAACAAAAGGACTCTGGAATCACATGGGAAGAGTATAAATCCATGACCTTTACCATGATGGTAAGTCAAAAGAATCAGCCTGTTTTAGTAAGAATACAAAATAAAAAGTTGGTGAGAATCTAGCTTCATTGTTTCAGTGTTGCGAAATTTCATTGCAGGTTGTCAATGAAACTGTTAGAATGGGAAGTATTCTCCCTTCTATTTTCAGGAAAGTGGCAAAAGATATTGAAATAAAGGGTAAGATTTGGATCGATTAAATTGCACTAATGTTTCAACTTATAGATTAATTGGACGCATTTTGAATTGAAGTGCACATGCAATGAGTAGGGTACACGATTCCAGCTGGGTGGATGGTTCTGGTCCCTCCTGTTGAGGCCTTGCGTCCCTGTGATCCACGTTGTTGCCAGGTAGGCGCACGATCTCAACCACTATTGAGTTCTTGTTCAGTTGTGCCTGCAAAAGATGCCCGGACAGAGTGTCCGGACACACCCTCCGATGGTTTTGTCAGTCATAGTTATGGAGAAGAAGAGAAGTTTAGCACAGTCGGTATTTTACTAGGTATATCCAACTTACCTTCTTCCTTGTGTGAAGGTCTATATATATGGTAGCAGAGGTTCTCTCTCCTCCTTTAATGATGGAAGACTTTTTGGTTTATCATGATGCCCCTAGTTGGTGGCAGGGACATCCTCGCCCTACAGGCGGCTGTCAGAGATCATGGGATGTGACCAGCCATCACTTCTGTCTTTTCACTCTGCAAGCGTTGGAATGTGGCCTGTGAGAGGACGTTAGAATGACGTATTGGGGGCATGCTTTCCTTGGTCAACAGTCCAAGCACTTATATCCGGATGGAGTATGGCGGTGGCCCGGATGTGGCGCCTGCGGGTGCCGCGTGCCTTTCTCTGAGGGAGTCCGGATGGGAGAACCGCGCCATGTGTACATTTGGGAGGATCCGGATGAACTTCATCCGGATAGAGATGCGTGGCACGTGTTATCAGGGGGAGGGGTCCCTACACCTCCTCCAGCGGTCCATCTCAACCCCAATGTACACAAGGATCCCCATGTCTTCAACCCATGGCGATGGCAGGTATAGTTATCTGCATGTTTCCATTAAGAATAGGTTTTTTCAATTTATCATTTCATACTATTTGTGATACTCATTTGGAGAAGAGTTTAAAAAAAAAAAAATGACTTTAAGGTCCTGGTAATTTTTCTTGAAATCAGTTTTCCATGTCTTCTTGAAACAGTTTTCTATTATTTAAAAAAGAAAATGGTCTTTCGACTTAGAAAAAATGGTTCGACAAACTTTTAACAAAAACCAAAGTTTTTGAAAATTTGTTGCAAATCAAATTTTTTTTTTTTACATATTTTCTAATATTTTCAAAATCGGATTGATTATTAAATTGGAAAAGTTATCTGTTCATGGTTCACTGGTCTCATCGGCAGTCGAACTGGTGACGTCATAAATATATAATTTATAAATTATTATAAAAATAATAATTATTATAATTTATATATTATTTAAAAATTAAATTTATTTAAAAATCAAAAAATTGGTTTCAAATTAGAAATTTAAATTAAAATCGTAATTTTAATTTTAAAATTTGAAATTTTAATATTCATTTTTAAATAAAAAAAATTATTTTAAAATCAAAAATTTATTTAAAATTGTAATATTTTCATTAATTTAAGTTAAAATCATAAGTTTTAAACATCACGCCGTAAAAACATAATAAATATAAAAGAAAATAAATAATAATAAGATGAGGTAAAAAATAATTAAAAAAAAAATCTGGAAGAAGGGGGGAGAGGAGCATGCAAAAAGGGGAAGAGTTTTTCCGGCATAGGGGGTTCCGGCGGGGTCGCGTGGGGGGCGGCTTTTTCAGCAGGGTCGCGGGAGGGCGGGGTTTGCAGTGCGAGAGGGTAGCTTTGCAGGGCTTTCTCACCCAATTGATCGGACAGAACCGTGATCATCGGCCTGTCCGGTCTGCCGACGAGGGATGACGACTGTCGAAAAAAAAAAAATTTAACTGGACGGTTTGGAGGGAACCATCCAGTTCGTCGGTCAGACCACCAGTTTAACCGGCCTAATTCCTGTCCAACTACTTTCTCACCCAATTGATCGGACCGGAACCGTGATCATCGGCCTATCCGGTCTGGTTTTTAAAATCATGATATTTTTCATTATTTTTTAAAAAGTGCTCCAAGTAATATTTGAAAATATAGAGCATACTTTAAAAACTTTTATATTGTATATAAATATGTAATACCATGATCGAAAATAAACCGAGAAAACAATTTTTTATATTTGAGGTTGTAAATATAATTTCATTCATGAAAACAATTAAGAACTCAAGACATTCCTAACAATTGGTTCTTTACTACCAAAGCAACAGGGTCAAGAACTGAATTCAGGTTCGAATGCTTTGATGGGTTTTGGTGGAGGAATCAGACTTTGTGCGGGAGTTGACTTTGCCAAACTTCAAATCGCCATTTTCCTACACCATCTGCTCACAAAATACAGGTAATATACTGTTTACACATGGTTGAGGCATGTAATTAGTCAATTAATTGATTCACTCATTTGCTCCTTAATCACCTCCATGTTGCTGCATCTTAATCATACTCCAAGTGGTACGATGATACGTACTAACATATGATGAATTATCCGTTAAATTAGGTGGGAGGTGATCAAGGGAGAAGTTGTTTGGCGGCAGTCTACTGGACCCACGTTTCCAAACGGTTTTCACGTTCGAATATCTGAGAAAACTGAGTGAAGATGGTCCTATGGAAGCATAAATAACTAGAATATCATCACTTGAATATGAGTATTTCAGCATGTGTTCCCAAATAATATACTTGTGGTCATTGGTCATCGTGGGTTTGAACTTTTGTATCTCCATTATGGTGGGAACGGTCTTACCTTGAAAAACAAAGTGTAACATGAAGGTTGTCTATTTAGATCATTGTTTTCCATAAACTAAAAGCAATGTTAGGTGTAGAGGCTCTCTATTTCCATCATTGTCATCATGCCCTTCATGAGGCTGATGCAGGGAGAGATTACTTAGGTCCTGTGTTACATGGTGGTATGCTCCAGAGTCTCCAGCATGGCGGAAAGATTGGAGCTAGTGATGGTATTGTCATCGATAATGGTACAGGACTTAATATTTCTCACATTGGCTCCTCCACTCTCTGTACTACTATTTCATTTTTTCTCTATGTCTTGTATATTTCTTCCATTCAACAAAACTTAACTTTAGTTTCTCAAGTTTGTCATTCTGATAAAACTTTTGTTGAATTTTTCCTTCAATTTTTTATTGTGAAGGATCTCATCACAGGGGGCATTCTTGCTCGAGATTAGAGCAAGAATAATGTGTACGAATGGCCAAGCTTAGGAGACACTCTATTCGTAGCCAAACAAGCCCTAATAGGCATGAAGACTTCCCTTGCTAGTTGGCATGATCCTCTTGGACATACATCATCCAAAGTTCTAAACTTTTTAGTATCTCAACATAATCTACTACTAGTTAATAGTTCTTTGTTTTCCTTGTGCGATTCTTGTCTATGTGATAAGAGTCATCGACTTCCCTTTAGTATCTCTACTCTTCAAAGTCATGGCCTTTTAGACCTTCTTTACACTGATGTGTGGGGACCATCTTCCATTGTTGCAATGAATGGATTTCTTATTATGTCATTTTTACGGACCACTTCACAAAATATACTTGGTTTTTTCCTCGTAAAAAAAAATTAAATGTGCTTTCCATTTTCTCAAAGTTCAAAATTATGGTGGAAAAATATTTCAATACCTTATTACCATGATATATTCGGATGGTGGAGGTGAGTATCATGGACTTAAATCTCTAGTCAAGTCATGGAATTCAACATCTTTTTTCACCCCCACACACACTCTACAACATGTTGCCTTAACGGCATGTTGACATGGACATGTTGAAATTGGGCTCACTTTATTACACAAAGCTTCCATGTCCTCTTCTCTTTGGTATCATGCATTACAAATTGTTGTTTAGTTAATCAATTGGATGCCACTCCTATTCATCAATATAAATTGCCCTTTGAGTCACTATTTCATACCACCCTTATGTATTCAAAATTGTGAGTGTTTGGTTGTTTGTGATTAGTAGGTTAATCAACTAGACATTAACAATGCATTTTCGCATGGCTATCTCCATAAGGAGACTTACATGTCACAACCTTTAGACTTCATTGATGTCACAAGTCCACTCATGTATGCCACATACAAAAAGCCCTTTATGGCCTTAAGAAAGCCCTATGGGCGTGGCACAATGACTTGAAAGAGTTTTTAATTTCCTTTGGTTTCATCAATTGTTGATTTGATATTTGGTTGTTTTTTTATAATTTCAATTGCATCATCGATGTACTTTTTTTGTGTATGTAGACAACCGTCACAAGAAGGTCGACCACCATTGTTTGAGAATTTTTCAAACACTTGCCTCTAAATTTTCTATCAAGGACCTTAGCAATCTCAACTTCTTCCTAGGCATTAAAGTCATTCCCACATCACAATTTATCCCCCAATAGAAATACATATGTGATCTCCTTGAACATACCAAAATGGTTGGTATCAAAAATCCAATCACATTTATGTCCACCTTAGCCAAGTTGGTTCTTATGGATGAAATCCTAAGGTAGTCATATATTATCTACAGATTGGGTTAATGTTAATAAAGATTAATGGCAATAAGTATTCTCAATAGAGACACCATAATATCTCATGGTATTGAGACATCATTCCCCCTTAAGTGATTCTAAGGATATGTCATAAGGAAAACTATGATTATAGTAATTCATTTAGTGAAATTCAACATATGCTCTTTATAAACTAAAGTATGTTAATCAATCATATAATAAGAGAATTTGTAACTCAAGAATTAAAGAGATAATCATAAGAAGTTGATAGTTACTGTATGCAAACTCCCTAAGAATTTGTGTTTGTAATCTTACAAGATAATTCTATCAAGGTAGTCTATCTATTTTATACATATATTTCAAGGTGATGCAATAGCAATACTCTTATTTGAAAAGGAGTTGGATTGGATTCAGGGGTATATATAACAGAAGGAAAGAGGGAGGTTGAGCCACATCAAGGCGCATAGTTCTCATTTGACTTTAGTTAGCTGGCCCTTGAGCACAAAAAACCTTAGAACTAATGTGATTTAAAAGAAAGCAATGTATTGTAATAGCATTATAGCTTCATCACCCCCTGACTCAATATAATGTTGGTCCAATCACTCTTAACCCATGCATTTTTATTCTTATTCTTATTTCTTCTTTATATTTTTTTTTTTTTCATTTTATCTTTGTTTTTATTTTACTTGTACTTTTATTTTTATTTCATCTTCAATTTTCAATTTGCATTTGTACTCAATGGATTTGTTTTATCTTTATGGGTTTGTTCCTATTTCAATTAATTAGTGAGCAAGTTTGGATTTTAAGGACTCGGCCCAATTCAATCGACGAATTTTATTATACAAAGCTTAGGCTTATTTATTTTATTTTGGATCTTAAAACTTTATTCACGGATATTAAATTTATTTGGATATAATGCTTGAACTTGGATTGTGAGTGAGGCTTTATTTAAATTGATACCTTGGGCTTTAATGTTTTATTTGGATAAATTTGGCCATAGGTTTTAGGCTTGGCATATAATCATTAAAATTACGCTTAATTAATTTTAACTATTTCATGTGGATCATTGGATTGAACATTGGATTTTAATTATTTAATTTGGGCTTGGGTTATTGATTGGATTTAGAACATAGATTACAATCGATTTTGGGTAGGAGTACTTTTAAGTTAATTTGGGCTTTTCATTTGGACCATGGATTTGGGCCTTAGATGATTACTTTGGGCTGTGCTTTTGGTCAACTTAATTTAGACTTCCTTTAATTGATGGTGGGCTGATTCCAAGGTTCACATGCCAGCTGCTCCCATTTTGTTCGTTTATGCAATTCATCATATCTTTGTAGGCATCTTTGCATTATATACAATATTGGATTTCATTTTCATTGATTAATTAATTGAATCTTTATATTTCCCTCATTTCATTAGTAGATTGCGATGATAATGGAGCAGATTTTTTCTGGTACCTATCCTACCCTACCCCTAATGGGACGAGTTAGAAATTTAAATAAACAGGTTAGGGGTATTACATTGTCCAACCCCACCTCTCACCAATTATATAAAAAATTACTTTTAAGTTTTAATTTAATTTAATTTTTATTTTCCAATTTCTAATATATAATAATAATAATAATAATAATAATAATAATAATAATAATAAATATTTTTTAATAAAATAAGTTATAACAAATTATAATATTTAAATTATTTATAAATTATATTTATTTTAATATAATTTTAAAAAATTTCAAAAAAAAAAGTAAAACGGGTGGAATGGAACAGCTATGAGAATTTCACATATCCACCATACCCCATTTAAATTTTTAAATGGGACAGTGATGAGAATTATTTTGAATAAATGGGGACATCTCATCCCGAACCCACCCCGTTGTTATCTCTATTAGTAGCGAGCAAATTGAACTTAACTTCGTTGTTATTCCTATTAGTAGCGAGTAAATTGAACTTAACTTAGTAAATGTATCTCTATGTCTTCTTCAAATTAGATTGCAGTTTCGCAACTACTACCTTATTTTTCTCTAAAAGTTAAATAGGTTTTTAATTTTCTTATTTTGTTTGTTTCTTTTTAAAATAAAGTAAAATTATTTTTCTCTAGAGGTTAATTAGGTTTTTAATTTTCTTGTTCTGTTTTTCTCTTTTCAAAATAAAGCAAAATTTGGAATGACTTCAAGATTTTTCAGAAATAAAAAGTATTTTCCAATAAATAAAAAAATAAAAAGATGCCTACCTATCTAGGCTAATTCATAAATTATGGAAGATCATCAAACATGTTGGGAAGCTAATCATCAGCCCAACCCCACATAGAAGCCTACCTATCTAGGCTCATCCATTCCAACTCGTATAGAAGCCCACAATTCAAAATAATCTATTACTTTGTGATCCAGACTTGTCACAGTTCAACATCATTTATAATTGGGAGAATTGTGTTTTGGCCCGGCTGGGCCCAAAAATTAATATTTGATTCATATATCATGCATATTTAAGCCTAAGACCAAACAAAGTATGAAAATTAAGATGAAAGATATTGTCCTTCATTAATCCCTAAAATATGCAATTACAAAATTTTGATAATAAAATTTAAAAGTAAAATTCGAAACAATTCTTTAGTGAGAGAATTTGAGTGGGGAAAAAATCTTTGAGTGGAAAAAAATGGAAAAGTTTTTCAAAATTACTTGAAATCCTTAATAAAAAGTAGTCTTATACATCCTTGTATAATTAGTAAATTTGTCTTGTACAGTTAGTGTAATACCCTTGTACAATAATTTAAATTTCATACATCATCTCATGAATATCTAACAATAGGTCGGTTAACCATGTTTGCATTGGTTTGGTTTTAAAAAAGAAGAAAAATTGTTGTAGAATTTTGTTTTACAATCTGTAATACCCTTGTACAATAATTTAAATTTCATACATCATCTCATGAATATCTAACAATAGGTCGGTTAACCATGTTTGCATTGGTTTGGTTTTAAAAAAGAAGAAAAATTGTTGTAGAATTTTGTTTTACAATCATCATAAATGAGGTACCTATTCAAATGACCATATTCAAGTTAGACAGAGTGCATGAGATGAATGTATGCTTAACCAATGTGTGTAAGGAATGTCATTTATTCTCGGTTAGGGAAATAAACAAACAAGTTTTTCAAAATCACTTAAAATCTTTCACAAATAATAGTCTTGTACACCCTTGTACAATTAGTATATTTGTCATGTACACTTAGTGTAAATACCTTATACAGTGACTCAAATTCCATATACTCCCTACTCAATATGTAACCATAGGTAGGTTAACCATGTTTTCATTGGTTTGTTTCAAAAAATAGTGGAAGATGGAAAAATAAAATTTTCTCTCAAACATTACTAGTGGGATAAGTATTCAAATTATCATGTGCAAGTTAAATAAAGTGCATAAGATTAGTGTGTAATAGAGGAATGTGTACCTTAAGAGTGTGCAATCCTTAGATGACAAGACAAAAAAAAAAGTTGTCCAAAATTGATTAAAATCTTTCACAAATGATAGTCTTGTATACTCCTTGTATAATTAGAACATTTGCCTTATCCAATTGAACATTTACCTTGTACAATTAGTATAACACCCTTATACAATGGTGCAAATTTCATCTATATGCATACATTATGTGCCACATATGATGTGTGAACCATGTTTCCAATGGTTTGATTTAAAAAATGATATAAAATATAAAAACAAAATTTTTCCCTAAACATCATTATTGAGGTAAGTATTTGAATTGTTATATGCGAGTTAAATAAAGTACAAGAAATAAAAGAATTTGTGGTAGGAGAACGTATAATCCTTAGATGACAAGAAAAAAAAAATTGTTCAAAATGTACCGTTTTATACACCCCTTGTACAATTAGTATAATAACCTTGTATAATGGTATAAATTTCATATATATGTATAACTTATATCCACATGAGTGTGTAAATTATGTTGCCAATAGTTTGACATTTAAAATAATTAAAACAAATAAAACGTTATTTTATTTTATTTTCACTGCAAAATGTAATTAAAAATAAGACAAAGAAATTACTTAAAAATTATTATTTAAGCCAAGTTTATTTATTTATTTCTTTTTATTTTTGAAAATAAAGAAAAAAGAATAAAAAATTTATTTAACCATAAGAAATATGAATATAAGATCAGTTAGAAAATACCAAATTTATTTATTTATTTCATTTTATTTTTGGAATTAAATAAAAATAAATAAAAAAATTTATTTAATCATAAAAAATATTGATATAAGATATGTTAAAAAATAGAAATAACTCCAAATTTATTTACTTATTTCATTTTATTTATTGAAATTAGAAAGTAATTTATTTTAATAGATTAAAATGTCCACAATTGATTTATTACTTTGTTAATTATGGATATATTAAAATTTTCTATTAGACAAAAAAAAAATAAATAAATAAAATTAAAAAGAGTAATAAATATATATAATTTAGTTATTTAATTATTTTTCATGTAAAAGATAGTCCCACAAAAAACATATAATTGATTAATTTCTTTGTTTAATTGTAAACATACTATATATTTTTTTTTTTATTAAAATAACTAATGGAAAAAAATAAAAATGGATAATCAATGAATGAAATTTAATTCTTTTTATTATTTTCATATAAAAAATAGTACTAAGCAAGGTTTTCAATTTTTATTTTTAAAAATAGTTTTCATTTTTTAATTAAATATTTTTTCAAAGAGAAAATATAAAAAATATAAATCATATTACCATTTTTTTTAGAAAGTATTTTTAAAAATAGTTTTTTAACATAATTTTTTTTATTTATAATTTAAAATAGAAAATAATGCTGATTTTCAATTATTTATAAAAAAAAATTAAAAACAATGAAAAATCCAAATTGTTAACATAGAATTATTATGGTTGCATGAATAGTGGTGCAATAAAGACAAAAAAGACTTATGGGAAAGGTCATTGGGTATTTTAGTTCATCACTATTTTATATCCTTAAAAGATAATATATAGAAATTTGAATGATATATTGGTCTTTTAACATCTTATATCATTTCCATCAATTATGAAAATTATATGAACCAAATATTAATTTTTGGGCCCAGTTGGGCCCAAAGCACAATTCTCCCTTTATAATTCTCCATAAATTATAAAGGGATTGTCCTTTTCACACTTTGATTCAATTATTGGTTTAAATTTAGATAATAAAAAATAAATAAATAAAAAACAACTTTGAATGTGTGACTTCCAAGTAGAATTTCTCAAATACCTTCAAAATATAACAATCATCGGTTTTTATTTTTTATTTTAAAGAGATGTTCACATAACTATTCGTAATTTTTTGCATACAGTTGTGAAGTATTGTAATTTTGAAAACAATAAATGTTTTTCTTTGCATTTTAATCTCATTTTTGTTGTATCAATAAGCTTTAATACAAGCATATTAATATAAGAATACAAAAATAAAATGATTCATAAAGGTACACAAAATTCTTACCTGGTCTAATCAACTATATTTACATTAACAAATAAGATAAATCATTCTATTATATTATAAAAAACATTACAGGGACAAAAAACAAACAGAATTATTAGGTCTCAAAATATCTTATATTTCTTTGTTCTTTATATCTATACCCTGAACCATTAGCCCTCTTACTTCACTAGGTGTCTCCATTCTCCCTCACATCTCTATTAATCTCATACTTTTCACAATTCATCTTCATCTCATCTTATAACTTTTTTCCTTCATGACCTAAAAATTTTATAAAAATATTTCTACTAAGGAATTTAATGATAACCACATACGAATTATGAATATATTTTACATAATATTCTTCTTATAAAAATTAATATATACAAATTAAGAATTTGAGACATTTCCAAGTTCTTTCGGGAGTTACATTCGTAACTTAACGTTATGTTCACACGATGATATTCTATCTTTCCAAGAGTACTACCTTGTCGTCGTCGTCGTTTCAGTGATTTATATTGTTTCCCCGATCTTAGTCTTTTTGGTTCTTGAGAATGGTCACCACCTCTCCCGAGGCCAGAATGATTATCCTTGCCGGATGGGTTTACATCCATCCCGAAATTCAAAGTGAAATTTATGTTTTGCCCATCCCTAATTGTCCCATCTTAAATCAATTTTTCATTTATCTATTATACACATCTTCCTTTTATGTCTTGCTCTCCTCATATCCAATGTCCTATCATGCACCAAAATTCCCTTCTTAGATCATGGTGAAAAAACAATTGACTGAACTTTTAATTACAGTTCTTTCAACAATCCACTTTTATGTTTTATCCTCTTTGCTTTTCCTGAAATCTTCAAATTAGGTTTTTATAGACAACTTCAACCAAAGTTCATCCCAACATCTTGAACTAAAGCTTATACCAACATCTTCAACCAGGCTTTTATATATATATAATATAAGTCAGAATGCAATTTTGTGACTATTTTTTATCCAATTTTTTTCAAATATTTACTGAAGTGTCATATATTTCATTTAATATTTTTTTTAAACGTTTCAAACCTATTTCAAAATATTAGATGATTATTTATTATCATAGATATATGAATATAATAAAATTAAATATTAATATTATGTAAGCAAATAGGAAAATATATAGAATTATTTATTTTTAAAATTAATATTGGGTAAAGCATCATAAATTTAAAATATAACCTATATTGAATTTATCCTTCAATATGAAAAATAAAAAATACATGTATATGTACATACATACGTGTGTGTGTATATATATAAATACATGAATATGAATTTATTTATTTATTATCCACAATACATGAATATAAATTTATTTTTCATTTATTAATGTAGAGAGTTAATGATAAACTCTTTTGTATAAAATTTTTCTATTAGGTTTTTAAAAATATTTAGAAAAATTATGTTTAAAATTTTTTTCTGTTATATTTTTGTAAAATATTTAAAAAGGTATATTTTATTATCTGAAATATATAAAATGATATAATAGATCATTTAATTAAAAATATGATATTAATTGATCAAAATATAAACAAATATATCAATATATTATCCTCTAATAGGATTATATTAATAGAAAATATGTAATAATATATTATTTTTTATGTTTCTTTTAATTATTTTATAATTTTTATAATTAATTTAGTTTTTATTCTTATAAATGAGATTTATTTTACAAGTTATATATTGTTTTAATTCAGGACTTTTAATCATTACTTCAAACAAATTTATAAAAGTTATGGTAATTTTAATTATAATAATTTAGTGTTTTAAAATTAATATCAATAATTTAATATTCAAAAATCATTTTTAATTTTTAATTTTTAATAATTAATCTACTGTTGTTTTTGAAATCACTCTTTCAATATATAAGAAAAAAAAATTAAAATATCAACATAAATCATCTAAAAATTTCTAATAGTAATTTGATTTTAAATGCATTCTTATTCTTGTGAATAGTAAAATTATAAAATAAGAATAAGATAATTGGTAATAAATATTTTTAAAAAATTTGAAATTTATCTCTTTATAAAATAATGTGAATTAGATGAAAAATTTAAGGGAAAAGTTGAATTTGATTCACTTATATGAAAATATATAGAAAAAAAAAACCCCAAATTTTTTAAATTGGTATTATCTTCATCTATTTAAAAATAATTTAAAATACATGCATTTTTTAATTAATCATACAACTAGACTCCTCCATATAGATGTTTCCATTCCTTTTAATATTTTATTATTATTATTATTATTATTATTATTATTATTATTATTATTATTTTGTTATTTTGTTATTTTATTATTTGAGATTTTTTTTTAGAAACAAACACCTCGTAGGATTCTTATTTTAGTTTCCTAAAAGTTTAGAAAATATTGTTAAATAAATCCTATTTAATTATAATTACCAATTCAAAAAGTAATAAGGTTTTTTATTAAATAATAAATAATAAATTTAATAATATATCATTATTTTAATTATGATTAATTTATTTTATATAAAATATTTTTTTATTTTTTTATTTTTTTATTATATATCAAAGTATGACCATATTGCAAAATATTTTATATTTGAAAAACTTTTATAACAAATTTTATTCTCTATTATATTAAACAATTATTAATATTATAAAACAAATACAAATTTATTATTAATTTATTTATTACCAAAAATATGAATTTATTTTTAACTTATTAATAATAAAATAAACTCTTTTTGCTCTTTCAAATCCCTACTTTATAACGTTTCTAGAGAAAAAAGAATTTTTCAAATAATAAAATAATAAAATAATAATAATAATAATAATATTTAAGAAGAAGGAAAACATCTGCATGACAAGTAAAGGGACATTTTTTAGAATAATTGGCTGATGCATAAAAAAATGCATATATTTCAAATTATTTTAAAACAGATGAAGATAATACTAATTTAAAATTTTTGAGATTTTTTTTTCTATATATTTTTATATTAGTGAATCAAATCCTACTTTTCCCAAAAATATTAATATATGAATATACTACAATTTTGAATCCCTTTATAAAATCAATCCTTACAAAATAATGTTCATCTCTTTAATCAACACTCAAAAACTAAATGCTTCATAAGAATGATGAAAGAAAGATGAGAGAAAAGAAATAGAGAACATTGAATAGAAGCATTAAACAGAAATCCGTCAAAGTGAAATGCTACGGTAGAGAATGTTGAAGAGACAAAAAAAAAAAAAAAGGGTAAAAACTCAATACAAAATCAAATGATGAGAAAGCGAGGTGAGAGAAATAAAAGCTCAATGCCCTACGGGTTGAAAATAGGGGATAAAATTAAAATACATTAAATATGAAGTTGAAAAGTGATAGAATTCTTATAGTTGATACTGAAAAGACATCAACATAAAGGGAGATATGAATTGAAAAGATATCAACATTTATTGTCTTCCACCAATTCAGTGAGGTGAAGAGAATTTCACAACTATTTGCATGTTTTAATAAAATTTTTAATAAAACTCTATAAAAAAAAATAAAAATAAAAATAGTTGTGAATCTATTTAAAAAAAAAAAAAAATCAGAATCATTGTTTAAAAATACAAATTTATAGAGATTTTAGTGAAATGAAAAATATTAGCTTTTTGATGACTAAATTTTTTTTATGTTTATTATTTAATTTTTTTCATAATTCAAATAGAAGTTAATAAATCATAGATTTGAAATTTATAAAATATGAATGATATTTGTGTATAATTTTTAATTAATAAACTGATAAAACAAGAAGAATGGTAAGGAGTAAAATAAAAATCAAAAAATAAAATTATAAGTAAATTATGATAATTTTTTTAAATAGAATACATGAAGAATAAAAATATAAAATACATGAAGGATTTATTAAATAGTTATTTTTAATTAAATTATAATAATATTTTCAAAGAGAAACATTATCTAAACCAGAATTTTAAGTTGTTTTATAGGTTTACATTTTTAGAAATAGAAAAAATTAATAATCTATTTTTGTAATCCTAAAATTTTGATAGTAATATTTAACTTTTTATATTAAAATTATTTTAATTGAATTATTATATTTTTTTTAAAGATAAACATTATCTAAATTTTATTATTATTATTATTATTTTTCTATAAATTCTTTACAGTAGTTTTTGTTGTATACTTAACATCATCCGATTTTCCTCCATTGGATTCTCTCTTTTGTTATTGGTGGTTAGAATTCTCGGTACTCAAAATTGCCTCACAGTTCATAACGCGAGTCTCTTGGAACCCCAATTCTTTCCTTTATATGTGGAACGCTACCAAAGTACCTAGAAGTTTCAATGGAGTACTAAAGAGCCCGTTTAGCAGTGATTTTAGAAAACACTTTTAATATTTCTAATACTTAAAAATTTTTATCATTCAAGTGTTAGAAAGGGTAAAAACGTTTTCTAGAATCACTTCTAAACGTACTTTAAGAATATATTTAATAGTAATTTTAAAAAGTATTTTTAATATTTTTAATATTAAAAATATAAAAGATTTTAAGTATTAAAAATATTATAAACGCTCCTTATCTCTAGGAGTGATAACAAACCTTAACCATGGGAAACAAAGGTGAATCATGGTTTTGGTCCAACTAGAAGCTCTGGATTTGCAAATCAATTGCTAAAGAATCGAGGTTTAGTTGTCAAAGTTCGATACTTGGTTTTTTTTATGGGGCAAAATGAATTGATGCGTGCATAGATTAGACTATAACTTTACAACTAAGTGTAGGTGTAGCTTTACAATCAAGTGTAGATGTGCTTGCGATTATGCCGCTGTACTACTCATATGTAAACATCAAAATGTTATTTCATTATCAAATTGTTGTTAGAAAATATAAAATCATTTTTTTTATTATTACATATAATTAACAAATATGTTTCGGCCTTTAAAATTAATAAATAAATAAATAAGACGGTATCAAATATATTTAGAGTTTGTTTATTAATATTTTTATTCCAAATGATTTTATTAAAGGTATTTTATTTGAAATTGTTTTGAGAAATCATTCTAAGAGATTTTTCAAAATTTTAAAAGTATTTTTTAAACTTTTTCAAAAATATTATTAAACAAACTCTTAATATTTATAAGAATTTAATTATTTTCAAAACTTTAATTTGAAAAAAACAAAAAAACAAAAAGGTAATAAAATATACCTTCATTGGTAAAACTGCTTCAAATAAATTTGGAATTTTTTTCAGAAACTTAGAATAAGATAATATTTTCTCATTTTATCCTTAATTAAAGTCTAGATATTTATGACTATATTATCATATATGAGCAACAAAGAGAGACATTTAATGAAAAGTGACAATTATGACTCCCTTAATTAATGAATTAAGGCTAAAATATCACAAACTCCTCAAAAATAGTAAAATTACTAAAAAGTCCCAAGACAAAAAAAAAACGGATTTCATTTTTTTTTTTTTTTAAAAAAAGAGATAATTCTTAAAAAAAATCAAAATAAATAATTATGTTCCTACGTTGTCCAACAACCAAAGCTGGCGCGTGTTTTAAATTCACACGCGTCGTCTCCCCTTGTACTGTTCGTTCTCTCTCGTATAAAACCTCTCCTCTCTCTTCTAAAAGTCCCAGTTTCTTTAACGAAAATACTAAAAACCCAGTGGCTACATCCTCAGGCGATAACAATGGGCAAAAAATCCGGATGGTTCCGGCGACTTTTTGCTGGAAAAAAGTCAAAGAGCTCGCCGGCGGCGGAGTCTGTTGGGTCAGACTCAAAGCAGGCGAAGAACAAGAAGAAATGGAGCATCCTCGGATCTGGAAACGCAGAAGAAATTAAGGAGGAGGCGTCGAAGGAGGTCGAGACCCGAATATCGTGTGCAGAGCCCCAGTCAGGTTCACAAGTGGACGCGAGCAGGCACGCGATAACTGTGGCGGCGGCGGCTGCGGCCGTGGCCGAGGCTGCTGTAGCGGCGGCACAGGCGGCAGCGGAGGTGGTGCGGCTCACGAATAGCGGGAAGTGTAGCGGGAGCGGCCGCCGGCGGATGGACGTTGCAGCGGTTATAATACAGTCTGCTTTCAGAGGCTACCTGGTAATCATGAATATTTTTATTTCCTACAATGCCCTTAGATTTTTGAGTTAATTACGTTACTTTACTTTGTTGATGCATGGTTGTGGTGTTGGATGTTTGATTTTATGACTTAATCATTGCGAGCTTCTTCTTCACATGGCCCCATGAGGAAATGTGTAATTTTATTTTTTTTTAAGTTAAAAATATAATTTTATTTAAAATTTTCTTTATATATATATAATTGCTATTATTACGTACTCACGACAACGAGGATTTTGAAATGATAAGTATCGAAATGAATATATTTCTTATTTTTATTTTCAAATAAATAATAATAAATTTGTGGTTTTAAAAACTATTTAAAACATTAAATCATCAGTAAAATTTTATCATCTCAAAATTTCAAATTTTTTTAAAGTGATTTTCAACGGCATTAAATAAATCTTTTTTTTTTTTTAAATACTCTATTTTTATATCATTTTTTTAATTTCAAAAACAAATATATATCCAAATTAACAAATACTAAATATTTTTTAATGTACATGAACAAATCCTATTTGATAATTAATTTAAAAAATAGTTATTTATTCTTTAAAATGAAAAATAGAGTATTTTTAAAAATATTTTAAAATTATTTTCAATTGTTTTTTTTTTATTTTATAAAAGCTATTTTAAAAAAATAATTATATGAATATAAAAAAATAATTAAAAATAAAATAATAGATATAAAAATTATTTTTAAAATATTTCATATTGCTAAATAGATTTTTATTTTATAAAACATTGACAAAAAACAAATTTTAAAAACCATTTTGGAAAACGATTACCAAACTATAATTTTATTTTAAAATTTGAAAAATATAATTTATTGTGAATTTGAGGTGAATTATAATTTATATTTCATGTGAGATAGTTTGAAAAAGAATATGAAGTACTAGTCCTTGTATGAAACAAAATAAATAAATATGACAAGAATTGTTAGTCGGTGTGTAATTTCATTTGGGAGAAAAGGCAAATAAAAAGGCATAATTTTTGGTGGTTGGGGTCATTATTAGTCTTAGCTTTGAATTTTGTAAGAAAAGAAAGGAGATTTGGAAGGTGGTGGGGCACTCATTTGTAGTGATGTGTGTTTTCTGCATCAAAGACCAGTCATTTCCTATTGTCCACGGCACACTCTTATATCATCTATTTTTAGGTCCATTTATTATGTCTCTCTACGCCTCTTTCCTTCTACCAATCCAATTAGAATCATTAAGATCATACCCAAAAATTGGGACAAAGAAAAATAATACAAATATTTCTCTAAGATGTGGTTGGGATATTTTTAGGACTTTTTCCATTTTTATAAAAGAAAAAGAAAATTCAAAAAAAGAACCCAAATTAGGACTCTATTTTGTCACCCAAGTAGGCCTTGGCCTTTGGGGTTTGCAAAAATGAAGTGGGGAGCTTTTTTGATTGTTGCACCTACCATGAATAGATTTGGGTAGGACTAGATGCTTTGGCCCCACCTAATATGTATTAGTCCTTAGTGCTTCAAACCAAAATTTACAGGAAAATAAACTGAGAAAATGGAATGGAATGGTAGTATGAATTTTAATTCCATGGCATGTTTGGAAATGGGAAGTGTTGATCATATATGCAGTGATGATGGCATTAAAAGTGGCTTTAGGGTTATTGGGTGTAGTTATTTTGTAAAGTCTGTCTCACCAAATTCAGTCTTGTCATGCTTTGCCTTTTCTACTTTCCTTTCTTTTACAATGCAAAAGCATCTCCTCCTGCTTTTCTCAAGTGGTTTTGGGCTTGTAAAGGGCAAAAGTTACACTGATTTAGTAAGAAAAATGCATACAAATTCTCAACCAAATAATAGGTATGTGTTTTTTTGGGCACTTGAATCATTGAATGTGGCCTTACCCACCCATCCCAGTTTTTGGAAAAGCACTTATTTCACCTCCCCTTTTGAGACTGGATTCAGTACTTCTGGGCATTGGTTATTTCTGCAGCTAAGTTTTTGGCATCATCTCTCTCTCTTTTACCTGCCCAAATTTGTACTCTGCCATCTACCCGCCATGAATTCATATCCAAAAACCATATCTATTGCAAAAAGAAAAAAAAAATGTTTTCATTGGTCACAAATTTGTTACATGAAGATCTAAATTTAATTAGGATATAACAATGCTAGTTTTAAAGTCATGAATGGTCATCCAAATGAAAATTCTTAGAACAGGCGATTGTCGAGTCGTTGGTGCACATCAATTAGTTTTTAAATGAAATGATCTTAATTTTAGTATTAGTTTATTTAAGATGTAGCAATATGAATTTCAAGGTCAGAAATGGGTTACCCGAATGATAATTCTTAGAACAGATAAACGGGGTGAGATATTAAACATTATATTAAGTTTAATCTATCCTCATTGAATATCAATTGATTTTTATATTAACATGTCAAAATCTTATCGTGTAATTTAGAATATAATAATCTTGCTTTTGAGGTCAGGGTCATTCAGATAATAATTCTTATATCAGATAAAGGGGTATGATATAGAATATTATAAAAGATTTGATCTATCCTCAGTACATCAATCAGTTTTGGAATGAGATGGTCAAAACTTTTCATATTAGTTTTGGACAGTTTTGATCACTAAGGGGAAAAGGGTGATCTGATTATTTGTCTCTTGTTTTTTGTTTCCTTTACCGTTTTGGGGTAATGTGTAGGCAAGGAGGGCACTGAAGGCACTGAAAGCACTGGTGAAGCTTCAGGCACTGGTGAGAGGCCACATAGTGAGGAAACGAAGTGCAGATATGCTTAGGCGCATGCAGGCGCTGGCCCGAGTCCAGGCTCGTGCCCGTGCCAGTAGGGCTCGTGCTATCTTAGAGTCCTCCCATTCAACCCGTAGATTCTCCCTATCCCACCACATGGTGAGCTTTCCTTTGTCCTTGTATCAAATTCAAGTTTTTCAATTTCCATTACCATTTGGCATGCCATGGCATTCTTCATTTAATGACACAGAGATGGGGTTCGAATCCAAACATCAGCGATATCTTCAACCGAGAAAAATCGCAACAGGATTCTAGCTGGTTAGAGCAGTGGATGGAAGAATGTTCCTGGAACGACAGGAGGAGGGACTCTTCACTGAAAACCGGGGATCCTGATCATCATGATGATGAGAGCAGAGACAAGATTCTCGAAGTAGACACCTGCAAACCTGACCCCAACTCCATGGGAAGCAAGAGAATGCACCAGAAATCAACTCCACAATTTTCCAGCTACTACACAAAACCTCAAAAACCAATCTCATGCCAATCAATGGGGAGGGCGCCCTCATCTTTAAGCTCACTTCAATGCCCGTTTGAAGTAGATGAAGCAGCTGTGTACACTGCAGACAACAGCCCACAAGCATTTCCTTCTTTGACCAGGCTTGGAAGCAGTAGCGCTAGGAGGAGGAGTACTACAGCCTTGACCCCTCCAAGGACTGACTGCTCCACAAACTTCTTCTCGGACCATCCAAAATACATGGCTAATACACAGTCTTCCCAGGCAAAGGTCAGGTCCCAAAGTGCCCCCAGGCTCCGGCTTAACTTCGAGAAATTGGGTTCTTCCAAGAGATCTTTCCATGGATGCTGGGACCCAAACAGCAGTCCAAATAAGAGTATAATAAACAAAGGCCGATCAGGGTCAGGCCCCGGTTGCTTGGATAGGGTTGGAAGTAGTACTAGATTGAGGTGACTAATTCATGCCAGCATGCTCTTTTTTGTTTTCTTGTCGCCTGAAGGCAGCAGATGGTGGAGTACATGACATTTATGGATGGTGGATAAGGAAATTATGTTAGTTGCAGAGAAATCGAGCAGTTTCAAACATTAATATAGCGTAGCTGTTTCTTATTTGATCTATATTGACCCAGTTTATAAAGCATTTTACTCTATGATCCTGCTACCATTTCTGAGAATTCAGTGCTGACTATGAAGCCATGTTGGTGACAAAACCATTACTTCAACATCAACCTTAGATTTCTTGTCTTTTGTTTGGACTTTTCGTGGGGTAGAAGATTGAAAACATGTTTTCAGGTCGTTCCAAATTTCACATCCTCTACACTGTGGGTTCACGGAGAGGGGATCTTTCGGCCTCTTTTCATCTACTTTTTGATAGGCTTATTTGTCTCATCAGTAGCTTGTCCTGACCGGCCAAGTGCCGAGAGAACACACCAAGCAACCAAAATCAAGCAAATGCAGCCTTGGATGCCGGGCCCTTTTTAAAAAATACCATAGTTTGTTTTTATTATTATTATTATTATTATTATTATTATTATTTAATATGGAACTTCTAAAATTATTTTCAAATTTATTACAATTTATGTCAGCTAGGCATTACATAGATTTTTACTACATTTTGCTAGTCATGACTCGAAGACACAATGTTAGTGTATTTTAAATGAATCATGTTGAAGTCATGATTTGAAGACACAAATTTTAGTGTATTTTACTAAATCACATCTTTAAAATATGATTTCATTGTAAAATATTAAAGACTTCATTAAAATATATTAAAATTAAAAATAATAATAATAATAATATATAATTTCAATAAAAATAGAAATTTATTGAAAGGAAATAAATTAATTTATATAAAATATACATATATTAGAAAAACCGATAAAAGGAAAAAAAAAAATCTTGAACCTAAATAATGCCACAATTTATTCTATGTACAATAATGTGTTGAACTACTTCAACAAATCTACACATGATATATTCAGCATCTGTAAAGCAATATTTACAAATTGCATCTTCAAAATAATATACTAAAATCATGTCTTGAAAAAAAAAAAAAAAAAAAAAAACAATTTCACGATGATATGTACATTGAAACCATATGTCACGATCTTGAGACAAATTCTCATATGTTGCTTTTGGTGAAGCTTATATAGGACAAAGTACTATAACTTTGTCAATAAAATTGCAACTATGATTATTCATAAATAATTTTTTAAAAAAATTTATAGTAAATTTGTCAAAAATCCTTGGATGTCCATTCATGTCAAATGTTTTCTCCTTTTTGTCTCAATTTTTGGCCCCAAGCGACCGGGTACAAGACAGGATGAAAGCGCAAATGGAATAATTGTTCATTTTTTGTAGGAAATTTGATGGAAAATGATAGCTAGTTTGAATGATAGCTAGATTTATCTATTTTCTTGGAAAGCTCCAAAATACAATGATATGGATCCCGTCATTTATGGCTTCTGCATTTATCAAATAGGTTCAAATTTATTAACATTTTATTTGAAGTTTGAATACGTCTTTTACGAATTTTGAGCCAAATGACCCTTTTTAGCCAAAAATTATCAAATCTCGGCATTTATCAAAACTTATATTCAATTTAGTCCATTACAGCCATGCGGATGTCATGTTGGTTTATTTATTTGTAATTTTATATCACATTTTAAAAATATGATTTCATATTTTGCACTCAATTTGTATTTTGAAAGTACAATTTTCAACTTAATTTAAAAAAAATTTTAAAAAAAAAAAATGAATGATGTTTGCTCCTAGCGGGTAGCATAAGGGTTAATTTGAACAATAAATTCAAGAGGAAGGTTAAAGATGAATTTTACTAATTTTTTTTTTCCATTTATGGTATATAAGTGAAATGTACTTTTTTCAAATAAATTCTTAAAAGATATCATCAATAAGATAATGTCATGCATACAATTCAAATTTCATTACTTTGTACTAAAATTTCATTCTTTTATATCACATACAAGGTCTCGTTACTTTATACATTGGTCTCATTTCATCATTCGTGGTCCTATTTTTTGTATTTTGATCACTTTCCTTGATAACTTAATTTCATTTGTTTGAGTCAGATATCACATATTTGTACCTCTGCTCAAGGTCCAAATTTCACCGTACTAAATTCAATTTATTGTACCAAATTCAAAGTTTGGTAGATATCAATTATGATACCTTATCATTTTCTCTTTCTAAAATTTGAGAAGAAATTGATATAAAATTATGTTGGGCAAGTGGGAATGGATATCTCATTTATTTCACTTACCTTGATAACTTAGTTTCATTTATTTGAGTCTGATCTCATATATTTGTACCTCTGCTTAAGGTCCAAATTTCACTGTGCTAAATTCAATTTGTCGTACCAATTCAAAGTTTGGTAGGTATCAATTATGATACCTTATCATTTTCTCTTTCTAAAATTTAAGGAGAAATTGATATAAAATTTGTTCATTTTCATGTTTGGACAATTCAAATGCAAATGAGAATGGAATAAAAAATGATTCCAAATGAGGTATTTTGATTCCGTAGTGCAAGTTATTTTTTAAAATGTTTTTCAAAAATTATAAACCCAAAACTTAGTTTAGATAAGTTGTTTTTATTTTTATTTTATAAAAAATAAATTATAAATTTAATTTATATAATATAAACTAAATTTAATTCAAGTAAATAAAAATAAAAATGTTTTTTAATTATAAATAAATTTAAAATAGTTTTTAATAAAATATGAATAGTAATATTATAATAAAATCATATATTATATTTTTTATAAATATTATAAAAAAAATATGGATATTAATATTATAACAGCATAATTAATTTATTTTTAAAAATAAATAATAATAATTCAAAATTAATAATTGTTAATACTATTTTATTTTAAATAAAATAAATAAATTTTAATTTTTTAAGATATAAATAAGTCAAAATTATCATTTCATACATACATTTAATACTCAATTACAAATATAATATTCTGAAATTTTTTATTCAAATTATAATTAATTAATCAATTTTCTTAATTTTAAATTATTCTTAAAATTAAAATATTCATTAAATAATTTAAAATATTAATTATATCTATTATTTTTTATACTCATTATACATATTTTTTAAAATTTTAAATTATTTTTAAAAATTATTAAACATATTAATGAATGAATTTAATACAAAGTATCAAAGTATCGCTTAATTTGAAATTCTTTTCTCTAATAAAAAAATTATTTTAAACTATATTATTATTATTCATTCTAACTTTTAAAATAAATTATTCTTCAAACACAAAAATAATCATTATACTTTACATTCTTATATTCATCCAAACACGAAAATTGGAATCACCGAATTCATTCTTATTTAAAGATAAATAAGACTAAAAACAAAATATTCATTCTCATTCCTCGTTCTCAATGCACCAACATAACCGAGAAATATCATTCATATTTCACATTTATGATAAAAATTAAACTTTAAACTTTAAACTTTAAACTTTCTATGTATTTAGAAAAATAATATCTAAAAATAAGATTTAACTTAAAAGAAATAAATGCTACTCAAATATCTCCTAACCCTGCAAGATTCCAAGCAGAAACCTAAATAAATAAGATGGACCGTCCACCACACTCTACCATCAATAATGGTAAAAAAGAAGGTTGATCTGCAATTCTAAATCCAACAACTCAAGTACTGATAAATAATTGCTTTGTTGTTCAATGCCTATTTACTTATTCAGTAATGGAAACAAAAACTATTTTCAATTTTCCTAAAAAAGGAATGAAAATGGAAAAAGTACGATTCATCATAAATTTTCGAAGTCAATTCTAAAATATGTTCCTCCATATTTTGCTTCTAAAACAAATCGTCACTTTCAAAGACACAAATCATCCCAAACTTAGAATCATTTTCAAGTTGTGATAGCTACCAAAGAAAAGTAATATAAGACACATTTGGAGGTTGTTTTTAGATTCTGTTTGCAGTGATTTTAAAAAGCGTTTTTAATTTAAAAAATATTTATAAAAAAAAATCAAAAATATTTTAAAAAATATAAAAAAATCATTTACAGTATTAAAAAAATCACTTGCAGTATTTTCTAAATAAATATTTGATAAACAATTATCTTCAAAATACTTTAAAAAAATACATATTTTCATTGAAAAAATAGATAGTTCAATTTGTTTTAGGTATTTTTTTAAAGAATATTTTTAAAAATAATTGAAAATAAAAAATAATAAATAATAAATAAATAAAAAACTTTAGAAGCTTTCATATCACATGAAAGTGCATAATATTATAAGGAATAAATAAATAAATAAAACTATTTTTTATATTTGATTTCTCAAACAAAATTCATTTCTATAAATAATTGAGAATTAATTTTAAGAAGTGTTCTTAAGAGTTATATTTTGAAAACTATTTTAAACATGTCAAATAACCCACTAATGACAGGTTCAGTTAACAAAAAAAAAAAATTAATGATTTAATATATAATTTATGGATACATGGGAGAACTCTAGCTTCCAAATATAACTTGAAAGGTCAAGAGGGATAAATTTTTCTTTGGGTGTTGGAATATTTTTATCAAAACAATTTTTGACTAAAAAGAGAATAAACAATTCTTATAAAAATATTTTAAAATTATTTTATATTTAATAAAATATTTATAATAAAAATATTATCTTTAGAGATTTGGCCAAACATTTTTATAGAAATAAAGATATAAAAAAAAACATTTAGTATCAATTGGATGTATATATGCATGAAGAGGCATTTATAGTGCAACAAGGTACCCAAATTTATAACATCATCAAATCCTCAATTTTACAAATATCATTTTGGTTTTCCCAAAAAAAAAAAAAAAAGTTGATTTATTTAATAAAACTCCTGCCCACTGCAGCTTGATACAAGCTTTTCTTATTGTGAGTCTCTGGCCATCAATCTCCTTTCACCCTTTCACTCATTAGATGCCGCACCATCCACCCTGCAAAAATAGCATCATCATCTACAATTCTACTAAGATTTTTAAATGTCAATGGATAAGATGGTTGTTAAAAGCATTTTTTAATAAAAATTTAGCTTTTTATTAATATCTAAAAATTACTTCAAAATTTTGAAGGATTATTTAGCATATCATAACCACTTGATTGTTGATTCTTTCAAAAATAATTTTTTAAAAATCGAAATAAATTAAAAGTGTTTAAATCAAAACCGCTTTCTATGGGACTTTGATTTGATTATGTTCATGCCAAAGCCTAGCTAGATCGAATTATCTCTATACTAATAAAGTAATAACTTTAAAATTATATTTGATTTTTAATAAAATTAAGAAAAAAAATGCAAGAAAAAAAAAATAAATAAGTAAAAAATATAAAAAAAATTAGATTTAAAATTAATAAATTATAATTATATATTACTTTAAACGCATTCCACTTATTTTAACTTTGTATTTTTATTATATTTAATTTTCTTGCATATTTTTTTATATAAAAACTAATAAAAAAAAAAAAGTAAAAGAGAGAGAGTTACAAGTTGCAGTCAGTATTGGGATCAAGATTGAAGCCGAGAGAGATGCCGCAGAACCCAGGCAAAGTAGCTATGGCAGTAGCGTTAGGATTGTAAGTAGCAATGAGGCCCATTAAGCACCGGCAAACTGATCGCCGGTTATCAATGGAGTCCGCGATGCTGTTGAGGCCCACCACAGCATCACAGCAAGGGGAGCCAGGGATGGGGTCTGGGGCACCGTAGGTGATGAAGGTGGAGCAGGCGGAGACCAGCGCTGTCACGGTACTGCAGTCTATGGCAGCCATTGTTGATTGGGCCCATGATAGCACCATCAAAATTCCCATCACCTTCACTGCCTTCTGGCCGCCCATTCCATGAGAAATCACCATTCTCACCATCACTACTATTAGTTTACTGTGGAGTGAAATATGGAAACCTTATAGGGCTGATGGGCTGGGTTGATAGGAAATGAAGAACGTGTGTTCTTCATGAAGATGGGATGAATTGTTCATTGGAGACATGCAAATCCACTTTTGTAACTAGATTGCCCCAAATATGATTAAATATAAAAACCTATGACGTGTCAATCATCTGGTGTCGTGGTGTAGTTGGTTATCACGTCAGTCTAACACACTGAAGGTCTCCGGTTCAAGTCCGGGCGACGCCATTTTTTATCATGCAGGCACATTTATTTTATCATGCTTCAGAAAAATGAATGAAAGCAGAATCAAGTAATGGAATAAAAGAAATTTTTTATTCCCAACCGAATAGGAATTAAGAAGTAATGAGATGGTGAAGCCTAATTCTTGTTGGTCATTTCAACAGAATTCAATAAGAAATCTTGTGAAAGAGCAAATACAACAGTAACAACACGCACTTATACATACATCAAAACAAGCCAACAAATTGAAACTTGGTTTAGGCTCTCTATCTACTGAAGCTATCACTATGCAATTTACACACTAGCAAAGATAGGGACACGGACAGGGACATGGAGAGAGAGAGAGAGAGGGACCCCTCCTAAAATTGAGTTTCATCACATTTCCAGCTAGAGGTTGGGACACAGCTGAGGTAGTGGCACCAATGGCAGTGCTCACTCCCATTCTTTCCCTTGTACAGCATCACTAATCCAACTGTAAATCTGTTAAAAGCAAGAAAAAGACGATTGCAAGTTAGTTTTCTATCATCAGAATTGATTTTGAAAGCAAAATATGACACGTCATTTTAATGTTCAGAATGTAACTCACCCTGCAATCAGCAGAACAAGAGAAACCAGCCAGCACACATATTGGTAGGCCTTGTATTTGGATTTGACACGGACATCAGCTGGAAGGTTCCGACCCTCTATCCACCCAAACTGAGGGCGAGGCATCAAAATAAAGCCCAGGAAGAAACCTGTCAAGAACCCACCAATATGGGCAAAATTATTGACACGTGGCAGAATCCCAACGGTCAGATTAACCGCAACAATGACCAAGAGTGTGAGTAGTGCTGCAGCCTACAAAAGCAACAAACAAGGCTAATTATCTCAAAGGGTAAGGAGTAACGGGTGATGGGTAAGACAACAGTGGGCTAGATTGCTCACCCTGTTTGTATACATGGACCAGTTTGTAATAAGCTCTGAAAGCATTGCTCCCAGAAGCCCAAAAAGCGCACCAGAAGCCCCAACAGTGATGTTATTTTGAATAAATAGGGATGAAAGAACACTCCCTCCAAATCCTGACAATATGTAAATTACTCCTATCCGCACTGCCAAAACAATATCCCTAGTCAGGCCAAATCAAGATATAGCTAACAAAAAAGAACCAGAGAAGGACTCTTACAAAGAAATTCAAACTAGGAGGATCATGTCAGAGTCACCATAGCAAGTGCCATTAGCTATGAGGCTCATAACATGGGAGTTCTAAAGAAAATGAACAAAAATAAAATAAAATGATATGGAATGGGAAGACAACAATGTCCAGAGGCAAGGGAGTCGGATCAGCCTAAGGTGAATGACAACACACTAAAAGCAAGAGAACCACATACCAAAACCAAATTGCTGTTCGAGTCGAATACCAATCAAGACCAAGCTCAACATGTTTACAAGCAGATGAATGACACCAGCATGTAACCAGATGCAAGTGACAAGCCTCCATCCTTGATGCTGACTGACAACTTTTCTCCACTCAAGAGCTCCCAACTTTTCCAATCTTCAAAAATAAAAAATAAAAACTCAATTTCAGTTCAACCTCCTTTAATGATAAGAGAGCTTATAAAGCTCAAAGAGTAATGACTAAACCAGTTTATAATTTTTTTTAACATCAGTTTCCAATCTATAAGATCGCACAAGACTAAAGTGTGCATTTGCTCACAAAAGCCTTGCAGGCAGCAGGATGAAGCATCACAAACAAACAATAAACAGTTAACGTAAAGTAAAACATAAATTTCCACAGCTCTTTCTCCTGCATAATTCACATCCACAAATGGCTGTCTTTGTGAAGCACCAAAAGTTCCAATTCAGAAGACACAGGGAGTCGTGAACCATGTTCAACAAGTCACATTTACCTGAGGTTTGATACAATATATCCAAAACTTACAACCACCACCCAAGAAGACTTGATCTCTACTTGATTTACAGGTCCATTAGAGATATTTCGTGAAATTGTCAAACCCAAAACCTAACTGTAGTTCATACTATGTAATGAGAAATCAATCTAGCTTCTACCTAATCTACTTTAAAAAAATAAAAAAATTGAAGTCCAAGTGTGGTCACTTGTTGAGGTAGTATCAGGAAAGAAGATTGATCCCAATAGATACTTGTAACAGAAACCAAAAATAATCAAGTCAAACCCATCTCATCAAACTCCCACCTCAAAACATATAGGCCTTTCCAAGAAAATTCTCAAAGCGACCTTTTTTTAAGCACCTTCCTTCCCGTTTCCTCATGTTCTCCAAAAAACCCATCAGAGGGTCTAATAAAAACAAATTAATTTTAAAGAAAGAAAGTTTTAAACCACACACTAAGAGTCAAAAACCATGCCAAGAGAGATCCCATAAATGAATTTCCAAAAAAGAAAGAAAAGGGAAAGTAAGCAATGAAAGTTAAAACATCTGATCAATCAGGAACCCACAAAAGTCAGACTAGGAACCCCAAAACTCATGCCGGATCAGTACTAGTTCACGAATTATTAAAAACAGGGAATAAATTGAATAAGAATCTCATATGCATATCAGATTGATCCCAACTTACCCTAAAAATCAAGAAGAACAGGAACAGAACCAACAGGGGAAAAATGAAATTATGGGTATTAAATAATATCATCCATTGAGGTGATGATACCAAATTCATACCATGCAATCAAAACCAAAAAGAACGACAAGAAGCAGAAATTCAGAGATGGGTATCAAGAATCAATCATCAAGTTAAGGAAGAATCCCAAATTCATGTCAGCCCAATGCCAAGTCACAAATTTTCACAACAAAAACTAGAAAAACCATGAAGAGAGATCAAGCATCAAAGAACCATTCTACGGAAAAAAAAAAAAAAAAAAAAACTCATTTCACCAATCACCAAATACACAAAAACACAGTCCAAAACTTCCAATCAGCAAAAAAAACCATGAACCGAACACACCCAGAATCCATTCCAGAACAAACCCAATTACCAAATTCCCAAAATAAAACCAACAAAGACAAAAAGACGGGTATCAAAGAACTACTCCTTACGTCTTGGAAGAAGGGCCAAACAGAGGATTCTCCTTCAGAGGCTGAAACGAGAACCTCCCAAGAAACCCCGCCACACACTTGCCTTGAACCCTAGAATTCTCCTTGGGGCAATTATTAATATACATGGCAACGACAAAAACAGCAACGTTGGCCACAACAAACATGGGCACAAGCCATGAAGTCCATTGGGTCTCCGAATCTTCAATCACAGAAGACGATGTGTAGCTGCCTCCCCTGTTTTTGGCTCCCCTGCTTTCAAGATCTTCACTTGGATGCATGGCTATTCCCCTGTTTTTTCACAATTCAACTATAGGTTTCTCACTCTACAACTCTTTCTCTCTCTAGAATACACGTGAGAGAAGAAGAAGGATACAGAAGATTCGGTGTAGTTGGTGAAGGGTTTAATGAGAGAGAGAGACAGTAGAGAGAGAGAGAAGTCAGAGGAGGAGTTGGTGTGATTGGGGGGGTGTTTCAGTTTTCTAACCGCCGCAGTGAAGGAAGAAACCACCACATCTGCTGCGGCAGCTATCAGCATTCACCCAGATTTCAGCCAATGGAAGTTTGCCACATCACGAAAATGAAAAAGCATTTTTTGAGCATCGCAATTTCTGCCATGTGGCACTTATTGATTGGAAATCCATAACCCAGCCGTGGTGTTTGTAGCACTGAATCACTGGTTATCTACCTGATGTCCTGCTGGGGAATGTCTGTTTGCGATTAATAAAACAGTTTCGGGTGGAGGCTTATATTTAAATGGAACGGGTCGGGTCGAACTCATTTACCCGGTATGTCATATTAAATAACACAATTTTAGATTTTTAACATAAATTTCAAAAAATAAAAATAAAATATATTTTGATAACAATATTTCAAAATATTATGGGTTGTTTGGAATAGTATTTTAGACTAATTTAATGTTGTCCAAAATAAAAAAGACAGAAAACACGTTTGACAATTAAAAACTATTTTTTAATCTTAAAAATAAAATATAACACGTTTTCAGAAAACATCTTTTAATTATTTTATATTATAAAAATAAAATATTAAATATAAAAATTATTTTAAAGCATATTTAAAAATATTAAAAATATTTTAGGTTTTCAAACAATTTTTTAAGATGTTATTACTAAAAATAATAAAGTGGTAAAATGGAATTATAGTCATTAACTTGCGATTTAATACAATTTTGTTTTTACTACCTTAAAAGTTGATAGATAAATAATTCTTTACTTATGTTTTTAATTTTGATAAATATTAAACATGTTTGTTAATTTAATTTTGTTTCTTGTCTTCAAAAATTAAAAACAAAAAGTTTGATGCATGACCATATTAACAACTACCAAAAGCACTTTTTTATAATTTTTAAAATTTCTTTGATGAATTTGAACATATTTTTAGAGATAAGTGTTTAATTTTACTTTTTAATTTATAAAATGGAAAAAATGTGTTTTTATACACTCAAATAAAAAAAAAAACCTTAACTCGTGAACTCAAATTTATAAAATACAAATTTCAAACAATAATTTAAAAATAAATAACATTTTGGGTACTATTTTTAACTATTCTAGATATTATTTTTAACTATTTTAGGTATTATTTTTTAACTGATAAGTGTATGAAATTTAAATTATTTTTAAAAAATTTCTATTTTATGATTATTTTTATATAAATGCACGAAAACTCGCATCAGGCTCAATAATAAAATAAAATTTTAATATATGGAAGGAAAATGTCATCTCGATCATTATTTGTAGTTCAACTACAAAATTCCTAAAATTATAAAACTTTTCTCTTTAGACCCGTTCACTTTGTATCTTCGATTAGAACATGTGTTAGACTTACATGTTGACCCTTTTTCAAACACATAGATATGATTTTGTAGTTCAACTAGATTTTTTTGTTGAGGTTTACTCTAATGGGTCAACTCTTTGAAACAACCTCTTCTCACCCTAGAAGGCATTTCTTTTTTGTTTTTGAATTATGTTAGTCCAAGATTTTTTTTAATCAAATTTTGATGATAACAAAATTAGGTTAATGGTATTAATGGTCCAATCAAATTAGTTATTCCGTGTTTTCAAGATATTAAGGTTAATTCAATCCAAATCAAGGTACAATCATATTTAACAAAGACTTGATCATGTTGAAAATCTTTAAAGATTCAAAAACCATTGTAAGATTGATTTTGTTGGTGCACTTAAGTTAATTAAAATATTTTATGTTTTTAATTATTTTAAAATCATCCTTTATTCATTTTAAATTGAATTTTGTTCCTAAAATTGAATGATTTAATGTTTTTCAATAAATCCTAATTTAAATTCTTTTAAGAATATGTTTAAAGGGTATATGATGTGCTAGAAGCCTTCTCGAGGTTTCTCGATCAACCTTGATTTTATTTTGAATTTGTAGATACACTCAAATCAATCAAGGTGTAAGGAACCAATTGTATTGGTTAGGCTCGATCAAGTCAAGGTGCTCTTTTGTGCACCTGAAGGTTCAAAATTCATTTTGCCTCAACTAATTGATGATCGGTCAAACCAATTACTCAATCAATTAAAAAGGATCACCTACTAGGGCATTAAATATCTAACGATTAGACAATCAAGCAAACCCAAGTTGTTGGTTCTAAGGGTCACCTCCTAGGTTATAAATCAATGGTTTTAAAAGCGTTTAAACTTATGAGAGCTTGAATATTCAATTGCTAACCTACCAAAAATCACATTGAAAGCTTTTAAGTGGATCCACTCGAACACTTGTTATGTCTCTTGTACACCATCAAGTCAATTATAGTTTTCTCATATTTATTAGTCATCTTTGCTTCACTAGAATTAAAATATTCAATCATTACTTTCTTTCAAACCTTTGAGATTATTAATCAAACAGGTTTATCACTTGAGAAGTTTTTATAAATGTCCTTTGGAACTTTAGAATTCAAGTGCACTAAGAGAATTTGGTGAAGCGTTTGGAACTAATGAAACCCTCACTCGGTTGGAGCTTAAAAAAAGTAAATGTAAGTCGAGGTTTGAGCCAAACCACTATGAAATAGAGTTTGCAATTCTTCCTCCCTTTGCTTATCTCCGTATACTTTAAATTACTTATTATTTCATGTTCTTGTCACTAGCTTTAATTAATTCAAAATACTTAAAAATTGACCATTACCCAATTCATCCACATTCTTTCTTCCTTTTTTTTGTTGTTTATTCAAGATTCTTTTATAAATGTTTTTTGCATTCTATTTATTAAATTAATAATTTGATTTTTCATATGATGTTAATTAGAATTATCTATTATTAAGTAAATATTTAATTCTATATATCACAAATTATACTAATTATAATTTGGTATTATGTTTTCTCTTCTCCTCCCTGACATCTTTTTTTTCTCAATATTATTATTACTTACATAGTTAAATTAGTAACTTATGTCTTCTATTTTCACTATTTAATTTAAAAAATTATATATGTTTGAAAGTTTTATTTTTTATTTTTAACAATAAAAAATAAAAATATATTCAGTTGTTAATTTTGTATTTTAAAATTTAATACAAGAATCTTATTCGTTAAAATGAAAGAAAACTCATATTTTCTCATGAATGAAAATTAGAGTTAATGTAATTATTTTAAATTAATGTAACAACTTATTTAATTATGTTATATATATATATATATTTATAAATTAAAAATAATAGGATATTTCTATAAAAAAATTAAAAAAATAATGACATAGAAACTAAAGATAGTAAATTATTTTAATTAGACTTCATATATCATAGTGTACTAATACATATTTTAATATTTAGTTCAACATTAATTTTTTTTAAATAAATTTGGGATATTGTATATATTAAATAATATTAAATCAGTGAGTTTTTAGCACGTAAAAGCTAAATTAATGAACAATATTTATTAAATTATTATAAAATTTTAAAAGTATATCTTAATCATTATTCTTAATTAACAAAATATATATTTAAAATTAATAAATTATTTATAAGTTTTAATTATATATATATTTTTTATGAAAAACTTAGGTTAGCGATTCGAGGGGATAGTAATTTGGGCAGGTTGGGTGAACCGGAAAGCTATGCACATCAAACCCATCCACTCGTATGTCCAAGTCATGTCAAACACGGATTAGACCGGCCCAAATTGCTGGCCAGATGAACCACACACAAAAGATTTTTTTTGTTTTTTTTTTCCCTACTTTTATAATTATACTTTACAGTAAGCGTTAATAATTTGACATCACATAAAGCAATGGAGGAGACGAAAGTAGAGAATTGAAAATTCAAAACGCGGTCGTTTGCATTTTGATTGGAGGACAAGTGGACAGGGAGTCAAACGTTGCCGTGGAGAAGATGAAGTGAAGATGCGGATGAGGTGGAGACGTCATGAATCATGATGGAGTGAATGGTTGGCTCAGACAGTTGGAGTGGTTCTGTCGCTTACATCCTACTCACCCTTTATAATCTTGCGAGTCATGTCATTCGATGAACGCCACAAACTTTAATGAGGTCATTCCACTCCAAATAGTGAAGGTCTTTTAGAATTTATCTCTAGACGTATCTAGGTACCTTCCCCACTCAATGTATTGAACACGAAGATGATGTATTTAACTTCTTTTTTCTCAAAAACTCGTGTCATTTTCATCTTTTTGGTGCAGGAGAAGATAAAAAACTCGAAGATCTTACAATCCCACCTCATGTACCCAAGCTGGCATGATGCCACTTTTTGTAGACGTAAACATCATTATCTGGTTGAAATAAGCCTTTTGTTACTTCACCAAGCATCCTTACTTTTTGGAGTCATGCCTTCCAATTTGATGTCTACCTAATCGACTGCCTCCCAACTCCTTTTCATGATGCCCAATACTAAGCGTGAATTTAAAATCTTAACCTAAAAGCACCTACCTTAAACCTTAATCCTTAATCCATAACTTAAATAATTGAAGGTATGGAAAAAGTGCATGTATAATCATCCATCTCACATGTTCTTTGGTTCTTCTTTTGCTCCAATTTCACACGTCACTTTTCATCGTGTAAATATTATCCGTTCTTGATATAATAGTCTTTCACGATTTTAAAATCTATAAATGTGATTAACGAAACCCATAAAACTTTTTTCTCTATTCAACTTGGAAGTTTACTGAATGATTCCATAGAAACCAAGTCTACCCATAGCCTGCATATTAAGCTTCATCCATGATGCTAGAAACCCAATTCGTCTACAAGTTGTTGGAGTCCGACGGTAGAGTTGGTGATATTATTGAGCTCAAAGATGCCTCATCTAAGCATGTTGGGGTGAGCACTATCGGAAATCCGATGTCTTCAATACACCAGTCACCGAGGAAAGAGATTGAAGAAGTGAGCCGCTTGGCCTACCTAAGTGGGTCTGAATCCTAGAAAATCCGACAAAGGCCCTAGGCCCTAAGCCTAGCAAGGAGTTGTACGCCATGAGACGTGAAAATCCAGCCTTATGAAGATCCGCTATTGCTTTGTAACCCGAGCACCAGTACCCTGCTATACATCCCTAGATCCTATGTGAAATTACCTGTTTGCCTTCTTCGTCAGCAAAAACCTTGGAAACAAAACATATGATTATAGAAAGGAAAGATTTCACAATAGAGAGCATCTCCTAAAAATCCCTCAAAAACTGAAGTTGTAATCATTCCGATAGAATGCATAGTTGGAGGGAAAACAAGAACAACAGTCCATAAAAGAATACAAAACTCACCCACCTTCAACACAAATTCCATCACAATGAAAGATCCTACACAGACCTTAGATCAATCTCAATTCATACAAAATCTCCAGATAATGCCAAATATGAGTCTGTAATTGAGACAAGAGGAGGGTTTTCAGCGCTTTCCACCTCCTCCTCCGAGCTTGGGGCCCTTTGGTGCAGCCCCTTTAGGCACACCCTTGCTCTGAGTTTTCTGCGTCTTGGCCATTACCTCAGCCTTCTTGGCTTTCTTTTCATCCTTGGTTTTCTTGATCCTCTCTTTAATTTCACTGCAGGTTACAGAAAAATGCAATTCAGTATGGAAAATTTTGCTCACTGCTAAGTGCTAACAATAGGTATTTGGGAGACCCAGCAAATTTAGAAAGTTTGAAGAATACCCACCGGAGAGCAGCCTCCCTAGCAGCATCTCGAACTTCAGGTTTCTCGGTTCTTCTCTTCTGTATAACCTCCAATGTGGCACCCACTATGGACCTTGAGTATGGCTTCTTTGCAGTGCGGCGTTTCTTCTTAACAGCTTCTGCTGCAATGTCCTGAAAGTGAGAGCAGAAAAAAGAATCAACTGAATTAGCCACTTCCCAAACAAATAGGGTAGAAGTGAAAATGCACTTTCACCCACAATAAAAAGGCAAAAAATGAGTTGATAGCCAAACAATTTTAAAATTTGATTACCTTCTTGTGCTGCTTTCTGTACATGGCTGTCCATGTAAGCTTCGATGGCTTAAGCCGGTTGTGGAAGTACCTCTTGCATTTAGAATTGGCAAAGAGGAAAACCTGATAAATGAAACAGATGCTATTCAGTTACACAGTAATTGAAGTAAAATTAAGCCAATACAGGGAGGCGTTTGAATGTAGGATATGCTTTGAATGATACATGCCCCTGACAGAACCAAATTGAAAATATCATCACATTTTACCTGGGAATCAGACCGAACAAATCTGATACCCTTACCAGGGTATATCTTGGCCCCACTGAAGCGGCAGAGTTCAGTCCTGAAATCCGTAAATTAAAGTAATATAAGAGATTTTTTAGATGATTGATGCAATTATATTTGATCCTATTATGTACTAATTCAAGAAGGGCTGAAATATTAGCCACTTACATCTCAAGGCTGGGAAAAAAACATGAGACAAAAATTAAGTATAAACGGGTGTACTCCGATTTAAGTCTACCATAATGTTCATATTAGAATACCAAGCTAACATCAACAGAACAAAGATGTTCTTTTCACCAAAACTACAGGCCATCTATACTGCACTCCCATTCTTGATAATGTAGCACTTACACTCTCTCTCCAAGTTCTTGGTAAAGTCAAGTCATACTGGATTACTAGCACAACATTACACTCAAAAACAATTTAGTAGTCATGGGGAATAGTCTGATAGAGGAGAATTCAAGTAAACTTTTTCATCTGAAAGGAACTCATTCAGTCACACTCATCATAAAAATTGATGCAAACATGAATTACAAGTTATCGATAAACACTCAGTTACCAAAGAGGAACCTAGGTTGCGTCAAGTATCATATAGTCGAAATTTGGTCAAATTTGAACCAACAAGAATTTACAGCTTTGGTTCACCTCACTCCTCTTCAGGGTAGCAAATGCATTTAAAATTTACAGCGCTCATATTAGTAATTATGATGTTTTCTATAAAGTAAAAGGGTGTGTTTGGGTACCCATAGAGATTTTGGGTATTGGCACTTCTATTAGGTTTTTACAAATCAGTAATACATAATAAACCCTATGATGCAATTTTCATGGGAAAATAAATGCACCTAAATAGAATGCGTTTATCTTAGTTTCAATAAATCCTTAAACATTCCTTTGGGCGGTTAATCCTCCTCTAAACCAAACCCAAAGTTCATCAAGTTCATAAACCAGACCAGGATCTTCCTACTAAGCAACAGCAAGAAGCTGGAAACCAAATTGATATCCACTTATTGTATCCAGTCTAAACAGGCATGCAAGCAAACTGCAAACCTCATGATGGTGCTTTTGCATTCAAGAAAATATAGAATGACATTTATCAATAAAGTACAAATGGATCTCCTACCTGACCAAAACTAATTATATAAATAATATTTCTATAGATGAAATTTGAAATAACAAGCACACAACATTTTTTTTTTTTTTTTTTTACAATCACACACCAAACCAACTAAAACTAATTTTGTGCAACAACAAATCAAACAGGCATGCCCATCGATTAAATAGAGGCAAAAAAAAAGTGACCACATATGGTAATCAAACAGGCAAAGTACATTTCTCAAGAAGGCAAAGGTTAAGTGGTTCATTGAAGGATAGATGGCTCATATGCATCACGAACTATTTTTTATTGCCCCCCCACATCAGAAACAATTTTTTGTCTGTTTGATTGCTAAGAAAAGAAATGAAAATATCGGTCTTAGAAATTTCATTATTTCATAAAGTAGTAAACTACCCTCCAAGCAACCAAACCTAATGCAACTATTTGATATAGTTGAGTTGTGTTTTTCATTTTTCTGGATGCCAAATGCAAAAAAACAGTTCCTTTTCCTTTTCACCATTTTCTCAGCCCGCAAAAAGGTTCAATAACTAATTATAGAGAACATTTCCAACTCCAAAATGGGGTTTGATTAAAAATAAACAACCATCCAACCAACTGAGCCTGATGCAACCATTTGACTTGCCTGAGTTGGGTTTTTCATTTTCTAAAGCCAAAACAACAAGAGCCATAAGACACATTTTCTTTTCTTTTCCCCCATTTTCCCAGCGGCCAAACAGAGGGTTCAATACCCAATATACATTAAAATCGAAATGGGGTTAATTACAGAACAAAACAACCCCCAATCTACTGAGCCCACTTCACCTAGTTGAGTTTGGATTTTCAATTTGTCCGTCTTTCCTTGGAAACCAAACCAATAAAAATCAGAATGCAAACGTTTCATTTTCTTTTCCCTATCTTCTCGGCAGCCAAACAATGGGTTCAATAGGCAAAAACAAACTAACACATAAACCCAACTAGGGTTTTATGGGGAAAAAAAAACCTACATTATTCAACAGCATGTCTGAACAAGAATACGACTTACAGATATTAACAAAACAATATTCTGGAAACCCACATAAAGGATATCAAATGTATAGAAATGTAATGAAAAAAATAAATAAAAAATAAAAAATAAATGAAGAACATACTTGAGAACCATGGTTAGAGCAGGCTGCCGCAGTAGACCAAACCCTAGAAGAGAGATTTCAAGCTATATACGAATCTAGAGACGGGATGGGCCAGCCGGAACCCACGTTGAGCACAGGAGTTTATTGGGCTTCAAGTGGCCCAATAAAAGCATGTCATCGTTTTTGGTATATCTGGGTAGGAGCCTGTCCATGTGTTTTACGTCATTAGTATTAAAGTGTGTTCGACAATCACTCAGGGAAGTGTTTTAAGTCTTTTTAATACTTAAAAATTTTTAATTTTTAAATATTAAAAATATTAGAAATACTTATCAGAATTACTGTCAAACACATTCTTAATAAGCACGATAACAATAAAGATGATTTATTTGACATTTTAGTCATTAGCAGTGATACACATGGAAGATTCATAAATGCTCACCATTTGTAATAATCACAATGTTCATTGACAAGAACGCTCTATGGAAAGAAACTTAACCCAAATGTAGGGTATTAATTCAAACCAAAAGGGTTATACCTTGTCTTCTATTTAGAATTCAAGTCCAAATGCAAGGTTGTACCCTATCTTCCATGTGATTTGCTATTTATTGGGGCCCTTGTAAGATGGGGGTAGTGATTGACTCATCCTTGTGAATTTAGCTCATTGATGGAATCACACATATCTCATTTTCATATAATTGTTTATTACTATGTCTTCCATATAATTGTTGACATTTTTAGCATACCCAAGAAGAAAACTTTATTATTTTTTTTGTTATGAACCATTTTATTATAGTATTGAGCTTTTATTTCATAAATATTATTTTTTTTAATAGGTGTTTTTATGGAGAGTTTTCATATCACTCATGCAATTTTAGTTAATCGTCATCAAATAAAGATGCAAATATAAAGTTAAAGACTAAAGGAGCTTTAAGAAAATGATCGATTGTGTTTTCACTTTCATTATTAAGTGACTCATCTATTAATAAGTAACAAGTATTTACGTTATCATTTGCACATTCATTTTTTATTTGAGAACTTTTAGATGGTTCATTTAACATAACTTATGAGTTTATGTAGATGGAAAAATATGGATTTGTTTTTTTATGTCATGTATTTCTATGAAAAGGGTGACTTGCTGATAGTAAGCATTTAAATGCTGAAAAAAAAAATGTTTGTTTTTAATGACTATTAGTTTGAGGTAGTGTTTTTTTTTTTTTTGGCTTTTTGTTGAAGCAATTTGTTTTCAAAATTTAGGTTATTTGTTTTTCTACTTTTTCATAACTTATTATAAAATTTTTACTAAATAGAAAAAATCAAAATATATAACTTTTTCTAAATAGAAAAAATAACATATTGGTTTTTCTTTACTTTTTAATACTTAATATAAATAAAATACTACAAAAACAAACAACCTAATATTTAACACTATTAAGTATTAAGGTTCTATTTAGAATTAAGTAAAAAACCTAGCACCACCTAAATCATAAGAAGCGATTAATTAAGAATAAATTTCAACACCCGGGTTAGATAATGCACAATATATGACATGTAGTACTACCATCTCGTCTCTTTAATTACCATTTTTAAAAGATAAAGTTCAATACTACATCTACACACCACGTGTCAAATAGAACCCAATCCCAAGAGAATCGTCCCATAATGTTAGCAACCACCTTCACAATATTCATGTAACCACATCCGTAAAAAACCACAACAAAGAATAATAATAGGGATAAAAGAATAAGAGAATGAAAACAATACACATAACCATTTACGTGGTTATGACCTAAAGTTTGCATTTATAGGAGAAGACAAAGAAGAACTTCCACTATTATTGAAGGAGATTACAACCTTAGACTTCTCAAATCCCAATTTATACAAAAAATAAATAAAAAATAAAAAATTACCCTTACTATTTTGGCCAAAATCTCTTCCTATAATTTTTTCCTCATTACAAAAGAAAATTTTATATAAGAAATTAAGTTTACAATTGTCTAATATGTCTAAAAAAGATCCCATAAGATATTCTATTTATGATAAAATAGGAAACTCACTTACAAAAATATTTTCTATTAAGAAACTATCTATGCCTAATTGATTCAAAAATAGAACCTAAGACATTTTCCAACATCCCATATAGTACTATAAATATAAAAGAGTCAATTGGAAGGAAAAACTATATTGTAATTGGTAACTTTTATAATGCCAAAGGCTTTGAACCTCCTATAATAGTAAAATTAAGTGGATAAAAAGTTAGTGTAGATATTGCAAATGTGGCTTGCTTTGAGCATTTAAGGAGATTTTGCTCCATGAAGAATAAAAAATTTAGCATTAATCTTAGCAAATAATAAAACCAATTAGCATTAGGCTTTAATCCCAACTTAATGACTTTTTATGGTTTTAATAGTTGGAAGTAATAATGAAAGTAGCTAAACAAGTTTTTTGGAATATAAGCAAAAAATAATAATTTATACCTAATTATCTTTTAAATAAAATTATGTGACACAAGCATTCATAGTTCCACAGTTACCACGATTAAAAAGCTATCAATAAAAATTAGGAGGAAATAAGAATTTGTGTAACAAATGTGATATTTCTTTCTTTCTTTCTTTATGTTTTTACTTAATACCAAATGCAATTTGCTTTCAGATTTCAACTAATTATTTTTCAATTTTTCTTAACTTTGATCTTATTTTTCAATATTTTTAATTGAATAGAAAAAAATTAAAATATGTGATTTTTTTCTTAATCTAAAAAATTAATTGATTTAGCAATGCATATCTCATTTTTGCACAGTAAGGTTATGGAAATCCACAAGAAGCAATTGGATGTATTGTATGTGTCAATTATGATTTAGCTAATAAGCTCATAGATATTGAAGTTCCACAAGCAATACTTCCCGATGTCGTATTTGAAGTAGTTGTTTGAATTCCTTATGATATGCAACTAAAACAATTGTAAGAAAGTATAATTAATGGAATGTTATAATATAAGAGAGTAATACTATAAATCACGTAAATTAAACTTTTAAATTTACTTCTTCAACTTGGCAAAAGAAAAAATTATCCTTGATTTTTACGATAGTTTTCATCTATTTCATTGGAGAAGTAAACATAAAAAGTTCATTTGTATGTTTTGGGAAGTTTTTTTTTTTTTTTTCTCTCTTTTATTTTAATGATGGGCCATCATCTTAAGTAATTCAAGGATTAAAAACATCAAAGCAAGATTTCATATAAGCTATGGAGCCATCTATTTATTTACTTATAAGAATTTCCTAGTCTTGCTACGCCTATTGTATGATAATAAAATACACTGTTTGGGTCCTCAAACATTGAGCAACCTACAAAGCAAATATTATTATAAAAAACATATGAAAACAAAAATTAAATTAAATTAATTTTATATATAATAACAATGGGATAAGACGAGATAATACATGAATCCGACTCAAATCTATCTCAGGTTTTTTAAAAACAAAAATCCTAAACACACCCTTAATCCATTTATTTAAATTTTAAACTCATCCCATTAAAGACAGGTGCCAAAAAAAAACTTGTCATATTGTCGTCCTACCAAGTAATTTATCAATTTTAATTTTTTTTTTCTTTATGCTATTGATTTATTTATCAACTTCATCTAAAGTTTTCTAGTTTCATTCATGATCAATTTTTACATTTCTTATGTATAAAATTTTCCACAAAATAATTATTAATTTAAGCATTAATTACACTATTATAGAAATGAATGTGAAAAGTGAATAACAAAATAAGTGATAATAAGAAAAAAAATTTACTTTTAATATTATTCTAGAATATTATAGGAAATAATTAATTCAAAATACATGTAAATGGAGATTTAAATTGGTGATGAATTTTGATTTTCTTTTTTGGGATAAGAAAAACTTAATTCATAATTTGAAAAATACAAGGTAAAGACTAAATTAATAAATATAAAATATAAGGTAATAACTTAATTAGTAATATAAGATACAAGATTATAACAAATATAAGATAGTAACTTAATTATTATAATGAGATTAGATAATTACTTAAATATTGATTTAATTTAATTACTTTATTGATAAAATTTAATAATTTAATGGCAATTTGAGAAAATCAATATTTCACATCAAGGTACCCCAAGAAGATAGCAAATAAGATATTAAGGAATTACAATAATATAACAAATTTTGAGTAAGCTATTAATTGACTTAATTAATAATAGTAATTTTACTTTTTAATTCAATATACCCACTTTTATATTTTTTTTTTCCTTTTTTCTTGAAATATTGTTTCATATCTCTTTTTTAGGTATGGTTTAATATAATTTTTACAATCATGGTGTTATTTTAAATCTTATCATTTGTGTCATTATGAACACTTGGTTTTCTATACAAATATTTCCTTAAGCAACATTATAATTTACATGCAATAAATTAAATATTATATTTTTTATTTGTGATAGTTCAATAAGGATATTTTTAAGATTTTGTTACCATTCTTTTCGCATGCAACAAGTTTCTCATACAAAAGGATTATTAAAGAATATAAATCCAACTTTTAGCTTTATATCTTATAGTGACTAAGTTTTTATTTGGTAACTATTTTCGCAAAATAATTCTAAAAAATAGTTTTTGAAAATTATTAGCTAATTTTTATCGAACAAAAGTCTATTTGAAAACTTAAAATATTTTTAACCTGTTTTTAATGTTTTAAAAATAAATTTTATATTTAGTGTTTTATTTTTAATTATTTTACATATTTATATAATTATTTCTTAAAACAGACCTAAAAAATGAAAGCAAAAAAAAAAAAAAATTAAAAGATATTATTTGAAAATGAAGTATTTTATATTCTTAAGATCATAAAATAAAAAATAGTTTTTAGTTGTCAAATATATTTTTTATGTTTTTTATTCTGAAAAATAGAAAATTGTTCTTAAAAACAATTCCCAAATAGGTCATAACGTTTTCTATCTTTTAAGAGTATATTGGACAATGATTTTAGAAAACACTTATAGTATAAAAAAGTATTTTTAGAAAAAAAAAATATAGGTATTTTAATAAGATTTAGAAAACATTTTTAAAAAGTTAAAAAATTATTTATAGTGTTTTTTTTAATAAACATTTGATAAGCTATTTTCTTAAAACCATTTATAGTGAAAACACTTCTCTTAAAAACATTTCAGTTAAAAATATTACCAAACACACTCTAAGTCTTATATCAATAAATATAATTTGAAATGTATTAAATTAATAACTAAAGATATTTTTTTATCAATGTTTAATTCTATGTTCTAAAGGTCCCTAAAATTTATTTATATTTAAATAAATATAAATAATATTTATTTTCATCCTTAATATGAAAATTCAAAAAATAAACATCAAACTTGACCCAAAAAGTTATTAGTGTTGGGTGAGTGATGAATAAATATGATTTAATCCCACTTAAATTGATTTTTTTGATACATTTAATTTAAAATTTTAACTTGAATTAAAAAAATAATTTAGAAAATAAATATTGTGAACTTTGAAATAAATGGTGGAGGGTTGACATAATATACTATGAAAAAAAAAAAAAAAAATATTGATTATTCCTTTTTTATTTTTTGTGAGTGACACCTACTCTTTTAATTGATAATGCTGACAAGGACTGCAGGATTTAGGGACGTTACACGTAGGAAACAGAGGATGTGTCCAAATCCCACTTCGGATCCTGCAAGACCCTTTCTGGATTTTTCAGAATCCCCTGTACCACATTGGGAAATTACTAAACTGACCCGACGTACTCTTAAAAAAAATTCGGAAACGTGTGGGTCCGACTGACAGTTTCTGAGCTGTCATGTTTTGATTGCAGGCTCAACGACTTGGAAAGGGAGATGGAATCCGTGGTCTCAGCAAAGCACCGGGGGGGTTCCCATGCGTTGGTCCACACGCTGGGGGCGCGTGAAGATAAAAATTTAGGTGTTTTGGGATTTTGTGTGGGTCCCCCCTCACGCGACCACCTTCGCTATATAAAGCACACCATTTTCCTCTCCATTTTCCTCAGTTCTGATTTTTCATTTTTGTTGCGAGAAAGCAGATTTTGAGAGTGGATTTGCCAATGATTTTTGCTGCGAGAAAACAAAAGCAAAAACAAAAATCAGAAGGCCAGACGTTTTGTTTTAGGGTTTCGTTTCATTTCTCTGCAAGGTCGACAGAAAGTGTGTTGGGAAAACACTTTTCACTAGTGTTTTCTTAAGCCAGCTTCCCCCACCATCTTCCAGGTATAATTTTTTTTGTTTTGGAAAATGATAAAGCTTGCTTTAAATGAGTTCTCTTATCTGAATTACTCATTGGTGTGTTTGATGCTTATACATAATGACGAGATAAATTTGTTTTAAATATTTTCTTATTGGATTTTTTCTTGCTCAATTATCTGTTTGTTTGGTCAACTTTGATCATAGCGTTACTATTTGATTTAATTGTTCTTTTTTTTTTTTTTCATGATTATAATGACATTTTCTATGGTTTTTTTTTTATTATAAGATCACAGGTCTTGAATAACAAATCTTGTCAAATTTAAAATTTTCATTTTATATATTTCATTTTAAAGATTTGCAAAACTAAGAATTTCCGTAGGAATGACAACAGAACGGGTTCGAGACTCGTCAATTCCATCCCAACCCCGCCCTATTTATTTAAAATATTTATTATCTCTATCCCATTAAAAAAATTCAACGGGACGGGATGGGTACAAGAAATTCTCGTACTCACTCGTTTTACTTTTTTAATTTTTTAATCATATTAAAATAAATATGTTAATTAAAATATTATATTTTTTTGTAACTTATTTTAAAAATATTTTATTATATACATATATATCTATAAATTTAAAAAATATAAGGAAATAAAAATTAAATTAAATTAAATTAATTTTTGAAATTAAATTTTATATATAATAAGGATAGAACAAGACGACATCTGAATCCACGAATCATCCCAAATTTAAAAAAAAAATTCAACTATGTCTGTGGATATGTATAAAAAAAACTTGGTCCATTATCATCCTTAAATTTTTGTACTATCTCGACCTTTTATTTACATCTAGTTCATTATTATTATGATTTTTTTCCTATAAAAATACCTTTTTTAGAATAATTATTAGATCTAAAATTTGGTTGGAATTTTCATGATTCTTTTCATAAATAAAAAATACATTTTTTATGTTAAGTTATTTTTATAAAAGGATTTGTCGTAAGATAATAAAGTTTTCCATAAAATTCTTTATAAAATAACAAATTTTCTATTAAAAAAGTTCATTGTTATGTTACCTAAAAATTTACAACAATTGAGGTTATAAGACAAATGTCTGAAGCCTCTTTTTTCAAGGATAAAATTTATTACTATTATTATTACCATTTTTTGGGAAATGATAAATCTTTTAAAATAATTATTAAATCTAATAATTCAACAATAAATCATATCATTTTTCTTTAAAAGTGGAAAGCTTTTAAGACAAGTTTTTTAATAGTTAAAAAAAATATAAGATTTGAAGGTGGGATATAATATTTTTAGGGTTTGGACAAATTCTTAAATATTTTAATGTTATTTATCTATATTTTGAAAAGTAAAAAAAAAAAAAAAAAAAAAAGATTTTTATTAATTTTCTATAAATAAAAAATTATATTTACACCCACTAATCACTTTATATAACCACCTAAATTTTTTTAAGATACCTAAAATATCCTCTTCATTTTTTTTTCTCTCAATTTTTTTTTTCTTTTCCAAAGATATACTATTGGAAAATCCTTTCTTGAAGCTTTTTATTAGTTATTATCACAAAATCATTTGAAATAAATTCAATATTTTTCTATATTTTTTAATTCACACATTAATATTATCTTTGTACTATATGTTTAAGACTTATGATTTATATAAATTTTGTTAGGAATAATTTAAAAGTAATTTTAAAATAAGAAATTTTGAAATATAAAATTAAAAATTATTCTTATTTTTATAAAATTATTTTAATAAAGTTCAATAATAAGAAGGTTTTTCCATCTTCAAAAGATGAAATTTTGTAATATTAAATTGGGTTGAAGTTTGCATCTCTCTCTGCAGATCCCAAAGTTTCCATAGAGAAGAAAAATATGAAAATATATGATCTGTTTCTCTATCTTTTTCTGTCCGTGACACAAGGATGTTTACTTTGATTGAGACTGTGGAAGAGAAAGGTTTGACCTTTTTCACCGTACAATACTTTTGGCTTCCATTTTTCCAGGAAAGTGTGAAAGTGGAGATTTTTTTTTTTCTGTGACAATGGAACGTATCCAGAAGTCCACATACAGTGTGAATGTAGCGTTTCGGATTCTCCCCTTTTCTTTTTCTTCTCTTTGCTCGTTCATGGTCAACTCCAATGCCTTTCTTCGTTTTCTCCTTTCTGGGTTTCTGCTCAGAAACATGACCTTACCACGGAAAAAACTCCAGAGTTTGTAATGATGAGTCTTCTGTGATGATGTTCTAGGGTTTTTGCTTTTCTAGGTTTTGAGAGAGAGATATTCTCTTCTTTCCTTTCCTTAAATGGGTTTTGTGGGGTTTGGAGGAAGTGGCTGAATCTGGCCAGTGATGATGAGGTCAAAGGGAGGATGACTGAAAGCGTGTAGAGAGAGTGGAAGAGGGAAGTTGGAGAGAGAAAGGGTTTTCCTTTTTTTTAGTCAGTTTTGATGGATTCATCGGTATTGGTGGTGCAAGAGTGGTGGATGATACTCTTTCACGGGCATGACCACGGCCACCACCATCTCTATGGCACCTCTCAAGCCTGTGTTTAGCTATACATGCTTCATCTCCCTCTCTCTCTAAAATTTCTAGACAAGGGTCCTGTTTGAAAAGGTAGGAAAAGAAATACAAGCTATCATGATTTTGAATGTTTCTTTTATTTTCTCAGCAACCAAATGACATGTTTTTACCTTGTTGTTGCATATGATCGATTTTGTTCTTAGTATTAATGTGATATTGTTCACCAGTGTCCTGTTTGGGTGTCGAGAAATGGTGGCAAAAGAAGTGGAAACTTTTAAAAATTCCCAGTTAAATTTCTTTTATTTTGTCAGCAACGGAATTGGAAGTTACTTTGTTTTTGCTTCATGATTCTTTTGTTGCCATTACGTGTACTATAATGCGATCTTGTTCACCAGGGTCCATTAATAGTTCGAAATTTAATTTCTTGTAGTTTCTCAGCAACCAAACGGGAGGTTGCTCACTGATTTTGTTGTCAATATGTATATTTTGAATGTGATATTGTGCACAAGGGTCCTGTTTGGAGTTTGCAGAAATGGTAGTAAGAGAAGTGCAGCAGACTATTAGTATTTCCAACTGTAATTCCTTTGATCTTTTTCTCAGCGACCAAAGGGAATACTATTGATATACCTATGACTGATTTTGCGCTTAATGTTTGTATCTTTAATGTGTGATATTATCCAGCGGAGTAACATGGAGGATCAACATGAGAGGTTTCCAGTGGATGGAAGAGTTTTAGTGGAGGAAAAGGTTCCAGTGGAGCAACTGGTTCCAGTGAAGAGGGTTCCTGTGGAGGAAAGGTTTCATTTCGAAGAAAGGGTTCCAGTGGAGGAAAGAGTTCCGGTGGAAGAAAATTTTGATCCAAGTGTTATGGAGAGGATCAATGAGGATGGGTATGAGAGCATGTCTGGAAGTGGGAACTTAGATGGTGGATTGGAGGATGAGCAAGAAACCTTGGTACTTGAGAAGCCGGCCAAGAAACTGAAGTACCATCGACATACTCAAGAGCAAATTAATGAGCTTGAAACGTATGATTTTGCAATTTGTTTTTCCTTTATTTATTGAGCTAAATGCTTCATTTGTTTGAATATGTAAGGTTTTTCATTCTTGTGTGGATTAGAAGAAGCCAAAAAAAGTTTATTTTTTGTGGCAAGCAAATGGAGATTAGCATTGATGAATTTTGTTAATGGGAGTAATATTTCTTTGTTGTGATAGTTGCTTCAAGGAATGGCCTCACCCTGACGAGAAACAAAGGTTGGACCTTAGTAGGAAGCTCAACTTGGAGCCTAGACAAGTGAAGTTCTGGTTTCAGAACCGGCGAACCCAGATGAAGGTAAGTTGGTGTTTCAGTTTTCCTTTCGTACTTGTGGATTTTGTCTGTTGAGCAGGGGAATTGAATGTCAATCACTTCAACCAGAACCAGTTGGAGCGCCACGAGAATGTAATGCTTAGACAAGAAAATGACAAGCTTCGGGTTGAGAATGTTGCAATTAAGGATGCTGTGAGGAACCCAATATGCAACCACTGTGGTGGTGTGGCAATGCTTGGCAACATAACTATTGAAGAGAATCAACTAAGGGTTGAGAATGCCCAGTTAAGGGATGAACTAAGTCGGATCTGTGGCCTAGCAGAGAAGTTCTTGGGCAGGCCTGTCACACCTTTGGCAAGTCCCATTGCTCTACCAAGACCAAGCTCAAATTTGGAACTTGAGGTAGCGGGAAATGGGTTTGGTGGTTTAAGCTCGGGAGGCACTTCGTTACCAATGGGGCCTCTTACTAGGCCAGGCATGATGGGTGTCGAAAAGCCCTTTAACAGCTCTGTGTTTGTGGAGCTTGCAGTGACTGCAATGGATGAATTGCTCCGGTTGGCTCAGGCTGATAGTCCCATTTGGATGACAAGCTTGGATGGAGGAAAGGAAACATTGAACCCTGTAGAGTACATGAGGACATTTTCTCCTTGTATTGGCTTGAAGCCCTCCGGCTTTGTAACTGAGGCTTCAAGAGAGACTGGTATAGTAATGATCAACAGTTTAGCTCTTGTAGAGACATTGATGGACGGGGTAAGCCATTTGATAGCTCTTAATGATTACTGTTCAATTTATTTGGTTGTTATAACAATCTATTTATGATTTGTATCATTTATTTGAGATAAAATGTTTCATCTTTGCTTACAATTTTCGTCTTTACTCAACTTTTCATTCACAACAAAACCTTGGTTGGTTTTTGAGGTTGAGGTTATAGTTGTGCAAGCTTTTATTACATCCTATATTTGCCATTAGATGCCCTGTATCTTGATTTCATTGGCTAAATCAATTTGTGATTTTTGCATTGCTAGTGTTTGTCTTAGTTTCTCAATTATATGGACTGTTGAGTTCTGAGATGGTGCAATACTAGTGGTTTTGTGTTTGCTTAGTTGTATTATTTGGCTTCCTTTGAATAGAGTCGATGGGCACAAATGTTCCCATGCGTGATTGCTAAAGCTTCTACAACTGATGTGCTATCAAGTGGTATTGGAAGAACTAGGCATGGTGCTCTGCAACTGGTTTGTTTTATCCATCATCTCTGTTTTGTATTTCCCAGCTGCTGGGCCAAAATCATGAATATTTTATTTTGCAGATGCATGCTGAGTTCCAAGTTCTTTCACCATTGGTACCGGTCCGGCAAGTGAAGTTTCTCCGGTTTTGCAAGCAACATGGGGAAGGATTATGGGCAGTGGTTGATGTGTCCATCGACACTGCTCTAGATGGTGCGAGCATAAATTCATTTGTTAACTGCCGACGACTTCCTTCTGGCTGTGTCGTGCAAGATCTTTCAAATGGTTACACTAGGGTAAATTACTAATACAGATTATTTACTTGCAATTGTCACTTGTTCTTGTCTATTTATTGTGTTCTCATCTGTCAGGATAATCTCATCATCTTGCTATTAGTTTTCATATTACCACGAAAAATATGAAATGCACTAAAACAATGGGCCTGCTAAGTTCGAAGTTTTTATGATTGCAATGTTTTCTAATTGAATGGGAAGTGTTTTGTTCCTTGCTTGATGACAATGCAGTTTATAGTTGGGGGAAATGGATGCTGTGTATTTGTTTAACAGAACTTCTTGGCTTCCCAAATAAACCCTAAATTTGTTCTTATAATAAATATATTACAATGATTCTGGATACAAAAGAGCATGTTAGCATATTCTAATTCTAATGGGCAAAATGCAGGTTACCTGGATAGAACATTCAGAATATGATGAGAGTGCCGTCCACTATCTCTACCGATCCTTACTGAGCTCTGGATTGGGGTTTGGCGCACTGAGATGGCTTGCCACCTTACAGAGGCAGTGTGAGAGCATTGCAATCCTTTTGTCATCAACCGTCCCCTGTGAAGATCATTCAGGTCTCTTTCTAGACCTATTGCCACATCACATTTTCATTTCCCTTACAAAAACGGCAATTTATATGATTAGATCATACTATCAATGTCCATGAATGGCAGTGCTGACACAAGCTGGTAGGAGAAGTCTGCTACAACTGACAAACCGAATGAGGGATAACTTCTGTGCTGGGGTTTGTGCTTCGACTGTTCGGATGTGGAACAGGCTCCATGTTGCTAGTCTTGGGGAGGATGTCAAGGTCATGACCCGGAAAAGTATGAATATTCCTGGTGAGCCTCCTGGAGTCATCTTGAGTGCTGCAACCTCTGTATGGATGCCTATAATGCATCAACAGTTATTTAGCTTCTTGAGAGATGAGAGACAGAGGAGCAAGTGGGACATTTTATCCAATGGTGGGCCAATGCAAGAGATGATTCATATTCCAAAGGGCCAAACAAGTAGCAACTGTGTTTCTCTTCTTCGCCTTAATGTGAGTTAGCAACTACCATTTGAGAATCTACAATTCCCATGGCTCGTTACTTTTAGATGTTTGTTCATGTTGTTCTTTCTTTTTCACATGTCTTTGCAGACTAGAAACCAGAATGACAACACGATGCTGATACTGCAAGAGACGTGGGCAGATGCATCGGGCTCACTTATAGTCTACGCTCCTCTTGATGTAGCGTCAATGCGTGCAGTGATGACTGGTGGGGATTCAAGCTTCGTGGCTCTCTTGCCATCAGGATTTGCAATTGTTCCAGATGGTTCTTCTGGTTATGGAGATGATTGGAGTGGGAAACTGGCCAGAGGTAGCAGCAACAAAGGCTCAGGGTCGCTACTGACAGTTGCGTTCCAGATATTGGTGAACAGCCTTCCAATGGCCAAACTCAATGTGGAGTCGGTTGAGACTGTGAACAGTCTTCTGTCCTGCACAATCAACAAGATCAAATCTGCAGTTTCTTCAGCATAAGCAGTAGGGTAACTCCACTGCTTAGTGGTATCAACCTTTGCTTTCCCGCCTTCTCAATACCGCCTTTTTTTTTTCCATTCTTTTTTTAAATATAGGAGCATAGACTAAAGGGTATAGAACTGTAGAATGACGAAAATGAAGAGGGTGGAAATTTTTACACAAGGAGTTTTTGAGCTACTTGTGAGGGCTTTGCTTGATATGTAGACAACGTGGTTTTGGATATCTGGGGACTGGTTGAAGTTAGGAGCATGCAAAGGACAGTAACTCAGCCATGCCCCCTAGCTTGGCTCAGCTCTCAGTGCTCTTTTGTGGTGTGGGATGATTTCTCTCTTTTACTTGGGAAGAACATCTTTAAATCTTAGTTTCATTTGTGCTATTTGGGATAATCTCTATTTTATTTGCAGACAGACTAGTTTTGAACTTTATTACAAATAGGGATGTTGAGGTCCTTTTTTGGGCAGTTATAGAGACTAAATATTTGGCGTTAATTTATGTTTCAAATTTGGATTGAGATCTTAAATTGCTCGCTTTGATCTTTTAAAGGTCCCATCGTACGTTTAGGTCTCATTGCTTTGTAGTAAGTTCGGTCATATTGTTCTGTATCTTGATCTTATTGTTTGTATCACATCAATTCTTTTGTATCTTAGTTTCATTATTTGTATTTTTATACAATGGCATACCGATTAGGTATCCTAGAATTTTCTGATTTTAAGTTACTAATATGTAATGTCTTTGCTTTCTCACTTGTATGAGTTGTTTTTTTTTCAGGTATCTCATATTTTATGTGAGAATGGGAATCTATTCCCAACTCTTGGAGGAGGTGATGACAAGATTTTACATATGCTCTTTTATGTGAGATAATGTACCATGAATAGATTGATTTCCTTCTTGTTTTTGGATATTTAATGACGATTTATTGTTTATTTTACCATTGATGTTTATGTATTACTCTGTATGTTTATTAGTTAATTATATGAAAATTATTCTCAATTATTTGAAAACACCACCCTTTAATTTTGTTAAAAACCAACCAAAAAAAAAAAAAGGATGAGAAGAAGGATAAAAAACAGCTCCAATTAGAGGTGACAAAGTTTGACACGATTCGTCAACATGACACGAACTCAGTACACTTTTGGCGGGTTTGAGTTGAGTATAAATGGATTTGAATCAAATTTGTGTTAATCTATATAAACCATTTAATAAATAGGTAATTTTTAGTTAATCTGTAATATAACCTATTTAATAACCCCGTTGTTAATCTAAATATATTTTTAAACCATTTAACCCATATTTGACTTATGTTAAATTTAATTTGTTTTTAAATAAATATTTCAAATGAGTTATTAACATGTTTAATTAAGACATTAATATTATAGACGTATACAAGACCTAGTTCAATTTGATTATTAAATAGGAAAACTTGATTATTAAATGGGTTAAATGAGTTACATGACCTGTTACTTGTTAATAATTAGATAGTATTTGAGTTCATGTTTTTATATAATTATTATTCATGTCGGGTTTGGATTGAACCATGTAATAGAATATCTAGGCATTCATAATACAAATACGACTCACTAATATGAATTGTCACCCCTACCTTCAATGGACAACACAAAGGCAAAGCAAATGATAACATTAAGAAATTACTACATGATATCTAAAACACCTTTCATAAAAAAAATCTTTCATATAAATTAGGATTGAAATTTGAACAAGTTAGAAGTTTAAACCACATTAAACACATTTATCAATTTATCGGACCTATGTTAAACTAATCCGAAGTAAGGTTGCAAATTTCTAACCCACACTAATCCCTAGAAAATTTGGGTTCCCACGAGTTACCGGTTATCAAATAAAATAATAAATAATTAATTTAAAATTATGTAATATAAATTATATTATAAACACAAGAGATTAATGGTTAAATATTTTTAAATAATAAAATAAATCATTTTTTTTAAATTTAGCATAAACAATTATACATAAACTCAAATTTCAACTATAAAAAGTACTTTAACAATTAAATAAAAATGATAAACTCATTAATATAAGTGAAATTTGATAATAATTAGAATTTTTCGAATAGGATTTTTATCTAAATTAGGTCAAAATAGGATGGTTTAATTACTTTAATATTTGACAAAACCCAGCTCCTTCAAAGGTCATCAGTCCTGGGCCCAAGCTCATTTCCCGGACCGGCCCAGCCCAGCCCAGGACCACAACACCGCTGCTTAGCAAATTTCCATTGAAGCCCCGAAATTACTGAAAATTTCAATCACCTCCACTGTATTTCTGGGATTTACATTATCCTGCACTCCCCTGTAAAGATCATCATCGCCAAAACCCTAAACCCGGGAAGCTCATTTCACAAAATGCCAATCTTCTACTCTTCACCGATCAACCCCCTCAAATCGGTGTCGTTTCTTCTCCGAAGCCTCACTTGGGCGAGACCCATGTCGCAATCCACCTCCATTCCCAAGAAGCTCCAGCGTGTTCGTGATCACGGCTATGACAACTATATGGAAGTCGAGAAGAAGCTTCGCAAAATCCTCAAATTCCAAGACCTCTTTCTCTGCCAACCCCATCAAACCATCCCAGTCTCTCGCCTGGACACCCTCGCTCGTCGCCTCGACTTCAAACAACACGAAGCTGGTGCATTCATCCTCAAATTCCCCCATGTTTTTGAGATATATGAACACCCAGTTCGACGTATCCTTTATTGCCGCCTTACCCGCAAAGCCCACCTCCAAATTGAACAAGAAAATCGAGCTCTCAATGACCAAATTCCCGACGCCGTCACTCGCCTCCGAAAGCTTCTAATGATGTCGAACACGGGTCGGCTTAGGCTGGAACACATCCGAATTGCTCGGCGCGAATTGGGTTTTCCTGATGACTTTGAGTATTCGGTAATTCTCAAGAACCCCCAGTTTTTTCGATTGTTTGATGCCAAGGAAACTAGAAATAAGTACATTGAGATTGTTGAGAGAGACCCGACTTTAGCTGTGTGTGCAATTGAGAAACTTCGGGAGAAGGAGTATAGGGAAAAAGGGATTGATGCCGAGGATATAAGGTTTTCATTTATTGTGAATTTTCCACCAGGGTTTAAGATTGGTAAGTATTATAGAATTGCAGTGTGGAAATGGCAACGGATTCCATATTGGTCTCCATATGAGGACGTGTCTGGGTATGATTTGAGGTCATTGGAGGCACAGAAGCGGATGGAGAAGAGGGCCATTGCAACGATTCATGAATTGTTGTCTTTGACTGTGGAGAAGAAGATTTCTTTGGAGAGGATTGCTCATTTTCGGCAGGCAATGAACTTGCCAAAGAAGCTTAAGGAGTTTCTTCTTCAGCATCAGGGAATATTTTATATTTCAACTAGAGGGAATTTTGGGAAGCTTCATACAGTTTTTCTTCGGGAGGCATATAAGAAAGGTGAGTTGATAGAGCCAAATGATTTGTATTTGGCCAGGAGAAAGTTGGCCGAGTTGGTCTTGTTGAGTCCTAGGAAGGCAAATGTGGATAGGGAATTGGTTAATTATAGAAGGGACAGGGAAGATGATGAAATGGTGGGGATTCAAAGTGATTATGTTGAGAATCGATTTGAAGGTTTTGTGGATGAATACAATGTTAGGCAAGATGGTGAGAGAGGACGAGATTCAGACTTGAATTCGGATAGTGATGCTGGTTCTGATTTTTCGGATGAGGATAACAAATGTGAGGAAACAGTAGATGCTGAGATTTGATTGTGGATCTTGGTGGTTGTCATCATTTGTTGCCCTTTTGCATTGAAGCATCACTATGGGGGAGAACCACCCAACACATTGTCTAACACTTGGGTCTCCTGGAGAAGTATGTGACTTGGATTGCCTAATTATTGTGAGGCTCGTGGAAGAGGAATTTGACCATGCTTATTAAGAATGTATGAATGCAAGTGTACAATTGGGTATTTCCTTGAAGGGTCAAAGCACCTGAATGAGAATTGGTTTATTATGAAGACATTGATTTAGGATGAAAATGTTTAGTACCTTGAATGCCTTAGATTTGTTCTTCGCAAAGTTGAATACTGTTTCAAGTTCGAGATGAAGTTGAGTTTTGATGCGGAGTTAACAGAATTTTGTCCAACCCATTTTTGCCATTACTTTTTGTATCAATGCCAAAGAAGTTCAACAGAGAAATTTTTACTGATCTAAGGGAGTTGAAGTTAAGCAAGAAATCCCAGATCTGTTGAAGTGGTAAATGCTCAGGCAAGCTTCCCATGTATTTCTGTAAGATTTGTCAGACAACTTTATCACATTCCGAGATGAACTTGACATTTTGATGGCAAAGCATATGCTGAAAAGAGAATACATACACTATTCCACACATTGAATCTTTTGAGTAGTTTTAATTTTATTGATTGATTCTAATATTCTAGATACTGAATCTTTAAGTAGTTTAGCAATGAAATAGATCAGAAATCTCATACCAGGCATTCAAAACTTGGAGAATGAGCTTTGAACTATGCATCTATGGGGGCTTTAGAAGTTAGAAGTATGGACAGAAATGATCAGTTTTCTGGAATAAATATATCTTCATAACTAAACCCTCTAGATTAAACGAGTAGAATCATCATTTATCTCCCATGTCTTGTATGTTTTTAGTTTGCATTTGCCTTAATAAGTTGGACTCCCTTTTGAGATCAAGGCTGGCATTGCATGCATCTCAATTACTTTGGTGTTAAAGCTTTGTAATGATCTCTCCCAAGTTTTGATTGCAACACTGGTGGTATGCTTATTCAGTTATAACATTTGCTTTCTAAAGCTGAAGGGCTAAACAGGGTTTGTAATTGGAGTTATAGTATAAGTGAAAGGTTTCATTGCTGGCTGGACGATTTATTTTTATGTATTTTATCTTTTTTCATTTTCCTTGTCTTTTAAGATTATTTGGTTGGAAGATCTTAAATTTTGGTTTCTCAGGTGAGTTTATTTCTATCTTTGGTATAGGCAAATGATTATGCATATAAAAGGGGTGTAACTCTTTGTCAAACAGAAGTATGCAGGAGCCATCTGTCACACCTTTCTACCCTTACCAACTAATCTGTCATGCCTCATAAGCCATCCCTGGAGGAGCAAGGCAAGATCCAATACACCCCTAACAAGGAGGGTAGGAAAGGACCACAGACAGCTCACCCACACACATTGTAAGCTTCCTAGTGTTGGGGGAATTGAGTTGATAAACCAAAATTATTCCTAAAAACAATTTAACTTAGTTTTCCTTAAAGATGAACCAAAAGCCTAGTCTAAGGAATATAATAACTGATAATAAGTTTCGTCTGTTTGCATTATGGGGCAATAGAGTGTGATCACCACACAATTGTAGTTGGTAAGTATGGTACACTCACCACATTTCTGGGTTCCGACCAGTACTTTACTCAATGACATTCTACCAAGTCAACTCGAACGCTCACTACATGTTTGGTTGCTCCTGAATCCGCAATCTAATATGAGTAGCTAATACATGATTAGAAATAAATACCATGAGAATCTTAGTTTGGGTGTACCTTCCTTGGGTTAATATAATCATAAGCCAAGTTTCCTTCCTTGCCACAGTTGAAACATGCCTTACCAACTTTGCTTTTTTAATTTTTCCCATTGTGCTTAGTCTTCTTAGTCTTAACAACCTCTGTTTCCTTACTCTTTTCCTTCTAAATAGCTCTATTGAAGCCCTTGCACGAGCTTCCCTCTACTGTGTGACAGAGCTATTTGCTCTTGTAGATTCCAAGTGCCTGGCTCTGAGTTCATGATGATGCTTTGTCATCAAACGTTTTAATGTTCTTGTTATGTCATATCGATCGTCATATGCTCTCACGAGTTGGGAAGGAAACGAATTCCAACTTGGACTTGTTGCTCATCAGTGAGATTATTTCCTTATGTTTTCAGTTTCTGAATCATAATTGACATCATTTTAAATGTTGACTCATAGTTTGATGAACACATCTAATAGGGGTCAAACTTGAGGGTTGACGAGCTCAATCTAGCAGCAGAGGTTCCATCGAACTTTTTCTTTAAGGGCCATTAGCATTGAGTAATTCGATTGTATGTTGCTTAGCCTGGTGAAGTACACACAATGATCTTTATTATGCCAATTTTGGTTGGCAGGTTCACCATTGCCTAGGTTAAGGTTTCTAAAGAGGCTTTTGTGGAGTACTATGTCGTTATCCTCCTCGTCAAATTTCTCTCCCTTCTTTATGTCAACTATCATATTTTTCAAAGAATCTAAAAGAACTGTAATAGCAAGCTGGCCCCTCCTTTTGACAAACTTTTATCGACACCCATATGAGCGGTAGCCCCGGTTGGCCCGATGGGTTGTGGGCCATAAATGAGGGCCAGGGACCAGTCTGTTCCTTATCGGGCTTGAGTCAGGCTGTAACCCAACGAGCTTAATCATCATCCGATAGATGATTGGAGGAGAAGATAGGAGCATCATATTTATAGGTTGAGAGGGATGGAGTTAACCTGCTCTAGATGAGACCCATACCCGGACCTTTATCCTTATCTGATAAGCCTCCTATCAGATAAAGGGAGAGGGAGTCTCATATCTCACTAGTACGCCCACTTTGGACGATTTCAATTTTGTGAGTGTAGTAAAAGAAATGGCATACATACACACAGATTACAGACACTTATTTCACTTCACTGTTTGGTCTTGGTCTTCAATGAGTTTCAAGTATTTCATGGCAGCTACGCAATGTTCTCATTCTGAAGTGTTTGCTTACTCTAGTAGTAACCAGTAAATGCATGAAACTGATCATTCAACCCAACCATCAACCGTGGGCCGGTTTTGCAGTACCACTTTACTCGACAGTTGACAAACATGGTGATAGAAATCATTTTTGAATGCCATAAAAGGTATTGGAAATCCAACATGACCCTTTACACCATCAACCTCACTCTGTCCTGTGGCCCGTGGCCCGTGGCCCGTGGCCCCCATACATACTAAGGTTATTGCTTTCTTTTGTTGATTTTAGGTTGGAAGCCATTACTAGGTCACAAAGCCCACACACCTTCACTCTCTCTCTCTCCCCCATCATCCCATCAACCTCAGTTATTAATGCCCCAAGGGATTCAAGTCGGCTCTGGTTTGGTAGGTCCAACTTAAAAATCCATCCCTGCATATCCCATCACCCTAACCCCATCCCACATCTACCCCCTTTTTTTCTTCCATCTGGACCACCAAGTTGTGAAGGAAGATTATTGAGTCTCTTAGTACGGTGGGTGGTCCTGGTTCAAGGATGATTTTGAACGATAATATTTTAAGAGTAACAAGTTGTACATCTACCATCCATAGACTATATTAGGGTTGTAACTTGGCTGGTCCAACTCGTCTAATCTTTGCCCAACTACATGGACAAAGTATAAAAGAATTAGGGTTTAGCCTTCTAACCCGTCAAACCCATCCAAGTTACAGCTCTATCCCTGGTGGAGTATAGTTGTTTAGCAGCAGGTTTGTGTGAATTGTGAAATGAAAATGGTGGGTTGGGAAGAAGAATGATAAAAAATGATTGAGTTTGTAATTGCTTTGGAGGTGAGATTGCAGATTCAATTACATGTGGGGACATGCACTTGAGTCCAAGCCACATCCACCATAACTGTGATTACAAAGACATCATTGATGATATTATATTCAAAATTGTATTGATTGCCAGCAACCATTAATCATCTCAGTGGATTCTAGACGTGTAAGCTATGTAATCTCTACCCCCTTCATTCATATTTCTTTAATATTGTTTAATTTTTGCTCATTTGCTATATATATATATATATTTAATCGAAATTATTTAATGTATGAATAAATCTAAATTTAGAAATCTCTTTTTCTTAAATAATTTTGTCATATTTATTTTAGTACAAAAGCTTATCAGGCAAAGAAATATTATCCATTTATTTTCTATATTTTTTAAAAATAATTTTTAACTGTAATATTTTATTTTTAATTATTTTTCATTTATAAATAATTATTTTTTAAAACAATATCAAAAAACAAAGAAATTAGAAAACACTCTATTTTCATTAATTTAGGCCCTAAGAAGCAAATACTTAGAAAGATTTTTTACTTCCCAAGTGTGCACTCTGAACCACATTTAACCAAATTTAAGGATTCAAAATTTAAGGGTTTGTTGGTAACTAATTTCGAAACTAAAAAAATAGTTTTTGAAAACCGTTTTTTAATTTATGAAGAACAAAAATTTGGAAACCTAAAATTTTTTTTAACCTATTTTTAATATTTTTAAATATATTTTAAAAATAAATTTTATATATAGTATATTATTTTTAATCATTTTACATGTTTATATAATTATTTCTTAAAACAGTCTCAAGAGAACAAATGAAAATAATAGAAAATAATTAAAAGATGTTCTCTAAAAACATCTTAAGAACAAAAAAATAAAAATAATTTTCAATTATCAAACATATTTTCTGTGTTTTTTATTCTAGAGAATAAAAAACCATTCTTAAAAACAATTCCCAAACAAATCAAACTTTAATAATTATTTATGATAATATTTTTTATTAGGAACAAAGCTCCTAAACGGGTCTCTAATGGTTGTTTGTTATGAGCAGCATAATATCTCTTTCCATTATCATAACAAAAGGGGAACGGCCTTACCTTCTTGAACATTTGGATATTTGTGTTGAACCTCTTATTAATCAGATCAAATTTTGGAAGGCTAGAATTATCAGTCGAGACTTTAAAGCATATCCTAAGAATATGGGTTATCTCATCGCTGTAGATTCCTTTTATCAAATTTTTTGCAACAAAAAAATTGATACTTTTTCAATCGAGTCTGTTATTGAAAACGTTAAGCTACTTGAGGAGTATAATAGAGATTATATTCTTCCTTTAGCATAGTAGATGTATATATATATATATATATATATAGAATAGAATAGAATAGAATAGAATTATAGGTAGAATTGATGTGAGTAGTGATGGTAACAACTCCAACTAATTGATTAATAAATTGTTGACCGCCCAGGTGTCCAAAGGTGATGGAGATTGAATTCTATAAAAAGTAATATTATTTTTTTCAAACAATAGGATAGTGGTTGCTAATGAGTAATGACCATATTGGACACTTTTTTCTTCTTCTTTATTTTTGTCAATGCATGTTACGTAGCAATTGGAAGGAACAAATTCATTGCACCATTGCAATGGTTCGACTGCACTTCACCCAAATGACATAGGAAGAACAATAATTCAACTTTAATGACATATTCAAATGTTCCATTTTCTTATTTTGACAAATGATTCTCTTTCTATGGTAGATGTTTTTCATGGAAAATATGTTCTTTTATAACTTGGAATATCGACAAATGTTTTTATGGCTTTGTCGGGATATTCTTAAAATGTATTTACTATTAAAAAAAATTAAGGCTATGTTTGGTTCTTGGAAAATTTGAGAGAAAATGTAAAGGAAAGAAAATAGAGAGGAAAAGTAAAAGGAACGAAAAAGTGAATGAAAATAAAAAAAAATAGAGTTAAAGATGATAAATTATTTTTATTTGTTACTTTAAATTCATTTTATTTATTTTAATTCATCAATATAAAGATTAAATAATTTTAAAATGCATAAATTTTTAATTAATTTTAATTATATTTAATTTTTTTTGGAATATTTTATAGGACAATCAAATTTAAGAAAATTATTTTCCTTAACATTTTTTTTCTTTCCTTTGTACTTTTCGAGAACCAAACATAACCTAAGGCTCCTATTTGCACATATAGAGAAACAATATTTGGATTCAGGAGAAATAGAGACCCGCATATGAAAAGACTAACATAATTTGAATTAATATGAAATGGAGACTTGCACATAGAGAGAGATAATATTAAGAAAAGAAAAATATATGAAAATAAAATAAAAATTAAGGTCTATACTCACACATTTCCCCTCGTATATAAAGAGATAAACAAAATTTGGACTCAGAAAAAAATGGATACTACAGATAAAAAAATAGATAGAATTTGTATTTAGGTGAAATAGAGAGAGACGACTTGAACACAACACCTCTCGAGCCAAATCAAGTTTTAATATTATATCAAACTATCAATTTTTTTAAAAGTTTAAACTTAAAGGATTTAGATTCGATGTGTATATCATACTTTTCAAAAGTTATCAAATCTTTAACAAAATGAAAAGTGTTTTCTTCTTAGATATTTTTTCACGACCCATGAACAAGAACAACTTTTTTTAATAATACAATTAAATTAAATTTAGTGATGGTGATTATAATGATTCTACGCCACATACTTAAAAAAGGGCGGACATTCCAAAATCCTAAGATGCAAAGACGGATTTGGAGTCGCATTCATATTGTCAATAATAGACCTATAATAATAATAAATTGCAAAAAGACGAAGGAATAAAAGGACAAGTTGCCCACCTTACACTCAACGTTCCTCTCCAATTTTGTATCGCTTCCATTTTTTTCTAAGCCATAGAAAATGATAGTCTTTTGCTTTCAGAAAAATTCTCACCAAATTAATATTGCTTTCAGGAAGAAAATGAAGCAATCCTTAAAGGCTATTTCTATAATACCCAGTTGCAATTTTTTATTATTTTAATTAATTAATTATATAAAAATTTGTTCTTTAATTCTTCATTGGGTTGTCTAACAACCCACTAATTTATGCTATTATTGCACATAATTATTATTATTTTTTTTGAAAATAATTTCTATAATCATAGTGTTTTATAAAGATAGTAATTTTAATTTTAACGAAATTTGTCAATTGTATGAGTATGTTGGCCACGTATTTAAATTTAATAATTTTTTGTGCCAAATCAAAATGATGGAATGCATAGGCCACCTTTAATTTTGGTTAATGTGGGATTATTGTCATGGAAAAACATGATGCTCTTTTTTTTTTTTTGAAATTTTAGTCTATTTTTAAGAAAAATAATATTGGCTCTTGGAATTTTTTTTTTCAAAATAATTTATGAGAAAAAATTCTCAACCATTTTTTAGAGCAAAATTTTATTTAATAGCTAAAATATGAAAACCAGTTTTTTTTTTTTTTTTTTTGTATAATATAAAAATTATCAAAGTAATTATCTTGGCCAGAAATTTGAGGAAAAAAAAAAATCTCAACCTAAGAGATTTGGTCTTTTCCCCTTTAAATTACAAGAAAACCTTAGGGCTTGCTTGGTAACTGTTCGTCTCTGATTAATATTTTGTAAAATAAAAATATGTTTGAAAACTGAAATATTTTAAAATTTTTAATATTCTTAGACATATTTTAAAAATAATTTACATATTTAATATTTTATTTTTAAACATGTTAGTATAATTATTTTTTTAATACAATCATCACAAAAACCAATGAAAACAATTGTCTTTGGTTGTTAAACATGTATTTTTAGTTTTTCTAAAGAATAGAAACCTATTTTAAAATCAAACATATCTTTAATTACCATAAAGACTATTTAAAATTATGATTGGCTCATAAAAGTACTAAGCAAAGAAAAGTTTATTTAAAAAAATGACTTTTTCATATTTGATTTTACTAAAAAAAAAAAAAAGGGTTAAATATAATTAAACTTATAAAAAAATTCATATTTTTAAAAATTATTTAATCTTTATACAGAAAAAAAAATGGTATATGAAAATAATTTATTAAATTTAAATTTATTTTTTATTTTTTTTCATTTTTTCTTTTCTCTTAATTTTTCTAACATTTTCTTTCTTGGTATATATAAATTTTGAAAAAAAAATGTTTCTGGAAGTTTGTCAAATTGTATTTTCTAAATTAAAAACTATTTGTTATTTTAGATATAAATCGTAATTTAAAAAAAAGGTTTTCTCATAATAAAGAACTCTTAACTTTACTTTTCAAAACTCATGATTTAGGTGATATCAGTAAGGAAAAAAAAAACTTTTATTTCAAATATTCTTCATTAATTATACAATTTTTCTTATTATTATTTTTTGAACAAAAGTTTTCTACATCAAAGATCTCGTGTAGTTACAAAAGGAGCCCACAGTTTAATGACGTGGCACAATATGATTGGTCTACGGACCTCTGCAACTCTTTTTGTAATGCAACCAATGGGATGGTCCACACCCCACCAAACCAAGACCTAATCCTTTGCGTGGCAATCGAGGTAATTCATGAGAAAATCTTGGGTGTGTATACTCACACCATTGCACAAAGTACCACTCTTTGACTTCGCTCAGAAATTCCTCGAATCATAAATCGAACGGTAACCAGGACCACTGATGATCCTCCACGTGTCCAACGTGCAGACCTGATCACCGTGGTCTTCGGGCCGCTGATTATTTCTGAAAAAGGTCGCACACGGAGACAGACTTTCAGGGTCTGTTTGGGTGGTGGGAATTTTTTTTGTTTGGCTGTTTCTCATCCACTAGTTTCCAAGAAAATAATGCCGTCAGGCTTAAAAAGGTCAAAGATCTTCACATCCCCTGATTCGATATTGTCCTCGCTCTGCTTCATCTATAAATTAAACATAAATATATTTCATAAATCACAACCATTCAAGATAAGAAAAAGAAAAAATTGGTATTAATCCCCTGAAAAGTAACTAATATCTAACTTAAAAAAAAAAAAAATAATAGAATGATTCAATGTAACCCTGCTTTCAAGTGATTTGATAACAAATGAGTCAATTGAAAATAGTTATGTATGATTTCACTCAAAAATTATTTGTTCGGGTGTTTTACTTGTAAAAGAAATAAATATTATTTTTTTGTATAATTATTATCGATTTTGTACGAATATATATTCATGATTTTAAAATATATTTATATAATTAGAAAGAGTCGATTAAATTTAAAAGTTTTTTCTAACAATCGGGATTATTAATCAGAAAAATTTATTTAGATGTAGAAAAATTATTTACAAATTGGAAAGAAATTAGAATTATTAGTATTAAAATATGAGTGGTTTAAATACAATGTATGATAGGGAAGGAGACATGAAAAGTAAATGTGAAGGAAAACAAAAAAAAAAAAACCAAATTGGAGAGAGGGCAGAGAAAAGAGTGGTAAAGTGAGGGAAAAGTGGGGACACCCAAACAAGGGTAAAGTTTTTACTTACGAGCCAGTTCTAATTCTGAATCTCTTCATACCCACCAATTTTTTTCCTCCCAAAACTGAAAACCCACTCACTACTGCACCTCAGAGAAAGATTCACCACCACCACCCACCCACCCGCCACCGCCGTAGCGGCGCCATCATCGCCGGTTCTCTCTTTGTATGGTATAATTTTGTCTCTGTTTATTTTCCTGATTGTACTACATTTTTTTGGGGCCAAATTCTATGTTTCTCTGAGGTTTTTTTTTTTTTTTTTTGATTTTTTTTTCAATTGCAGTTGACCTAATTCTCTGAAGGGAAGCTAGAGAGAGAGGACTTAGAGAGAGAAAGTGGTGGTTTGAGGGAGAAATGGGGAATTCATTTGGGTGCTCGGCGTCCGGCGAACGGCTCGTCTCGGCGGCCAGAGACGGGGATTTGGTGGAAGCCAAGATGCTTCTTGACTGCAATCCATGTTTAGCCAAGTATTCCACCTTCGGCGGACTCAATTCGCCTCTCCATTTCGCAGCCGCGAAGGGTCACAATGAGGTCGTTTTCGGCTTCTCACTCCTTTGATACTCACTGATTCATCGTTTTTTTGACCCGGTCAAGTGTAGTACTTGTGTTGATTTTTTTTTTTCTGGGTTTGTGTTGTTTTTGAGTAGATTGTTGCTTTGCTGCTGGAGAATGGAGCTGATGTGAATTCCAGAAATTACTGTGGCCAGGTATGATTTTCACCCTTTTTGTGGGTGTTTTTCTGATCTGGGTTTGCTTTACCGTGGTTGATTTTGATGGCAAAATGACATGATGTGTTTCAGTTTCGATTTGTGATGAAGTTATCGTGAGAGTATCTTTTCGGGATTCTGTTTGATATCGTAGCTCGTTTTGTAGAAATAATCTGATTGTCTTCTTTATAGAGCAAAGAATTGATGGATCTGTGTTGAATCTGATTGTGGACTGATTTTTGTTTGTAATTGTATTTGAAGACGGCATTGATGCAAGCTTGTAGATATGGGCATTGGGAAGTTGTTCAGACTCTACTGCTCTTCAGATGCAATGTGAGTTTTGGTTTTTGATGTCTTCACCTATTTGTTTTTCTTTGGTAGTTGAAACCTAAAGCTTTTTTTGGTTTCTGAGAAAAACTAGGAGAACAAAGAGATTAAAACTTACAATCTTACCATTTTCATTATTCTGCAAATTGCATAACAACCCAGTATAGAATTTGGCTTATCTGATGACAGTTCTCTTTTGTTTTTTTTATCCCTTTTTTGAATAACCTACACAGAATAAGAAATGAGCTTCAAAGTTTCCATTATTTTCTTTTCATTAGCTTTCTCAATAGCCAAATGGAGGAGGATTAGTGTGAATCATTTAATTCTTTGTTATTGAGAGGTAGCTGACTACCAGTGAGCCACTAGGCTGGTGATCGGTTTTTAAGGTCTTTGTTTCTGTTATTTAAATTTATTTCTTAAGGGTTAATTGGTTTTAGTTTATTACCACAAGTGTTCTTTACTTTTAGGTCACAAGGGCAGACTACCTGAGCGGAAGGACAGCTCTGCATTTTGCAGCGGTAAATGGGCATGTAAGATGCATAAGACTTGTAGTGGCTGACTTTGTCCCAAGTGCTCCTCATGAAGCTATAAATGTTCAAAATAATGGTGATAGAGGCGATGGTTCCAATTTAAAGAACAAATATGATCAGAGGTATGTAGCGTGTTTCTATTTCATTTTTTTTCTTTCCATTCTGAACTGATTCCTAACTTATGTCAATACCAAAACTAAAATATAAACATAGACACTAAGAGTTATTATATGCTAGCATTCCTGATTTTTGGAAACTTACTTTCAAAATTATTACAAGCATGAATAAGTTACATTCTGAATAAAAATATATGAACAACTGTTGCCTTATGACATGGTGCCACAAAGTTGGTCTTCAATGATTTTGTAAACAGGGGTTGCAACCCTTGTAACTTCTGATAGATTTATTCCTTAGAGAGAAGCTATAAGGAGTTTAATATATGCCCAATTTTAGTGATTTTCCGCTTACTTCAGAGTTATTTCAACCTTGCCTATTAAAAAAACCAAGTGTTGTTAACTGTTCATTGTCGAATTAATTTATCTTACTGCAGTGCTCTGGCCAAGTTTGTAAATAAGGCAGCTGATGGGGGTATCACTGCTCTTCATATGGCTGCATTGAATGGGTATTTTGATTGTGTACAGCTCCTACTTGATATCCATGCAAATGTGTCAGCTGTGACTTTTCACTATGGGACGTCAATGGATCTAATAGGTATGCTGTTTGTGTATTCTGAACAGCTTTTATATATTTATTTATTTTTTGTATTTCTTTTTCTTTTTCTTCATTTTTTTTTTCATTGCTGGTCATTTTCTGATCTCAACTGCTACAATATATATATATGTATATATATATATATATACATTTACTTATTTTGTAGGAGCAGGAAGCACTCCTTTGCATTATGCTGCTTGTGGGGGAAATTTAAAGTGCTGTCAGGCAAGAACTATTATAACTTCAACTGTTTCTCTCCCTAGTTGTGTTTTATCACAATTTGAGATGATGTGTTCTTATTTCTGCAGATCCTCCTTGCAAGAGGTGCCAGTCGGTTGACCTTAAACTGCAACGGGTATGATCCTGCAGATGGATGGTCTTCTGTTGTTCGCTTCTGTGTTCATTTGTGTAGCTAATGTTTTGTTGCTGTAGGTGACATGACTAATTGAAATCTGCATATCTTTTCAGGTGGCTGCCTCTTGATGTCGCCAGAATGTGGGGCCGTCATTGGCTTGAACCATTGCTGGCACCCAATTCTGATTCAATAATACCAGTGTTTCCTCCTTCCAATTGCCTATCTCTGCCTCTCATGAGTGTACTTAATATAGCAAGGTAAATTTTCTACTGACCATATCCCTTGGTGTTAATAAGGTGAAAACTTATGCTTAATACTTCAAAATGAAATATGGAACTCTAAAGACTTGAAAAGGTAAATACTTTAATGCTTGGCTTTTACATTTTATGTCAAAAAAATACGGGGGTAATTGATAACATTTTTGCTGGATGTTATGAGGTTTTATATTACAGAAAAAAAAAGTGGGACACAATTAAATTTGTTAATACAAGTTATCATATCACAGTGGAAAAGGAAAAAGAAAAAAAGAAAAATGAAAGAATGGAAAAAGATTGAGGAGCTGCAAATGGATTATTCTGTCAAAGAAAGAAAAATAAAATGTAAAAGCTTACTTGGTTCATGAAGGGCAGGGTGGGGGGCGGCGCGGCGGGCGGGCGGGCATGGTTCAGGGAGTTCATATGCTCTCTTATTATTGCTGCAAATACAAGGCAGAACTTGCTTATGTGGAGTTATGGTAGAAGAATTTGTATGAATTCATGGTGCTGCATTGTCCTTGATATACTTCAAGGAAATAGAAGATCAAGAACATGTTGCATCACTTGTGTGTGTGATGTTTGGTTAAAATGCTAACCTGCATCAAACATGCCTATCAATATCACAAAACTATGCCAAACCCAACCCAAGAGAATCCTGAAACCGCACCAAAAGTGGTGGGCAACTCAGGGTCCTATGGGTTCCCATGGGATTTTAGAGGTTATCAAACAAAAGGCTCATAATGGAATCTCCTAACAAATAAAATACTTATTTGAAAGCTATAAAATGTAAATCATATTATAAATAGAATTTTAAAAGCGAAATATATCTTAAAGTAATACAATATATTATTAGTTACTAATTTAATATAAATGAGAACTCTCAATTCAAGTTACAATATTTAAAAATATTTTAATAATAACAAAAAATGACGAACTTTTTAGTCTCGTATAATTAGAAAAATGAAAAAGATTAGAGTTCTTTCATTATCCTTTGTATTTTTTTTTTATATATTTTAAATTATATGATAAATGATATAGTTAAAAAATAATACATAAATAATAATATGCGGGTTTTGAGTTGCTTGCACGGTTGCACCTTTTTTTTTATAGGTAAATTTTTGCCCTCATTGGGACTTGAACCTAGAAACTCCCACAAACCCTCTCCATCCCTTTACCACTTGAGCCAGGCCTCAAGGGCAGGTTGCTTGCACCTTCGACCTATGTCAACCCTAATATTTTCAAGTTGGTATTTTTCTAACCCTAACCTAACCCTAACTTGTTCACACCTTGCTCATGCCAATTGATACCTTGGGTTGAACAGGTTGGACTTGCCTAAGTCGTTGCCCTAGATGTTTAAAGAGGATGAGGATTCAAATACCATGTTCTTCTAGGAGCTATGAAATTATTATTGCTTCCTTTGTGAATGAGGTCTTAAAATTTGAAATTTATTCATTTGGAGTGTATGGAAGGAAAGGAAATAGAAGAAGAATGTGGAAGAATCCAAGGCCCTGTTTGGTAACTGTTTTTGAAAATATGTTTCTGTTTTAAAAAATAAAAAAAAAAACAGGAAAATACATTTCACACTAGAAAATATAAATCAGTTTTCTGTTCTTAAAAGTAGAAAATAGAGTGTTTTCAAAGAACATCTTGAAGTTATTTTAAGTTATTTTTATAGAGTGTTTTCAAAGAACATCTGAAAGTTATTTTAAGTTATTTTTACTTGTTTTCTGAGGGTTGTTTTAAAAAATAAGTATACAAATATAGAGAATGATTAAAAATAATATACTACATATAAAATTTATTTTTAAAACATATTTAAAAACATAAAAAATAGGTTAAAAACATTTTATGTTCTCAGATAGACTTTAGTTCTACAAAACATTGGAGAACATTTTTAGAAAATTGTTCTCAAAAACTGTTTTTTAGAATTGTTTTAAAAAATAGTTACCAAACAAACCCTAATCCTCTCCTTTATAATAGAGTTTTTTCTCCTCACTTGTTGGAGTTCCTTTTTAGAAGAATTTATCCATTGATTCCTTTTCCAACTTGCAAGTGGTGGCATGTATTTTCCTATTAATCCATTATTGAGCATAATTGGCTGCCTATTGGAAACAACCAAGCAAGGAAGGTACAATTAGTGTTCATGGGGAGCTTGGGACTGTAAAAATGTTCCTTGTGAGCATTGAATCTTTGGAAATTTACACCTTTCTGGGGGACCTGAGTCACTTAAGGCTTGCTTTTGCAGCTGTGGCACCTGCATCATTCTCACACCTTTGGTTCTGTCTTTATGTTATTTTTCAATTTGTGGAGGTTTTATGATAGTTCATATTTTGTTTATGCTTCTCAATGTATAATAAGAAAGCAGGCTGGTTTGCTTGCTGAGGGTTGTGTTATATCAAAGCAAAATTTTATTGACCTGAACTGTTAATGAATTCAACACTAGATAATGTTTTATGAAAATTTTCTGCAGAGAGTGTGGGTTGCAGTCCTCAACAACCTCCTCTGATGAAACAGATATTTGTGCTGTCTGCCTTGAGAGAGCATGTACAGTGGCTGCTGAAGGTTTGTTTTTCTTTTGCTTTCTAACATTGCTAATTGCATTCAAGGTTTGCCTGGTATGCTCAATTCTATGCAATTTGGTTCTATTTAAAATTACTTCGACCCTAAATATGTGGGAAGAACCTCAGATTATCTGCTCTATCTACATGCTATATTAAGTGTAGTCCTTGATCTGGAAATCTGTTTTGTGGTGATTTTAGTCATTCATTGAGGACTTTTATTGCTTATTTTATTTGTGGTTGATACTCCTGTGGATTTTTTTATGATTATTTGCAGCAATTAGAGTTAGGATGTCGATTAGAATTGAATTGGTTCCACAAAAGATTAGGATTAGGATGTTGATTAAAATTGGATGGGTTCCTTTCTTACTATTTATTTGTGTAAATTATATTCAAAAGACAGCCAACTGAGCCAATTTATGGAATTGATAAGATTATTATCATTGGAAGGACTATAGTTTCATCAACTGAGCTAACTATGAAGATTGATTTAGATTCTAGACTGCTTGGACAAGGAAGAATTTGAAATGCAGAGAGGCCTATATAAACTCATGAAGAGAGGGCTATATATTTTCATCTCAATTCTTTAATGGCAATAATGATCTTCTCAGGGCAATATTTCCCATTTGGGGGTTCCTTGAACAATTGAGGCACACAAGAAACTAATTTGGGAAATTTGTGTGCAGTTAATGTGGTATATCAGTTGAAAACTTAAGTGAACAAAAATTGGAGCAAAGGACATAAGTAGAATTATTTGACAGGGGAGGAAGAAGTTATAACACAACCTGTAAATAAGAGATGCTAATGTTGTCAACATAAATTTATATGAAGAAATGGATTTTCTTTTTCTCTGATTAAATATGAAGACAGAATATTTCTTGATCCATAGGCGTGTAATAGAAACCAATGAGAGAGTAGTGTAGAAGGCTAAGCATGGAAACAGCAGCAAGAAAATGCAATGGTAATTGAGAAGATATATGATTCCCTTGACATAAGTTGAGCGAAATTATAAGATATATCTCCTCTTACAGCCTTGAGCAATGCTATTTTAATCCTTCTTCTTGTCCATTTAGTGCCTGCACAACAAATCAATTATTAATTTTGAATTTGTTGTGGCTTTGTTGCACGGCCTTGTTCCTTTTCTTTCTTTCTTTTTTTTCTTTTTTTTTTTTTTTACTATTGACCAAAAATAGAATAGATAAACAGGGAATATAGTGGTCGAATCAACCATGGAGAGGATGAAAGGAGATAACCTTTCATTTTGTATTGTCAAGAGCAGTTAGCATTACCATATCTGAAAATTCTCCTATAAAATCATTGGGTGTTTGTCAGTTATACAACACTTCCCCACCACATCTATTCATCTCTAACTTTGGTTGAAGTTTGCCTAAATCCACCCCTTCTAATCGATTTTTCTGGTGGTTCTTTCAATTATCTAACAGCTATCATTCTCCATTATTTCATAGTTTTCACTCCACCTTTTACAGAACTTACAGCTCATATATTCTGGCTCAGTTCTGCTTATCCTAAGGCTGCCATTCCACCATTAATGTACTTGATCAAGTCATTGGTACATTCTTCTTTTCTAAAATAGACTATATTTATCTTTGGGGAGCCACCTTACATTTTCTCCTAGTTAATAGGGACCTTGTGAATGTCTTTCTTTTAAACCTTTACATCAATCTAGCACTCAGAGTCCAGCTCAATGCTCCACCTTGCTGGCATGAAAGCCCAGTTGATTTCTTATTATATTTTCTTAGTTCTTTGTTCACTTGACATGGAAACTTGGAAAAGAGAAGAAAATTTGGATTTATGTACCCAATCCAACTGTTGTGGAATCATATGTTTGTTATTTTCTTCTGTTCTCTTAACAACCAAAGAAGCATCAAGTTTGTCTTTCTTTAAGAGATTAGCTGTAAATAGTTTACCTTCAGCTTTCTTCAATGATGTACAAATATGAACTAGACTTCTTTTATTTATTTACTTTTCATTTTTTTTTTTATTGAAATCTCTTTTGGATTAACTATTGAAACCATGAAAATCTTATTCTCTTATTCTCCAATCTTCCTTACATTGGGCACTCTTAAAGCAATTGTTCAAAGCATCTAGCAATGCAATCATTTTCGTATTTACTATCACACTAAATAGTTATATAAATTTATTTATACTTTCAGGCTGTGGTCATGAGCTTTGTGTAAGATGTGCACTCTATCTTTGCTCAACAAGCAACATCCCATCCGAAATGGTGGGCCCACCTGGGTCCATTCCATGCCCTCTATGTCGACATGGGATTACCTCTTTCGTCAAATTGCCTGGTTCCCCAGCAAAGGAAATCAAACTACACCTGTCTCTTGGCCTCTGCACCCCATGCATGCTGCACCCCCGTGAATCAGACCGGCCATCACCTGCTTGTACTCCCGAGATCCGAAAGAATCGTGTGGCTTCAGTTTCTTCAGATATTCTCTGCCCCGTCTCTTGTAGCCCATTTCCTTCTGTCACCATCCCTTTGTGCACCTGTGATGATGGCCCCTGCCCATCTTTTGAACCCCGGGAGGTAGAAACACAAGATGAGTCTCCTCGTCGTTCACAAACCACATCAATAGATCAGGATAAAATGGAAGGAGCAAGACTGGAAAGAACAAGCTGTTCAAGCATGTTTTGGGGCAGAAGAAGCTGTAGCAGGGAGCATCAATGCAACTCCGAAATAAATGCTTGACTGATTTGGTGGATGATCCATTCTGATTTCCTACTCAAATAGAATTTTGAAAACAGCAGTGCTCTTCCTGGTGTTGTGGTTTGATCTCGCAAGTCTCAAACACTGAAAATTTTTAAATCTGTGTTTGCTTCCGGTTCATCTTGGCTGGTCACATAGTGGTGGATCCAGGTGTGGGATTACGTCATTTTGCCCACCATTTAGAGTACTTAAGATATTTAGAAAGGTTTGTAAAGTTTGTCTGTTGAGAGTATAGTTTGGCTGTAATTGAATATCGTCTAAAGGACAAATATTTTGCCCCAAAATCACATTGAGCTTCTTGGGTATTAATTCTTTGTTTTGGTATTAGTTTGCTAATGGTTCTCAACATTAGTCGTTTTCTATTTATAGCAGAAAAAAATGTCAGCATTGATGAAGTTTTTTAGTTCTATTTTTATGTTTTGGATTAGAATAATTTGCCTAGGAGGATGCTAGGGGAAATCTATATGATGGCTTTGATGGTAATTATTGGTGATGGAGAGCGTTACTCTAGATATGATTGGTGGGCTTTTGAAATCTATATGGTTAACAAGTTTTTCACAGGTTACTTTGTGAAGTATGACCTTAAGATAAAAATGGGAGTGAAATGTTCAAATGTTCAAGAGAGGAGTATGGGGTTGTTTAGAAAGTAGTCCTCTCCCTGGCAGTTATTTCTCTAGGTGTTGTAATTCATGGTGTACTATCAGGGATTTGGATGAAAGAGAAATGTTGCTTGTTGTACAGTGATGAGTTTGAGCTTTATTTGATTGTGAGGAAGCTTCTGGGGCTATTTGAATGATCTAAATCATATGACTGAAGCTTCTCAGCAAATTGCCCACAAGAATTGGATTTTCCTCAGGTCACTTTGTAGAGAACCCAGATTGTTTAGGCAGTTCGTTTCTAGCAAGAACTGTGGTGGTCTGTGGTAACACTAACTTCGAAACAGGAGCATGCAGGGAAATTTTGGTGGTCAAAGAAAGGCTTTTACTATCTGAAATTGATGGTTTCGTCCACCGAAGGTCCTCTACAAGTTCCATTCCTAAAAGGGTTCTTCAGGTTTGGGCACCACACCAGGATGCACAGCAAAGAAGCTGATCTTAGTTTGATCTCTCATCTCATAGCCCAGGTTGTCCAACACTGGTAGGATTTCAGTAAAATCTTTTAGTTTAGCAATATTTGTGGAGCCAATTGTCTAACAAGAACTTATTTATGTATGGTGATAGAAAAGAATGCAATGCAGGGAACCAATAATGCTAACACTCAAACTAGTTTCAGTGAAGAAACCTCTCCTCAACTATGAATGGTCCAGATAGAACAAGTAAATAGAATTATTCTCGTTATCATTAAAACCCCACAAATGTTGTACCTTTCCAATATTATTGGGTGACAAAGATGGTCCCCATCACAATCTCGCTACACAATCATGGGTTGCCACGCTACTAATTGCAGGAGATAGCCCTGCTGGATCTGCGTCCTATCATCAGATCCTTAAAGAAACCTAAAAAGATTTGGGACCCACGTGTCCCAAAACCTGGTAGATAAATAGTTACCTACCTAACACCCTAGTACAAGTACAGTACGACCTCAAAAGTAAACACACATGCAAACCCTAAAATCATGGGAAATGCTACCCAATAGCATTCTCCTTATCCATTTGGGAGTCATCTTCTTCTTGCTGCAGTTGGTCTCTGTGCATTGAAGTATACTGCTGCCACTGGTGATCCTAAACCGTTGTCTTCTGCAAACTTCCTTGTATTGAAATGGTCTCTTGAAGCTGGTGGCATCACGGTTTCTCTTCCTCTCTGCTTAAACAAGATGAACGCATATCTGTGGATGCCAATTACCGGCTTTGGGGGCTCGTAGCTCACAATTTCTTTTCCTGTTTGGAATGAAAGAACGATGGGTTTAAGCAAAAATGGCCCGCAAACAAAAGGTAAATAGAATTGAAGATCAGAAACTCACCGAAGGAAGCATCAGTGGTACCGGGAATGTCAGCCACAATCCTGGAAAATAATTGTTTTATCTTTAGAATTTTGAGAACCCCATATGATGATTTACATGTTACTTCAGTTTATGATACTTACCAGTGAAGATGTTCTTTAAGGTATGGATCACTAGGGCTTGGAGCATCCGGGTCTGTCATGATCTAATCATAGAAAAACCAGAGACAGTTTAATAGAGTAGTTCTAGTGTTTGATAAAAAGAGGAAAATAGTACATTGTTATTAAAACTTACTAGGGTATAAGCAGCCCTTAAGTCTTCACCACCAACCTCCACTCTAGGTTTAGCAGTAACAACAGAGGGCATCAGCTCATGGCCATTAGCAACTTGCTTATTGGAGCTGTAAGTGACATTCATTTTCACACTTGGGGTGAAACCATCCACTACATCTCCCACCACTCTCCCTACACTGAGAGGCTCCATGTTCCTGGACATAAAAGGACCAAATGGAGAGGGTGTGAGATAGAGGGAAAGAGGTTCTTAGCAGTTGTTTTTTGGTATATTGGGTGCAAGAGTACCAAAGGCTTTTTATAGACATAGAAAGTAAGGGACGTACAATGGAGAGAGCTTGGGTTAGAAGCTCAAAGATTCGGAGATGCTCCAACATACCAAGAAGGACAAAGGTTTTCTATTTAGGGAAAGGAGAGGTTTGAAAAGTTTTTCAAACTGAATCATTGTCTTGTAAAAAAATTGGAGAGAAGGCCACTACAGCGATGGGGTTGCTGAGTTTTTCTTATGAGATCCCACACAAAGCTTAACGCTTTACATATACAATAATACATGAATAATCTGTCTTGTCTTTGGCTTATTGGCTGAGGGAGAATAGAGAATAATACAACCTTTCCCACTTTAATACAATATCTTTGGGCAAATGGGAATTTTCCTTTTAAGGTGCTTCTCCCCATACACATGCTTTCTCACATGAAAAAGGAAAAATATCTTATCAACAGGCTTGGGACTTGATCAAACGTGTAGTTAATTTAACGGAAGGCAAAAGAGAACTGCAACTTTGTTATCTTATTACAGACTGATGCTTGGGTTGAAATGGTATCATGATGAGCATGGATTACGAACTGTACCATCTTTATGTTTTCATTGGTCTATGTGAGTGATGAATCAAAAAATTACTCTTCTTTTTATCAAACATGAGAAAGTGTCCAATATTTGAAGTAAAGAGGTCTCTTGGAATTTTACCAACCTCTTGGAAATTTGTCAAATTGGTATACCATTTACTCCATCAGCTTTTGGAGAATTTTCCGAAATGTGGGAGAGAGGATAGCATTGGAACTACCAGGCTAGAACTAAACTTTTGTTTACTTAGGTTCCAGAACATCTTTTGGGACCTTTACCTCATTTGCCAATTGTATTGACTGCACTGTACCGAATCAAATTAACAATGGCTGCCATAATTCCAACTTGCAGAGATTCTGCCTTTTCATTGTATGTGTTGTTGTTTTCTCATTGGATTATACCATTTAAGCATGACTAACTTGATTATTGTATTTTTATTTTAAGCCATGAATATTTTGGATTTACTTGAAACTATCTAGTTGTCATTATAGATCATGTTCTTATTGTGATATATGGTGGTCAGGTTGGGTGCAGTGATTTGATTTTCCTATATATAGTTATTTATCCTTTTTAGTACATTCATTATGGTTTGATCAACATAATTGTTGTTATAATACTTTGTAATTAGATTAAAATGAAGTTAAAAGCTTTGGAGGAAATTGTAAACAGCTAGGTTTATTGAGAAGGGCAATATTACACATGAAGGCTGTAACTTAGGCAAACAGATTCCTTCTCTGTTAGTTACATATAATAGTGATTGTGTTTGGAATTTATCATATCTTCAACCGAAAGATTAATACTAGTGAGAATTGACAAAGAGAAGAACATCGGTGACAGGGTGAAGATGCCTGCCCTCACACCATAAATCATGAGAATTCCTGGAACTTGCTGTATGATATTCTTTGTAGAGATGAAAACAACCCTTTTTTTTTTCTTTTTTAGAAATGAAAATGACTTAGCATGCATGAAAACCCTACATATACCTAGCAAAACTATTGATTACTTCCCTTTATTCATTCACAACAAAGTGGGCCATAACTTTATCCTTCTTAAGATGAAAGTGATTGTTTATCAAGATGATTGCAATTACATATATCCCATTGGAAATTCGAGAACTTTATAAGGAAGAATTATGATGGGAATCACTCCCAGAAACCCAATAAGAAAAGGAAGAGAAAAAATAGTTAAGCTGTGAAGAATCAGTAGCAGCCATGGTACAGTATAAAGAGCATTCTCTTTCTGGATATGTTACAGAAATGTGATTGGTGGCAAACGGGTAAGGAAGCCAGGTCTTGGGCACAACTTTAATGGAGGTAAAAGGTAAAGACCAAAGGAATTTTGAGAGGGTGCAGGCACTAAACTGAAGAATTATGATGGGAATCACTCCCAGAAACCCAATAAGAAAAGGAAGAGAAAAAATAGTTAAGCTGTGAAGAATCAGTAGCAGCCATGGTACAGTATAAAGAGCATTCTCTTTCTGGATATGTTACAGAAATGTGATTGGTGGCAAACGGGTAAGGAAGCCAGGTCTTGGGCACAACTTTAATGGAGGTAAAAGATACAGACCAAAGGAATTTTGAGAGGGTGCAGGCACTAAACTGAAGGGTCTGAGTCCATTCAAATGGAATAAGCCTCTCTTAGATTGACACGTCTTAGAGTTTGACACGCAGGCATTTTGCTGAGTCCCTCCTCCATCATCTCAGCATAAATTCAGGGCAATTTTCCTTTTGCTTTGCTTTTGTGTTGGAACACCCTTTTTATAAGTCAAAATTGCCTTACGTGTTCTTTTCTTCAGCCTGTACCTATAGCATTTTCTTCATTTTTTTCATTCTTTTTTTCCTTGAACTTTATTTCTCAAATTACCATAAAAAAAAAAGAAAAATTATATACACAAGAATACTTGCATAAGAGCCTAAGATGTGTATTATTCAACAATATCTTGGACAATGGAAGGGGGAGTGAGATGATGATGATAATGATGATGATGATAATAAGATAATTTGAGAAAGCAGAAAGAGTGGATCGACTTTAAAGGAGAGAATCAAGTATTATAGTATATATTAGTAGGAAGAATGCAGTGAGTAATAACAAAGTCTAAGATTCTTCTCTCAGTCGCTGTCTCAGTGTGAGTAACTTTGTTAGTAAGTGGAGAAACGGGAGCCCAAGTGTGGGTATGAACATGACACATGTCCCCCACCCCAATATTTGGTCCCCAGCCCTTTTCACCTTTAGAAGTTTTGGAGATTTTGTTAGTAATTACAACCAGAATCTTCCTTTGGTTTCCCTTTTTTTTTTTTTTTTTCTCAAACATCAATGTCATGCTCTCATATTTGATAGGTTACTTTACTTAGATTTTCTTCCCCATTTCCCCTTGTGACTATCAATTTTTCCCCAAGTTCATGTCCAATTTCCATTTTTTTAACTCTTCTACTCCTAATTATAGCTCTACTTTATAATAGTGCCTGCAAAAGACGTTTGGATAGAAGGAATGATAAAGTACTGTTAAAGAGGATTAATGAGACAGAAGTGGACAAAGGAGCTAAGGCGGCACCGCCCAACTGGCCCACCGTGCTAAGGGATGGAATAAATTGTTTACAATTATTTAAGGGAATTCTAATTAAGACAATTTTATGTGAATTAATGGATCATTCTAATGGAGGAATTGGTTGAAAACTTTGTTAAACATGTAAGAGATTTAGAAAAGGATTAGTATGATGCTTATTAGTTTAAATTATGGAGAAGTGGTCCCAGACAATTGCATTATGACTAGAATTGGTTGGATGATTATAGAATAATTATCTCAATGACAACCATTTTAAGATTTGAATTAATGATGTGATAGACTGTCATTGATAGAAGTAGAAGTGTAAAGCATGATTATGGAGGAGTGAGCAGGTTGTAGAAAGAGGAACCCCAACAATCTAAGAAGAGCTGACAAACCTTTTACATTCAAAAAAGAAGTGTTTCTTGGTCTCGGCTTTAGTGGAAATTCAAAAAATTTAGAAGTTCTACATGCAAATATAGAAAAAAAAAAAAAAACTCATATGCACAATCATTTTGATGTAAAGAGGATTCAGCAACACTCATCCAAACACATCACTCTTTGTTTAGTGGAATTAGAGTATTTTGACTTGGTGACTTGTTCCTCAAATTAGACTAGATCGATGCTCTTGAGCACGAAGTTGCTCTAACACACTAACATATCACACCAACAAGTCTACCTTAAATTAGTACCACTTCTTATCAAAAGATCGAAGCTTTTGCTGTAACATCTAGTTTTTGGCATGCCCGCTACAACAACTATTGAGTTTACCAAATTAGCATTGGACTACGCCTGGTTTCTAGAACACTAATTGGGACAACAACTAAGCTTGAGAAATTATTGTTGAGCTACATATTTTGGAGATTCCCAAGAAATGGGACTAAGGAGAGTATTATGTGGACAAAAGGGTGAAGAACTAGTTGGTGAGCCACCATCATCCCCAAACCAGAAGACCATAAGCTAAGATTCACGTGCCTTAGGCTCAAAAGATACTTACATAGGTCCCTCTAAAAAAAAGACAAATGAAAGATAATAGCTAAAATTTCTTATATGCAACTACAATACTACTAGACAAGATAGACGAACCACCAAGAGTAATTGAAAGAATCTCTAAAAGGACGATGATATCATGATTGAACTAATGGACACAATAATAGCGTTAGTGGTAGTTACCATCATTGTCGTAAGAAACATTATTCCCAAGGGAACGGGTACTTTGATCGATTGGGTTGTTTTAAGAAAGAATCATCTAAAGATATATATTATAGTCTTAAAGAACTAATAGTTTCATTGGAATTACCTGAAATAAAATTTCATAATTCTATTCCTTAAATTATTATTATTTTTTTTTATAGGAATTCTATTCCTTAAATTATGACCAACAATGTGAAGAAATTTAGTAATTTGTTCTTCTATGTTATTATGTGCGCTATTTCTAAGATGACCCATTCCTTGAAGTTTATTTACTAGTTTTGGAATTGCATCCTTTCATATGCATAGTTGATTATGAAAATCATCATTATCCATTATTGTAAGTCTTTTCATTAAAGCACATTGTTCATAATCTCCTTCATCGGATATTGACCTCTCCAACTAGTTTGAATAATGATATACTAAAACAAGAATTGTTGCATATGTAACACTTTTTTGGTTCATCAATATTAGGGTCTTAATTTTTAAGGCCAGTGTTAATTCATATAATGTCAGTCTAAGGTATACATAAATACAAACAAATACTAGGAACATCCACAAGGCTCTAGATTTAGTTCCAAGAAGAACCCAGCCAATAAACCATCCATGTAAAGCTCTAGACAATCAAACAAGAAGAAGTAGGGAACCATCATATCCTGACACACAATATTCCTAGTGAAGATTATCATCAGAACAAGTTCTTAAAATTTTCAACTTCCTGGAGAATGTTTTTGTAAAATTTTTTGTAGGAAAAAAAGGCAGGAACTTTAAATTTATAGGGAGTTTTTATAGAAAAAGAGACATACATTTCAATTAAAATAAATATAAGATTTTTCCCTTATTTGATTCCCCATGAAAAAGTATAAGCATTTAGGTAAGCTTTCTAAGAATATAGCAGAGTCATCACAAACAAGTTCAACATTGTAAACAAAAGATAACACTGCCCTCAAAATTATATCATTTTTTTTGCTTTATGAGCTTCAAGGGGCATAAAAATAATCATGGTCCATGACTACATATGATAATTTACAGAGATGAAGAAGCTTCTAAGAGAAGTTTTGTGAGCTTTGGTTGATGTTATTGATCTCATTACCAGCAACACTTAACCTGTGGTTTTTTGGGGAACTGGTTAAATCAACAAATATGAACAACCAAAGAATTAGAAAGTGCAAACACAAGGGAAATATTCAAATTCAATTAAGAAGAGTAACATCAGATTTTTCATATCTGTAAAATTTGGATTTCTAGATTTCCACAAATTGAGAAACAAGCATGAAATCAGGCTTTGTTGTGTAAGTCCCAGATATATAAGTAAGGTTAAGAGAAAGGAGTTCAACTCACACCTGATACGAAGATATGGATTCGAGCATATTTACTAAATTTAAAGAATAACATTTCATCCATGGGAAGTTGTGTAACCAAAGAAGATAGGTTTTTGGAGACATTAGAAGGTGGTTGGAGCGATGGCGATGATCATTGAGAGCGGTGGGAAGCCATAGCTGGAAGAAGAGATTTGGTGGAGAGGAGTTTCGGTGAATAAGAGTTTGAGTGAAGAGGATGTGTGAGCCCAATGAATTTTCCCATAATCTTTTCCTTCCTTTTCACCCATATTTTTCCTCATTATCTTTTAAGTAAAATGCTTGGAAAATATTTTAATATTTTCATTAGCATTTGCCTTCCCTTTTTTCCATCATATTTTCCGTATCAACCAAATTAAGGAAAATAATCTTCCCCAACATTTTTTTCCTCTTCCTAACATTTTCTTGGAATTAAACATACCCTTTAATTCTATTTGACGATTACTTTATGAAATAGGTTTCTAGAATAAATAAAAAAACCTAAAAAAAATTTTAACATCAAAAACACATTTGATGTTGGAATTGGGTTTGGGTGTCGAGATGGACTGACTTAACCCAATCCAACCCAATAAATGAGGAAAATAAGGGGGAGTTTTAAAACTATCAAAAAATTGTTATTATTAAATAAATAAATAAAAATTTTCTATGAAAGAACTCTCTCATGAAAATCTAGAAAGAGAGAATATATTTTTTTTTATATCTCAAAATAAAGAAAAAATGTATTATTTTTAGAAAAACAAAGGTCATTTTTCGAAGTTTTTCTTATTTTTCTTTGTGAAAACAAATATTAAAACTCTTATATTGTGAGAAAAGAATGATTTTCATATTTGTAATTTTATTTATGATTTGAAGTAAGAAAATTGGTTAATGAAACAATTAATTAGGATTTTTGGACATTTCAAAAGGTAATGAAAAGCTTTATTTTTAATCGTTTGATTTTGGATGGAAAATATTTTATGAGAATTTATTCCAGAGATGATAATTTTTTTAGAATAAATTTGTTTCGAGTTCATGTCCTAATCAACGGATCGAAAACATGGAGAATACATCGGAAACATTGATGAGATATTCTGACATTTATCCTTATGGCTTTGATGGTCTCCTCCCAAGTTTGAAAGGCGCAAAGGGCGGCCCTGTTTAGAATAAATTTGCTCCTATGATCTGACTCCGACCCACCCAATTAAAGGTTGTTAGGTCTGCACGGATTCCATTGGTGTTTTTTCCTTGTAAAGCCCAAACCCAATCCTATTTAGGCCCAGATCTGGGCCAGTGCTTATGACCCAGGGAACATTTCAATTGGGCCAGGGGATCAAGCTTGGGCCAGCCCATGCACTATAAGGCAAAGGCCCTTGGGACTTGGCCACAAAACCCTAAAATGGCAAATAACAATAACAATGCAACCAAACATAGTTATTAAATAAAATCAATTTTATACAAAGCAACGCTAAATTCATTACTATAAAGAAGTGGGCCTGGATAATTAAAATTATTTAAACTCTTTTTATCTTTCAGGGACAATTGTATTTTGGGCTCAGTTGGGCCCAAAAATTAAGATTTGGCCTATAAAAGTTGCATAATTGATGGGGAGGATATAAAATATGAAGAGACCAATATACCCTTCAAAACTATTTTCTACCACAATGTTTGAGAAACTTTTTGATCTTAAATCTTTTTTTTAATAATTATTTTGAAATTTTATTATTTTTAGAAAACTAAATTTTTTAAAAAATATATTGTTTTTTAAAAATAAATTTGATATATTTTTAGTTATTTTTTATATACACAATTTTAAAAATATATATTTTTCAAGATGTTTGATTTTTAAATAATAATAATAATAATTTATGTTTATTTTTTTGGAAAATTGTGTATTTTTTTCCAAATCACTAAATTATATTAAATTTTATTGATGTTTACAAAAGGAATAAAATTTAAATTAATATATATATTTTTTTTCATAGTCAATAAAAGTCATTTTTTAAAAAATAAAAAATTGATATCTTTTTTCTTAATTTTTATATTTTTTCGGGTGTTTGACTTAAATAGTAAATTTATATGAATTAAAGCTTAATTTTTTAACCCAATCACATCCAAAATACAATTATCCCTGTCTTTTATGGGTTACTTTCCAAGGATAAGAGAAAGAACCCAAATTACTACTATTCAAGCTGAATTTAACTTTTAGACCCCTCTTAAGAAAAGAATGTGAGGTTGAAAGATTTGATTTACTAGGGTTCTTAAAAGCACCAAGGCACTACCATCTCGGTATCTCCTTTGGGCTTATAGACTAGATGTCGACTTTTGGGTTACGAAATTACGAAAGTTAAAGCCTCGTTTGGGAGACTGTTTAAAGATTTAAAAAGCTTGGGTGACAATAAAACATTAAAACATCTTTCAAATGAAAGACATGATGATTTGACCCATCAGTCAAATGGATGCAACCAACGGTCAAAAACCAACCACAAATGGCCATAACCCACCGGATGTAGAGACGAGACAACACAAATCACCATCACATTAATAAACAACCTCACCTCACCTCACCTCACCTCACCTCACCTCAGCCATCTCATTTCAATCACTTTCACCATCAACCCTCATTAAACGCAGCGTTTTAAAGTAACCTTCTCTCCCTCATCAAATCAAAACATAACTCAAAATAAAAGTGTATAAAGCACGAGAGCGACAGAGATGGAAGGGCGAAAGAGGAGAGGGAGTGCAGGAAAGGCTTTGCTTTTGTCACGACCCACGCAAAGTCACTTCACAATCTTTCTCAATCTTCTTTCTTTCTTTCTTTCTTTCTTTTCTTTGCTATTATCATTATTATTATTATTATTAATTTTTATTTTTTTTTCTGACGGAGATGGAAATTAAAAGCCGTAAATCCGTGGGCCTGTGAAACTGCCATTTACAATCTCAAAGCGTGCACGTCACAGTGACTCCATACCCAAAACCCAAGACCCAGAACCAAAAACCCTAATTGGGTATCCCATTTCTGACTCACTTTCCTTTCTGGTTTCCTCTACTCTGCCTTCCTCTTCTGCTACCTGCTTGCAATTTTCATGTCCACACTTTACGTCCCCCCACTTTCTTTCTTTTTTGTTTTTATGGTTTTTATTCTTCTTGGACTCTTTTGCCCTTCCCTTTTCCTTTTGTTTACATGGTTTATCCTTCTTCTCGGGCAGCGTCAAATATTAATATTAATATTAATATTACCACAGTGAGACAGACAGACAAAACCTAAAAATAATGAAACAGGGGTATAATCGTCATTCTAATTACTTGGCCATGAAAATCACTTTCGGAAGTCCGGAAACCGCCAACTCTGATTCTCTGAGCTTCTGTCCTCCAATTTCTTCCCATTATCACTGTTGCCAAACAGACCCGGTCATTAGACCGTCAGAAAATGCCAATCTTTGAGATTCCCCACGCGCGTACCTAAATGTTATCCATCACGCGCCTCAATGCAATCCGTGGAGTATCCGTGCCCACGTGCTCCAGAGTGCGTGGAGTAAGAAATGCTTAGAGCAGTAAATGAAAAGTGACTATTCCCCATTTTCCCATGCTTTTCTCTCTGGACAAATATGTTGGAATGAGTATAACAGGCCAACACTTTCCTTAATTAGCAAAAGAGGTCTGGCAGTAGCAGCTTTTTATTTATATGCTTCTAAATTTTTTGCATCTGTGCCCTTTGATATTATTGTTTTTCCGCATGGCCCTTACATTTACATGCTTTTTTTTTTATATACCAAAAATACTATTTAAAGTATTAACTAATTATTTATAAAAACATATAAAAAAATATATAAAAAAAATAGAGCTTTATATTATCTACTTTTAGATTTTAAAGGGAAAATTATTTTAAACATTATATAGTTGAATTACATTAATTAGGTTTAAAGAATTAATGTAATGATCCGCTCATAATCGTGTAGATATTATTCGTTTTAGACCGTGTAGCTACATATATAGAAGTCAGTAACATTCTCCCTTATAGGACATCACAAATACCTCCTATGAGACCAAACAAATATCGAGATTAGGGATTGATTCTAATACCATTTGTAACAATCCGCTCCCAACCGTGTAAATATTATTCGCTTTGGATTCAAAAGAGTCTCACGGTTTTAAAACGCGTTTACTTGATTAAGAGAAATCTCTACATATATAGCGCCACGAACATTCTTCCCTATCCGATGTAGGACATCACAATTAATCCAATCCAATATGCTATTGAGTATTAATCATCCATTTATATTTTGTCTAGTGAATTTTGAAATTTCTCTTTTAATAAATAATTTATATGATTCTAACTTTTCTTGTACATATAAATATAGAAATCATTACTATTAGTATTTTTAAAAATAAAAAAATAAAAAATGTATTTGAAGTGAAGAATATCACTTTATGCTTTATCCTCTAATGTTTAAAACCTAACATTTTGTACTCAAAACTTATTAATTGTCAATACTTTGTCCTCATTTACACACCTTTCATAAAATTATAAAAGATATGAATCTTTTTCGAACTTTAGTTAGAACATTAGTATGAAATCGGGATAAACCAACTTTGAATTGATAGCTTGAAGTGAAAATTTACAAATACTTTTAAAATATACTATTAATTTTGATTTTTTTTATCTTATTTTATTTTAATGAGATATTTATGCAACTATTCAAGAGTTTTATCATAAAACATGCAAATATACAGTAAAAACATTGTAAGAAGATATCCATAATTGATTAATTAAATGTCACATTTTTCTCAACTTAAATTTAAGTTTAAGTCTCTAAAATCAAATAAAGGATGAGATGTAATCATAATGATCAAAATTACTTTAAAAAAAAAAAAGAAAAAAGAACGAGATGTAATTGCAATGACCCGAGAAATGTGACAACTTCAAATTTAAATAATATATGTTTTTCTTTATATTTTAACATTGTTTTTTTTTTTACTTAACAACCTATTTATTCACTTTTTAATACATTTAGAGCATAAACTCTTGCATTTTAATAAATTTAAAGATATAAATTTATTTAACCACGTATGGGTTAATTTATGCTCCAATGATTTGGCCTCTAGCTTTACTGGCTGGATGAATTATACATGGAGCCCCATCCAATCATACTGGGGGTTGGAAAATGTAGAGAAAAGATTGGCCTAATTATGAAGATGAAAATATTGAAAATTATAAGAACACTTTAAATCCAATTGCCCATACTGAATAACCCACAGTCATTCACTCACAAAAGTCCAAAATATAAGAATGGGGGGTGAAGACTGAAGAGACAGGTCATGTTACTGAGAGGTCTCATCAGCCATGTACATGTAAAACAGTACAACATGATATCAACCCTCTTCCTCTTTGGATGCGGCTGCCATTGATAAACTGGCCGACTATGGTAATGTTTTTGTTTTTTATACTTCTACTTTTCATATTTCATAATTCCAATAACTACTCCTGAGTCCTGACTCAGTCCTCACCCCACTATATCACTTTCATCAGGGTCTGTCTCTCTGCCCCCATATTTGTCCCTTTTTCCTTTTTTTTTTTTTTTTTTTTTTAAAAAAAAAAAAACTTTTTTCATAAATTCCTAGTATCCCCAAACTATACTCTTATTTCCCCCATATGTTCATTGTTTATTTATGGTTCCACCATTGCACCCACAAATATAAAATCATCATTGTAGGGAGACAAATTTTATTTTATTTTCCACTTATTAATTGCTTTTATGTCAATAATGAACTAATAATATATTGACATAATAATATAAAATAATTTAATAAAAAAATCAAATAAAATAAAAACTATAATTATTATAATTAATTAATTAATAATAAATATCATAATAAATACGATAATTATCTTTTAAAAAATCAAAGAATAATATCAAAATAAAATTCTCCAAACTTATAAATAGAGGGTTCCTCTTATTTAAAATGACATTTCAAAAGAACAAAAAAATTTTGAAGAGCTATTACAAAAATTCCCTTAAAAAGATTTAAAATTTTCTTAAAGAAAAGAAGACTTAGGTTATATTTTTTTTTTTGACTTTTTATTAAAAGTAATTTATTTTAAAATTTTAAGTTATTTATTTTTTTACTTTTTCATGACTTATTATAAATTTTTTGTTGAATAGAAAAAATAATATTTTGATATTTTTTCACCTTTTTAATGCTTAATAAAAATAAAATACTATAAAAACAAACAACCTAATATTTAACATTATTAAACATTAAGTTTTTATTTAAAATTAAGTAAAAAACCAAACACTAACTTAGAGATATTTTTTGTATTCAGAAATTTTATGATCTATTATTTATTAGAGAAACCCATTTTGATCCAAAATGAAGCATTAAATTACTTAGAAGAGTGTTTTTGAGAATCAAAGGTATATCGAAAATTGTCCCTTCAAATTATCAAATTTATAAATCTTATAGCCAATTTTATTTATTTGAAGAAAATTGTGTGTACAATGATCAATTATTACTCCACTGTTTACATTTTTTACATGAACACCCTTCACCATTTCATCCTTTTAAAAAGAACCCTTTCACCACAAATTAAGAACATATTCAAAGTGATTTTATAAGAGTTGGAAGTGTTTTATAATATGTGAAAATATTTTTCCCACGAAACAAACACATAGCGAACACACTGCCAAAATATCCAAACAATCACTCTCATGTTTATTTTGACTGTTCCCAAAAACCATAGTTCCATAAATCTTGGATAGACTTTAGAATGTTAAAGGTGGGCACATTGTGCATGTGTGACATTCAAGTTTTTAATTAGTTTTAGTAAAAAAAAATTAAATATAAAAAATTATTATTTATTTATTTTTTCTTGATATTTTTCTTGATATTTTTCAGAAATTAAATATAAATGAAGTGACTGGAGTGCCAAATTCTACTTACTCCATTATTATAATATGGCAAGTTGTTTAATGTTACAAAAAGTAGGGAAGCATGTAATAAAAATTTTTCGATGCAAAGGAGCATATGGTTTGTTTTGTAGTAGAGGAAGGAGGCAAACAGGCTCTTGAGTCCAATTTCCCCAACCAACATGCATTAAAATGGCAGTCATAAAAGGGAAGATTTTTGAACAGGCTATTTTCCGTAAAGGGGAAGCTCTCTCTTTCTTTTTCTCACCCTTTCTCAATCCATTCTTCAATTTTCCTAGTGATCTAGAAAATCTCTAATTTCTCATTTTCTTTCATACTTACTCTTCATCTTCATCTTCCTAAAGCTTCCTCATTCCAATACACAGCCTCTCACTCTCTCTGACTGTCTAATGATGGCGTTGAAGCTCGTGTGCTTTCATCTCTTTGTGTTTCAGCTTCTTTTCTGTGTCTCCAACGCCATTGCTGACCAAAATGGAGAAGACCCAGAAGCCAAACTTCTCATTTCTTTCAAAAATGCTCTTCAAAACCCTCAGATGCTCTCTTCATGGAACTCTACCGTTTCTCACTGTCAATGGCAAGGTGTGCTTTGCCAGAACGGCCGAGTCACCTCACTCGTCCTCCCTACTCAATCCCTCGAGGGTGCTCTCTCTCCTTCTCTCTTTTCTCTTTCCAGCCTCATTGTCCTCGACCTCTCCGGCAACCTTTTCTCCGGTCATCTTTCGCCGGACATTGCCGGGCTGCGGCGGTTGAAGCACTTGTTTCTGGGTGATAATGAACTATCGGGTGAGATTCCTCGTCAACTAGGTGAGTTGACTCAGCTGGTGACTCTGAAACTCGGTCCTAACTCGTTTATCGGGAAAATCCCGCTGGAGCTTGGAGGCCTGACGTGGCTGCGGTCTCTCGACCTCTCTGGCAACTCCCTGACGGGAAACCTGCCGACTCAGATCGGAAACTTAACCCATCTCCGGTTACTTGACGTCGGCAACAACCTTCTCTCAGGTCCTCTCTCCCCAACTCTCTTCACAAATCTACAGTCTTTAATCTCTCTTGACGTTTCAAACAACTCGTTTTCGGGAAATATTCCGCCGGAAATAGGTAACTTAAAGAGCCTGACTGATCTTTACATTGGTATCAACCACTTTTCCGGCCAGTTACCACCGGAAATTGGTAATCTTTCGAGTCTGCAGAACTTCTTTTCACCATCGTGTTCCATTAGAGGTCCATTGCCGGAGCAAATCTCTGAGCTGAAATCACTGAGTAAACTTGATCTTTCCTATAACCCACTCAAGTGTTCGATCCCAAAATCTGTTGGGAAGTTGCAGAACTTGACAATACTGAACTTTGTCTATGCCGAGCTCAATGGTTCGATTCCGGCGGAGCTCGGAAAGTGCCGGAATTTAAAGACATTGATGCTTTCTTTCAACTCCATTTCCGGGTCATTGCCGGAGGAGCTTTCAGAGCTCCCAATGCTGTCGTTTTCTGCTGAAAAGAATCAGCTATCAGGGCCATTGCCTTCTTGGCTTGGAAAATGGAATGGGATTGATTCCCTTCTGCTTTCAAGTAATCGGTTTTCTGGGAGGATCCCACCTGAGATTGGGAATTGTTCTATGCTCAATCACATTAGCTTGAGTAATAACTTGTTATCTGGTTCAATTCCGAAGGAGCTTTGTAATGCAGAGTCGCTAATGGAGATTGATTTGGATAGTAATTTTCTTTCTGGGGGTATAGATGATACGTTTTTGAAGTGTAAAAACCTGACCCAGTTGGTTTTGGTGAATAACCAGATTGTTGGCTCCATACCTGAGTACCTCTCAGAGCTTCCTTTGATGGTTCTTGACCTTGATTCGAACAATTTCACGGGTTCTATACCTGTGAGTCTGTGGAACTTGGTGGGTTTGATGGAGTTTTCAGCTGCAAATAATCTCCTGGAGGGTTCTCTCCCTCCGGAGATTGGCAATGCGGTTGCATTGGAGAGGCTTGTTCTTAGTAACAACCGGTTGAAGGGCACGATACCTGGGGAAATTGGAAATTTGACATCCCTGTCTGTTCTTAATTTGAATCTAAATCTGCTTGAAGGGATTATTCCAATGGAGCTTGGTGATTGCATTTCACTCACTACATTGGACCTTGGAAACAACCTTCTCAATGGGTCAATTCCTGAGAGAATTGCGGATTTGGCACAGCTTCAGTGTCTGGTCATTTCTCACAATGACTTGTCTGGATCCATTCCTTCAAAACCATCTTCTTATTTTCGTCAGGTCAATATTCCTGATTCAAGCTTTGTTCAGCACCATGGGGTATATGATCTGTCCTATAATAGACTGTCTGGTTCAATACCTGAAGAGTTAGGGAGCTGTGTGGTGGTGGTGGATCTTCTACTCAGCAATAACTTTCTTTCAGGAGAGATTCCAAGCTCGCTCTCCCGTCTAACCAACCTTACAACCTTGGATTTATCTGGGAATTTGCTGACTGGTTCCATTCCATTGAAATTGGGCTACTCTCTTAAGCTCCAAGGCTTGTATCTGGGGAATAACCAGCTCAGTGGCACCATCCCAGAAAGCTTAGGACGATTGAGTAGTTTGGTAAAGCTGAATTTGACAGGTAATAAGCTGTCCGGTTCAATCCCATTCAGCTTTGGGAACTTGAATGGGCTCACCCACTTCGATTTAAGCTCCAATGAACTTGACGATGAGCTCCCTTCGTCTCTTTCGAGCATGGTGAACCTTGTTGGGCTCTATGTGCAGCAGAACAGGCTTTCAGGTCAGGTCAGTAAGCTGTTTTTGAATTCCATTGCGTGGAGAATCGAAACAGTAAACTTGAGTTGGAATTTCTTCAATGGAGGATTGCCAAGGTCTTTGGGCAATCTATCATACTTGACCAATTTGGATCTTCATCACAACATGTTTACAGGGGAGATTCCCATGGAGCTTGGGGACCTTATGCAGCTTGAGTATTTTGATGTTTCAGGTAATAGGCTTTGTGGGCAAATTCCAGAGAAGATATGCAGCCTTGTCAATCTGCTTTACCTGAATTTGGCCGAAAATAGATTGGAAGGCTCTATACCTAGAAGTGGTGTTTGCCAAAACCTATCCAAAGATTCACTGGCTGGAAACAAAGATTTGTGTGGAAGAAACCTTGGTTTAGAATGCCAATTCAAGACCTTTGGTAGAAAATCTTCATTGGTAAACACCTGGGTACTTGCAGGGATTGTTGTGGGATGTACTCTCATCACCCTAACTATTGCTTTTGGTCTTCGGAAATGGGTTATCAGAAACAGCAGGCAAAGCGATCCAGAAGAGATTGAGGAAAGCAAATTAAACAGCTCTATAGATCAAAATCTCTACTTCTTAAGCAGCAGCAGATCAAAGGAGCCTCTAAGCATCAATGTGGCCATGTTCGAGCAGCCTCTGCTAAAACTGACTTTAGTCGATATCCTTGAAGCCACCAACAATTTCTGCAAGACAAACGTGATTGGAGATGGAGGCTTTGGAACTGTCTACAAAGCTGCTTTAGCTAATGGAAAAATAGTTGCAGTCAAGAAGCTAAACCAAGCCAAGACACAGGGTCACCGAGAATTTCTGGCAGAAATGGAAACTCTAGGTAAGGTCAAGCACAGCAACCTTGTATCCCTACTGGGGTACTGCTCTTTTGGTGAGGAGAAGCTTCTAGTATACGAGTATATGGTGAATGGGAGCTTGGATCTATGGCTGAGGAACCGCACTGGGGCTCTTGAAGCCTTGGACTGGACAAAACGCTTCAAAATTGCAATGGGAGCGGCTCGTGGGCTAGCATTTCTTCACCATGGCTTCATCCCCCACATCATCCACCGTGACATTAAAGCCAGCAACATCTTGCTGAACGAAGACTTTGAGGCGAAAGTTGCAGACTTCGGGCTGGCGAGGTTGATCAGTGCCTGTGAAACTCATGTGAGTACCGACATAGCTGGGACGTTCGGGTACATTCCACCAGAGTATGGCCAAAGCTGGAGGTCTACAACAAGGGGGGACGTCTACAGTTTTGGAGTGATTCTGCTGGAACTGGTTACTGGGAAGGAGCCAACAGGACCTGATTTCAAGGACTTTGAAGGAGGGAATCTGGTGGGGTGGGTGTTTGAGAAGATGAGGAAGGGTGAGGCTGCAGAAGTGCTGGATCCAACAGTTGTGAGGGCGGAATTGAAGCACATAATGCTTCAAATTCTGCAGATTGCTGCAATATGCCTATCTGAAAATCCAGCTAAAAGGCCTACCATGCTTCATGTGTTGAAGTTTCTGAAAGGGATCAAAGATGAGTGAATGTACAGTTAAGTGTTATGTTTTTTTCTTGTGTTTGTATGAAAAGATGGTGTGCTAATAACACACTGTAAAGTAGCTAAGAAATTTGAATTTGGTAAACAGCTAATGCAGTTTCATTCTCTGATCTTCCTAGTTCTTGCTGATTTACTTGGATTTGTTTTTTAGCCTTGTGGCAGTCATGGGCTGCCCTTTGAGATTGCCATGCAAGGCATGGGGTGGTGATGCATTCTATATGTTGATGGGTATTTTTTTTTTTTGATAACCGTGGATGTCCGGGCCAGCTTACGCGTACCTCGACTAATCCCACGGGGCCCTGAAGTTAACAATCGGGTAAACCTCCAGTGGCCTTGAGGGGGCTTGAATTGGTGACCATTGGGGAGCAAACCCAAGGCCGGACTAATTGAGCTACCCCTCAAGGTTATATGTTGTTGATGGGTATTATCATGTTATGGATATTGAGGCTTGTTTGAAGGTATTTTCTGAAATTTGTTTTTAGAAATTGTTTTCACGTATTGTATTTAAGAAAAAAAAAACTTATTTTAATTAATAAATTTTAGTTTTTAGTTTTTTTTTTTGTAAAATAATTTTTATTTTGATTTTGTAAAAAAATTATAAATTCAACTTATATGAATATCAATTAAATTCAATTCAATAAAATAAAAATAAAAATAAATTTGTAGTTGTAAATGAATTTTAAATAAATATTTTCAATAAAATATGAATACTAATATTATAATAAAATTATAAATTATATTTTTTTTATGGTGGATATTATAAAATATGGATATTAAAGGCATAATTGATTATTTAAATATTTTAACAAGGAACTATTGCAATTGGTTTATTGGTGGGAAAATGTTCAACTACATAAGCTATACCCATAGAACTCTATATCTAGACCGTTGAATGTGTTATGAATTTTATATCTTTGGAAGAGGGTATAATTAGAGTAAGGTATAATAATGCAAACAAATTATATTAGAATACAAATACATGAGACATCGAGGGCTTGTTTGACAACTGTTTTTGAAAACAGTTCCAAAAAATAATTTTTTGATGTTTTATAAAATAAAAATTTGTTTGAAAAATTAAAATATATTTTAAAAATAATTTTTATATTCACAACTTTATTTTTAATCATTATATATATTTATATAATAATTTTTTAAAATAACACTAAAAAAAAAAAAGTAAAAATAGTTGAAAACAACTAAAAGTTGTTATCTATAAATATTTTGTTTTTTATTTTCAGAAAACAGAAAATAAAAAACAACTGATAACCAAAAAATAGGAAATGAAAAACAGTTTTTTGATTGTTAATTTTTTTTTTAAAATTTTAAAATTTAAAATTTTAAAAATTATTTTTGAAAACAGTTAGGTAGAGTACCAAAAAAGGAATCAGGTACTACCGGGTCCAAAGGGGTGTGAGTGGATGCCTCAGCCAAAGCCTCATGGGAGGGGAAAAAAGACATGTTCAAAGGAGATTAGGTATTTTTCTTTGTCAAAAAATCAATGAAAATTTCTTTGATAGTGACCATTGTTTCTTGTTTCTTTAATTTTCAACATTCAATTGTTAAAGGCAACCGTAATAAACAAGAATTCGCAGAGTCAAGCATTCGTTTCTTGGGAGTAAAGAGAAAATTCTACAATCCCTAGTTGAGAATTCTCCATGGTTAGTAGCTAATAATATCTCACCTAAAATGTAGTTGGCATTCAAACCTTTTTTGACCAATGTTTTGGACTAGAAATAATTTCTATGTGTACTCTCCTTATCAGTCTTAATAGTTATTTCTTGCCATATAACATTAATGCACTATTTTTTTTTTATTAAAAATAATTTGTTTTGAGGTTCCAACTATTTTATTTTATTTTAAACTTATTACTTATTTAAATTTTTTTTTATTAAATAAAAAAATCAAAATATTTAATTTTTTTAATGCTTAAAGTAACTTCTTTGGATTTTCTTTATTTTTTAAACCACTTAATACTTAACGTTATTAAAAATGATTTAATTTTAAGTTCTATTTAGAATTAAAAAAAAAAAAAAAAAAAAACATCATAGAAAACTAAGAACAATTTTAGACCATCCACTCAATCTCACATCAAACTATGAATTTAAGTGATGAATATGTAACATGAGTTGTAGATGATTGAGTAAAGTTATGGAGAAATCCAATCTAAAACCAATAAGAGCAAAATATGAGACAATAAGATGATATCTTTGAATAGAAATTAAAATAGACTCAAAATAATAAAGAGTTACTGAATTTTATATTAAAAATAGGAAACATGAAAATAAATGCATTGAGACGGGCACCATAAAGGCTTGAACAAATGTGGGAAACTTGATGGATTTTTGATAAGAGTAGGGTAATTTAAAAAAATAATTCATAAACTAATGTTGTGAAGAAAATAATTTCAAATCTATCATAATTTTTGCCAAGTAAGAGAGAGAAAGTTATTGCATTTTAAAATCGTTTATTTGAAAAATGATTTATATAATAATTGATGATAACAAATTTGTAAATAATTATTTAATAAATTAACAACAAATTTATTTTTTATAAACACATTTTTCACATAAAATTGATAATATATATATATTTTAATTACAAAGCAAAAGAAACAAAAAATGTTAGATAAATATTGTTAATCTTATAAATAAAAAACAATATCAAAGTAAATTAATTTTGTTAGTTATAATTAATTTAAAGAAAAAATTGAAGATTAAGAAGAAAATATTTTTTAAATCAATATCTAAATATTAAACATAATTTATATTTTATTATATATTATTGTTAATAAATATCTCAATAATCATAATTTTTTATATATTAAATTTATTAAATAAAATTAATTAATTTTATAATATATATTTATAATAATTATATTATTGAAAAATATATCATTAATTAAAAAATTTATAGGGAATAAAAATATTGATTTTTCTTTGGGAGAAAATTATCCCTTCAAGAGACAAATCTCTATTTTTTTTTATTTTTATTTTTATTTATAAAAAATTGATTTTTATTTTTATTTATAGAAAATTGTTTCTTTAAGAGACGATTTCTCCCAAATTATTATTTTTTTAAAAAAATTGAAGAAAATTATCTTATGAACAGATGATTTTTTTTTTTTTACTTTTTTTTTTAAAGAAAGGATTTTAGTGTGTAAATTAAATTTTAGAAATCGTATCTTAAAAAAAAAAAAATGATTTCTTTAATATATAAATAGTTTTTGGAAGAGGCGATTTTAAAAGAAAATAATAATATTTTTTTTATTTGACAGAAACAATGATGAGTTTGGAATTATTTTTCTCACAACATAGTTTAGGAATTATTTTTTTTTACCTACCGTAACCTTGTAAAAAATTCGAGACTTGACTATTGAGAGTGCAGTCAATATAGGCTGCCCTCTCTGTCAAAGACAAAAAAACACAGCTCCCACAGATAAAAAACACCAAGGACAAAAGGCAATGAAATATCATACAGACAAGTCAAAAGACGAGGCAGTAACCTAGAAAACAGACAATGACTAGCTTATTCTAAAGAAATTAGCCACCTACCATATGTTCCAAGTGGAACCCATGGCCTCGCTCCTTGCATGTGGGCTCTCAGTAAAATTTCAGCATCCACGCCTGCAGATATCCGTATTGATTCCTTCTCCATAAATTATCTTCTACTTTCCATCCTCATGCAATCATACTCTTATGCCTGCCCACCTGCCTGCCTCCCCCCCTTCATTTCTATGGATTTCAGAATTTTGACAAACAAATCCCCACACATGTATGCTTGATATATTTAGTCCATAAAAAGGGCCAAAAAGAAAGAGTTTTAAATTAATAAAGTGAGTTTCAAAGTAGGTAATCTATACTTGCACGACTAAGACCCTCTATAATTAATTGTTGGAAAGACTATTGTTTAGATTCACAATAATAACTTATCTTCTCTCAACAGGCCATCTCCCAACCATTATATTTATTTGCTTTTAATGCTCTGTCTGGTTTTAACTTGTAACTGGGAAAGGGTTTGTCAGTTGTAAATATGAAAATCCAAAGACAATTCTAGAATCTAGACAGAGGTTTCAGGTTATGAAGTTAATTAAGGAAAAAAAAAAAAAAAAAAAAAAAAAAACCAAAAATCCTAATTTCCATTTTTTTCCCTAACGGAATATGCCCTAAAAGGTTTCGCGAACCACGTGATTCATTTCGCACGTGCCTCTCTCCCTGTACGGACACTAAAAACAGCTGGCTGATCATCTACATCACGCGTCTCTACAACTACCGGATTGTGCAGACAATAATCCGCCGGCTCAGATTTCACCTCCGACCAAGGCCGTTGGAGTTCCAGTGCCGGATCCGGGTCTGCCACCAAAGCCACCCTCTCCTTCCCTCGCACGCTTCGCCCCAATGGCAACACCGAACAATCGAGGAGTCATTTCTTCCTCTATCCTCATCTCGCTGGAGAACTGCTTCTCCGGGAACCGATTCAGAGGTTTCTCCGTTTGCGAGACATTTCCGAAAATATTGTTAGTGTAGTTTGACGATATCAGAGAGAAGATGTTGTTGCAAAGAGTCTTCATCCGGTTAAGTTCTCGATTAAGCTCCACGTTCTCTTTCCTTAATCTTTCATTTTCATCTATCAGTCCGGCCGTATTACTGGTGGCATATGGTGTGGTCGTGGTCGTGGTCGCGGTCGCCGGGGGCGAGTTCGACGAGATCAATCGTTCGTCAGCACAATTTGACGACGATACCGGCGAGATCGCGGCAGTCGAAGAGATTCTCCGCCGCTGTATGTCGCATAAAAGGCGTTTTTCGCCTCGGCGAAAGCAGTCGTTAGAGAATTCCCACCGATCAGGTACGACCTTTCGAAATCCCTAGAGATTCGAAACAAACAATTGAAAAACGCAGAATCCACAGCGAATGGAAACCGTGGAAATAGGTTAGGAGAAATGGACTCACGTAGGTGTTAAGTTGTCGGACGAAGCTGGAGAAATTGTTGTGCTTGAAGTACTTAGGAAGCAAATCTCTGGCGAACACGGCAGTGTTCCACACGATGAAAGCAGATCCGTCTTCATTCCACGAAATCACATCGTCCACTGTCGGATCCTCAACCAGCTGATAGGTTTTCGTCAGAAACGGCGTCGGAAGAGATTTCTGTAACTCGCCGCCGCTCTGCTCCACCGGTGGCCTAGACATCACCGGAGTTTCCAATAAACCGGAAGCCAAAAGAATAAGGAAAAAGATACACACTTTTCTGGAAATGGAAGATGGTGGATTTGGAGAAACAAAGAGAAAAGAAAGACGGTCACAGATATTGAATGAGTGGAGAGAGAAACGGAATAGGGGCTGTGGATTTGAAGGGAATTCTAGAAGATTCAGGAGAGAGAAAGTGGAAGAAAAGACGAGCAAGTGAGGAAGAATGAAAGGATAAAAGAAAGAAAGGAAGCAACAGGAAGTCACGTTACGTCTTTTTCCAGAAACTTCCCTGGTCGTTTCTCCATTTATGGTGCGGACACTCCTGAATAAAGTCAAATCCCTAACAGTAAAAATTGCTTCTATTTATGGTAAACTTCTTTTCATTTACTCCATTTTCAATTACTACTTTCTTTTCTTTTTTTTTTTTCTTCTTTTTTTTCCTTCTAATAATAAATGACCTTTTACTATTTCAAATGCTAGTCAAAAACAACTTTTCTATTTATTGCCCTTCTTATCTTGTAATTTTAAAATTATTTAGATAAAAAAAAAATGGTAAGAGAGATACATGATAAAAATAAATTAAATCAAAACAATATCATTGATTCACTATCACTCACACTTTTTACATGTGTTCTTTTTATTCTTACATACATAAAATCCTAATATTCGAGAGAATTTTAGAGAATAACATACAATAAAAATGGGAATAAGTAATATTTTTTATTTTTTTAAATCAAGATATTAACATTCCATCGTTCTAAATGTGCATTCATTAAAACTTGATATCGATTTGGACGGATATTCCATCTTTCTATTTTGACGTTTATTGTGATTTTCAACACTTTCCATCCCTCTTAAATTAACAAATATCTAACTTGAAAATCAATAATGAATTGATATAATGATTAGGAGATGTTGTGAAGTTGCTAGCGAATTACTTAGTGGAAGAAAGATAAATGGTTTGAATAAGTCCCTATTGAATCCTTTTAAGAATGAGATGACAATTGATATCGATGTGTTTAGTGTGCTTATTGAAAATAGGATTAGTAGTGACACGGAGAGTTGCTTTGTCATTAAAAAATGTTGTATGCTTTATGTTAGACACCAAGATCCACAAGCAAAAAATTTAACCAATTGATTTCACTAGTAGTGACCATTGCTCGATATTTAGCTTCAATCAAGGAACGTGAAATAGTAGATTGCTTCCTTGAAATGCAAGAAATTGGTGAACCCCTAGGAAAAAAAATACAATATCTTGTGATGGAACAACATGAATTTGGATAACCAACCCAATTGAATTATTGTAGTGCTAGACGAAGAGAGAAGAATTCCTTGCCCAAAAGAATCTTTGAGAAGATGAAACATGAATTGGTATAGTAGGGTGAGGTTGTCATGGCTTATTTGACAATTGTGTTATCACTTGAACACTATAGGAGATGTTTAGCCAAGAAGTTGTGAGATACAATAATTTGTCAATTAATCTATGATAAATGGGAAGGATTTGATAGTAGTTCACCATCACATTTATCCATTCCAAGATGTTCCACAAGGCAAAGAAAGGCTTGGAAGCATTCAAAGCAAGAAGGCCAACCAAAAGTTATAATATGTTTTTCATTTTTGAACTTTTCTAAAATCAAACACAACATAAATAGAAATTGATTATAATAAAAATTTACTCTTATTTATTATACCCACTAGTGGAAAGACAAGAAACCAAATAAAAGAAGGGTAATAGAAGAAATAAAGAGAAAAAAAAAAGTAAGATTAGGGTAAGAATTATTTTTCCCTTTCTTACAAATATTTCTCAATATTTCTTAATATTGAATTTTATATTTGGGAATTAAAATTCTTTTATAAAAGATAAAGGATGATTTTGATATTTTTTTAAAAATAATTAAATAAAAACATACTTTTCACATTGCTGGTATAAAAACCAAAATAAGATGGAGTTGATTTGAAAGTTTTACTCAAATATTTTAAAAAATTACGTTTAACCTTGAAGGATTGTTTTAAAAGTGTTTTCTCTCCTACATAACAATAAAAGAGTGCGTTTGATACTGATTTTAGAAGGTGTTTCTAATTTTTCTAATATTTAAAAATTTTTGTCTTTTAAGAATTAAAGATGTTATAATTACTTTTAAAATAATTGTCAAATACACTTTAATAGTCGATTTGATAATGATTTTAAGAATCACTTTTATCTTAAAAAATGTTTTTGAAAAAAAAAAAAAATTAGGCATTTGATAAAATTAGAGAAACGCTTTTAACAAGGGAGAATTATCGAATAGGGTGGGCTGGACTGTAATAATTACTGAAAAGGGTGGTCTCTTTTAATAATTCTTGGGGAGGACTTTAATAAGTTTAAGTACCAAAACTACCCTTCAACTAAAACTTTTAAAATTCAAAGCATTTAAAGCACTTCACTTGATTTGTCAAGACATTCATGGTGTGTGGGCCCACATTTATTGTAATTATTGACATTCAAATTTTAAATCAAAATTTGGGAGAATTACCCTTAAGGGTAGGCTGGGAAAAAAAATGATGGAAAAGGGTAGGGTGAAATTATGATAATTCTTCTAAAGGCCTTATTTTGTTTAAATGCCAATATTGCCCTTTATGAGTGAGAAACAACAGCAAAGAAAAAAGTCTTCTTCAACCTACCTGTAACTTGTCGGTGTTGTAGAAGAAAAAATGGAAAGAGGAAAAATGTCCAATACTTCGTCATGATTGGAAACCGTTTACACAATGCTTGTTTTTTTGTGTGAATTTAGTAAGAAATCCATTAAAGGTAAGTTTTTTTTTTTTTTTAAATGCCAAAAAAACAAAAATACGTTAGTTTATGCAAAAAATAAATCAATAATTTAAAAATCGGAATGAAAAGTTAATAATTTTAACAATATAGATATTACATCTGAAATATTGAAAGAGGTTTTGAGAAAAAAATTACATTTTTTATGTAAAATGTTATTTAAATTTATTATTTTAAATTTTTTTATATTATTTTGGTCATATTGATGATGTGTTTTTATTTTTAATTTATTTTTCGGGTGGGTTGTTTTATATGATTATTATTGATTTCCATGGAAAATGTTTGCACTTTAGTTTTGTTGTTAAGACTTCTTTGACATGGTAAAAGAATTTTTTTTTGAATTGTTTCATGCTTGTTTGGAACCACTTTATTTGGGTATTTTTTAACATATTTGGATTTTCATTGAAAACTTAAAATTATAATCAATTGATACATATTTTATATAATAAAAAACAATATTTGTTGTATATTAGACATGCATATGCCAAAAAACACACAACTGTCCAGTTTCATAAGAAATTTAAAATTTTCAAAATTTTATCTTATCGTAATGTTATTGTATTTATATTGTAATTGTAATGTATTTTTATTGTACATTTATATTTTTATATAAAAAAACCCATAACTGCCCATTTTTATAAGAAATTTGAAATTTTCAAAATTTTATCTTATCCTAATGTATCGTAATGTTATTGTATTTATATTGTAATTGTAGTGTATTTTTATTGTACATTTATATTTTTATATAAAAAAACCCACAACTGCCAATTTTCATAAGAAATTTGAAATTTTCAAAATTTTACCTTATCGTAATGTATCGTAATGTTATTGTATTTATATTGTAATTGTAGTGTATTTTTATTGTACATTTATATTTTTATATAAAAAAACCCACAACTGCCCAATTTCATAAGAAATTTGAAATTTTCAAAATTTTACCTTATTGTAATGTATCGTAATGTTATTTTATTTATATTGTAATTGTAGTATATTTTTATTCTACATTTATATTTTTATATAAAAAATTTAATTGTATAGATTTTTTTTTATACATCATTAGATTACCATCAACAACTTCATATATTAAAATTACAATAGTGTATTTTTGTTGTCTTTTTATAATTTTGGCTTGCAAGAATGCTTTATGATAGGAATATAACATGATACCTAGAAATGCTAGTTCAGTGAAAAATAAATTCAATATTTTATCATTTTGGTATATTGTAATATATCGTAATGTTAATATTTTTTCGTTGTAGCTATATTGCATTTGTATTGTATTTATACTTTATAATTGTCAGGAAAGAAGATGTACTTCTCAACTGGTAAATAGACTTGAGAAATTCAGGATAAATTGGTCTAATAAAAGTGTTAGGCCTTCATAAGAATTATCAAATTTACCCATCCTTTTTAGTAATTTTTTTTCCCAGCCTACCCTTAAGAGTAATTCTCCCTCAAAATTTTGGGTTTAACCCTTACAATTATATATAATTTGTTATTTAAATTTACTATTTAAAACAAAAATATTTCTAAAAAAATATTTTCAAAATATCATTTATTGTTTTTTTTTTTTTACATTTTTTAATTCTAATTTTTAATTTTGTTAATAAAAAAATAAGTTTTACAATTATATAATAAAAATAATGATCTTCAAAATTATTACTTTTATTATAAAATACAGGTATAACAAAAATATGTTATAATTACATTATAAATACACTTACATTACAATAAAACCTAATTAGGAAAATTTTGAATTTTTTTATAAAAATGATAATTTTGTATGATCATACCATATTTCATAACATACTTATATCATAAATAATTTTTGAAACCAAATGAAATACTAATTTGAATTCACGAGACTCGTAATTTATTTTATTTTATTATATATAAACAAAAATTATTAAATAATTTCAATGCACTAGATAAATGTTGTTAACATATTGATACAATGTGTTAATACCAATAGGGTATGAATAAACATTTTTATAATTATTACTTTTGTAATGAAATATAGGTATGACATAAATGCATTATACTTACAATACAAATATACTATCATTACAATATATTACAACATAAGTTAATTTATTTCTGTTTAATTTTTTCATATGCTATATTACCCTAGTTGTGTGTTAGTCAATTGAATATTTATATATTATTGAATTGATGAGTGCTCATAAAAAATAATTACTCATTCTATTATGGTAACAAAGTTTTTAATTGTATGTTTCAAATATAAAACGATACAATAAGGATATGATTTTTATTTATGAGGTATTGAATTTTTTTTTTTTTTTTACAAGTTTCTTTAAAAAATCTCAATTTTTTTGAAAAAGAAAGAGAAAAAATAACAAATTTTTAAAGATTCACTTGATTGTTCAAAAGTGAACAATAATTTTTTCGAGCTGAGAAATGTACTATTCATTACCTGTACTTATCATTATGTATGAACCCCACATCATTGACAATCTTGAATTTATTTATAAATAATATATAAAACATATTAAGGATAAAATTGTCCTCTAAAAATCCTTGAGATGAGTGAGCCTTCCTAGTAATTATTCCATCCAGCCTACCCTATTGGCTAATTCTCCCCTTTAAAAATCCAAAAAATCACTTGTAGTTTTGAAAAATCACTTATAATGTTTTCTAGATAAACATTTGATAAGTGATTATGTTAAAAATACTTCTAGAGATAACACTTCGCATCTATTTGACAATGATTTTAGAAAACGTTTATAACTTTTCTAACACTTAGAAAGATAAAAATTTTTATGTGTTAGAAATACTAAAAACACTTCTTAAAATGATTATCGAACACTCTTCCATTAAAAATACTTTTAGTAAAATCACTATCAAACGCACTTTAAAAGTCCATTTAGTAGTGATTATAGAAAGAGTTTTTTAAGCCTAAAAAGTGTTTTAAAAATAATCAAGTGTTTAATAAAATTTAGGAAACACTTTTAAAATTTTGAAAAATCACTTATAGTGTTTCATAAAGAAACACTTGATAAACAATTCTTTTAAAATCATTTTCAAAGAAAATATTTCCACTAAAAACAGTTTGAGTAAAAACACTATAAATAATTTTTCAACATTACAAATGATTTTTTTAAAATTTTAAAAGTGTTTCCTAAATTTTGCCAAATACCTAATTTTTTTTTAAAAAAAACACATTTTAAGCTAAAAGTGTTTCCTAGAATCAATGACAAACAAATTCTAAGTACTTCTTTATGAAGTATATAAATGATTATTATTGTTTTTTAACTTTTAAAAAAGTTTTCGAAATTTTATCAAACCCCTTATTTTTCATCAAAAATGTTTTAATACTAAAATTACTTTCTAAAAATATTGCCAAATAAACTCTAAATAGTTAACAAAAGATTTTTATTAATTACTAAATTTTGAAGTTAATCTAAATAGCAAATCTATGGTATACACCTAAGAGAGCCAAATGATAACAATCAAACTAATAGCAAATAAAATAAAAGAAAAAATAGTAAGAGAAATGCATGATGAAAAGGTTAAAACAAAATAGAATTGATTCACTATCACACTTTGTACATATATTATATTTATATTTATATACATAAAACCATAATACTCATAAGAATTCTAGAGAATAATAAACAACAAAAATGGGAATAGGTAATGTTTTTTATATTCCTAAGATTTCGATATTGATTTTGACTGATATTTCATCTTTCATTTTGATGTTAATTATGATTTTTAGAAATACATGATAAAAAGATTAGAACAAAATAGTATTGATTCATTATCACACTTTGTACATGTATTCTATTTATCTTTATATACATAAAACTATAATATTATGGAGAATTCTAGAGAATAATATATATATAAAAATAGCAACAAGTAATGTTTTTTATTTTTTTTGTTTTTTAAACCAAGGGATTAACTTTCCATCCTTCTAAATGCACATTCCTAAGAGTTCGATATTGATTTGGACTAATATTTCATCTTTTCATTTTGATGTTGACTATGATTTTTAATACTCCCTCCTCCCTCTTAAATTGACATGTATCTAAACTGAAAATCAATGACGAAATGGTGTAATGATTAAAAAATGTCGTGAAATTGTTAGCTAATTACTTAGTGCAAGAAAGTTAAACGGTTTAAATAAGTCCCTATCAAATATTTTTAAGAAGGAGATGACAATTGATATCGATGTGTTTGGGGTGCGCATGAAAAATAGTATTAAAGATGAGCAAGCAAAAAATTTAACCAATTGATCTCACAAGTAGTGACCATTGTTCGATATTTGGTTTAAGTCATAGAATATGAAATAGTAAATTACTTCCTTGATTTGCACGAAATTGGTGAATCCCCAAGAAAAACACAATATCTTGTAATGTAACAACATGAGTTTGGATAACCAACCCAATTAAGACCATTTTAAGCATTTTAATCTATTGGTAGATGAAGAGAGAAGAATTCCTTGCCCAAGACAACCTATGAAATAATGAAAGTGAGGTTGTTATGGCTTATTTGACAATTAGGTTGTCAATTAGCCTAATAGTTGCGACATAGAATAATTTGCCAAAGATCTAATAGCAACTCACCATTGAATTTGTCCATTCCAAGATGATGTTCCATAGGGGTAAAGAAAGGCTTGGAAGCATCCAAAGCAAAAAGGCCAAATTCTTCGATAATTTAGCATGAAAAAATGCTTCGTGGCACGTATTGCATCAATATCATTAACTTTGAACAATAATGTCATCAACATATACAAGAATTACAATGAACGATCGTTTGTAATCTTGGTAAATAATGAACAATGAGCCTTTTATTACTTGTAACCAATATCTAGTCATTTTGGTGATGACTTAGCAAATCATTGACTAGAAGCTTACTTAAGCCCATGAAGTGATTTTTTTCAATTGACAAACAATTTTTTTATCTCCAAATTCTGAGAAGCCAAGAGGCAGCAGCATATAAACTTCTTCATCAAGGTTCCCATGGAGAAAAGCATTACTCATGTCAAGTTGGTTGGGATGTCAATTTTTAATGGCCGCAAGAGCAAGTAAGCAACACATTGATATCAGTTTGACAAAAGGTGCAAAGTCTCTTGGGTAGCCCAAGTGCGCTCCCAGTACACTTTCCTTTTAAAGCCCGACCCAACTAACTATACCCCACCCAAAGTGTGGTTGCAGGGCTAAATATTGGTTTTAAGTGTTGTGCTTGTGCCTGACCGATATGGGATTGAATTTCTAAGGGTGAAATGAAAAATAACTTGGTTTTATAGAGGGATGGGATTAAACCATGATCTCATGTGTAAAAGGGAAGGGTTGTACCACTTGGCCAAATATGCCACTTGTAACAAATTGGACACACTTTATACATATATATTCAAATTATGAAATGTAAATATCCTATATTTATTTATATTATATATTATTTATGCATCAATTAGCATATATTATAAATTAATTCGAATAAATTAATTTTAATTATTATGTATTTTGTATAATAATGAAATATAAAATAAATCTAAATTTATAAATAAAATTATTAACATTTTAAAATTAAATAAATACTTATATATGTATCATCATTTTTTTTATATCATTGAATACATTCAAAATTAATAAATCTCTATAAAATATAATTTTAAATTTTAAATATTACAAATTATATCAATTCCTTTAACAAAACAATCTCAACATGTCTATTATAACCTTTTATATTATTTTTCTCAACGAGTGAGAATTGATCAATATTTTGTATTAGAATATCCTAATATATGTATAAAATTAAGTTACCAATATATTCATAAAAATTGATATTTTCATCTTCGGTATGTTCGTGAGAGAAAATTAATGTATGATAAATGATTACAAATAGAGTACGAAACACTTACAAATGGGGAGGAAGATTTTAGAGATGATAAATCACATGTGACTAACTAGTGATGATAATCTTGGAGCTTGTCCAATTTTAGGTGGCCTAAATAGATCAAGTAAGGATTAAAGATCTAGTTATGCAACAACCAAAGCACACTATCTTAGAATATTTATTTATTTTTATTTTTTTATTTAATTAGAACTGCAAAGCATAATTCACACGGTCATAAATATCTACTAAAATCAAAGATTCTAATTAATTTTGAAAAATAAAAAAATTAATATTTAATACTCTTTCTCAAATTAAGAATCCCAAAATTAAGGAATATTTCCACAATGAAATACATATTTTAATTACAAATTCATAAATTCAAAGATACAATGCATAAAAACAAGCATTGACTTAGAAAATTTCTAACATTTTTGATAACAAAGGAGCATAATTATAAATCCTATTTATCGTCCAACTACCGGTTCCCAACTAATTATGTAATTAATCATGAGGAAAATGTATTTTACTTTTCAATTATAAATCAATCCCAGAGGAGTTTGCTATTCTATGTGTGATACCTCATAAGTTTAAATGAATGTTTTTCTCAATATCAGCTAATTCCCAATGATTAACAACAGAAAACACTATGGAGGATCACCCTCAAACTTCTACCCATATCACTGCCAAGCAATCAGATCAAAATCAATGTCCTACAAGCTCCAATATGTGACAGTTAGAAACCCTATCATAGCATGGCCCTTCAGACCCCCACCCATGGCTTCCAATCCGAGGAGCTGACTACACCCACCATGGCGAGCCTCAAGTAATCCAAGGATTCCCAATGAAAAGAATTGAACCTGAGACCATGAGCCTCTAACACACATCTGGACACCCAGGCCATGCCTAGAGCAGTGTTGGAAGGCCATTATTGTCATAAACTTGAACTAATGAGGAGAAGATTGCTACAATGGCTCAAGTAGTAGTCGACTTCATTCAGTACCATGAGCCAACCAGCAGCTCATGAGAATTGTCACACGATCAGAATCATATGGGATTATCTGAACAGCTAGAAAACTTGCTATTCAATAGAATTTTACACCATCCCTCCCACAGAACTTATGGGGATTATTAGAATCATGGGATTATCTAAACAGCTAGAAAACCTGCTATTCAATAGATATATTACATCACCCCTCTTACATATCTTATGGAGAATCACGGGATTATTTGAACAGCTAGAAAACCTGCTATTCAATAGATATTTTACACCATCCCTCTTACATATCTTGTGGGGATTATCATTGAGGTAGACTTCAAACCAGTATACCTAGTACTTGCCATATTTCTAAAACTGTTATTATATCTCATGATATCCAACTTGAGCCAAAAGTATTTTGTAATGGTCACTGAAAAACATATGGCCTCAATAAACCACATCTTGAAATGAGAATCAGGTATTCAAAGTATCTCAGAACAATAATGGTGTCACCCCCAATCAGGTTAAGACCAGAGATGCTCAACCAAAAACTTGGAAGAACTAAGTTGCAGTAGCAGGAAAAAGAAAAAAAAAAAACGTCATTCACATACTTATAAAGCCTATGTCTTTATTTACTTGAAAGTTTTACAGCAAAATTAAAAAGTAGTTAGCTTCATCCCTGATCCTATATTCTATGATTCTTCTAAATACACAAACTCAAATACGAGTTTGAAACAAAGTAAATTGACATATACACACATTACAACAGCCTCTACATTGATCACAATTCTTGACTCCACACATCATAATTATATTAAAAAATTTACTACACAATTGAAACATGTTTGCCATGCTAACTACTGATAGGTATAAGTTTAAATATCAAAGAATATTTCATGCTAAAGAGGAAAGATGGAAAATTTCTTTTAATAAACTAAAATGGCAAAACGTGATTCAGGTTTCCAACTACAGATGATTTATGAAGTAATGGTTGAAGTAGTCCAAGAAAAAGCTATAGGGAAGGCATGATTTATGTTTCCAACTCCAATTATTGGGAATAAGACGTTTCATGACAATGCTCCTGATTCAGACTCTGCTACTAGTAGTTGTTTGTTCACTCACAAAATGAAGAACGGTGGAAGGGTTCAACAAATAGGAAAATTCTGCAACAAGTTCACCTTCAGGTACTCGCTGTTTATAGTTCAATTATTTTAGCTCCTAGATCAAAGTTTTATCGCAAAGACATCTTTCAAAAGCTCTTAGCCTTTATTCGATTTGTCATCGACATAAAATTCATATATGCAACAAACCAAACAGAGCATGTCAAGTGTAAAATCTCTTAGGAGATCTTCATTGCTGTAAGTTGCAAGACATCAAACAAATAAACGGATACAAGATCGATACAAGCACGAAACTCATCAAAGGAACAAACAAAACCCAACTCAATGGCTGAATATTTTAGGCCAAGACAAAAAAATACAGTGTCATCATGAAACATACAAAATGCCACGCCGATACAACAAAAGGCTTGCTGAAGTAAAAATCGCCCAAACAAAGACAACCCACCAAGCCAATGACAAAGCAACCTCTTTAAAAGAAGCAGAGCAAGGCAGTAAACTACTTATGAACTGGAAATTTTCAAATAAGTTACTCTCAACCTGAGACAAGCCAAGAAAGAGAAGTACCAGTGCTGGCGGTGCAAAAAACTGCAAAACTACAAGGCATAAGTAGTGATTGTGCAGAAACACCTTTGCCCTGCTAAAATCCAAGTCCGGAACCTTGCTAGCGTGCAATCGCTGGTACCACGACAACACTGCTTCATTCAAATACATTTGCAAGTTCGGGCGCAAAGCCACAAGTTGCAAAATCCCCGAAAGCAACAAACACCAAACTCTAAGCTTCTCAAAATCTGATTGGGATATACCCAAATTCCCAACCAATTTGTCAGCATTCCCGATTGCTTCTTTAGTATCACTATTGTTTACATTGACAAGGATTGCTGTCATTGGTTTAATCCAGAGCAATGCTGTCAACATAATAAACAGATAATTAACATAAAGGATCACTCTAGCAATCCAGCCACATGAAATTATTGACAAATTCCATCGAAGCTGATCAGTTCCAATCCAAAATGCCCGAGCACACTTGGTTGCAGGCATAAACAAGAAACCCGAAAAACAGCCCATCAAAAGAGCAACAGAAATCCTCCCAAACCCATCAATTGATCCAAATTTAACATCAAAAACTGAGGGAACCAATTCACAACAAATAATAAACCCTAACAAAAACCCCAAAAACCCCATACCAACACTCAATTGCTTCTCAGACCTCTTCGACGCCGATTTCTCGAACGATACCTTCGCGAGAATCACAAACACTTTACCCACACCCACAACCCCCAAAAGCACCGGAACCAAAACCTCATTTCCCAAAACCCCAGAATCCTCCGAAACACTTAAAAAAATCTTAAGCAATAAACACAAAACCCCAACAAGAGAGAGCCTAAAAGCATCACAATACTCCTTGAAATAGATTCGCGTTTCGAGATGACCCTCGTCCAGCTTCAACCTGAAGATCTGAGCATTGTTTTCATCGAATTCGTACTTCTCTTTGGATTTGCCCCTCTTTTTGAGCTCAAAACTTGAAGAATCCGAATCGGGTCTTCGAATAGCTGCTTTGATACCCTTGGAGTTGTTAACAGTATCCGGGTGAATATAAGTGAAGAGCCCATGAAGAAAAAAGATTGGGATTTTGAGCAATTTGAGAATGACTGTGAGTGTCAGACAGAGTGATGTGTATAAGATCAGATTTTTGTAAGAAGTTGCCATCTTTTTTTGAGGGTTTGAAGACAAGAGGAAAACAGATCTCTAAGGCTTGAGATGCGCCATGGAGGCGGCTGATACGGACATAGAGCAAAGCTTGGGTAGCGTTCTATTCAAGAAAACCATATTTTCGGGCGTAAGTCTACCTATATCAAACTTGGGCTCTGATTCGTGGGATGTGGATCTTCTGCGGCTTTGCTTCCTCGATTCAATGGCAACATCAAATGGAATGCATTCACAATAATCAATGTTTTAAATATCGGACCGGTCATTGAACCGAAAAAGTTACCGATTTATGATTCACTAGTCGGACCGGCGGTTGAACCGCTATCGAACCAGTGACGTCATAAATATATATTTTATTATTTTATATATTACAAAAAATTAATAAATTAATAAATTCAAATGATTCAGACCTGGAATCCCCCATTTCACCTCTACTAAGCACATGCGATCCAAAAAAAGAACGATCCCATTCAAAAAGTTTCAGTCAATCGATTGGTCAGTTAAGTGATGTGGCTATGAAATAGAGGGAGGTGAATGATAAACAATGTCAGAAACCTCCATTTTGGGCGTCGCGGGTTGCCGGCGGGACCTGTGTGGGTGTCGCAGGCTGCTGACGAGATTTTTCTTGGTGTTGTGGCTGCGATGCGTCGACGGCGGCCGGAGGAGGAAGGGTTAGACTTTGGAGTTGGAGATTGCAGGTTTTCAAAATGTAATTTTGTTATATAAGACTCCAAAACGACGTTGTTTTGATGTTGTTTTAAAAAAAAAAAATTAAAATCATTTGAATCGGCCAGTTTGTTCGGTTCACCAGTTGGATCACCGGTTCAAGCGGTCCAACCCTGGTTCGATCTCCATCCGGTCCAATTGACCAGATCGGACCGAAACGGTGACCGGCCAACGGTCAGACCGGTCGGTCCAGTCTGATTTTTAAAACACTGACAATAATAGTTTTTGAAAATTATTGCACGATGTTTTTGTGTGTTGTGGAACAAAAGTTTTTAATTTGTTTTTTATACTTTTAAAATAATTTTCATATATATATATATATATATACTTATAATTATTTTATTAAAAATAATTCACTTCATTTGTAACTTGAATAATTATTTTCATATATTCATAAAAAAATCCATTAATTATAAGATGAAAAAGATATACAATTCTTTATTTATTTATTTTTTCATATAACTTCATTTCAACAAAGAAATATTTTATAAATTTGGGTAAACTATAAAACTTGATTATTGTTATAAAATATGAGATTCTATACCACTATGATAACTTATAAATGATCATCTATAAATATCTTTTGTAACTCTTTATAAAAGGGAGAGACCCCTAATGAAATTTTATTGAGTTTTTCCGTGTTTTATATTCTTTTTTTCTTACTTTCTTCTTCTCTCACTTTGTTTTATAACAATTATATATTTTAAAATTGGACATAAATAGAAAATTTATTTTTGACTTTCACCCAAATATATTCATATTAAGAAACAAAATTTAAATATTTTAAAAAATTCACCAATCATATAGATCAATAACAAACTAAATATAGAACATGCATTACCACATAAATACGTTCCATAAAGTTTTTCCAAATAAGGTTGCAACCAATGATCCAAGTTATCAAAGAGGTTCCCACAACACAACTACTATATCTACAATTCACAATTGCATGTTAGTAAAGAAAATCAAATGTTGAAATAAATTTAGTTTTGTTAAGTAATTTAGGACAATGCTAATGAAGTTATTTCATAAAAGAGAGAGGTGTGGAAGACTTATTAGTATAATTGTCTATATGATTTATTTAGTAATTTACTAATTTATTAATGTAGTTGCAATTATTTGCTTGATATAAATAGTTTTAACTACAAAGAATTAAATGACAAAAAAAAAAAAAAAAAAAAAAAAACTTAGAAAAATGAAAGGGAAAAAAATATCCTATTTACTAGATGTGTAATAACAAAAAAGGAGCTAAATAATTTTGTTGATAATTACATGCTTAAAATAGACGTAACTATCATTGTCAAATAATGATAAATGGAGTAAATTAATTATTCTTTGGTTAAATGAAATGTATCATTAAATGAAACAACTATTATCGCATTTTGATAATGATAGGTATTGTGGTGATGATTTTGCAATGGTCGCACATTCATTATCCACACATTGATCTTACATAGTTAAAATCATAATTTTAACCTAGAAAAGAAAACATGAAAATAATATAGAAAAATAGTTGACATTCAACTAATACCCGGAGATTAAATGCAATTTAACTTTGTGTACACACAAATTTCTCTTTTAGAAATATTATTTGTGGTCAAATTAGATTTTTATTGATTTGAAAAATGACATGAGTACAGTCTCTATTTTGCCTTATAATTTTTATTTATTTATTTTTTTGTAATTATTAATCAAGTGTTTAAAGAAATTTAATTTTGAATAGTTTGAATTTAATTTAGGATTTGACTTAGTTTAGTTTTAGTGTTGACTTGACTTGAATCTTGTCTTGTCTTAAGAGCGCGTTTGGTAGTAATTTTATGAAGCATTTTTAGTTTTTTTAACACTTGAAAATTTTTATTTTTCAAGTATTAGAAATGTTAAAAACATTTCTTAAAATCATTATCAAACACATTTTAAGTCTTGATGTGATTTGAAACTTAGTTTAACTTGAACCTTAACTTGATTTGGGTCTTACTATCACTTAGACCTTGGTATGACTTGAGACTTGATTTAACTTAGACCTTAGTATGTCTTGAGTTTTTACTTGATTTAGACCTTATTGTGACTTGAGCTTTGTTTTGATTTATACAATGTTGATTGAGAGGTTGAGAAAACTTGATCTTAGATCAAAGAGGTCATTTGTAGATTTTGATCTTAAAACTTAAACTTAAGGCTTTGAAGATCTTATAAATTTAAAAATATTTTAAAGAAATTGAGGATTCATTGAAGTTTCATTTGAAGATTTGGAAAAACTTTGAATTTCCGTTCAATAACTCTTCCCCAACTTTTGTTTTCTAATTTGTGTCTTGAAAGTTTTGGAATCAGTTCTATTTGTAGAGGTTGAAAACACTATATTTGAATGGTTTTATCATTTCTTAAAAATATTATTCTTTTAATTTCTTTAATCCAATTTTTTCCTAGACTATTATTTAGGTTTTTTGTTTTTTTTTTTTAAGAAGATTCTTATGAACATGCCCTAACTTTTATTTAAGTTGTCCTTTTAAGTTTTCAACTTAACAGACTCTTTCTATACTAATTTTTGTAAAAACTAAATTTTTTTTTTTGGATTTTTTTAATTTTGTGAGCATTGATCTTGACATCATGCTTTTGATTAGTTAAATGCATAAATTTGATGTCATTTGTTTTCTTCTTAGTTAGGTAAATGCATAGTATGCCTCCACCTAAGTTTAACCCACACGATGTACACCTTTGCAGTTTCCCATTTTTTTCCCATTGATTCAATGTACATGCTTTTACACCACTTTGCCTCAAAGTACACCTTGAAAATGCCTCTGAAAACTTTGTTAAGATCATTATTTCCTCCCTTGTATTACTTTTATTTGGTGAGATCTAAACTTGTTAGTTTTATGATTATTGTTGAAATCTACCTTTTAGTGGAAAGTTATTGATAAACAATAGCCTCTAGTTTTTACTATGGAAGAACTTGTTGTAATTCATTACTTTATAGGATTTTTGTTGAGCTAAGTTTTGTGGTTTTTCATTTCATGCAAGGGTTTTTTCACACAAAATTTTGGGTTTTGATTTTTATGTGGTTTATTAAGTTATTCTTATGATCTACTTGTTGACTATTGCTTGCTTTTCATATGCCCATTTACATTCTCAAAGAATGAAGAATAATTAACTTGTTTCACTATGATAGTCCTACAATTAGAATTATCTTATTTGTTTTTTTTTTTCTTTAAAAATTGTATTACAACTAAAATATGGGGTTTGAGTCACAAGGGTATCATAAGAATGTAATACGGCGGTTCCTTGGGAATTGATGACTTAAAATGATGGTTTAGCTTAGCTATAAGCCTCAAGATGAGAAAAAAACCCTAGGATGGGTGACCTAAGTATTTTTTGTAAGTCTCGAAATAAGAGAAACACTAGAATTGGTATGCTATGTGATGATTAAGCGCTATGATTAGTGTGATGTTAAATTGGATAAAAAAGGTCTGAGTCATAGGAACATCACAACATATATACCTTGACATGGGTACTAGTATGCCTCGGGGTAATTGTGCCTTCAAACGCCACAAAATGACAAGTAATACATTGAGCTTAAAAAGCAACAACAAATTTAGGTTAAATTTAAGTTGTAGAAGCATCTTATTAAGAGAGGAATTAAACCTCAAGATGATAATGAGACCCTCACTCTATGAGCCTAAAAAGGAGAAAATATTGGGATAGGTGAATTGTGAGGTAGTTAAACCGATTGTGAAATAAATATGATATCAAACCAAATAAAAGAGGTTTTGTTTAATGTCATTAGCAACCAATTTGCTTTCAAATAAAATAACTAATGATAATTTGAATCTTTGTAACATGGTAATGAGTTTTTCGTTGAAACCTAAAAAAAATTAAACCACCATAAAGAATTTTGCGTCTTAAAGACCTCAAAGTTCAATAATAGGACATTATAAATCAATGCAAATACTTATAGCATTTGAAAAAGCTATAAATTAAACTACCACAAAGTCTTATGTTCCTTAACTATTCTAGGGTTCAATAATAAACATTCTAAATCCATGCAAATATTCATAGCATGTATCATCTTTCCTTTTAATTTTCCCCTTTTGTAAGAAGTCTATTACATTTTCCTTTTAATTGACCCTTTTATGTAAGAAGTCTATTGTATGGATGAGGTTAGAAGGAAAAGTTTAAAGCACTAGCAAGCCAACATCTATATCAGCTTTTCCTTTATAATTGTCCCTTTATGAAAGAAGTCTATTGCTTGGATAATGTTAGAAGGAAAATTTTAAAGCATTAGTAGGCCCATAGAACAAGCCAACATCTATATCAGCTTTTCCTTTTACTTGTCCCTTTATGAAAAAAGTCCATTGTTTGGATGGTGTTATAAGGAAAATTTTAATGCATTAATAGGCCCATAGGAAATCATAAAAGTGCAATGGGGGGCTTGGTGTAAGGAATTTTATTGAATTTTGGAGCATTGGACTGATTGATCCAGTCAAGGAGTTGGACCCCCTAGGCTCCTAGCTTTACCCTATTATGCAAAACTGTCACACACAAAATATATATATATATAAAATTTATTAATTTTAAATAATTTTTTTCTTTTTTCTTTTTTATATTTTTTCTTCTTATTTTCTTTTCTCTACGTTTTTCCTCAAACTTTTTAGAAATCAAATATAACCTAAAAAGTCTTTATAGAAGTGATTTTGAGACAAGTTAAAAACCGTTCCTTGAAAATATTTTCTTATAAAAATTAGTATTTTTAAAATTTTTAAAAATTAGTTTTGAAAATTTGGAGAATTTAAGAGACAATCACTTAGTAAAAAAAAAATACTAATAAAAATAAAAATGTATTCGACGATGATTTTAGAAAACGTTTCTAATTTTTATAATACTTAAAAAATTAAACGTTTCTTAAAATCATTATCAAACAAACTTTAAATACAAAAAAACGCTTGAACTAAAATTACTTGGCTCCTTATTCAGATATAGTAATTTGGTGATAGAGGGCTTTTTCACTGCTATTTCTAATAAGTGTATTTTGTCAAAATAATATATAATTTGTTTATTTTTTTAAATTCTATAGAGTGATGCTAATCAAGCATGAAGGGGCTGAGACACTGGGTCAACTTGGGCTTACTATATTGGGCCCCCAATCGAACTCTGGGCCAGGCCATACCCAAGCTCTCCCTGTAAAACGTCCCAAGCCCAAATCCAAGATTTTAAAGTTTCAAATATTTTATAGTTTGAAGTGGTCCAATACCTAGGTAAAATTAACTATAAAATATAATCTTAGGCCAAAAAAATAAAAAAAATAAAATAAAATAATCAGTTTAATGAGACCCTCAAGTGCTTTCTAATTGACTTCATGCATTTGTAGCATGTGCCTCCTTCAATATTTATTTATTTTTTGAATTTTGTTTGTTTTTCCACATTCATATAATATACTATTATGAAACTAAAATATAGACATTAACAAATATAAAATATGTCTCCTTCAATAATAGTTGGTAGTGCTGGAGGATGAGAAGAACAAGGGCAAGAGGATGAGTTGAGGGTTCAATGGGAAAGGACAAATGAGTTTACTGGTTTTAACAGTGAATTGAAGGCCCTGATTTTCTTAGTTTATCTTTGATCATGTGGTATGTTTCTTCCATTGGACCCTTAGACATCCCACATGATATATCAACATGCAAATTTTGGCACTTTTAATGTACTGTTTGATTTTTTATTTATTTATTTATTTTTAAATTATATCATATATAATGTAAAGGTACGAGTTCTTGTACTTTTGTTAACGGTTTGACTTTTGGGGATGTTTGATAAAATTTAATACTTATTATTTGAGGATTTAAGTTGATTTTAAGTTAATTTATTGACTTAAAATTTATTACTTAATTCTTATTTTAAGAATTAGGGTTGTTTGATAAAATTAACTTAAAATTTATTATAAATTATCAAATTGATATATTTATCTTCATAAATTATAATTAGAACAAATGAAATTGAGTAATAATGAAGGTCATGGAATAATAAAAAGGATTGTAGAGATAATTAGGACATATGAGGATAAAAATACAATATAAAGATATAAATTTAAGAATTACTTAAAATTACTTTTCACTTTAATTCTTACTATTAAGTTATTTTACCAAATATACTTAATTTATTTAATGAATTAAATTAAGTTATTAAGTCATTTTAAGTTATTGGGTTGATTTACTAAACACTCGCTTTGTTTGGATCTAGTTATTCAAGTCACTTGAAAAATTATTCAAAATTTTTTTATATTTATTTATTTATTTTTGGATGGTTGAATAATAAAAGTATAAGAAGTATTGGGTCTTCTCTTAATAGCCATGTTTGGTAATGAAAATAAGTCCTATTTGTAAATTTATAAACTAAAGAAAATAATAGAAGATTAGAGAGATATATTTCATTACATACTTTCAAAATTTTATTTCCAAATTATATTCAGAAAATGAGACATGCATCTTTATAAAAAAAAGACAAGAGGAAAAAAAGGTTTCAACACTATTTTTGTATTTTTATTTATTATTTTAATTATATATATAAAAGTTCATTATTTCTATACAATAATCTTGAAAATGATTAATAATCGTTTTTAAGTTTAATAACCAAAAATTGTTTTATATTTTATGTTTTTAAGAAAAAAAAAATTGTGTTTTCAAATAATATATTTTATTTGTTTTTTTGTTGTCTTTATTTATTTTTTGAGGATTATTTTAAAAAGTAATTATAAATATATAAAATAATTAAAAATAAAATATTAAATATAAAAATTATTTTTAAAATATATTTAAAAATATTATATAAAAAAAAATATTTTAGATTTTTAAATAAATTTTTATTTTATAAAACATCAAAAACTATTCTTAAAAATTACTTTTTTTCAACTGTTTTTTTTTTTTAAAAAAAAATTATCAAACTGAGGCATAACCTCTCAAGTTGGAACAGGCATTAAAAAACAAAAAAGTTAAAGATAAAAGAAAAATAATAAAGTGGCTAAAATGATGACAAATTTCCAAAAAAGAAAGCCGTCATCATTTTGTTGGTAATCTTACGTGTTGCTGTTGTGCACTGCATCTGCATGGAGCCTCGCAGGGCATGCATGTAAATTAGTGGTAATAGCAAGGTCAATTTATTAAGACAACAAAAAATCATACCTCATCTGGATGTGGGTCGCTTTCACAGGAAAACTCACAAGATCTTTTTTCATATTTTGCTTTTAATATTATTTTCCAAATTGCTAGGAAAGGATTTTCTAAATTCATCCACAAAAATATCTTATTTTCTCGAGATAATAATATCTCTTTCTTCAGATATTTTCGTCCTCCACCTTCCTTACTTGCACTCTCTCGAGTACGTTTCTTTTCCTACTTGCCCTGTTTTCTAAGACGTAAAGACCTTAATTCCTTTATCAAATTTTTAAAATTTAAATAATATTTTTACATTAAATTTTATATAGATGTAAGAATAATTTTCTCGACTTTCATACTTTATTTTTATCAATATAACGAGAAATAAGTTTGTTTAAATTAATTATCCACATGACTTATAATTTCTTGTATACAAAAATCTTATTAGGTATATAATATTAGAGATGATAATGGATATTTACTCGTCCTAGTTCTATGAGATAAGTTTGAAATTTAAATAAATTGATTAAAAATGTATTTGAGATTTTTTTATCAGGATAGGTTCAAAATAAGTTCTGTATGTCATCCTACCTATCTTATCTCATCGATATAAAATTAAATTAATTTAATTTTTATTTTATTAATTTTAATATATAATAATAATAATAATAAAAAAAATAAAAAGGTACTTTTTAATAAAATAAGTTATAAAAAATTATAATATTTTAATTATTTATAAAATATATTTATTTGAATATAATTAAATTTTCTTTTAAAATAATTAAAAAAAAAAGATTAAATGAGACGATGCACGCTTATACTATCTACCTTAATTCATTGGTTAGGTATAAAATTAATTTAATTTAATTTTTATTTTCTTAGTTTTAATATATAATAATAATAAATTTTTTTTTTTAATAAAATAAGTTATAAAAATTATAATAATTTAAGTATTTATAAAATATATTTCTTTGAATAGAATTATTATTTTTTCTTTAAAAAAATAAAAAATTAAAAAAAAGGTTAAATGGGGCGGTGTCAGGTGTGCATCCATATTGTCCTATCCAATCTTGTTTAATTTTTTTAATGAGATAAAAATAATAATTATTTTAAATAAATAGAATGAAATTGGGATACGAAAAATCCTTCCGGTGTCGTTATTATCTCTATGTAATAATGTTACTTTTTTAGAAAAACAACATTGGAACATGGAGTTAGACGAGTGTCTAAGATCAAAGATGGCTTGACCCCATCTATTGGTTTTGGGATAAGCAAAGGTTCCAAGATGGATACATTATATTAGGCGTTAAGTCTTTTTAAATACCTTAGAATGGTTAAGCCTCGATTTTCCGATGAGATGATCCAATTCTTTTAACAACTGGTATCATGTCATGAGTCTGAGTCCGAGTCGTAAGAGTAAATTTTTCTTTCCTGTTCTTCTAACGAGTGGTATCAGATCATTCAAGTCCGAGTCGTAAGAGCTGCATCTTTGGGGAGCCGCATGTTAGTGAAATGATTGTTAGAAATGTAACCTCCGGATGAAGGCATGTAAACCTTCCACCAAACCCAATGATCATATAAAATTAAAATGGTAGTAATTTTTTTTTTTTAATTTATAAAATACCTTTAATAATTTTTTAAAGAATTTTTTATGAAAATAAATTATTTTTTAAAACAAATTTGAGGCTATCTTAAGTATTTTTATAAATCATTCTAAAAAGTAATTAACAATATAAAAATATTTTTCATATTTAAATTATCAAATATGATTTTATTCTAAAAATAATAAAAAATCATTCTTAATAACCATTTAAAAAAAAAAAATTACCAACATCCCAAATTTTCCTAAGAACCTATTCTTCTTTTTCAAAAGGTAGGGGGACAAGAGAGGGCAGGCCCTCTGTAAGATTATTGTCATACGACACGTGTCAGTCATGCATAGCGAGTAGTTATAATGAAGACTCTCGATACAACCACATACCCACCTGCAACAAAAAGACAGCCACCATAGCTGACGCTATAAAAGGTTGGAACCCAGAAGCCCCCTGATCTCACTCTAAAATTTTCCAAACCGTGTGCCATTCAGCGGTTTTCGGGCACCACCGGCGGCGTTTCATTCCGGCGACCTCAGAAGATAGGAATCCAAAAGTTTCCGGGGGCGATGGATTCGAGCAGATCGATAAATACAAGTGGGTATTGGACAAACGAAAAGCACGTCCAATTCCTCAACTCCATGGAAGCTTCCTTCGTTCGGGCAATGTTCGAGAGCAACGGTCATCCTCTTCCTCGTCTCGACCGTTACCTACCAGACACGTCTGACTCCACTCTAGATTTGAAAACTCACCCCACGAGAAGATTTTCCACTCCAGGTATTCATCATTAATTCATCTGCAGGCGCTCCTAACGATATTATATTTTCCACATGGGTTGTCTTCTCTCTCTTCCATGCCCCGACGGCGCATTTTAGCGCTGAATCCATCATCTTTAGACACTGCTTTGGTGTTTTGGATCGTGCAACTGAGTGCAACTGGCGCATGTTAGACTCTGCCGGAAAATTTGCAGAGAGGTGTTTGGATGTGTGCACGTAATTAGAACAACAAAAACCGTGTTTTCTAGCAGTAATGCTGTTTCTTCATACTAGATAAAACATTTCTCAAATCTCAAGTGATAATGTCTACGACCAACTTTCACTTGAAAACGACGCCGTCTCAGTAATTACACTCATGAGTGATGGATTACTAGACAATATTGCGTTCAAGCCTGACCATGAAAAATGGGTTTTTGGGGCTGGGGTTGGCATCCAAACGCCGCCTTGAGAATCTTGACCTTCAGAGTTTGTCATAAAGACTGATTTTTTTTCACTCATTTGGCTGAGATCTTTTTTTTGGGTTTAATTGCAGTAGGTTCAAGAGCCAGGAATGACCGTGGAGCTGACAAGAGAGCTAGCAGATCACTGTCATCTCAACCGTACAATTCTTCACAGGATCAGGTTGGCATCACACTAATAATATAAACCCTGTAGCACCGTATCACATCATAAAAATTTAACTCTTGTCTTCTATATTTTAATTTATATACTGCTTCATAGAAACATAGTATACTGTTTTAATGCATGGTATTTGATAAATGATAAATTATTTTAATGACGTGTCATATATTCACATCTTTGTTGAGTGTGACATCATAATTAATTTATAATTTTTTTAGGTTTGTAGGTAATTTATTAGGCTTTTGGAAAGTTTTTTTTTTTTTTTAATCTATATTGTTTTATTTTTAATTATTTTTAAAAATAACTCTAAAAATATGAAGGAAGATATTTAAAAAAAGTTTTATTTTTAGAGGGGTAAAGTGGACTTAAACCCTTGATGTGTAATTGTATTACTTTATTTATTTTTATGAATCTTTAATTAAAGAGGAGTGGGTTTTTTTTTTTTTTTGGTCCACAGGTGGTCCCACAGCTTGAAAGCAGAGCAGGTGATAAGGCTTGAGAGAGACCACTCCAGTGTCTCCATCTCTACTGCTAACTGAGAAAGATTCTTCTTGCATTAGGGTTTCCTTTTCTTTAATTTTTTTTTCTTTTCCTTTCTAGTAAATATGGTAGTACTGGTAATTTTCTAGGGAAAATATCAGTTAGGGGGCATTTGGGTGATTGAGAAAAAGGCTGAAGATGATGTTTTATCACTAAAATGCATGCACTCCAAAGGTGGGAGAGGGCCTACTCTCTATCCCCATCAATCGAGAATGTTGGAACCCTATGATGTAATATTAATTTATTAGTTTTTTTATTATTAGATATTTGTTGTGAATAAAATAATTAATTGCTTTAATTTATTTGGAAAAATTTGTAGGAGGAGATAATGGAGCATTGGGAAAAGGACAAGGGAAGAGTTTCCAATTCAATTTTGTACATCCAAGCACATCTATTTAGCCAATCACATCTTCATCTTGGTTGGTTACTCATTCTTTTCACGTCCAAATCAACAAATAAAGAGAGACTTAGGGATGGTGATCTTCTTTGGGGGTTGGATGGGGTTGTTGGTTGAATCGAGCTTAATCCATATATAAAACTTCCAAAAATTCTAGGATATTGAGCTACTCTATAAAAGATCTACTAGGACCCATTAAATTTTAAGATTTAATCTTCATAATTTAATTAGAAAGGAGATAGATGTCGGTAAGGGAAGAACTTTTTAATTGGGCAAAAGTTTGATTAACATGATGTGTTTGGTTTTTTTTAACTTTTTATTTATACTTTAAATTGTTTGTTTTGTTTGTTTTTAAATTTTTTTATAACTTATTACAAATTTTTGATTGAATAGAAAAAATCAAAATAGTTATTTGATAAATCAACTTAACAAGTTAAAGTAAATTAATAATTTAATTTTAATTATTTGGTAAATCAAGTATATTTGATAAAATAACTTAATGATCTGATTCAAAGTAAAGAACAACTTTCAATAAAAAGTAAAAATAATTAATTTATTTTTAAGTTTACATTTTTATTTTATTTTTTTACCTTTATTTATCCTATTTAGCTTCATGATCTCATTTGCTACTCTAAGGTGGTGTTTGTTTTTTGGCTGAATAGAAAAAGCCAAAATATTTGACTTTTTCTATTTAATTAAAAGTAACTTGTTCACATCATCTAACAAAATTAAAGTGAACTTGTTATCAATAAATTCAATTTAGTTATGTTAAATGATATTAACAGGTCACTTTTGACTGAATAGAAAAAGTTAAAATAACCTAAGACTTCTATTGTTATTCAATCTATTTTATTCTAATTATAATTTACGAAGATAAATATATTAATTTGATGATTTAGAATAAATTTTAAGTTAATTTTATAAAACAATCTTAATACTTAAATAAAAAATCAAGTAAAAAGTTTTAAGCCAACAACTTAAGTATAATTTAATTTAAAGTCAATTTGAGTCATTAAGTAATAAATATTAAGTTTTACAATACACTGCCAAATTATTAGACTTTTTCTAAATATAAAAAATAACATGTTAGTTTTCCTTTACTTTTTAATGTTTAATAGAAATAAAATATTATAAAAACAAACAACTTAATACTTAACATTATTAAACACTATTTAATTTGAAGTTTTATTTAGAATTAAGTAAAAAAAACATAAACATCACTTTAGAGGATATTTAGTAAAACTTAATACTTATTAATTAATAACTTAAGTTAACTTTAAGTTAAATTATTCTTAAATTGTTGATTTGAAACTTATTACTTGATTTTTACTTTAAGTATTAAAGTTGTTTGGTAAAGTTAACTTAAAATTTATTTTAAATCATCATTTGACACATTTACTCATATTAATATTAACTAATATTTATTTTTACTAATCTTAAGCAATAAATTTATTTATTAAACACTTATATTTAAAGTATTGTAAATGCATAAGATAATTACAAAATATATAGTTACTATAAAAGATAAGTTGTACATGTGGAATTATAGTTGTAAAATATACTTTTACTAGAAATAGACAATCGAGGTAAAAGAGAATTAAGATTAAGAAAAAGTGGGTATTTGGTAAAATTAATTTAATACTTGTTACTTACTGATTTAAATTGAATTTAAGTTAAATTATTCTTAAGTTGTTGACTTAAATTTATAATTTATTTTTTACTTTAAATATTAAAGTTGTTTAGTAAAATTAACTTAAAATTCATTATAAATAATCAAATTCACATATTTATTCTTATTAATTTTAATTAATATTTATATTTTAACAAATCTTAAACAATGAATTTTTTTTTTAAACATTTCATATAGATATATAAGATAATTAATAAGTTGTGAATATAGAATTTCACTAAACATGGGTAAATGATGTAAAATAATTGAGATTAAAAATAAGTTAATTATTTTGACTTAATGCTTAAAGTTATTTTTTACTTTAAGTTGTGATATTAAGTTATTTTACTAAACATACTTAATCTCTTTAATGACATAAATTAAATTATTAAGTCATTAAGTTGCTTTATCAAACACCATTTTAGATTCATACTACATCTTACACTTCATTAAGCACTTAATACTCCAAGATAAATTAAAATATTTTCAAAATTGGATGAAACATTTTCAGAAGAAAATCATATGTGTTTTATTGCTATTTATGCTTAAAATGGTTTTCAAACTTTGATATTCAAATGAGTGTTAAGAAAGTATAAGTTTTAACTTAAAAATAAGAGTTTTTGAAGTTTAGGACCAAGGGGCAATTGAGTCCCTCACTCAAATGGGTGGTCAACTAGAGTGATTGGTTGTGCCCCCTTAAGTGCTTTAATGCATAATTATGTTAGTGAGTTGTTACCTTTCCAACTCAATTGACCAATCAACCAACTGGTTCACTTGGGACTCGCCCAAATAGTCACCTGTAGTAGTGCACTAATTATGTCTAATGACTAGTTGGTGGTTGATCGGACGCTCAACTAGGACTTCAAGGTTTTTGTTTCCAACAGCTTGTTTGCATCCATTTTATATATAAAGGTCTATTAACTCTCATTTATGATTTAACGACCATGTATTTAATGTCAATCAATGAGTGAGTGTCATTAAGTTCCTTTGTTTTATTTGTATCTAATTGAGTCAAATAATTGTAAACTACGAATTTCCATTATTTGTAGTCTTATGAGGTATTTCCAAGTGTGAGATCACTTGAAGAGTCCAAGAGTGGGTATTGCTTGAGAGAGTCCAGTGAAATCATAATCCAAGTTTGAAGACTTTGGTTTTAAAAGTCTTGAGGTTGTAAAGGGTCCCTTGGAACCATAATCAAGTGTAAAGTTAGAAGGCTTGGGTTAGAAGCCTTATTAGTAGAACCCTTAATGTGGTTAAGTTTGAGGAGAGTGGATATAGGTTGGGTTGCATAGAACTACTATAAAACCTCATGTTTGTATTTCTCTATCCCTTAATTATATTTATTTTTGCATGCAATTGCTCTTCCATAACCCAATTCACCCTCTTTCGGTGATTAACTTTAGTTAATTAATACAAAACCTAACATGGGTATCAAAGTATGAACTCTAATATGGGGTTTAACTACGTACCTTGGAGGAATAATTAATCAACCATATTCACCAATAATAGACCAAATTTCAATTTCTAAACTCTTATTCTTTTACAAACATGGAGAAGATGTACACCAAGGTGGAGAAAGTCATAAAGATCCTAAGGTTTCTACCAAATAAATGGGAAGCAAAGATGATGATAGTTTAAGAAGCAAAAAATGTCACTAAGATCCCTCTTGAAGCACTCATTGGGTTATGTATGATCCATAAGATCAACATGAACAATCATCAATTGGTTGAAGAGAAGAAGTATGACAAAATTCAAAGCTTCAACAATTGATAATGAATAGGTGGAAAGTGAAGGTGAGGACTTTGATATCATCATAAAGAAGTTCATGAAGTATATCATATTTGAGAAGATCAAGGGAATAACATCTCAATCAAAGAAAAAGTTCTCAAGTGCTAGCAAGAAGAAAGTAATGGTGACAATATGGAGTGAAAATGATAAAGAAGAGTGTAAAAATGAAGTTGTCCGCATATACTTTATGGCTTTAGAGGATCATGAAAATGAAGTAAATTCTAATCCTAACTATAATCTTTAAGATAATTTTTAAGAATTATTGATCTTTAAAAACATGGTTTGAAAAATGTCTCTCTAAAAAAGAAAGTTTCCTCACTTCAAGATAAGCTTAATGAGGTCAAAGAAAAATTTGAAAGTATTGAAAAGATAAAACATCATTTGAAAAAGAAAATGAGGTTTTGAAAAACAAAATTCTCAAAATTTTAAATGGTTGAATGACCTTCAATATGATCTTAACAAGTCAAAAATGCATTTTTGATAAAAAGGGATTAACTTATTGGCCACATAAAAATGAAAGGTATTATAAAAACTATTTTGTGAAAGAGGCTTCAAGTAGTAATCCAAATATCATTTTTAATTTTTGTGGAAGAAATTGTCACATTAGAGGTATTTGCCATTTCAGAAAATCCCCCTATGTTGTATATAGTTCTAAATCATTTTGGATTGTAAATGAGAGAAAAGCTAACCTTCTAGGACTCAAGAAGAGAGGAATATAAGGTTACATAGATTTGTTTTGTTGGAATCCAACCAAGAAGAAAGGAAGATGTCCTCATTTTGGATATATAAATGTGAAAAGGTAGATAATTGGTATTGATAACTTAATTTTGTAAACACATCTCTTCCTTTTTGGAAACATTCTCTTGGTTATTCATTTGATTCATAAAATTTTAAAGTAATTTTTGAACTACCATGTAAATCTATCATAAAGAATTTTCAAAGTTTATCAAATCCTTTTCATGGACCATTTAAGTGACATGTTCCTTGATATTAAAAAATTCAAAAGATTTTTTTATTTTTATTTTATAGAAAATTCAAAGAAGTATCTCTTGGTTACAAAATGGGATATGCAAAATTCATAGAGATATCTATAATACTTGATCAATCTAATCATCCTTATTGGGAAATTGTCGAAGTGGTAATGAGTTGGGATATAAAAAAAATATTGATAAAGCTTGGCTCAACAACAACAAAGAATGAAAGATAATGTAAAGTTAGATAAATAATGAAGAAAACTCCACATAAGAAAGAGTAAGCAAACAAAGAATATCAATGAGAGGAGATAATGTCACTAATTATGAAATGATCAAATTTGTATAAGGGGGATAAAATCCTTTGCTCTTCGCATAGAAATGCTTCGAATTGATTTAATTTGCTTTATTTTATTTTATTTTATGCCATTGAATCAAATTATGTATTTATTTATATCTTTATAATAAGACAAAATTAATAATTGTTGGATTATAGTCGTGCAAAGAAAAATTGATTTATCATTTTGATAAAATTGGTATTGTTGTTAGCCTAAGGCTTGGATCAAGAAGAATATATATATTTTTTTTAATGAAAAAAAACCTTAGAAACAAGATGCTTATGTACTTACATGTTTTAATGATATTATCTTATACATGATATGTGTTGTATTTTGTTTTAGCAATCTTGAATGTTGATGCTACTTATATTCATTATACTATTTTAGGATCATATATGTATGCATCTTGTTTAATATCTTTATTTGTCAATTACTAATTGCTCTTTGTGTTACTTGTATTCATTATACCATTTAAACACCCTTAATATACTTAAATTCTTAAATGATATATTTTTTTAAATAAAAATAGACTTATATTGAAGGAAAACATTTTAGCAACCATGGTTTTGTCATCATAAAAAATGAGGAGATTTTTAGACTAAAGTTTGATTAATCTCAATTTTGATGATAACAAAACAAGATTCATATATAATAGTTTATATTTAAGTGTTTTAAGTAAAAACATTTTTAAAGAGGGAATAAAAATATTAAATCAAAAGAAAATCAAGAAGGAGAAAACTTCAAAGAGATGTTCCAAGTTCATTAATTTAAGATCTTTGAAAGGCTATTAGTGCATCGGGTTCATACTCCATTGTATACTTCATCAAGCACCCAATACTCTAAAACTCATCCAATTGATTTCAAACGCGTAAAATCTTTTCAAAATTGGATGAAGTTTTCATATGAAAACCACACTTGTTTTAGTTCTACTCATGCAAAAAAATGGTTTTCAAATTTCGATATTCAAATGACTGTTAACGAGTATAAGTTTTAACTTGAAAAACAAGGTTATTAAAGCTTGGGACCAATGGACAGCTGAGATGTGGGATCAACTGGCAATCAACAGGAGTAGCTGATTGTGCCCCTTAAGTGCTTCAATGCATAATTATCATAGTGAGTTATGGTAATTTTTCTAGCTCAACCTATCGGGGTCGACTGGTCTACTTAGGACTCTTACAATGATCACTTGCAGTGCGTTGATGTTAATCCTAGTTTATATTTGCCAAAATTTGTAAAAAGAGACTATAACCTAATTTATCCTAACCGATATCCCCCTCCCTTCTTGGATGTAAGGACAAAAATATCTTAAGATATTTCTGAAATATCGCTTATTCGGATGATGCCAACAAGAAAAATGGAATGCAAATATTGATCATCTGAATTTTCGGATATTTTATCTATTTTTTATCAAGGACGGTATTTTGATATTTTACCGACATGTCAACATTATCACCGAAAAATCGATACCATGTCAGCACCCTTTTAATGTTAAAATTTTTGGCATTAAAAGCCTGGCTCTGATACATGTGAGCTGTAGTACGTAGTCCTTCTGAGGAAGGAGCTGAGCATGATTGAGCCTAACGCAACCCACTTTTTTTGGGGATATTTATTATTTTCTTCTCGGCTTCAAGCCTACAATAGACCAACCATGCCCTTATGTCAGAATATGCGTGTGATACACACACGTGTATATATATATATATATATATATATATATATAAACATTTCTTTTATATTCTTTAATATATTATAACTAAATACCATATATCCTTTAATATATATCAATTTCTTTATTAAATTAATTTTAATATATGTATTAATTTTTGGAGTTTTCTTAATATTTAATTTTTTTTATCAAATTTTATTCATTGATATTTTGTGTTAATCGATATTTTTCAATATATTCATAAAATTGAGTTATCAATATTTTTTAATTTTTAATAATATACACATTAAAAAAAAGATAAAAAAAAAATACGAATGTAAGAAAAATTAATAATATATATATATAAAAGCTTCAGTAAAAGCTTATATGTTTGTTTGATTAATTTTGTTCAAAAAAATTATTACTTAAGATAAAAAACTTGATATAAAAGCAAAAATAAGATGGCTTATACAAGAAGTTTTTTTGACTTATTAGGGAGCTGTATAGACTTCAACAAAACTTTTATAACACCATCTTCAATCCTTTATTACTATTTTTTTCTGTAAATAAAATTCCAAATATATCCTTTTTAAAACCTAAATTATTTTATCTTTTTATCATTCATTTAATGCAAAGTACAAAATGTAAATTTCTAGGACTTTTTTTTTTTGCATTCATCCTTGCATCTGTCTCACTTCCATAGCCTATGGTTTAGGTATTAGATATCTTACTTAGTAGTCTCAGATTTAGGCATAAGATTGGAGCTATGATAAGGGTTAAGTTTGTGAGATTTTTATGGTAATTTGCACAATATTTCTTGAGTTATTATTATTATTATTTTGGTTTTTGTTTGCCTAAACTACTTTGATTTATTGGTCATATGTAGTTTTTGTACTCCTCTATTGAGTAAACACATCACATTTAATATGAAAAATACAAGTCAACGACAAGATTTATGTGAAGACAATAATCAACTCTCATTTGTTAATACAACCATTCAAGCCCACTACTCCTTGCTTGTGCCAGGAAAAGACAACCTCAACAACTTGAAACGAGCTATGAGCCTACCAAGATTGAAAAAAGTATGGGTAATTTAATAATTCTAATAAATTTTAAAAACTCTTGACTATTGACTAACATTATTAGACATCCACAGGCTAAGGTGGTAGTTGGATATAGTTTTGCCGTCTTTATTTAATTTGTATTTAAAATAAAAATGATTTAAAACTCTTAAAAGGAATGTGTTTTAATGAATGCATTTTATTTTTGTTTTCTCATGCTTTATAAATTCTCAAATTTAAGAGATAAAAAGTGAAAATATAACAATAAAAATATTTCTTCAAAAATTCAAAATTTTATTGCTTTGAAATAAAAATTAATGCAAAACTAAAATCCAAAAATTATATTCAAATTTCACTAATCTTTTGAAAAAAAAAAATATAAACATAAAATAAATATCGATGATTATTATTATTATTATTTAGCTATTTTAGAAAATAAATCTGTTCTAAAAAGAATTGGTCATCCACTTTGGGGCGGTTCGAAACTTGTTCATATGCACATAGAGTGAATTTACACCTACCCGGATGAAAATGATCAGATATTTGTGGAATTACTTTTTGACTAAGAACAATGAGACGTGATGTAATCGCGAAGAAGAAAATGAAATGGTATACCAGTCATTGGGTTGTTGAGGTTATTGCTTCAAATTCAGAAATCCAACTTTGAATGGCGTTGGTTTCATTACGAATGAGAAAATTGGTCGCAGCTTCCCACGCGTGGAAAAGTCATTTGCTATGTATTAATTAATTTCCAGTTAGTGGCCTGAAAAGTCTTACTATATATATATAGAATATTCATACAAGCCGTGATCAGATTGAGTGCGCTCTCCTTCCTGTGGATGCATTCATCATATATGGGTGGGTGAAGGACAGAAAACAACACAAATGCATATACACACATGCATCCAAAAATAAACTGAAGCACACAAACTTTGAAGTCAACTACTCATTCAAATATTCATCATCATTTATTGACCGCCACCGGATGAGAGTTGTTGAGACACTGCTTATAAATACCCAACACTCACACCCAGCTTTCTCAACCCAGCTCCAATCACTCTTCTCTTTCCTTCCTCAACTTAATCTTAAGCTTTCATTTCAGTACGTAGCTGCCATCAATGGCTTCAATTGAGGAAATTAGAAACGCTCAACGTGCCAAGGGTCCGGCCACCATCCTAGCCATTGGCACAGCTACTCCCGACCACTGTGTCTACCAGTCTGATTATGCTGATTACTATTTCAGGGTCACTAAGAGCGAGCACATGACTGAGTTGAAGAAGAAGTTCAATCGCATATGTAAGTATATATATATTCATGCATTAATTCTTACATGCATAACACTTCTATACATATACGAGTGTGCTATTAAGTGAGGGTCACCTCCCAAGTGAATGAATGTTTCAAGCTTAGAGTATAGCTTTTAGATAAATTACTTCAGGAAACTTGAAAATTATTTTACTTCAGTAACCAAAATTCTTTGCATCTTGCTGTAATGGCTTGAAGAGCTGTTCTTTGAATCATGTAGCATTGCTAGCTATAATTAAGAATAACCTTTTATACTTTTTTCAATGTTAAATGTAGGTTGATCATCTTGAACGATATACCATATAACTTGTTGATTGATAAAACTAATGTGTTCATGTTACTTCTTTTACAGGTGACAAATCAATGATCAAAAAGCGTTACATTCATTTGACCGAAGAAATGCTTGAAGAGCATCCAAACATTGGTGCTTATATGGCTCCATCTCTTAACATACGCCAAGAGATTATCACGGCTGAGGTACCTAAGCTTGGTAAGGAAGCAGCATTGAAGGCACTTAAAGAGTGGGGCCAGCCAAAGTCCAAGATTACCCACCTTGTATTTTGTACAACCTCTGGTGTAGAAATGCCTGGTGCAGATTATAAACTCGCTAATCTCTTGGGTCTTGAAACTTCAGTTAGAAGAGTTATGTTGTACCATCAAGGGTGCTATGCAGGTGGAACCGTCCTTCGAACCGCTAAGGATCTTGCAGAGAATAATGCAGGAGCACGAGTTCTTGTGGTGTGCTCTGAGATCACTGTTGTTACATTTCGTGGACCTTCCGAAGATGCTTTGGATTCTTTAGTTGGCCAAGCCCTTTTTGGTGATGGGTCTGCAGCTGTGATTGTTGGATCAGATCCAGATGTCTCGATTGAACGACCCCTCTTCCAGCTCGTCTCAGCAGCTCAAACATTTATTCCTAATTCAGCAGGTGCCATTGCGGGCAACTTACGTGAGGTGGGACTCACCTTTCACTTGTGGCCTAATGTGCCTACTTTGATTTCCGAGAACATAGAGAAATGCTTGACTCAAGCTTTTGATCCACTTGGTATTAGCGATTGGAACTCGTTATTTTGGATTGCTCATCCAGGTGGCCCTGCAATTCTTGATGCAGTTGAAGCAAAACTCAATTTAGATAAAAAGAAACTTGAAGCAACAAGGCATGTGTTGAGTGAGTACGGTAACATGTCAAGCGCATGTGTGTTGTTTATTTTGGATGAGATGAGGAGGAAATCATTGAAGGGGGAAAAGGCCACCACAGGTGAAGGATTGGATTGGGGAGTATTGTTCGGTTTTGGACCAGGCTTGACCATCGAGACCGTTGTGCTGCATAGCATAACAAATTGAGTGAAGAACGATAAGAAAAGTTATATACAAGCCATGTCTTATTGTATTAAGGAGGTGTTAATAAAGATATAAACATATATCTGCAAAGCTTGTAATAATCCTACAATAATTTATTCCTATCATAAAATTGAGGGATTGTAATTTAGTGATTGTTAGAGATTGTAGAGACCTCGAGTTAAAAAGATGAGACTTCAAGTTCTTGTCATTTTATATTCTTGAAGTTCCCTTGAAATTTTTAATTTTCCAGTCTCATAAATTCCATTGAAAAGAAATAATGAATTAGATATATAGCATTGATTTGAATTTTGGTAATGTAACTAAGAAATTTTCAACTTAATTTACTTTGCACTCATTTGAATTTGATTGAACACAAATATAATTGAAAAATTTCTTATAATAAATTATAGTCACTCCTAAATGTTTATGCCAAAGCCTAGTACCCTAAATTATAGTTTATGTGTGACAATAACAAGAATAAGGTGAATAAAGGTAAATCTCATCAATGGGGAAAATGTCTTTGCATAATCTATTCCTTCTCTTTAGGTATACCCTTTTGCCATTAGGTGAGCCTTTAATTTTTCAATTGAACCATTTGATTCATGTTTTATTTTTAGGATCCAATTATTTATTGTAGTCTTATGCTTAAGCATAATATCAATCAACTCTCAAACATGGTTCCTTACCATGGAACTCATTTCTTCCCTTATAATTTCTAACCAATCTGTGAAGTCAATGCTTTCTTGTAAGAGGCAAGTTCATTAATGTCTAATAGAGCATAATGTAGCATTCTTCTTCAATCTAAAGGCAATGATTAGGAATGTGGCCATATTTTCTTCCATGTCACTTGAGACCTTGTGAAGATCATTTTTATGGTACATTCCCACTAGATGGCAAGTCACTTCCACTATCTTTGATGCCTTTACCTGGCCATATTGGTTTCTATGTAACTCGAGACCTTGTGAAGAGCCTTTTCATGGTTCATTCCTACTTAGATGGCAAGTCACTCTTACTATCTTTGGTGACTTTAGGATAGGTTTGTAATTCCTTATCCTTACTTGAAGATTATATTGTTTCCTCTTGCAACTCATGGGTTCAAGATAAAATCCTGAATTATCGAAGGAATATCTTGAAATTTAGAAATATTAAAATCCAAGAAATTTGCCGGTCTGACTCTCCTCTCCGATTGTGTTGACCACCATTTGAAATTTCAATGAAATTTGAGTAAATTTTAATTCATGGTTAGAAGTCTATTTTAAAGAAGTTGGTGATAATGACATAAATAAAAATAAATTTCTGAAAAATATTTTTATGTTCAAAAACTAAAAATAAAAAGTTCGTATGATGGCACAAAAGAAAATGACATAAAAATTATGTTTGGCAACATATTTCAATAAATATTTCCAAAATGAATTAAAATATTATTTTTTATTTTAAAATGCACCCACTTTTGAACATGTTAATTAAGATATTGCTATTTTTTCTAACATTCAAAAATAAATATTTAGTGAAGAATGGAAATATTTTGAAAGTTATTTACTGGATGATAATGCCATACATATTTTCTTTTTTATACGATTTCACTTTCATTTCAACACTTAGATTGTATTTGATAAATTAATTTAATGACTTAATTTGATTTAATAATCTAATTCAAATTATTAAATAGATTAATTCTATTTAGTAGAATAACTTAATACCACAACTTAAAATAAAAATAATTTTAAATATTAAGTCAAAATAGTTAATTTATTCTTATTTTTAAATTTATTTTTTGTCTCATTTGCCCATGTTGGTAAGAATATATTTAAGAATTATGATTCCACATTTATGACTCATTTTTTATAATAATTTTTTCTATATATATAACACTTTAAATATGAATATTTATATATAAATTTATTGTTTAAAATTAATGAGAATAAATATAGCTAAAATCAATGAGGATAATTATTAATTAAAATTAACTATGATAAATATATTAATTTAATAATTTAAAATAAATTTTAAGTTAATTTTATTAAAGAACCTTAATACTTAAAAATAAAAAATAAGTATTAAGTTCTAAGTCAATAATTAAGAATAATTTAACTTAAAATCAATTTAAATCATTAATTAATAAATACTTAATTTTATGAATTAGACATTTATTTCATTAAAAATATAATTATATATAAATTTAAAGTTTTAATTAATTAACATGTTCAAAAAATATTTTTAAATTTTTATTAAAAATAAATTATTATTCAAAGCTGTTGATTCTTGGAATTAGACTCATTTCGTAAGGCAAGTGAAGTTTCGTAAGGCAAGTGAAGTCAATTATTAACGCTCATTTATTATTAAAACCTTTACCCGATGAATCGCCCCCAATACCTCCTAACTAATTGTGATTAGAAAGACACCTGCGCCTACTTTGAACGACCAATGAGCCTACCTAAGTCAAGTTGTTTCGTGGATCACTTAAATATCTTCTCTTGATCATCTTTATTAATATTTACTTTTCCTTCTTCAATTATTTTTGGGAATTAAACGAGCGGCCCAACTTGGAGGACGAAATAGGTCAAATAAATTAAAATGAGATATTTTTGTTAAATGACATGTGATGTATTGGCTATTGGGTTGTTGAGGTTTGAAATTCGGACATTGAGTGACTTTGATTTCATTAACATTACGAAAGGTTGGTAGCAGCTTCCCTCCCCTGGGATCGCCTCCTTTTCAAAAGTCAAGTGGAAAATGTATTAATTTCCAGTCAAGGGGCTGGAAAAGTCTTTATTTCTCTACATAAAAAATGTTATAATGAGAAGCCGTAACCAGATTGATTGCTCTCTCCTTCCTGTGGGCGCATTCATCATATATATGGGTAGGTGACGAACAGAGAACAAAACAAATAACACATGCACACATGTCTTAAAATCTAAAAATAAACTCGCGCACACAAACTTTGAAGCCACCTGATCATTGACTGCCGATGGATGAGAGTTGGTGAGACACAGCTTATAAATACCCAATACTCACACCCAGCTTTCTCAACCCAGCTCCAAGCACTCTTCTCTTTCCTTCCTCAACTTAATCTTCAGCTTCAATTTGAGTACGTAGCTAGGATCAATGGCTTCAATTGAGGAAATTAGAAACGCTCAACGTGCCAAGGGTCCGGCCACCATCCTAGCCATTGGCACAGCTACTCCCGACCACTGTGTCTACCAGTCTGATTATGCTGATTACTATTTCAGAGTCACTAAGAGCGAGCACATGACTGAGTTGAAGAAGAAGTTCAATCGCATATGTAAGTATATATATTCATGCATTAATTCTTACATGTATAACGTTTCTATACATATACGAGTGTGCTATTAAGTGAGGGTCACCTCCAAGTGAATGGATGTTTCAAGCTTAGAGAATAGCTTTTAGATAAATTACTTCAGGAAACTTGAAAATCATTTTACTTCAGTAACCAATATTCCTTTCATTTGACTGTTATGGCTTGAAGAGCTGTTCTTTGAATCATGTAGCATTTCTAGCTATAATTAAGAATAACCCTTTATACTTTCTTCAATGTTAAATGCATGTTGATCATCTTGAACAATATACTATATGACTAATTTATTGGTAAAACTAATGTGTTCATGTTACTTCTTTTACAGGTGACAAATCAATGATCAAGAAGCGTTACATTCATTTGACCGAAGAAATGCTTGAGGAGCACCCAAACATTGGTGCTTATATGGCTCCATCTCTTAACATACGCCAAGAGATTATCACTGCTGAGGTACCTAAACTTGGTAAAGAAGCAGCATTGAAGGCTCTTAAAGAGTGGGGTCAGCCAAAGTCCAAGATCACCCATCTTGTATTTTGTACAACCTCTGGTGTAGAAATGCCTGGTGCAGATTATAAACTCGCTAATCTCTTAGGCCTTGAAACATCGGTCAGAAGAGTGATGTTGTACCATCAAGGGTGCTATGCAGGTGGAACCGTCCTTCGAACCGCTAAGGATCTTGCAGAGAATAATGCAGGAGCACGAGTTCTTGTGGTGTGCTCTGAGATCACTGTTGTTACATTTCGTGGACCTTCCGAAGATGCTTTGGATTCTTTAGTTGGCCAAGCCCTTTTTGGCGATGGGTCTGCAGCTGTGATTGTTGGATCAGATCCAGATGTCTCAATTGAACGACCCCTCTTCCAGCTCGTCTCAGCAGCCCAAACATTTATTCCTAATTCAGCAGGTGCCATTGCGGGTAACTTACGTGAAGTGGGACTCACTTTTCACTTGTGGCCTAATGTGCCTACTTTGATTTCCGAGAATATAGAGAAATGCTTGACTCAAGCTTTTGATCCACTTGGTATTAGCGATTGGAACTCGTTATTTTGGATTGCTCACCCAGGTGGTCCTGCAATTCTTGATGCAGTTGAAGCAAAACTCAATTTAGATAAAAAGAAACTTGAAGCAACGAGGCATGTGCTAAGTGAGTATGGAAACATGTCAAGTGCATGTGTATTGTTTATTTTGGACGAGATGAGGAAGAAATCCCTTAAGGGGGAAAAGGCCACCACGGGTGACGGATTGGATTGGGGAGTATTATTTGGTTTTGGGCCGGGCTTGACCATCGAGACTGTTGTGCTGCATAGCATTCCTATGGTTTCCAATTGAGGGCAAAATAGTAAGAAAAATGATATATGATACCTATCTTATTGAATTAAGGAGGTGTTAATAAAGATATATACATATATCTACAAAGTTAATATAATACTCCTAAAATTTCTTATCCCTATCAGAAAATTGAGGGATTGTAATTTTGTGATTGTTGGTGGATATGGTGTCCTCAAGTTAAAAGGATGAGACTTCAAGTTCTTGTTGTTTTATATTCTTGAAATATCCTTAAAAGTTGTAATTTTCTTTTCTTATCAATTGTATTGAAAAGAAAAAAGATGAATTAGAAATATAACACCGATTTTTATTTTGGTAGTGTACTTAAGAGATTTTCAACTTTATTTATTTTCCTCTTGTTTTAATCATGGTTTAACACAAATATAGTTGAAAATTTGCTTATAATCAACTATGATCACTCCTAAATGTATATGCGAAAGCCTAGCAACCCAAACTATAGGGAATCTATTGAGTTAGGCTTGAATGTTTTACCTTAGCCAGAATAAGTTGAATAGAGATAAATCTCACCACTAGGGAGAATATTTATTTATGATCTATATGTGAGTAGACTTGTCATATGCTTTGCCTTTGATTTTCAAGTTGTATTTATTTCCTACGGTCTTATGACTAAGCAAAAGATCAACCAAATCCTAAACATGGCTCATTGCCATGAAATTCATCTCTTCCCTTATAGTAGTAAACAATTTGTGGATTTAGGTGAAGTCAATGCATCTTTATAAGAAGCAAGTTCATCAAGGTCTAACAGAGTGCAATATAGGATTCATCTTCAATCTAAAAGCAACGAAGGGGGAATGTTGCCATGTTTGGTTCTATTTAACTCAAGACCTTGTAAAGAGGCTTCTGGTGTTACATTCCCACCAGGAGGCAAGTTACTTCCACTATCTTTGATGATTTCAAGATGAGTTTGTAATTCCCTATTCTTGCTCAGAGATTATGCTGATTCATCTTGCAATTCATGAAGTTCAAGAATCTTCTTTATTTCACCAATATTGGGAAAAATACTTTAGAATCAATATCATGTGAATATATTTCAATCAATTCTCCATTAAGATGTTCTCCATACATCATACATCTATATTTGCTTTAGGGCCTAAATTCCTATATCTATGAGAAATGTTATGAACCAAACTTGCATAACCCTAAGATTGAAAATCCTTTAGAGTTGGTTTTGTGTCATTCCATAGCTTATTTGGAGTTCTTGTGACTAATAAGTAAAAGACGCTTAGTTGAGGATGTAGGTAGCAGTTAAGAGAGCATATTTCTAAAAGGATATTATAAGGTTAGCCTATTGTCATGGGCCTAGAGTTCCAACACAGCGGCATGGCCCATATGGCGACTCCCGTGGGCATAAATCAAGAGGCTTAGCTTGCATGCGCATTCCAAAGGCTTTATGTTGATTGGTTTCGTCCTGCCATGGATTCATCAAGGCAATGACTTTAGCTCTCAACCAATTTGTGTAGGAGTGACCAAACTCCTCTTCATTGTCAAGTCTTTGACTAGCGAGAAGTTCCCCAAACTTAATTGGGTCGACTTGCCGGAACTCTAAAGAAGCTTCCAACATCACTTACACACCCTATCCTTGGAACAATTCTCATTTCATTATGCTCTAACCAGTCAACATACTCTTTTTGATCAACACTTCCACTGCGGTCACGGTCATCACACAAACAATCCATGACACTATGCTATCATTGACGTAACTATGTCTATTAAAGTACAATTCCTTCTTTCTTCTATACCATTTTGTTGAGGAGTGCTAAAAATTGTTAGATGTCTACATATTCTCTTCTTTCTTACACAGTTTCTGGAAATATTGTGACAAGTATATATTCATGACCTCAATTAGTCCAAAGAATCTTCTAAGCGTTCTTTTTTTTATTCTCAACCTCTACTATAAAGTGCTTGAAGTAAACTAATGTTAGAAAATGATGAGAGATTAGATATACATGAATGAAACCTAAATAATAATTGACAAATGTGAGAAACTAAGGGGCGTTATGACATGCCTTTCATTCATAGGTTTGTGAATGTTTGAATGCACCAACGCTAAGGGGTATGAGACCCTAGGTGCCTTTTCAAAAGGCTTTCTACATGCTTTACCTACTAGACAAGTCTCTCACATAGGTAGGCTAACATTAGCAAGTGACCCTAAAAGGTTTTTTCTAGCTAGTTTATCCATCATTTCTTTGCTTATATGTCTTAATCTAACATTCCATACTATAAGAAAAGAGGCCAACCATGATGCTTTTTATGCGTTAAGAAAGACATTCAATGATACTTGTCCAAAAAGTCATCTTCTAGCTTGTCATAATGTTTCAGTATACAATGGTGCTTCCAAAAAGCACCATTGAAGAAAACCTTGGCGCTTGAAAAAGCATCATTGTTAACTATGTTAGATTTTGTTAACACTTTTAGAGGTTCCATTGTTAACTATAACAAACCTTGACGCTTTTTATAAGTGCCATCAGTTAGTGGTTTCAAAGGAATGTTGATGCTTTTAAGAAGCATCATTGTTGAGTTGAGTATGCCTTGACACTTGGAAGGAACATCATCTTTCACTAGTTCAACAACATGAGCGCTTTTTGGAAGTCTCATTTTTGGTTGCTCTTAAACCTTGACACTTCATAGAAGTGCCAAGGAAGACTAGTATTTAGTTTTTATTTAAAAATTAGGTCATGTGCCTATGACCATATTATTTTTCACTTGATATTGAAATAATTTGAACACATAAGAAAAAAAAAACAATTATGTACCAATAAAATTAATTAAATAGTAACTAATTTTATTTGTCTCTAATAGCTGAAATATAATTGGTAGTCCATTTTTTATCTTTAGTAATTAATGACATATGTAGAACTTGCATTCATAAATGAAAAGGAGAAAAAGTCTCAAAATTAATAAAATAATTAAACCATAGTCACAACTCTAACAATTACTTCTTTAATCTTCAATTAATGCTCTTCCTTTCCTTGGACCCTCATAACAATCAATACTCTTCTTGAAATATTTAGGTTGATATGCACTTCTCCTTGCACTGCTCCTCTTATAAGGTGATTTTACGTTGTGGATATGAACTTCTTAACATAAATGTATTCAGGATAGAGCTCCAAATCACAATGACTCATATCCTTTAGCCATAAGCGTTCATACTTCTCTTTGCAAAGTACCCAAATTAAGTTAATTGTCATGAGAGCAACCAACAACGTCATCAACCATTCTATGTGCAACAATATGTAGAATGAAAAAATCAATACTCAATAAAGTCCCAAGATAATGCAAAGAATGTTTTGCCTAGCTGAAAAATCTTACTAGAGACGTGATAATCTTTAAGCATGTAATAGTTTAGAGGTTCTCTTAGAAAAGAGATTTTGGTGTTTCAACATTTCATACCAATAAGAAAATAGAAAGGCAAAATTGGAATTGGATGATATGAAGACAAATGGTAAATGTTTCAGATGGTTTTAATAAAATGACATCAAAATACGCTAGAGCAGAGGGTCTAAGAGTTTCTACCACAACAACTTTGAAAGCAAGAGAGTTGTAGTTTTCCCATGTCATACCATTTCCTAATGTAAAAATCTTTATGCTAGCTTATATTGAGGAAACCTTAGGTTCGAACTAATTGATGAGAAATGTATATGCATATTTTGCTACAACTTCAAAAGACACAACTCCCAAAAGCATGTGTAATCATGTTAAAACAAACCAACGTAACTAAAAACATTAGAATTAACAAAACTCATTTCATCATTAAATCTTCACTACCAAAGCACATCAATTTGAGTGAAATTGTGTCAATAACAGAATTCCATAATTAAATATTCATGTTCTCTAGCCACTTGCAGTATTAAAATCTAGAGTTGTACTGGAATATGAAAAACCAATCCCACTTAGAGATTCTAATGATAGAAAAATTGCCACTGTTGAAACAAAATAAGATGATATTGAATTTTCTATGTCTCATGGAAGAAAGGCAAAATAGTTGCAGTATACTAGTTTTAGATAAAAGGGAAGATAATTCTTAATAGAAGAAATGGATTTCTAAAACTAATTCTCAAGTCTCTATAAAGTTTTATTCTATAGAAAATAAATTGCCAGTTTATAGCAGTTTTTAGAAGAAAATAAATATCATGATAACTAATTAGTTGAATAAAGTGGTTCAAAGTTCCTAGCATCTTGAGCAACAAATTATGTGTCTAATTCTTGCATCAAAATAGTCACTAGACTTGAAATAGTTGACTCCATTCCGCTAATGCAATTGATTTTGAAAAATGTTTCAAGGCATTTTCGGGGTTAATAGAAGGATAAAAATTGAATAAAATTTTCATTCATGTCATCATAAAAAATGAAAATGTTACTCAACTCCTTCCATCTACAAAACTAACTAGTTAATACAAACTAGCAAATTAATGTTAATAAAAAAGAAAAGGTAATAATGAAGAAAAACTATTTTTAGAAAATGAAATTTGTAAAACCTTATTTGGTTTTAAGTTTTCACTAATGTAAAAATTTAAAAAAAATACACTTAATTAATTATGAATTAATATGTTAGAATATAAGCTATATAAATTAAAAAATTGAACTATTTATCAAATTTGTAAACTTGACTTAAATTCCATTAAATTGATAGCGGCTTGAAAATCTTAAAGCAAAGTAAGGTTACTTAACTCAAGTTTTCATCTAAAAGTAGCTATCTAAGATATTTACGAAATGCCTTAGAAATCAGGCCACTCACAAACCCAATAGTTCAAAGATTAGGTCGATAGGCTCAACCCATTATCACCAGGTTGAACTTGATAGCATTGTCGACTGACGCCTGTTCATACAAAATCATTTAGTCATTTCTCTCCAAAACTAAGTTTGGACCGCTATCTGAGTTCATGGTATTGCTCGAATCTCTCTTCTTGATTCGGTTTATTAAGTCTTAAAGAACATTGTAAATTCACTAGAGAAATAAATTTTTAGAAACATATATGAAAAATAAGAATCGGTTAAAAACCTTAACTAAATTGTAACTAACAACTGAAGAAGGGGGAATCCCTAGGGTCTTTTCCTTACCATGGAATGATCCTTGTTAATGCTTTCTCAACCAAGATACCTGAATGTTCCTTTGGTTGGAATATCTTTAATAAAAACATTTAACTTAACTTTAGAGATATTAACCTATCAATTGATGCCCACTATAACATTCCACTTTTCTCAATATATTAATGATTTGAAAATTGTTATCCTAGGCTTAGATAGGGTTATTCCAAATCAAAATGGCTTTAAGTGCTTGAAATACCCTACGAGGAACCTAGATTTCAATCTCTAATTAGACTTAAAAATATGGTGGTTTTTTGAACCCAATAGCCCAACCATTTGTCCAATTGTGGTATTTAGGGCTTAATCAAGGTCACCCTAAGTCAAAATGACTTTGCCATTAAATACTTAGGATACCCTATTGAGATCTATAATCCTTAATTGTCAAATGTTGAAATACAATACTTTCTAATGAATAAAAGGGTTACAATGACAAGCTACTTTGAATTAAAAATGTCTATTCCTATCGGGATTCATTCTAATGGATGGATTAGAAACCCTAGAGTTCCCTTTCCTCAACCTAGATGACTACTCACAAGTCATTAAAAGCATATTAAATTGAAACAATGAAGAACAAACCTAGAAATTGAACATTGAAACTTTAAATTCAAATATGAAATTACATTAAACTAATAAAATGAAATGGTTCAATTGTGCACGTAATGAAAAAACGATTCAAAACTAGGAGCAAATATAGAAAATTGAAATAAGAACAAATAAAATTAAGAACCTAAGATGAATCAAGATTCCCATATCCAAATTCCCCAAGGTTGTTGGTTGATGCAACAGATAAACCTCTTCAAGGGAGAGGATTTGAACCCCCTCAATGACTTCACTCCACATTTTTCTAGAATATCAAAATATATGATCAAAACTTTTTTAAACACCAAAACATATTATCACAATATATCTTTGGAAAAAGTTTTGAAAAAGATCACCAACTACATATGTTTTATATTCCATTTTTGTTTGTTTTATGTTTTTGAAGTTAAAAAGAGGGAAAATATGATATTAATTTACTCAATTTTTAATTTTTAAATTATTTTTAAAAATTAATAGAATTATTATTAAATCTTACTTGATTCAAAATTCATTTACCTAATAGAAAATTTTGAAGAAGTTAACTAACTCCATTCAATACTCATTTACCCATTGAGGGAGTTATAATAAGTTGATATATTGTTCATAGGAAGTGGAGCAAAATGACATGCTAAAATAGTAAAATTGGGATATTTGTACCAAGAAGCGATACAAGAGGGATATAGTTACTTCTAATACACTAATTTCTACTTTGTTTTTGGTTTTTTTTTCTTAGAACTGATTTAAAATTTATAGTTTTTAAAGAAAATTTAAGGTTTTGTTTGGTTCTTGAAAAATATTAAATAAAGAAAACAATTTCTACGAAAAATAATTTTCTTATATTTGATTTTACTATGTAAAATATGAAAGAAAATCAAATACATTAATAAAAATTAATTAAAAAAATCATGTATTTTAAAATTATTTAATCTTTGTATAGAAGGGTTGAAATAAGTTAAATAAAATTGAAGCAAGATAATTTATTGACTTTAAATTTATATTTTTTTTCACCAATTTTTATTTTTTTTCTACTTTTCTTCTCTATTTTATTTCCTTGGATTTTTCCTTCAAAATTTTCAAAAATAACCTAAATAAAATAAAATACATTTAAAGAGATTATAGAAAGAGTTTTAAGAAATTAAATATTAAATTAATTATTTAATTAAGGAATCTCTTCAAAGTCAAGTTAGAGGCGGTCAACAGTCCACAGTCCTCACCAACCAATGGCTGCCCCCACCAACCAAATGTCAAGGCTACCATGGCAGTTTCCTATTGGAATTATTTGCAAGATGAGATGAAGTACAGCATGCCATGCTCATGGAAATGCAAAACATGGAAGATTTACCTTCTTTTATTTTATTTTCTTTTTTCTTTTTTCATTTCCTGGACGTTAATCATATTACAATTAGTAACAATTTCTCCAAAATTTCCTTGTTCGTCACACTAGTCCAATCCCTCGTATGATCTTTTCTTTTTTCATATAGCACTATCCTTCTCTCATCTTTCTAGCAGAAATGAGACGATTTGTTATATTTTTATTTTTCTTCATTCAGTTCTTGCTGGCCAAGGACGGAGTGCTCAATTATTGTATTTATTAAATCTTGGTTTGAGGTTGATATGATTTTAAACAAAATTCAAATCAGTGCACAATTAATATATTGACTGATATAATTTAGAATATTTAGAGTACCTGGTCAAGAACAAGGGTTGTTGAGGCTATTTCAAATTTTAAAACCTAATTAACCTCGTTTTCATTCAACAATAGAAAGTTGCAAGCAGCTTCCCCAACTGCACACCCTCATTTTCAAACATAAGACGTAAGTGGATCGGATGCTTTCTTCTTCATATCATATATCATTGACTGCGATGCATTAATGGGTAGGTGAAAGATAGAACAGGGAAGAATGAAAGTACAGCCACTTTCGTTGATTTCATCATTCTTTATTGACTCGAAGCTCAATTATATCATGCACTTTTGTTATCAGTTCACATCCGCCTACCATCAAGGGGATGAAGGTTGGTGAGACACAGCTTATAAATACCCAACTCTCACACCCAGCTTTTGCAACCTAGCTCCAACAACTTAAAATTTAAGTTCTCTTTTCTTCCTCAACTCAATTTTAAGCTTCGATTGGAGTAGCAGTAATGGCTTCAGTTGAGGAAATTAGAAACGCTCAACGTGCCAAGGGTCCGGCCACCATCCTAGCCATTGGCACAGCTACTCCCGACCACTGTGTCTACCAGTCTGATTATGCTGATTACTATTTCAAGGTCACTAAGAGCGAGCACATGACTGAGTTGAAGAAGAAGTTCAATCGCATATGTAAGTATATTCTTGCATTAATTCTTATATACATATCACTTCTATACATAAAAGAGTGTGTGCTATTAGGTGAGGCTCACCTCCAAGTGAATGAATGTTTCAAGCTTTCAAGAGTATAGCTTTTAGATAAATTACTTCAGGAAACTTGAAAATCATTTTACTTCAGTAACCGATATTCCTTTCATTTGACTGTAATGGCTTGAAGAGCTGTTCTTTGAATCATGTAGCATTGCTAGCTATAATTAAGAATAACCTTTTATACTTTCTTCAATGTTAAATGCATGTTGATCATCTTGAACAATATACTATATGACAAATCGATTGGTAAAACTAATGTGTTCATGTTACTTCTTTTACAGGTGACAAATCAATGATCAAGAAGCGGTACATTCATTTGACGGAAGAAATGCTTGAGGAGCACCCAAACATTGGTGCTTATATGGCTCCATCTCTTAACATACGCCAAGAGATTATCACTGCTGAGGTACCTAAACTTGGTAAAGAAGCAGCATTGAAGGCTCTTAAAGAGTGGGGTCAGCCAAAGTCCAAGATCACCCATCTTGTATTTTGTACAACCTCTGGTGTAGAAATGCCCGGTGCAGATTATAAACTCGCTAATCTCTTAGGCCTTGAAACATCGGTCAGAAGAGTGATGTTGTACCATCAAGGGTGCTATGCAGGTGGAACCGTCCTTCGAACTGCTAAGGATCTTGCAGAGAATAATGCAGGAGCACGAGTTCTTGTGGTGTGCTCTGAGATCACTGTTGTTACATTTCGAGGACCTTCAGAAGATGCTTTGGATTCTTTAGTTGGCCAAGCCCTTTTTGGTGATGGGTCTGCAGCTGTGATTGTTGGATCAGATCCAGATGTCTCGATTGAACGACCCCTCTTCCAGCTCGTCTCAGCAGCCCAAACATTTATTCCTAATTCAGCAGGTGCTATTGCAGGCAACTTACGAGAGGTGGGACTCACTTTTCACTTGTGGCCTAATGTGCCTACTTTGATTTCTGAGAATATAGAGAAATGCTTGACTCAAGCTTTTGATCCACTTGGTATTAGCGATTGGAACTCGTTATTTTGGATTGCTCACCCAGGTGGTCCTGCAATTCTTGATGCAGTTGAAGCAAAACTCAATTTAGATAAAAAGAAACTTGAAGCAACGAGGCATGTGCTAAGTGAGTATGGTAACATGTCAAGTGCATGTGTATTGTTTATTTTGGACGAGATGAGGAAGAAATCCCTTAAGGGGGAAAAGGCCACCACGGGTGAAGGATTGGATTGGGGAGTATTATTCGGTTTTGGACCGGGCTTGACCATTGAGACCGTTGTGCTGCATAGCGTTCCTATGGTTTCCAATTGAGTGGAAAAGGGTAAGAGAAATGATATAGGGGACATGTCTTATTGTATTACAGAGGAGGTGCTACGAAAGATATGTACATGTATCTTCAAAGTTAATAATAGTACTCCTAAAATCTTTTATTCCTATCATAACATTGAGGGGTTGTAATTTAGTGATTGTTGGAGGGTGCAGTCACGTCAGGCAAGTGGATGAAACTGCAACTGCAACTGCTTGTCATTTTGTTATCGCGAAGTTTCCTGAAAAGTTGTAATTTTTTGTTCTCATAAATGCCACCGAAAAGAAAGAATGAATTAGATATACAGCACCAGTTCGAGTTTTACTTGTGTAAACTAAGAAAATTTCAACGTAACGTTTTTACTTTCATTAATTTGAATTCTGGTTAAACAAATATGATAAAAAATTTGCTAATAATCCAAAGCGTCATTTCCCTAAGTATAAAGAATTATTTGTAGTGTAATTTCCCGCTGAATTGGGTGTCAAATCACAGGGAGATGATCATCAAGGTGCAAGGGAGATAATCTCGTGGATGAATAGAATTTTTGGAGGTAAATTCTCTCTCAATTTTTTGAAAATGGGGTTGATGGATTTTGTTGAAAATAGGCCAGCAATTGAAATGAGCTACAGCTGAAATTTAATCAAGAAGGCTTTTGCAAAATTGTTGAGGCTTAGGGGATCCCTTGGGCCGTCTTTTTTTCCTTGAAATGACCCTCAATCAAGTTAACACAGCTGAGATTGCTGCCTGCTCTCCGCTAAGGAATCTGCAGCTCTCGGCTATGGAATCTTTGAAATAGTACCCCAGGAGTAAGGGGTCAAACCCATAGGGAATGGATGAATTTAGAAATGTGGCATAGAGAATGGATGATGGAGATGGATGAAAACAAGTTCCAGTCCGGTAGGTAATGGAGGCAGTTGCTGCACTTGAGGGACTCGCTCTGATTTGGCACTAGAAGGCCTTCCTTCTGCAGCTAACAACAGTCCATGTTCTTTCAACTCTTCAATCTTTTTAAATCCAACCCTTATCTTGGTCAGATTATTCTCCCTATCCTCAAGGCATTGAACTTTTCTTCATCTTCAGCAATGGGATGGTTCTTTGCTAGAAGGCATGCAGTCAGGAACCTTGGCATTTTAATAAGCCTAGATGAAGTTGTCTTCAATGGGAGCTGGAAGGTCTGCATATTCCCCTTTGAACATGGCATAAAGCACTTCAAACCTCAAATACCTCCTCTCCTGTTGATGCCCAGCTGGGAAGATAGTGTAATAAATAGCATGGTCCAATAATTTCATCTGAGCAGGAGGCCAAATCCTTTTGGTCCTTCCGGCAGGTGAGTAATTTTAAACCGTACTTCTCAAGAGCTTTAAGACGTAAGGAAGCCAATTATTTGCCAGCCTGCATGCTCACAATTACTGCTACTAGTTTTAGATAACGTACATTGAATCCATCAATATGAATTTGATGACCTGATGGCTTTCCCATAACTTTCCACTTCCCACTGCTGATATATCAACCTAACCAATCTTGGAAAGTATAACTTTGAGAGGTCTCCCATCATATAGCCCATTTCTTCTTTATAAGGATTTCAATGGAGGGTTTGGCTTCTTCCATCTCATCCAAATGTAGAACTATGCATGCCTTTTCTTCTTGGATGAACATCCTTGGTAGCCTTCTTTGGGCATCTTCCTCCCCCTTTGAAATTGAACTTGAACTGGAACTGGTTGTTGCATTTGAACAAATTTTCAACTGATTAAGATCTCAAGATATATATAAAGTGAAAAATGTATAAGAAGGTTTCATTGGAGACATAATTAAAGACTTCATCATTTAGAAGCATTTGAGTTCATTTTAGAAGTTCGAATATACTTGTATATAATGAGATTTAGAGAGGAAAACTCTAATTTTTCTTGCATCACATAAATAATAGAAAAAGTTAGGAATATATAGAAGCATGAGGACAGACATGTCATTGAATCCCCACAATTCTAGTAACAAGCAATCCCTTAAAATAAAGAATATTTGCAGATAGAATTAAGATAGAGATTTTGAGTAGAATCATCCTTATCTTTTTATTTAAAATAAGAAATAAAATCAAAACCTAATCCCAAAAGGCTGGGAAACTAATTCCTAAAACACTAGGAAACTAATTGGTAAAAGTTAGGAAAGTAATTCCTAAAAGTTAGAAATAAATCAGAAATCCATACTCCCTCTCAAGTTGGGGAATAGATGTCAATCATTCCTAGTTTTGAAGTCAATTTTTCAAACTTTATTCTTGAAATGAATTTCGTTAGAACATCAACTACTTGAAGATGTGTGCAAGTATGATTCAAGGTTAGCATCCTTTCTTCAATTTTTTCTTTAATAAAATGATGATACAACTCCACATGCTTAGTCATGTTGAATAGGATTTTTAGCAATATTGATTGTAGCCAAATTGTCACAAAACACCTTCATTAGTTTTATTTATTTATTTATTTATTAATTTAAATTCAACAAGCAATCTTTTCAACCTTCTTTCTTCACATATACTTTGAGCTAAAGCCTTATACTTTGCCTCGACACTACTCCTTGCTACAAAAGACTGCTTCTTGTTATGTCAAGTTACTAAGTTTCCCATATATGGTGCAATAGCTAGTGGTTGATCTTTGGTCTATGATTGATTTGCCCAATCAATATCTAAGTAAACTTCAACTTCCTTGTTCATTTTCCAATCCAAATTAATCAATCCAACATCAAATTAATAACTTTGATTAAGAAAATGATTAATTTGATGACTTGAATATATAATTTACCTTATAAAAGATTTCCTAAAATTCTGTATTAATATGTATCATTAGCTTGGCCAAGCCGGCAGCAGCCAAGCATGTGAAACATTTGGATCTTTGTCCTTGCAAGTCAAGAAGTCCAACTCAATATTGGTCAAATATTGATGTATTTGGGAATATGAAAGTGACCCTACCAACTTGGACAGTCAAAAAGGGCCGGTGAGCTTCTAACCACCTATTATGAGCTAATTAAAACTAGGAGAAGTGATTAGTCAAAAACTAAAGCCAGCTAAAATTCTATATATACATATGAAATTCTAACTGCCCGGTTGCTGAGGTTACTTCAAATTGCTCACATTTTTATTACCCATCTATTCAAATTAACATATATAGAAAAGGACGATATCCTAAGCAAAGAAAGCCAAAGAAACGTGACCGAATTGAATACTTTCTCAGTTCCTACTTCCAGTAGAGACAATCAAAAACAAAATAAATAATGAAAACGTGCCGAAGCCTACCAACTTGGAAATCAATCACTGGATTATTCAAAGCTACACCTAACTACATGCAAGTCCCCTTTCATATATCTGACTGCCATACTCAATAATATTTCACCTAGTTAATTTGGTCATAATTCATCTGCGCATGACATCATTCAATAGCATGCAATTGGATGAGAGTAGGTGAGACGACAAAGCCTTTGAGATGATATAAATACCAACCTCAAGACACAACTTTAGCCAGCCAGCTCCAAGCACTTGTGCTCCTAAAATTTCACTTTTCTTTCCTTCAACTTTTCAGCTTCGATTTCACTAGTCGTCACACTATCAATGGCGTCAGTGGAGGAAATTAGAAATGCTCAGCGTGCCAAGGGTCCGGCCACCATTCTAGCCATTGGCACAGCTACCCCGGACAACTGTCTCTACCAGTCTGATTTCGCTGATTACTATTTCCGGGTCACTAAGAGCGAGCACATGACCGAGCTCAAGAAGAAGTTCAACCGCATTTGTAAGTTTAATTTTAACATCCTTTACATGCATATAATTATGCATCCATATACTCACTTGAACAATGTCGATAATCTTGAACAGCCAAACTAGTTCCTTGAGCTGACATGTTAATATCATTAATAATTTATATACAGGTGATAAATCAATGATCAAGAAGCGTTATAGTCATTTGACCGAAGAAATGCTTGAGGAGCACCCAAACATTGGTGCTTATATGGCTCCCTCTCTTAACATACGCCAAGAGATTATTACAGCTGAGGTACCCAAGCTTGGTAAGGAAGCGGCATTGAAGGCTCTTAAAGAGTGGGGCCAACCCAAATCAAAGATCACCCATCTTGTATTTTGTACAACCTCAGGTGTAGAAATGCCCGGTGCCGATTATAAACTTGCTAATCTCCTAGGTCTTGAAACATCAGTTAGAAGAGTGATGTTGTACCATCAAGGGTGCTATGCAGGTGGAACTGTCCTTCGAACTGCTAAGGATCTTGCTGAGAATAATGCAGGAGCACGGGTTCTTGTGGTGTGCTCTGAGATCACTGTTGTTACATTCCGTGGACCTTCCGAAACTGCTTTGGACTCTTTAGTTGGCCAAGCCCTTTTTGGTGATGGGTCTGCAGCTGTAATTGTTGGATCAGATCCAGATATCTCGATTGAACGACCACTCTTCCAACTTGTTTCAGCAGCACAAACATTTATTCCTAATTCAGCAGGTGCTATTGCGGGCAACTTACGTGAGGTGGGTCTCACCTTTCATTTGTGGCCTAATGTGCCAACTTTGATCTCTGAAAACATAGAGAAGTGTTTGACTAAGGCTTTTGACCCAATTGGTATCAATGATTGGAATTCCTTATTCTGGATTGCTCATCCAGGTGGCCCAGCTATTCTTGACGCAGTTGAAGCAAAACTCAGTTTAGATAAACAGAAACTCAAAGCAACAAGACATATTCTAAGTGAATATGGGAACATGTCAAGTGCATGTGTCTTGTTTATTTTGGACGAGATGAGAAAGAAATCGCTCAAGGAAGGAAAGACAACCACAGGTGAAGGATTGAATTGGGGCGTCTTGTTTGGCTTTGGGCCAGGTCTAACCATCGAGACCGTTGTCCTGCACAGCATTCCTATGGATTCAAATTGAATGAAAAGGTAGGAAGTCTGATTGGTGGTGCATGCGTCATAGGAAAAATATACATCTATGAAGTTATTGTTAGATAAATTTAATCAAGTATTATTTATCAACTGTTGGAGGACCTTCTCGGAGACGTTGAGTTAAATCATTGTTTATTCTTGTGTATGTTATCCAAAGGAAATAAAACGAAAGAATGGATTTGAGTTTCGCTTATGGGCGAGTGTAAGAAAATTTTCAACATATGGCTTTTCCCGTGCTGATCTACTTCGACTTCGGCATGAAAACCAACGTGCCTGAGTTTTCTTTTCTTTTTTGCGAACAATCTCATCCAACTCAGTGGCTAAAACTGGAGGATTGCTGATTTGAAGAACACATAAAATGGTTGGAAACCAGGTGGGGTTTACAGTATATATAAATTAATTAATATAGCCACCACCATTACCTGAACATGCTGTGAGAAAAATATTACCGAAGGTTTAAGAATCCACCCTTCATAAGTCTTATTAGACTAAGACATAAACAAGAATAAAACTGTGGATTATTAATAAAAAATTTATCATGTTGTTACAATCACATCAATTATCACCTACAAATGCAACATGATAATGAGTTACTCTTTCCTACTCATGCATAATATTCACATACATTTATCCGTATCTTATTTTGGGTTAATTAAAATCTCAAGGTCTAAAATGAAAAATGTATAAGAAGGTTTTATAAGAGATACAAAGACTTTGTTTAAATCCATGTCAATGAATATATAACATGTGTTGCCAATAGAATCAGTCTTATGTGTTTGTAATTTTGGCTCAAAGTTTTTTTTAATTTTTTTAATTTTTACAAAAGTCAATATTTGTAGAGTTTAGGTTTGAATAAATTATCCTTTTAATATTGACTAGGATTAGGAAACTTATCATTCAGGGTTAGCCTACACGACTTTATAAATATGTGGTTTTAAGTAGGGCTTTAAGAGAGAGTGAAAAAGTAAATGAAGAATGAATAAAGATAGAGAAGGGGCACATAAGGTTTTGGGTAGAGAGAGGTTGAAATAGTTTGATTAAGCATTTTTGAACTTTATTAATAAATTTGGTTCCTCTTTCTCATGAACATTGGCGATTATGTAGAACCATGCAAATCTTTTACCTTTTCTATTTCATTTTTGTTTCTTGTTGTGTTTGGGTGTTTTGATTTTCTAACAAGTCATATGAGAGTTGTTTTGTGAGGATCCTGGGAAAATTGTTTAGAAGATGGTGCTTGACATGATGTATGATATTGAGCACTTCGATAGAAATAATAAATTTCAGTATCTAGCATACTACTGTTAGAGATGTTTTAGTGCAACAAAGACTTCTCAAAGCATTACTAGGTAAGATACTAGAGAACGTAATGAATGAACAATGTGAAGAATGAAAAGTAAGAGCAGTAAGTATTATTTGTTTAAGTTTGACTCATAAAATAGAATATATAGTTTTGAATAAGAAATCTCCTTTGGCTAAGTTAGAGAAAATTGATAAATCAAAATCCCTTAACAAATAAGTTATATTCAAAGAAATAATTATATGAGTTGAAGTTGGATAAAGGAACTGAAGTTCATATTTATACAAAGAAATTTAATAAGTGTATGACTCATTTATATATTGAGTATAAAGGTCAACATTGATGAGGAAGATTAAACTATTATTTAATTAGCATCTTTACCAAAATCATATGAGAGATTGGTAATTATGTTTTTAGTTGGAAAGACAACATTTATTGTGGATAAGGCGTCAACTACTCAGTTAGAGACAAAAATTATTAAGCAACCAAGTAGTTTATCTCATACTGAACAAGCTCTTATGATGAAGTCTAAATCACATCGTGGTAGGAGTAAATCATGAGGGAGATATTAAGATAGGAGAGTTGATCGTTTCCAATCATACTATTAGAGAGATGTAGAGTGTTATTACTTCCATAAAAGGAAGGTATCATGAGATGTAGTGAAAAAATGCCAAAACACCTAGAAGAAAAGAAAAATCTTGAATTTCAATAGAATTTAAAACATACTAGTATTGTTGATGAAAAGTATAAGAAGTAAGATGATGTTCATTCTATTATAATTGATGAAAATTTTTCTGACTCTTGGATTTTGGATTCTTGATGTTCATTTCATATGAGCCCATATAAAAAGTGGTTTGGTACCTATTACGAATGTTATGCTAGTATTGTTTTAATAGAAAATGGTTTGAGCTCTAAAACCATTGGGATTGGTACTAGGAAAGTGAAGATGTTTGATGGTGTTGTAAAGAAATTGACTAATGTGAAGTATGTTCTAAAGTTGAGGAGGAGTTTAATTTCTTTGAGAGCTCCAAGCATTCTGGTTTATAATTTTTCTACAAAGAATGCTATTATAAATATTAATAAATGTGCTTTGATAGTTATAAAAAGGAAAAATGTGAAACATTTTATACACCTTGATTGGGAAGACAATGTTAAGTAGAGTTATGATAAATGGTGGAGCAATGCCATAAAGAGTTTTATGATAAAGAATTTATTATAGTAGATTTAGAAAAACGTGACAAAATGTTGATTTTATATTAAAAACACAAGGGCAAGATGATCAAGATTCCTTTTTGAAGTAAAGGTACTTATTGACACAAAGATTAGACTAATTACAAAATGAATGAAGTTATGAAGAAGACAAGGGTAGCTTATCGAGTCAAGTTCAATGAGAGTTTGAACTTCACACATATTTATTCTTATTAATTGTGTAGTGATAGCACCCTACTCTTTAGAGAATTTGAGATAAACCTACATGATTAAGAGAATTTGAGTGAAGGTGGAGATTGTTGGTAATTTAGAATCAAATTATTTATTTTTAATTTTTAGGAAAGTCAATAATGGTAAAGTTTATATTTCAACAAATTATCTTTGTAAGTTTTACTAGAATTCAAAAACTTATCCTTCAAGGTTAGCGTATAGGACTTTAGAAATATGTGGCTTTACATAGGATTTCAAAAGAAAAAGAGAGAGAGAGAGAGAGAGAGAGAGAGAGAGAGAGAGAGAGAGAGAGAGAGAGAGAGAGAGAGAGAAAGGAATGACGACTGAAGAGAAATAGGTAAAGGTGTTGGAAAAATCATAACACTAAAATACAATAAGAAAAATAAAATAAATTAGAGAAGAGAAAATATTTATATGGTTCACCTAATTTCCTACGTTCACTATAGAAAGAGATCAAATCTAATAATAAACTTCATATGTAAAGACTAAAACTCTCTCAATTTTCACAACACCCAAATGAATTAGAAAAATAAAATCAATTAGAGAAGAAAAAAGATTTACATGCATGGTTCAACCTAATTGCCTACATCCACTATAAAGGAAGATCAAATTTTATTAATAAAAATCATAAATGCATACTTAAACCCGTTCAACCTCTCTCTACTCAGAACTTAATACACCTCTTGCCTATTTCTCTTCACTCTTCATTTACTTTTTCACTCTCTCTTGAAATCTTATATAAAACCACATATTTATAGTCTCATAAACTAACCCTAAATGATAAGTTTCTAAATCCTAATAAAACTTAAAAAGGTTATTTGCTCAAGCATAAGCTCTACAAATATTGATTATCCTAAAAATAAAAAATAAATAACCTAGGTCAAAATTACCATCAATCTCCTCTTTGACTCAAGTTCTTTCAATACACATGTAGGGTTATCTCTCCTTGATACTCACCTTTGCACCTCTTATGGCAGAACCACCAGTTTGAGAAGCATTTGTTGTTAGGTCACTTGATTTCCCATCATATGATGTTAGCAAGTCTTAGGCCCATTGGTGACAAGGGCTTCATCACAAACACCAATTGTGCTATTCCTTCCCACATTTCTTTCATAGGGCAAAAAAGTGTTCTGCATACTAATTCGATAAGGTTTGTAATTTCCACATAAAATGATGGATTCATGTAGCAATAGAGAGGAATCATTTTTTTATTTTTTTATTTTTATTATCTAATTGGTGTAAAAGGAGATTTATAAGCATGAGGGATAGGGGGCTTCCTTGCGATATTCCTTTTATTTTACCCAAATACAATTGGAGAAATAAAATATATTAGAAAAGAGAAAAGATTTACGTAGTTCAACCATAGCCTATATTCACTATAGAAAAGACTCAAACTTTTTCAATCTTTCTCTACGCAAAACCTAATAGACTTTTTGTTCATCATTCGTCACTACTTGTTAAGTTTTTTACTTTCTTGAAATCCTATATAAAACCACAGATTTACAAAGCCCTCTTAGTTAACCTAACCCAATAGTTTCCTAACCTTAGTCAAACTTAAAAGGGTAATTTACAAAGAAAACAAACTCTATAAATATTGACCATCCTAAAAATAAATAATAAATTATTTGAGTCAAACCCTAACATTCTCCACCTTAACTCAAATTCTCTCAATCCTCCACAATTAATGAGAATAAACATGTGTTAAGTTCAAACTCTCATCAGACTTGACTTGAGCAATTGTCTCTCTTCCTCATAATTTCAATTCTTTTTCCATTAGCATCATCCTTATGCTAATGAGTACTCTTGGCTAAAACCGGAGTCTTGATCATCGTATTGAGCTCTTTTACTTTTGATAACTTTTTTAACACTAGCTAAAAACTCTTTATGGTGTGTGGCTTCATATTCATAGCTTCACTAAAATTGTCTTCCTAATTAAGGTGTATAATTTTTTTTTTACTTTTTTTGCCTTTCATAGCTATCAAAAGTACCTATATTAATATTCATTATCTAGTTCTTTGTCGAGAAACTATAATCTAAAGTATCAAAAGCTTCAAAAGCAATTAAACTCCTCCTCAACTTAGGAACATGCTCAAAACTAGTTAATGTTCTCATAATACTAATAAATATCTTCAATTTCATAGTACCAATCCCAATGGCATTAAAACTTGAATCATTGTCCCTTTGAACAATACTAGCATGACATTCTTTATAGGTATCAAACCACTCCTTATAAGGGCACATATGAAAAGAACATCTAAAGTCTAACACCCAAGAGTCAACAAATTTTCATAAACTATAATAGAAAAAAAAAATCACCCTCTAAGGTGCTTTGTCAAAATTTTCATTAGCAATATTAATAGAATTTGAAGTCTTTTGGAATTCAAGATTTGTCTTTACTTGTAGGTGCTTTGTCAATTCTCCAAATTACCTTTTGATATGTCTCTTTTGTTGGAAGCAATAACACCCCATGCCCCCCTAGAAGTGTGATTGAGAATGATCATCTCTCTTGTCATAATATCTCCTACGCGATTTAATCCCACCACTACATGATTCAGAATTCATCACAAGAGCTTATATAATACGAGACAAGCTACTTGACTACCTAATAGTTTTTATTTCTAAAATAGCAATTGGCAATACATCCATTGTCAATGTTGTCTTTCCAGTTATAAGCATAGTCACCACTATCTCATATGATTTTGGTAAAGATACTAGTAAAATAATAGTTTGAACTTTCTCATCCACCTTAGTCTTTGTACACAACAATTGGGTGATGCACTTATTAAATTTGTTTATATGATCCCCAATATATATTCTTTCATCCATTTTCAAATCAAATAGTTGCTTCTTCAAATATAACATATTTGTAAAGGATTTTAACATATAAATTTTTTCTAATTTCTCATTTCTCATTCAAAATAATGTATTTCATTTCAAGAGCTAGACTTAAATGAATAGTACATATTACTCTTGTTTCAACTCTCATTCTTCATCCATCACGTGTCTGTAGTTTCTTCCCTTATAATGCTTTAAGAAGTCTTTGTTGTACCAAAATATCTTTAATATTGTTATGTCAAACACTAAAATTATTCTTTCTATCAAAGGGATCAATGTCATATTTTATGCTAGACATTAGCTTTAAAATTATTTTCATTGTTCTTTCCATCAAAAGGATAAATGGCATATTTTATGTCAGATATTATCTTTAAAATTATTTTCCAATGGTCTTTACAACACAACACCCAAACATAATAGGAAAAATAAAACAACTTAGAGAAGACAAGATTTACATAGTTTAGCCCAATAGCTTATGCCCAATAAATAGGGAGATCAAATCTATTAATAAACTTTAAAAACACAAACTCAAACGCTCTCAACCTTTTTTTGCCCAAAACCCAATACACCTTTTGCCTATCTCTCTTCATTGTTCAATAATGTTTTCATTCTCTTTTAAAATTTTATATAAAACCACATATTTATAGAACCCTATAGGTCAACTCTAAACCCATATTTTCCTAATTTTAGTCTAACTTAAAAAGGTAATTTACCAAAATACAAATTTTATAAATATTGAATCTCCTAAAAATAAAAAAATAATAAAAAAAATAATTTGCATCAAATCCAAACAAAATGGTATAATATTAGGTTTTGAATTGAGAAAAGTTGAGAGAATTTGAGTGTATATTTTTCAAGTCTATTAATAAATTTAATCTCCCTTTTCTATAAACATAGGCGATTATGCTAAACCATGCCTTTTTCACTTTATTTTTTATACTACATTTAGGTGTTTCCATTTTCCCAATATTATGTTGCTCAATGAGATAATGGTTTCTATGCTTTGATGTTGGTATTCTCATTGGACCAAATTATAATACTAAGGTGTGTGGCCACCTAAGAAGTTCCCATAAAGAATCATTTTGCAAATAGGAGTTTCTACCCTGTTACTAACAAACCAATATTAATGCCAAAGGGCAATGCTAGAATATGTTTCAATAAATATTCTTTTTTAAATGGCGGGCTTTCATTGCATATAAATTCTATGAACTTTCAAACAAAAAAATGATTGATAATGTGGTTTACAATTGATGTACTACTAAGAGTGTGTTTGATAGTAATTTTAGAAAACGTTTTTAGTCTTTCTAACACTTCAATGATAAAATTTTTCAAGTGTTAAAACTGTTAGAAACGCTTCCTAAAATCACTATCAAACGGGCTTTAAATCTAATATTTTGGAGTGACTGATGAGATTAATTGGTTTGCAATCCTACTATTTTGTAATATAATTGTACCTTAGTATATGGAGTTAAATATTAGTGATATTTTTATATGTTAGAGATTGTATAGGTCTAGTAACATAGTCTAATTAGGATTTTATATTGTAATAAGTGGAATTCTCTTTAAAGTTGGTTAAATTTATTTTGTGATTATCTATCTTTTAGAAGGTCTGAAGCCGCCAAGAAAAAGGATAAGGTGGTGCTTAATTTTTTTTTTTTTTTTTGTGTTTATTTAAATCTAAATAGAACTTAATTTAATTTAACTCTAAATAACTTAATGGTATTAAGTATTAAATTGTTAGTTTTTCTATTATTTTATTTTTGTTGAGTATTAAGCATAAATAGGGTGAGAGTCATATTAAGATTGTATTTTGATTGTTTTAAAAAGTTATTTTTAGCATTCAATAAAATGCTAAATATTTTGACTCTTTTAATTTAGTATTTTTTTTTTAAAATAATAAGTAAAAAAAAAATTATTAACAAACTATCTAAAATATGAAAATACATTACATTGAACATTAAGTTAAAAAAATAAACATAATTTGGATTTATATCCACCAAACCAAATTTCGATACAATATTGAACTACTAATTTTCATAAAAATTTAAACTTATTGGATTTAGGTTCAATATATATATCAAACTCCTTAACATGAATATGATAGATAATTAAACTTTCTTTAGATCATTTTTTTTTTTTTTTTCTGAAGAATTTTTTGTTGTTTAAATATTTTACAAGTTTAATTAATAAGGAATCTAAACTTGAATTCGTAATTCTTGGAAAACAATTATATTCATATACGAGATTTAGGTGAAGTTTAGATAAAATTATGTTTGTATTCTTATTTTAAACCCATTTTGTTTTAATCTAGAAGTCATCGAGATTTTTGTATTCTGAAATTCTTTCTTCAAAATTTGGCAACATTATTTTGAGGATACACACCACTAAACATGTTTATTTAAATTTTTTTAGAACTTTTTAAATATTTAAAATAAAATAAAAAGTATAACATTTTCCAAACGGTACCTTGATGTAGAGGTTCATTGTGCATCCATTGGTAAAAGTTCTAATTTTATTTATTGGACTTATAAAAGAATCCATGTTCTTTTTAGTTTTGGTTACTTTGATATAGTTTTCTTTTATGCTAAGAGTATTAGATTGAAAAAAAAAAATATACATAGAGTTTGTTTGATAATTATTTTTTAGAATAATTTTTTGTCCTTCAAAACAAAAAAAATTAGAAAAATATGTTTGACAACAAAAAATTGTTTAATATTTTATATTTTTAAGAATAAAAAATAAAATGTTTTCATATCACATCTTTTAATTGTTTTCTAGTATTTTCATTTATTTTCTAAGGGTTGTTTTTTTTTTTTAAATAGCATGATTAAAAATAAAACACTAGACATAAAATGTATTTTTAAAATATATTTAAAAATATTAAAAATAGATTAAAAATATTTTAGGTTTTCAAATAGACTTTTGTCTTATAAAACATTAAAAAACATATTTCAAAAACTATTATCACAAATTGTTTTTCAAAACTATTTTTTAAAAAGGTTACCAATAATCCTAAATAAAAATTTTGAAAAAAAACATAATTATCAATACAAAAGCAAGGAAAGAGGTTATATTATGAAAGCAATTTATTTAATGAAGTGTGGTCAGATAAATATTGATGTTTGGATAAAAGTTATGCAAGCTCTGGATGTGTTCTAGGGCAGCCAATGTTCTGGTGGTGGCTATCTTAATTAATTTATATATACTTCAGACCCCACATGGTCTCCACCCATTTTATGTATTTTTCAAATCAGCAATACTCCACTTTTAGCCCGTGAGTTGGATAAGACTATTTGAAAAAGGAAAAGAAAAACGGGGCACGTTGGTTTTCAAGCAAAATTCAAACTGGATCAGCAGGGGAAAACGCCATATGTCGAAAAATTTCTGACTTACACCCAGAAGAGAAACACAAATCCATTCTTTCATTTTATTTCCTTTTGATAACATACACAAGAATAAACAATGATTTTAATTTAAGGTCTCCAAGGAAATCCTCCAACAGTACATTAATTTAAGTTGCGATAACTTCGTTATTGTATATTTTTTCGACCTTTATTTGATTAATAGCACATGGCTGATCAATCATATTTTCTACCTTTTCACTTAATTGGAATCCCTAGGAATACTGTGGAGGACAACAGTCTCGATGGTTAGGCCTGGTCCAAAGCCAAACAAGACGCCCCAATCCAATCCTTCACCTGTTGTTGTTTTTTCTTCCTTCAACGATTTTTTTCTCATCTCGTCCATAATAAACAAGACACAAGCACTTGACATGTTCCCATATTCACTTAGAACATGTCTTGTTGCTTTAAGTTTTTGTTTATCCAAACTCAATTTTGCTTCAACTGCATCAAGAATAGCTGGACCACCTGGATGAGCAATCCAAAATAAGGAATTCCAGTCACTGATACCAATTGGGTCAAAAGCTTGAGTCAAACATTTCTCTATATTTTCGGAGATCAAAGTTGGCACATTAGGCCATAAATGAAAGGTGAGACCCACTTCACGTAAGTTGCCTGCAATAGCACCCTGGGTATTGGGAATGAATGTTTGGGCCGCCGAGACTAGTTGAAAGAGTGGTCGTTCAATCGAGATATCTGGATCTGATCCAATGATCACAGCTGCAGACCCATCACCAAAAAGGGCTTGGCCTACTAAAGAGTCCAAAGCATCTTCGGAAGGCCCACGGAATGTAACAACAGTGATCTCAGAGCACACCACGAGAACTCGTGCTCCTGCATTATTCTCTGCAAGATCCTTAGCAGTTCGAAGGACAGTTCCACCTGCATAGCACCCTTGATGGTACAACATTACTCTTCTGACTGATGTTTCAAGGCCTAGGAGATTAGCGAGTTTATAGTCGGCACCGGGCATTTCTACACCCGAAGTTGTACAAAATACAAGATGGGTAATCTTGGATTTGGGTTGACCCCATTCTTTAAGAGCCTTCAATGCCGCTTCCTTACCAAGCTTGGGTACCTCAGCAGTAATAATCTCTTGACGTATGTTAAGAGATGGAGCCATATAAGCACCAATGTTTGGGTGCTCCTCAAGCATTTCTTCGGTCAAATGAATATAACGCTTCTTGATCATTGATTTATCACCTGTATATAAATTATTAATAATACTAATATGTGAGCTCAAGGAACTAGTTTGATTGTTCAAGTGAGTATATGGATACACAATTATATGTATGAAAAGGATGTTAAAATTAGACTTACAAATGCGGTTGAACTTCTTCTTGAGCTCGGTCATGTGCTCGCTCTTAGTGACCCGAAAATAGTAATCAGCGAAATCAGACTGGTACAGACAGTTGTCCGGGGTAGCTGTGCCAATGGCTAGAACGGTGGCCGGACCCTTGGCACGCTGAGCATTTCTAATTTCCTCCACAGACGCCATTGATAGTTGGATGACTGCTGAAATCGAAGCTTAAAAGTTGAAGAAGGAAAGAGAAGTGAAAGTTTCGGAGCACAAAGTGCTTGGAGCTGGCTGCAAAAGTTGTGTCTTGAGGTTGGTATTTATAATCATAAGAAATGCTGCGTTTCACCAACTCTCATCCACTTGGACGCTGTTGAAATTGAATGTTATCCTGCCCAGTCAATGGATACTTGATGACACATGAAAGGGGAGGGACTTGCATGTAGGTAGGTGTGCATTTGAATAATCCATGCTGCAGTGACATGGGATTTGATCATTTCCAACTTGGTAGGCTTCGGTTTGCATTCTTTATTTTTTCTTTCTTGGCCGTCCTCTGTAATTCTAATCTTTTTGTTTTTAGCCCATGTAAGGTTGTTGGAAGCTTACCCTTTTGTCTTTAGCCCATGTAAGGTGCTGCCGGCTGGACGCTCGGAAATCTACAATGAGGTAGATTATGTAGTCAAATTTACTATTTAAGACTAATGAAGGTAAAAATTAGTCACAACTAATGAATATAAATATGTTAATTTAGTCATTTAAAATATATTTTAACTTAACTTTATTAAATAAGCTAAGTGCTTAAAATAAAATTCTAATAATGAGTTTTAACTCAAATAAAAAACATTAAGTTTTAACCGGTCAGCTTGGGAATCATTTTTTCCATTGACCCACAGCTGGACAAATTAAAACTTCTGTTAAGAATATTTACATTTCATGATTAATAACTTAAATTTTTAATAGGTATGGATTCATAAATTTTCACCAGCTCCCAATCCACTAGCAGCTGAAAGGCTAATAAAGTCATAGATGGTGGCCGAGACTTGTTCAACGATCTCATGCCGATTGAAATTATATCAGATGGTTTTTTAATGCTCTTTTGGGAGGAGGGGGAAAGTGACAAATTCAGCATCAGTCGACCGGGGCGGCAAATTAATTCATCAACTTAAGAAATTTTGTGTAGAACACATTTTTACATTTTAAACTTATGAGAAGGAGAATCTACACATTTCTATAATTAAACATATTTATTTATGTTTTTTAAGTAAAATAATTCTCTTTTTCACTTTAAGTAAAATAAGTCAAAGTTCTCTGGAAATATGTATGAAAACTTCACTGAGAAATTGGGACTACAAAACAGGCTGCAAAACACAAAAAGGAAAAAGAAAAAGAAAAAGAAAAAAAAAGAGTATAATTCTTAAATTATTTTTGATTGTTTGAAAAATAAATTTCTATTTAGGATTTTAAATATGAAAAAAAAAAAAAAATTGTTATTTGATTAAAAGAGCCTTCTCAGCTCCAAAAGTGACTTCTGGACAAAATTTTGGGTTATTTTGAGTTATGTTATCTTATGTAAACAGTTAGGTTTAAATGATATAATTGTAACAACATGATAAGATTTTGAATAATAATTGAAAGTTTTGTTAGTATAGAACCAGTCTTGTATATGTCTTAATCTAATAGGACTTATGAAATGTAATATTTTTCTTACAGCATGTTCAGGTAGCAGTAGACATCACCCTTGTTTCGGTGGTGGCTATCTTATTTAATTTATATGTACTGTAGAACCCAACTGGTTTCCATATTTTTCAAATTCGTAGTCTGTCACTTTTAGGCCTTGAGTTGGATAAGATCTTTTGGCATTTTCAAGCAGAACTAAGACTAAATCAGTGCAGGAAAAGGAATATGGAAAATTTTCTCACTTGCATGACTAAACAAAACTCAAATCCATTATTTCTTTCATTTTGATAACATGCACAAGGATAAACAATGATTTTAACTTGAGGTCTCTGAAAAAGTCCTCCAACAACCGATAAATAACAAATAATAAATTCTAAGTAAAGATGATTTTCGTGGTGATATATCTTTACTACCTATATTTGATTAATAGAACATGGCTCGTGAATCATTTCTCCTATCATTTAACTCAATTTGAATCCATTTGAACGCTATGTAGCACAACGGTCTCGATGGTCAAGCCTGGCCCAAAGCCAAACAAAACACCCCAATCCAATCCTTCACCTGTGGTTGTCTTTCCTTCCTTGAGCGATTTCTTTCTCATCTCGTCCAAAATAAACAAGACACATGCACTTGACATGTTCCCATATTCACTTAGAATATGTCTTGTTGGTTTGAGTTTCTGTTTATCTAAACTGAGTTTTGCTTCAACCGCATCAAGAATAGCTGGGCCACCCGGATGAGCAATCCAGAATAAGGAATTCCAGTCACTAATACCAATTGGGTCAAAAGCCTTAGTCAAACACTTCTCTATGTTTTCAGATATCAAAGTAGGCACATTAGGCCACAATTGAAAGGTGAGACCCACTTCACGTAAGTTGCCTGCAATAGCACCTGCTGAATTAGGAATAAATGTTTGGGCTGCTGAAACAAGTTGAAAGAGTGGTCGTTCAATCGAGATATCTGGATCTGATCCAATGATTACGGCTGCAGACCCATCACCAAAAAGGGCTTGACCAACTAAAGAGTCCAAAGCATCTTCGGAAGGACCACGAAATGTAACAACAGTGATCTCAGAGCACACCACAAGAACTCGTGCTCCTGCATTATTCTCTGCAAGATCCTTAGCGGTTCGAAGGACAGTTCCACCTGCATAGCACCCTTGATGGTATAACATCACTCTTCTGACAGATGTTTCAAGGCCTAGGAGATTAGCCAGTTTATAATCTGCACCAGGCATTTCTACACCTGAGGTGGTACAAAATACAAGATGGGTGATCTTCGACTTGGGCTGACCCCACTCTTTAAGAGCCTTCAATGCTGCTTCCTTGCCAAGCTTAGGCACCTCAGCAGTGATAATCTCTTGGCGGATGTTAAGAGATGGAGCCATATAAGCACCAATGTTTGGGTGCTCCTCAAGCATTTCCTCGGTCAAATGAATGTAACGCTTCTTGATCATTGATTTGTCACCTGTATATAAATTAAACAGCAATAATAAATGAGCTCAAGGCAATCATTGTTCAAGATGATCAACATTGTTTAAGTGAGTGTAAAAAAATTCATCTTAGTACAATATAAAAGCTTATTCTGCTCATACCATCACGCACAGATGCATTGAATTAATTTAAAATGTGTACACAGAGAGATTGAAAAAGTTGTTTCAGTACTCTTAGGTGAATCTAAAAGCTTTATCATATGTATACATAAATATATTAATGTAAAGGATGTTAAAATTATACTTACAGATGCGGTTGAACTTCTTCTTGAGCTCGGTCATGTGCTCGCTCTTAGTGACCCGAAAATAGTAATCAGCGAAATCAGACTGGTACAGACAGTTGTCCGGGGTAGCTGTGCCAATGGCTAGAATGGTGGCCGGACCCTTGGCACGCTGAGCATTTCTAATTTCCTCCACAGACGCCATTGATAGTGTGTGATGACTACTGAAATCGAAGCTTAAAAGTTGAAGAAGGAAAGAGAAGTGAAATTTTAGGAGCACTAGTGCTTGGAGCTGGTTGGCCAAAGTTGTGTCTTGAGGTTGGTATTTATATCATCTCAAAGGCTTTGCCGTCTCACCAACTCTTGTCCACTTGGATGCTATTGAATGATGTCTTCCGTGTATGAATTATGACCAAATTAAGTAGGTGAAATATTATTGAGTATGGCAGTCAGATGTACGAAAGGGACCTTGTATGCAGGTAGGTGTACCTTTGAATAATCCATGCTGCAGTGACATGGGGGGTTTGATTTCAAAGTTGGTAGGCTTCGGTTTTCATTCTTTATTTTATTTTTGTTTATAATTTTTTCTTTCTTATTCCTTTGCTCTTATATGCATCCACCGGAAAGAGGAACTGTTGTTGAAAGTATTCAATTCGATTAAGCTAATTTCTTTGGCCTTATTTGCTTAGTAAGATAGCGTCCTTGTATGTTTGAAAGTGACAAAAATGTTAGTTTTAGCTCATGTGTAAGGTTGTTGGAAGCTTACCCTTTTTGACTCCAAGTTGGTAGTGTCCATTTGCGCCCCAAATACAGCAATACTTGGCCATTGAGTTGGGATTCTTGACTTGATCTTCCACATGCTGGGCCAACTAGCTAATTATCGATGTCAATGCAGAATTGACTCCAGGTTTGGTAGGATCACTTTTATATCCCCCGAGTACTATAATTTGACCATTGAGTTGGGCTTCTTGACTTGCAGGGACAAAGACACATATCTATCACATGCTGGGCAAGCAGCTGCCGGCTGGACCAAGCTAAAGATCGATATTAATACAGAATATTAGGAAATCTATAATGAGGTAGATTATAAATTCAAGTTATAAATTAATATATATATATATTTATCAAAGTTACTAGTATCGGAACTTCTTTGAACAATGTTGATATCAAATACCAATTGGGAGAAAAATATGATTGATAAAAATGATACTTTCCAATGAATTTTTAATTTCCTACATTTTGAATGAAAGTTGTTTTAGTGTATAATTGTTTAGGCCATATAATACCTATTTGAATTTTCTTTTTTAATTTATGAAAATCAGATCAAATATGTAGTCCAAGGAGGATACACTAATTATTGAGCTGTAATTATGGAGAATCTTTGGGGACTGATGGCCTTCGTCACAATCAAGGATCTAAATTTTTTTAAAAATTCATCAAAATAATCAAAATTTATAAAAATATAAAAAAATCCAATAAAATGAGAAAATAAATAATAATACAGGTATTAAAAGAAATATTATACTATGACAATAATATGTAGAACTTGAAACAAATTTATTTCATTTATTACTAAAATGATGATCTATGAGTTTAAATGTATTTAACGATATAAAAGAAATTATGATATATGTATAATTATTAATTTTTATTTAAAAAAAATATTTCTTTTATTTAACTACTATATAAAAAGATATAAAAAAAATACTAATTTAATAAGAAAATTACCATGATAGCTTTTATATTTCCAATACTGAGTTAAATGAAATTTGAAGATACGAGAATTAAAATTAATTTATTTACTAATATTAAATTAGTATATATGAAACCTATGTACATATGTTAATAGGGATGAAGTTCCCCGCTTGGTGCCCAGATGCCCCCTTTATCTTTTGTGCCTTAAAAATGGAGTTTAGGTGATGTGCCAATATGGTAAATTTAAAAAAAAAAAAAAAATCAGTGAAATTAATCCAAAACTCACCTTTTCACCAATTATCTCTTCCTCATATCATATCAGTCATATTTCAATGATTTTTGTTTTTTTTTTTTGTGATATTTTAATCTATGATCACACTACATTATTTCTTATTGATATTTAGATTGGATTGAGACAATGTAGTAGTATTAACTTCATTAGATTAGAAGTTTTATAATGAGTGATACTTTGTTGATATTGTTTATAAATTAATAAGTTGGATCATCTCTCTTATTCATACATAATATTCACATACAATTACCTATATCTTATTTTGGGTTAATTAAGAACTCGAGATCTAAAGTAAAAAATGTATAAGAAGGTTTCATAGGAGATAGAATTTGTTTAGAAGCATTTGAGAATACACTTGCTATATTATTTGGAAAATCTATGTCAATGAATTATAAAATTTGTTATCAATAGAATGGGTCTTATGTGTTGGTAATTTTGACTCTATATATATATATTTTATGACAGTCAATATTTGTAAAGTTTAGGTTTGGATAAATTATTCTTTTACTATTGACTAGGATTAGGAAACTTATCATTTAAGGTTAACCTACATGACTTCATAAATATGTGGTTTTACATAGGGTTTCAAGAGAGAGTGAAAAAGTAAATGAAGAATGAATAGAGATAAACAACGGGTGTATCAAGTTTTTGGTAGAGAGAGGTTAAGAGAGTCTGATTGTGTATTTTTTAACTTTATTAATAAATATGATTCCTCTTTCCCATGGACGTAGGCACATATGTAGAATCACACAAATCTTTTTCCTTTTCCATTTCATTTTATGTTTCTTGTTGTGTTTGAGTGTTACGATTTTCTAATAAGTCATATGTGAGTCATTTTGTGAAGATCATGGGAAAGTTATTTAGAAGATGGTGCTTGAAATAATATATGATATTGAGCACTCTAATGGAAAAAATAATTTCAATATCTAGCATAGTACTATTAGAGATGAGGTTTGGTGCAACAAGGACTTCTAAAAGCATTACTAGGTAAGAAACTAGAGAACATGATGAATGAGAATGGGAAGAATTAGAAGTAAGAGCAATAGATACTATTTGTTTAAGTTTGATTCATAAAATAAAATATATTGTTTTGAATAAGAAATCTCCTTCTCATTTAAGGGAAAAGTTAGAGAAAATTGATATATCAAAATCCCTTAACAAATGGGCTATATTTGAAGAAACAATTATATGAGTTGAAGATTGATGAAGGAACTGATGTTCATATTTATATAAATAAATTTAATAAGTGTATGACCCATTTATTGAGTGTAAAGGTCAACATTGATGAGAAACTATTATTTTATTGGCATCCCCACCAAAATCAAATGAGAAATTGATAAGTGTGTTTTTAGTTGAAAAGACAACGTTTACCATGGATGAGGTGTCAACTGCTTGTTTAGAGACAAAAATTATTAAACAAGTAAGTAGTTTGTCTCATGCAAAACAAGCTCATATGATGAAGTTTGAATCATATTGTGGTATGAGTAAATCATGAAAGAAATATTAAGATAGAAGAGTTGATCATTTCCAATCACACTATTAGAGGGATGTGGAGTGTTATTATTTCCATAAAAGGGATGTATCATGAGATACTGTGAAGAAATGACAAAGCACTTAGAAGAAAAGAAAAATCTTGAATTTCAAGAGACTTTCAAATCAACTAATATTGTTGATGAAAAGTTTGCTAAGTAAGGTGATGTTCTTTCTATTATAGTTGATGAAAATTTCTCTAACTCTTGGATTTTAGATTCCTAATGTTCATTTCATATGGGCCCATATAAGAAGTGGTTTGATACCTATTAGGAATGTAATGATAGTATTGTTTCAATAGGAAATAGTTCAAGCTCTAAAACCATTGGGATTGGTACTAGGAAAGTGAAGATGTTTGATGGACTTGAAAAAACATTGAATAATGTTAAGCATGTTATAAAGTTGAAGAAGAGTTTAATTTCTTTGAGAGCTCCAAGCATTGTGGATTATAACTTTTCTACAAAGAATAATATTATAAATATTAATAAAGGTGTTTTCATAGCTTTAAAAAAAGAGAAGATGAAACATTTTGTACACTTAGATTAGGAAGACAATGTTTGGTGGTGTTGTGATGGGAGAGTAATGTCATGAAGACTTTTGTGATAAAGAAGTAATCAAAGTAGATTAAAAAAAAAAAAAAAAAAGTGACAAGATGTTAGTATTATATGAAAACACAACGACAAGATGATCAAGACTATTTTGTCAACTAAAAGTACTTATTGGAACAAATATGAGACTAATTTCAAAACAAATGAAGTTATGAATAAGACAAGGGTGGTTTCTCGAGTCAAGTTCAACAAGAGTTTGAACTTGACACATGTTTATTCTCATTGTGTAGTGGTAGCAACCTATTCATTAGGGGTGCAAAGGTAAGTATCAAGGAGAAATAAACCTGTACGGATACTTGGATTTCTCAATTCCCCATCCCAGAATCAAGTTAGGTGCATGCAAAACTTCTTAGGCTTTTCTAAATCCTATGCACAGTAGAAAATTGCAATTTTAAAAATTAATAGGATTCAAAATGTTCATTAGAAAACATTACTTGAGATTTGGATGTTCCCAAATCTAGTCCATGCAATGAAGATAAAGATAGAAGTTATTGGAGGTCTCAAATATACTTAAGATATTCCATTTTATGGCTCTTCCTTGATCTTGGCGCACAACTAGTGGGGAGGTAGGGAGGATGGAGGTTGTGACTTTCTCTCTCTAGATGGTGGAAGACGACTCACTTCTAGAAAAGTGATGGAAACCTATAAAGGGTATTTATAAGGTTCTTCAATTGAGTTTCAGTGACTTGAGCCCACTAAGCACTTGGGTCACTTAATTTAGCCCAAAACAGGACATAATTGATTAATTAACCTAATAGGGTCATCTAATTAATCAATTAGCTCGATCGAAAGACTTGTTCACTAACCTTTATGCAACCTTGCGTAATTTTGAAAACATCCTTATACATAAAAATGAACCTAGAGTCAATCCAACCCTTATAGACCATGCCAACAAGGTATATGAGCTTGAGAAAGGATCATTGGGACCCATAGGATAGTATGACTCCCTCATAATCTAATTATGTAGTTGATTCAACATCCCAATATAGAGAATCAATTGCACTTCAATACCCTATGTAAATAACAAGAAGATATTAAGTGCTTAGGTCCATGACTTGCTATCGATTGCATTCAATCTTCCCATGAACTGATGTCCATAGTGTAACAAAGTGAAAGCTATCAGCCTTTCAAAAGTACCTTTACTATCCTTGAGTTACAAATTCTCCTATTGTGTGTTCACTAACATATATATCTTAGCTCTCTAAAAGCTTATGTCAAGTTCCACTTAAGAAACTACTATGACTATAATTTACATGAACACATCTCCTTAGGATCATCCAAAAAGACACTCTATCTCAATCTCATGAGATATCATAGTGACTCTATTGAGAATAACTATTGCTACCAATTTTCATTAACAGTGACATAATCCATAAGGAATATATGATCAACTTACAATCTTATTCGTAGGTTAAAGTTACTACTAACTTTAAGCTCAATATTCTCTAAAAGTTGAGAAACAACACAATGACATAGTATAAAGAAGTCATGATTACTTGATAGCCTTAAGTCATAACTCACCATAAGTCATATCCAATGTGCAATCATACACACTAATGCACTTACCATGAGAAGCTTATTATTTATGATTAACCTATAGGACTTTATAAATATATGGTTTTACATAAGAAAATTGTATGAGAAAGGTCATTTATTTTTTATGGATAAATTATTTTTATAACAAAGTATATTAGCCAATTTTTAATGGTTTAAATCCATCACAATAATATATTTTTGTCAATGGATATTTACTACTTCAATTACTGGTGATAAAAAATTACATGTATAAGCAATGAGTAATTCAATTTACGATGAAGTAGGTGTCTTAGAAATTTGCAACAACTTAAATCCATTACAATAGTAAACTTAAGTGGGTTGGCAAAACTCAATTTTATTTATTTATTTATTTTTGTAGTGAATAATTATATGAGTTTGAAGATGAATGAAGGAATTGATATTCATATAAATAACTTTAATAAATGTATAATTTATTTATTGAGCGTAAGGATTAACATTGAGGAGGAAGATGTAACTATTATTTTATTGGCATTCCTATCAAAATCATGAGACATTGGTGACTACACTTTTAATTGAAAAGAAAATGTTTATTATGGATGAAGTCTCAACTACTCATATAACATCATCACTTTTATAGTACCAATCCTAATGATTTTAGAGCTTGAACAATTTCTTATTAAAGTTGTAGTAGCATTGCATTCCTTATAGGTATTAAACAACTCCTTATATGGGCCCATATGAAATAAACATCAAGAATCTAAAATCTAAAAGTCATAAAAATTTCATCACCTATAATAATAAAAATATTACCTTATCAAACTTTTTATCAATAATATTAATAGATTTTGAAGTTTCTTGAGATTCAAGAATTTTCTTCTCTTCTTGTTGCTTTGTCATTTCTTCACGATACCTTATGACATGTCTTTTTTTGTGGAAATAATAATAGTCCACATCCCTTTAATAGTCTTAATGGAAATGATCATTTCCTCTATCTTAATATCTTTCTTACGATTTACTCCTACCACGATGTGATTCAGACTTCACCATAAGAGCTTATTCAATATGAAACGAACTACTTGGCTTCTTAATAATTTTTATTTCTAGACAAGCAATTGACACCTCATCCATAATAAACGTTTTCTTTCCAATTAAAAACGTAATCACCAATGTCTCATATGATTTTGATAGGGATGCCAATAAAATAATAGTTGCATCTTCCTCCTCACTATTGACCTTTATACTCAATAAATCAGTTATACACTTATTAAATTTATTTATATGAATATAAATTCCTTCATTCATTTTCAAACTCATATAATTGTTCGCCACAAAAAAAAATATATATATATATTGAGTTTTGTCAACCCACTTAAGTTTACTTTTGTAATGGATTTTAGTTGTTATGAATTTCTAAGACACCTACTCCATTGGAAATTAAATTATCCATTGCTTATACATGTAATTTTTTTATCAACAGTAATTGCAATAGTAAATATATTTTGACAAAAGAGTATTATTGTGATGGGTTTAAATCATTGCAAATCGACTGATACACTTTGTTATAAAAGTAATTTATCCATAAAAAAGAAATGACCTTTCCCAAACAATTTTCTTATGTAAAACCATACATTTATAGAGTTCTATAGGCTAATCCTAAATAATAAGCTTCCTATGGTGAGTGTGCTAGTGTGTATAGTTACACATTGGATAGGGCCTATGTTGAGTCATGACTTAAGACTATCAAGTAGTCGTGATTTCCTTATGTTGCTTCATTGTGTTGTCTCTCAACCTTGAGAGGATATTGAGCTTAAAGTTAGCAGTGACTTTGACCTACAAGTAAGATCGTAAACTGATCATATATTCCCTATGGATTAGGTCACTGTTGATGGAAACCGATAGTAATAGTTATTCTCAATAGAGGCACCATGATATCTCATAGGATTGAAACAAAGTGTCCCCTTAGATAATCCTTAGGAGGTGTGTTCATGTAAACTATGGTCAGAATAGTTCTTTAAGTGCAACTTGACATAAGTTCTTCGAGAGCTAAGATATGTTAGTTTAATACACAATAGGAGGATCTGTAACTTAAGGATAGTAAAGGTACTTTTGAATGACTGATAGCTTTGTTAGACTACGGACATCGATTCATGGAAAAACTAAATACAATCGATAGTAAGTCACAAATCCGAGCACTTAGTGTCTCGTTGTTGTTTATATAGGGTACTGGAATGTAATTGATTCTTTATAGTGGAATGTTGAATCAACTCCAAAATTGGATTCTACGGGAGCTAGTACTATCCTATGGATCTTAATGGTCCATTCTCAAACTCATATACCTTGTTGGCATGGTTTATGATGGTTAGATTGACTCTAGGTTTATTTTTAAGCATAAGGGTGTTTTGAAAATTATACAAAGTTGCATAAGGATTAATGAACAAAGTCTTTGGAATTGGCTAATTGATTAATTAGATGATTATAATAGGTTAATTACTCAATTAGGACTTGTTTTGAGATAGATTAAGTGACCCAAGCTCTTAATGGGCTCAAGTCACTTAACTTGAGTTGGAAAACCTTATAAATACCCCTTAGGGGTCTATCACTTTTTTAGAAGTGAGTCATCTTCCACCATCTAGAGAGAAAGTCATAGTCTCCATCCTCACTTTCTCTCAACCAATTGTGCACCAAGATTAAGGAAGAGCCATCAAGCAAAAGATCTTAGGTATATTCGAGACCTCCAACAACTTTTATTTTCATCTTTATTATATAGATTAGATTTGGGAATGTCCAAATCTCAAGTGATGTTTTCTAATGAACATGTTGAATCCTATTAATTTTTAAAATTACAAATTTTCTATTGTGCATAGGATTTAAAAAAGGCTAAAGAGTTTTGCATGTAGTTAATCTGATTTTGGGATATGGAATTGAGAGATCCAGGACAGGTTGATCTCTCTTTGATACCTACCTTTGCACCCTTAATGAGTAAGGTGCTACCATTACATAATTAGAATAAATGTGTCAAGTTCAAACTTTTGTTGAGCTTAAGTCAAGATACCACCCTTGCCTTCTTCATAACTTCATTTGTTTTGCAATTAGTCTCATCTTTGTGCCAGTAAGTACCTTTAGTTGAAAATGGAGTCTTGATCATCTTATCATTGTGTTTTCATAAAATACTAACATCTTGTCACATTTTTTCTAAATCTAGTCCAATAACTTCTTTATCATAGAACTCTTCATGACATTACTCCACCATCACAACTCCAACTAACACTGTCTTCCCAATCTAAGTGTATAAAATGTTTCACTTATTTATTTATTTATTTATTTATTTATTTATAGCTATCAAAACATCTTTATTAATATTTATAATATCCTTTTTTGTAGAAAAGTTATAACCCACAATGCTTGGAGCTGTCAAAGAAATCAAACTCCCTCCTCAACTTTAGAACATTCTTAACATTAGATAATGTCCTTACAACACTATCAAACAACTCCACTTTTCTAGTACCAATCCTAATGATTTTAGAGCTTGAACCAATTTCTATTAAAACATTATTAGCATTACATTCCTAATAGGTATCAAACCACTTCTTATATGGGCCCATATGAAAAAAACGTCAAGAATCTAAAATCCAAGAGTAACAAAAACTTTCAACTATAATAGAAAGAACATCACCTTACTTATCAAACTTTTTATCAACAATATTAGTAGATTTCAAAGTCTCTTGAAATTCAAGAATTTTCTTTTCTTCTAGGTGCTTATACATCCCTTTTATGGAAATAATAACCCTCTACAGCCCTCTAATAGTGTGATTGGAAATGATCAACTCTCCTATTTTAATATCTCCTTTATGATTTACTCCTATCATAATGTGATTTAAACTTCATCATAAGAGCTTGTTCGGTCTGAAACAAACTACTTACTACTTAATAATTTTTGTCTCTAAACAAGCAATTAACACCTCATCTATAGTAAGCATTGTCTTTCCAACTAAAAAGCATACTCACCAATGTCTTAGATGATCTTGGTAGGGATGCCAATAAAATAATAGTTTCTCACCAATGTTGACCTTTACACTCAACAAATGGGTTATACACTTATTAAATTTATTTATATAAATATGAACATCAGTTCTTTCATCCATATTCAACTTATATAATTGTTTTTTCAAATATAGCCTATTTGTTAAGGGATTTTGATATATCAATTTTCTCTAACTTCTCCCTTAAATGAGAAGGAGATTTCTTATTCAAAACAATATATTTTATTTTATGAGTCAAACTTAAACGAATAGTATCTACTGCTCTTGCTTCTAATTCTTCCCATTTTTCATTCATCATGTTCTCTAGTTTCTTACCTAGTAACACTTTGAGAAGTCCTTATTGCACCAAACCATCTCTAATAGTACCATGCTAGATACTAAAATTATTCTTTCCATCAAATTACTCAATATCATACATTATGTCAAACACCATCTTCAAAATAATTTTCCCATGATCTTCACAACATGACTCTTGTACCACTTGATAGGAAATCACAACACCCAAATACACTAAGAAACATAAAGTGAAATAAAAAAGTCAAAAGATTTGCATGGTTCTACATAATCACCTACATCTATGGGAAAGAGCAATCAAATTTATTAATAAAGTTAAAAAATACACAACCAGACTCTCTCAACCTATTTCTACTCAAAATCTGATACACACATTGTCTATCTTTGTTCATTTTTCGTTTACTTTTTCACTCTCTTGAAATCCTATATAAAACCACATATCTATAGAGTCGTAAACGATAAGTTTCAGAATCCTACTCAATGTTATAAGGATGATTTATCTAAACCTAAACTCTATGAATATTGACTTTCGTAAAAATAAAAAATAAAAAATTCGAGTCAAAATTACCAACACATAAGGGCCATTCTATTGATAACAAATGTTATATATTCATTTACATAGATTTTCAAATAATATAGCAAGTGTATTCTCAATTGCTTCTAAACAAAGTCTTTCTATCTCTTTTTTACTTTAGATCTTGAGTTCGTAATTAACCCAAAATAAGATATAAGTAAATGTATGTGAATATTATGTATGAATAAGAGAGATGATCCAACTTATTAATTTATAAACGACATCAACAAAGTATTGCTCATTATAAAACTCCTAATTTAATTGAGTTAATACTCCTACATTGTCTCAATTCAATCTAAATAAAAATAAGAAATAATGTAGTGTGATCATAGATTAAAATATCACAAAAAAGCATTGAAATATCAAATATTTTTAAGTATATCAACTATGACGAATATGATACGAGGAAGAGATAATTGGTGGAGAGGTGAGTTTTGGATTAATTTCACTGATTTTTTTTTCCAGGATTTCCATGTTATCACATTGGCACAACACCTAAACTCCATTTTTTAGGCATAAAAGGGAAACGGGTCATTTGTATGGCCCTCACCAAGCAGGGAACTTCATCCCTCTTAAGATATGTACTTAGGTTTCATATATACTAAATTAATTTTAGTAAATAGATTAATTTTAATTATCTTATTTTTAAATTTCATTTAACTCATTATTAAAAATATAAAAGCAATCATGGTAATTTTCTTAATAAATTAATATTTTTTTTATATCCTTTTATATAATAGATAAATAAAAGAAATATATTTTTCAAACAAAAAATAATAATTATACATATATCATAATTTCTTTTATATCTTTAAATACATTTAAACTACATAGACCATTATTTTAGTAATAAATGAAATAAATTTATTTCAAGTTCTACAAACTATTGTAATTTTTTTTAATAAAGTAACTTTAATATTTGTATTATTATTTATTTTATAATTTATTGAAGTTTTTAAAAATATTTTTATAAATTTTGATAATTTTTTTTATAAAAAAAATAGATCTTTGATTGTGACAAAGGCCATCATACCCCAAAGATTCTCCATAATTACAGCTCAATAATTAGTGTATCCTCCTTGGACTACATATTTGATCTGATTTTCATAATTTTTTTTTTTTTAATCATGATTGGTGAAAAATCATAATTTAAAAAAGAAAATTCAAATAGGTATTATATGGCCTAAAAAATTATACACTAAAACAACTTTCATTCAAAATGTAGGAAATTAAAAATTAATTAGAAAGTGTCATTTTTATCAATCATATTTTTCTCTCAAGTGGTGTTTGATATCAACATTATTCAAAGAAGTTCCGATATTAATAACTTTGATTAAACAATTATTAATTTATGACTTGAATATATAATCTACGTCATTATAGATTTTCTAAAATTCTGTATTAATATCGATCTTTCGCTTGGTCCAGCCGGCAGCTGCTAGCCCAGCATGAGATAAATATGGGTCTTTGTCCCTGCAAGTCAAGAATCCCAACTCAATGGCCAAGTATTAATTGTTGTACTTGGGGCCCACATGGACACTACCAACTTGGAGTCAAAAAGGGTAAGCTTCCAACTACCTTACATGAGCTGAAGACAAAGAGAAAAGAGTTAGAGAGGAATAAGAAAGACAAAAAGAAAAATAAGATAAAGAATGGAAACGGAAGCCTACCAAGTTGGAAATCAAACCCCATATCACTGGATTATTCAAATGCACACCCACATACATGCAAGTGGATGAGAGTTGGTGAGACAAAGCATTTGTGGTGATTATAAATACCAACCTCAAGACACAACTTTGGCCAGCCAGCTCCGAGCAAGCTCCTAAAATTTCATTTCTCTTTCCTTCTTCAAATTTGAAGCTTCGATTTCAGTAGTCATCACACACTAATCAATGGCGTCTGTGGAGGAAATTAGAAATGCTCAGCGTGCCAAGGGTCCGGCCACCATTCTAGCCATTGGCACAGCTACCCCGGACAACTGTCTGTACCAGTCTGATTTCGCTGATTACTATTTTCGGGTCACTAAGAGCGAGCACATGACCGAGCTTAAAAAGAAGTTCAACCGCATTTGTAAGTATAATCTTAACATGCATAACATACATATATTTATGTATACATATGATAAAGCTTTTAGATTCACCTAAGAGTACTGAAACATCTTTCTCGAGCTTTCTGTGTACTCTTACGTGATGAATTAAGCAGGTGCTCTTTCAATCATATGGTATAATGCCTGGGATCACATGATTAATGTAATAAAGAATAAGCTTTTATATCGTACTAAGATGAATCTTTTTACACTCACTTGAACAATGTTGATCATCTTGAACAACGAATATACATTTTACTGAATTGATTTTGTTTTGCTAGTGTGCCTTGCGCTCACACATTACTGTTGTTTAATTTATATACAGGTGACAAATCAATGATCAAGAAGCGTTACATTCATTTGACCGAGGAAATGCTTGAGGAGCACCCAAACATCGGTGCTTATATGGCTCCATCTCTTAACATACGACAAGAGATTATCACTGCTGAGGTGCCCAAACTTGGCAAGGAAGCAGCATTGAAGGCCCTTAAAGAGTGGGGTCAACCCAAGTCAAAGATCACCCATCTTGTATTTTGTACAACTTCAGGTGTAGAAATGCCTGGTGCAGATTATAAACTGGCTAATCTCCTAGGCCTTGAAACATCTGTCAGAAGAGTGATGTTGTACCATCAAGGGTGCTATGCAGGTGGAACTGTCCTTCGAACCGCTAAGGATCTTGCAGAGAATAATGCAGGAGCACGAGTTCTTGTGGTGTGCTCTGAGATCACTGTTGTTACATTTCGTGGTCCTTCCGAAGATGCTTTGGACTCTTTAGTTGGTCAAGCCCTTTTTGGTGATGGGTCTGCAGCTGTAATCATCGGATCAGATCCAGATATCTCGATTGAACGACCACTCTTTCAACTTGTTTCAGCAGCCCAAACATTTATTCCTAATTCAGCAGGTGCTATTGCAGGCAACTTACGTGAAGTGGGTCTCACCTTTCAATTGTGGCCTAATGTGCCTACTTTGATATCTGAAAACATAGAGAAGTGTTTGACTAAGGCTTTTGACCCAATTGGTATTAGTGACTGGAATTCCTTATTCTGGATTGCTCATCCGGGTGGCCCAGCTATTCTTGATGCGGTTGAAGCAAAACTCAGTTTAGATAAACAGAAACTCAAACCAACAAGACATATTCTAAGTGAATATGGGAACATGTCAAGTGCATGTGTCTTGTTTATTTTGGACGAGATGAGAAAGAAATCGCTCAAGGAAGGAAAGACAACCACAGGTGAAGGATTGGATTGGGGTGTTTTGTTTGGCTTTGGGCCAGGCTTGACCATCGAGACCGTTGTGCTACATAGCGTTCAAATGGATTCAAATTGAGTTAAATGATAGGAGAAATGATTCACGAGTCATGTCCTATTAATCAAATATAGATAGTAAAGATTTATCACCACGAAATCATCTTTACTTAGAATTTATTATTTGTTATTTATCGGTTGTTGGAGGACTTTTTCAGAGACCTCAAATTAAAATCATTGTTTATCCTTGTGTATGTTATCTTTCAATGTATGTTATCAAAATGAAAGAAGTAATGGATTTGATTTTTGTTTAGACATGCAAGTGAGAAAATTTTCCAACATATTCCTTTTCCCGTGCGGATTAAGTTTGAGTTCTGCTTGAAAACCCCATGTAAGAATTTTCTTTTCTTTCCAAAAAAATCTTATCCAACTCAAGCCTTAAAAGTGACGCGGACCATTCATTTGAAAAATATGGAAAGTTGGGTTCTAAAGTACATACAAAATTTCTTAAGGCTATGTTTGGTTCCCGGAAAATTTGAGGGAAAATGTGAGGGAAAGAAAATAGAGAGAAAAAGTGGAAGAAAAAAAAAAAAGGAAAAAAAAAAAAGATTCAAAATTAATAATTTATTTTTATATGTTTTTTCAAACTCATTTCACTTAATTTCCTCTATTGTATGAAGATTAAATAATTTTAAAATATATAAATTTTTAACTAATTTTAATTATATTTAATTTTCTTTAAAAAAATTTATAGTGAAACCAAACATGAGAAAACCATTTTTTTTTGCATTTTTTTTCTTTCCTTGGTACTTTCCGGGAACCAAACATAACCTAAGTTGATGAATTAATTTGCCGCCCCGGTCGACTGATGCTGAATTTGTCACTTTCCCCCTCCTCCCAAAAGAGCATTAAAAAACCATCTGATATAATTTCAATCAGCATGAGATCGTTGAACAAGTCTCGGCCACCATCTATGACTTTATTAGCCTTTCAGCTGCTAGTGGATTGGGAGCTGGTGAAAGTTTATGAATCCATACCTATTAAAAATTGAAGTTATTAATTATGAAATGTAAATATTCTTAACAGAAGTTTTAATTTGTCCAGCTGTGGGTCAATGGAAAAAATGATTCCCAAGCTGACCGGTTAAAACTTAATGTTTTTTATTTGAGTTAAAACTCATTATTAGAATTTTATTTTAAGCACTTAGCTTATTTAATAAAGTTAGGTTAAAATATATTTTAAATGACTAAATTAACATATTTATATTCATTAGTTGTGACTAATTTTTACCTTCATTAGTCTTAAATAGTAAAGTTGACTACAGAATCTACCTCATTGTAGATTTCCGAGCGTCCAGCCGGCAGCAGGTAGCTCAGCATGTGAAAGGTTTGGGTCTTTTATTATTGCAAGTCAAGAAGCCCCAACTCCATGGTCAAATTATAGCATTCGGGGGATATGGAAGTGGTCCTACCAACTTCGAGTCAAAGAGGGTAAGCTTCCAACCACCTTACATGGGCTAAAGACAAAAGGGTAAGCTTCCAACAACCTTACATGGGCTAAAAACAAAAAGATTAGAATTACAGAGGACGGTCAAGAAAGAAAAAATAAAGAATGCAAACCGAAGCCTACCAAGTTGGAAATGATCAAATCCCATGTCACTGCAGCATGGATTATTCAAATGCACACCATGCAAGTCCCTCCCCTTTCATGTGTCATCAAGTATCCATTGACTGGGCAGGATACCATTCAATTTCAATAGCGTCCAAGTGGATGAGAGTTGGTGAAACGCAGCATTTCTTATGATTATAAATACCAACCTCAAGACATAACTTTTGCAGCCAGCTCCAAGCACTTTGTGCTCCGAAACTTTCACTTCTCTTTCCTTCTTCAACTTTTAAGCTTCGATTTCAGCAGTCATCCTACTATCAATGGCGTCTGTGGAGGAAATTAGAAATGCTCAGCGTGCCAAGGGTCCGGCCACCGTTCTAGCCATTGGCACAGCTACCCCGGACAACTGTCTGTACCAGTCTGATTTCGCTGATTACTATTTTCGGGTCACTAAGAGCGAGCACATGACCGAGCTCAAGAAGAAGTTCAACCGCATTTGTAAGTCTAATTTTAACATCCTTTTCATACATATAATTGTGTATCCATATACTCACTTGAACAATCAAACTAGTTCCTTGAGCTAACATATTAGTATTATTAATAATTTATATACAGGTGATAAATCAATGATCAAGAAGCGTTATATTCATTTGACCGAAGAAATGCTTGAGGAGCACCCAAACATTGGTGCTTATATGGCTCCATCTCTTAACATACGTCAAGAGATTATTACTGCTGAGGTACCCAAGCTTGGTAAGGAAGCGGCATTGAAGGCTCTTAAAGAGTGGGGGCAACCCAAATCCAAGATTACCCATCTTGTATTTTGTACAACTTCTGGTGTAGAAATGCCTGGTGCCGACTATAAACTCGCTAATCTCCTAGGCCTTGAAACATCAGTCAGAAGAGTAATGTTGTACCATCAAGGGTGCTATGCAGGTGGAACTGTCCTTCGAACCGCTAAGGATCTTGCAGAGAATAATGCAGGAGCACGAGTTCTTGTGGTGTGCTCTGAGATCACTGTTGTTACATTCCGTGGGCCTTCCGAAGAGGCTTTGGACTCTTTAGTCGGCCAAGCCCTTTTTGGTGATGGGTCTGCAGCTGTGATCATTGGATCAGATCCAGATATCTCCATTGAACGACCACTCTTTCAACTCGTTTCAGCAGCCCAAACATTTATTCCTAATTCAGCAGGTGCTATTGCAGGCAACTTACGTGAAGTGGGTCTCACATTTCATTTATGGCCTAATGTGCCAACTTTGATCTCCCAAAATATAGAGAAATGTTTGACTCAGGCTTTTGACCCAATTGGTATCAGTGATTGGAATTCCTTATTTTGGATTGCTCATCCCGGTGGCCCAGCTATTCTTGATGCAGTTGAAGCAAAATTGAGTTTGGATAAACAAAAACTTAAAGCAACAAGACATGTTCTAAGTGAATATGGGAACATGTCAAGTGCTTGTGTCTTGTTTATTATGGACGAGATGAGAAAGAAATCGCTCAAGGAAGGAAAGACAACCACAGGTGAAGGATTGGATTGGGGTGTTTTGTTTGGCTTTGGGCCAGGCCTAACCATTGAGACCGTTGTGCTCCATAGCATTGGTACAGACTCAAACTAAGTGAAATGATAGGAAAAATTATTCATGAGTCATGTTTTATTAATCAAATAAAAGGTAGTACAGATGTTGGATTGTTATTTACGATTGTTGGAGGACCTCCTCAAAGACCTCAAGTTAAAATCATTGTTTATTCTTGTGTATGTTATCAAAATGAAGGAAAGATTCATACAAGAAAATTTTCGAACATGTGCCTTTTCCTGTGCTGATTTTGTTTGTGTTGTGCTTGAAAACCAAGATGTATGATATTTCTTTTCTTTTTCCCAAAAAATATTATCCAACTCACGAGCTGAAAGAAGTGATCGACAGCTGATTTGAAACATATGTAAAATGGGTGGAAACTAGGAGGGGTCTACAGTTCATATAAGTTAAATAAGATAGCCACCACTGCTGCACTATCACCCTTACCTGAACATGTTGTGAGAAAAATATTACCTTTCATAAGTCTTATTAGACAGAGACATATGCAAGACTAATTCTATATTCAGAATACAAAAATCCAACAATTATTTAAAAAAAAATTTCCAAGCAAACAAATAAATTTCAGAATGCAAAAATCCAACAACTTCTTGATTAGAAAATATATATATGTATTCATTCAAATTTTGCTTCAAAATTAAGGCTAAAAACATAATTTTATCTAAACTTCAGCTAAAAACATTTTGTTTATTAATTAATACCTATACCGAATTTAAATAAAAATAATGCCGTAATTAAAGAAATGTGTGGTTATTATTGAATTCTCCTTCTCATCAGTTTAAAATCAACACAAAAATTCTTAAAGTTAATGAATTAATTTCCTTAAAAAGACGCTGTTACTTTCCCCCTCCACCAAGAAGAGCATTCAAAATCATCATGAGATCATTGAACAAGTCTCCGCCGCCATCAACAATCCGCCCTTATTATAACACAACTTATAAACACGTTTCAGAAGTGGACCCATGTAAGAGGAGTGGATAACTTAGCAACAGTTTCCAAGTGTGACGTCTGTGGTCTGAGTAGGTTGGTGAGTGGGGTTTTTTTAGATCACGTGGATTGATTTGATTGGTTGGCTTGCATTAGAAGCATAAGGAGGACGTGGAATCTGGTTCATGCCGGCTCCTGCCGTACCCTTGTGGGTCAAGAGAATATCTCTAAAGATTTATTTTATTTGGAATTAGGAATTTATTTTTATTTTTTAAATAAAATTTAAAAATAAAAGAATAAAAGATTTCCTGTGGTATGGCTATGGGTGCAGGTGAGACTTCGGGATAATTTTGTGACTGTAAATTAGATCTAGATTTTTAACAAAAAGAGTGAATTGAATTTTAGAGCTTCCATTGAATTAGCTAAATGGTAGTAAAATTAATATTTTTCTTTCAATACACCTTTTTAAAAAAAAAACAATTTCTATCCTAATTATATTTAACAAATTAGAGTAAAATGCTTTAATAATGCTAAAATATATTCAATTTCCGTTTATCCTTAGTTCCATTAGATTTATGTCCTTACAATATCATCTTAAATTCTATCTTAGTTTCTTCTTAGTTCTGTTGAACTCTTGTCATTCTGATACTATCCTAGGTTCCATCTTAATCTATCCTTGGTTTTCTTAGATTCTCATCATTGCGAAACCATCCTAGGTTCTATATTAGTTTATCCTTAGGTCCTTTGCATTCTTGTCATTATGATGTCATGTTAAGTTCTATCTAAGTTTATTCTTAACTCTTTTGAAATCTTGTTATTGCAATGCAATCCTAAGTTCTATCTTAATTTGCCCTTAGTTCCTTTGTACTCCTGTCATTATGACATCATCCTAGGTTCTATCTAAGTTTATACATAACTCTTTTGGGCTCCCATCATTGTGATGTCATCCTAGATTCTATCTCAATTTATGCTTAATTCCTTTGAACACTTGTTATTGTGATGTTATCTTAGGTTTTATCTCAATTTATCCTTATTTCCTTTGGATTCCAATCATTGTGATGTCATCTTAGGTTCTATTTGTGACGCCATTCTAGGCTTTATCTTAGTTTATCCTTAGTTTCTTTAGATTTCTGTCATTGCAACTCCATCATAGGTTCTATTTAAGTTTATTATTAGCTCTTTTGGACTCTCATCATTCCCATGTCATCCTAGGTTCTATCTTGATTTGTCCTTAGTTCCTTTGGACTCCCATAATTGCGAAATCATCCTAAGTTCTATCTCAGTTTTTCCTTAGTTCCCTTGGATTCTCATCATTACAATGTCATTCTAGGTTCCACCAGCCTCCATCAATAATGACTCAATCGATAAGAATATATGACCACGTTAGGATATCACCCATAGATCAAAGCCTCTTATTGATTTTGTCACATACTCAATATCCTCTTATGGTTGAGAATCCATGCAATATAGTAGGTTGGTGAATCATGACAATTAATAGTCATACGTCATGATTTACAGTAAGTCTTGTCAAGTGTGCATCATATAAAATAGTGCAATCACTATGGGAAACTCATTTCAACAGCCAAAACAAACCATCCCTCAAATTAGGAGGTAGTGTTAGGATTGAACCCTTAAAAGCAAGACATGATGTAATAAAGTTAGACTTAACTATCCTCTTACTATCTCTTTTGCGTATTAACATTGATTTGAAAATTAATTTAGCTCATGTCTTTTACATTGTACATGCCTTGAGTGTATTAAGAGTTACATAAAAGATGTAAATCACGAGTTCCATGTGAGTAGATAAATTGTCCAGAATTGGTTCATGAATTTGGCCAATCTAATAGAGACTGTAGCATACCACCTCTTAATTGAAAGGATGACTTGTCTTTACTGTTAGGATGAGTTTTCCATGGTAAGTGCATTAGTGTATGTAATGTATATTAGGTAGGACTTATGGTCATTTATGACATAAGGTTATCAATTGTCATGATTTACCAAACTACTATATTGCATGGACTCTTAACCTTGAGAGGTTATTAAACTTGTACCAAAATCAATAGTATGTTTTAACCAGTGAGTGAGGTCCTAAAGTAGTCATATATCCTTATATATGGGATTACTATTGATAAAGGTTGGTGACAACAAAAATATTTCTCAATATAGGTACCATGATATCTCATGGGATTATGATGGTATGTCTCATTGGGTGATCCAAAGGACATATAATCATGAAATCTATGGCGTGATAGTAATTTCTTAAGTCTAATTTGTCATATACTCTATTTGAGCTAAAGTATGTCATTTGATCACTTGGATAGGTAATTTTGATTAGTGATAGAACTACCTTTATAGATTATGGACACCGATTCATGAGAAATCTGTATGTAGTAGATAGTAAGTCATGGACCTAGGCTTTGTCTCATTGTTATTTACATAAGGTACTAGAGTACAATTGAATCTTTTTAGTGGACTATTGAATAAACTTTATAATTGAATTTTGAGGAAACCAGTACTCTTATGGGTCTCAATGGTTCCCGTTTTGAGCTCATATACCATGGTGGTACAATTTATAAAAGTTGGATTGACTCTAAGTTCATTCTTATGCATAATGTCGTTTTGATAATTACATAAGGTTGAATAAGGAACAGTGAACAAGGTATTTGGATTTGGCTAATTGATTAATTAGATGACCATGTGTTTTTAATTAAGTAATTAAAACCTATTTTGGGTTAGATTAAGTGACCTAAACCTTGCTGAGTTCAAATCACTTAGACCTAGTAGGTTCCTTATAAATACCCCATTAGGCATTAAGGTTTCCATCACTTTCTTGGGAAAAGCCGCCTTCCACTTCCAAAGAGAGAGAAAGAGTGTCATAATTTTTTCTCTTCTAAAGCCCATAGTTTAGAGTGTCAAGATTATGGTTTGAGTCATTATATGAAAGATCTTGGGTATACTAGACCTTCAGCCATGTTCTTCACCACTAAGAATTGATCTGGGAATATCTAGATCCAAGTATAAGCACTATATTTCTAGATATTTATTTTAATTTGATTTTTATAGCCATATATTTCTATTATGATAGATTTAGAGAAACCTATGATAGTTTGCATGCACCCTACAAGATCCAAGGATAAGAAATGGAGAAATACGGATATTCTCAATAAGTAGTGTACTACGATCTCTATTAAATTGTCTAAATCCATGAATTGACTGTGGACAACTTATCTACTTACAAGAAACTAATAACTTGTATCCTCTATGTAACTCTTAATGCACCCAAGTCATGTATAATATAAAATATATGAGTGAATGTTTAAATCAATGTTAATGCATAAAAAGGATAACCTAGGGATAGTGACGTCTAACTTTGTTACACTATGCTTTGCTTTTAGAGGCTTAATCTCAACAAGTGAATCATGACAACTGATAATTTTACATCATGATTCACCGTAAGTCTTATCTAATGTGCATTACATACAATAGTGCACTCACCATGGGAAAACCATCCCGATGACTAAGACAAGTCATCCCCTTAATTAGAAGGTAGTGTATTACAGTCTCAAATAGATTACCCAAATCTATGAACCAATTATTGACAACTCATCAATTTACAAGGAACCCATGATTTGGATCTTCATTGTAACTCTTAATGCACCCAAGTCATGTACAATGTAAGTGACGTGGGCATGCATGCTCAAATTAATAACCAATTAATGAAAATGAGATAATAAATGGGAGACTAAGAAACATAGATAAAAAAATTTATAAATGAATCTCAATATATTACATTATATCATGTTTTCTAGGACTCAATCCTAACAATGAAAGGGGAAAATGTGAAATATTTATACACCTTGATTGAGAAGACGATTTTAGGTGAAGCTATGAGGGTGAAGTCACACCATAAAAATTATTTTCCTAGTGCTAAAGAAGTTTTCAAAGTAGAAAAGTGCAATAAGATGATCAAGACTCCATTTTCAGCTAAGAGAACTTGTTGGCATAAGGATCATACTAATTGCAAAAGGAATAAAGTTATCGAAAAGAAAAAAATAGTTTCTCGAGTCTAGTTTGATGAGAATTTGAACTTGATACATGTTTATTCTCATTAATTATGTAAGATTGAGAGAATTTGAGTCAAGGTTGAGGTTTTTGAAAGTTTAATCGAATAACTTATTCTTTATTTTTAGGAGAGTCAGTATTTATAGAGTTTGTATTATAGTAAATTACCTTTTTAAGTTTGACTAGGATTAGAAAACTATTGATTTAGGTTTAAACCATAAGGGTTTATAAATATGTGGTTTTACATATGATTTCAAAGAGAGTGAAGAAAATTAACATTAAGTTAAGGGAGTTAGAAAAAAAGTGCATTAGGTTTTGGTTAAAGAGAGGTTGAGAGAGTTTGAGTTTGTATTTTATGAGGTTTATTAATAAATTTAATCTCTCTATGTAGTGGATGTGGGTAATTAGGTTGAACTAGGTAAATCTTTTCTCTTCTCTAATTTATTTTATTTTACCAACTTCATTTGGATCAAACGAAAGGAATACAACAAGGAAACCTCATTTTCTTGATGTTTATGAATAGATTTTTACACCAATTTGATATTAAAATGGTTTCCTTTCGAATGTTGGTTAAATCCATCATTTTTTGTATGAATCACAAAGCTTATTGAGTTAGTATATGAGCCCATTTTTTCCCCACGAACCAAATTCAAGAAGAAATAACACAATTGGTTTTAGGCTATGAGGAAGCCCTTGGGCCTAATGGGTGTAAAACTTGCAAAAATCATTTGATGAGACAATGGGCAAACTAGCAATAAATATATCTCAAGTTGATGGTTCTACTCATAAGGGGGTGTAAAAGTGGGTATCAAAAAGAGATAACCTTACATGTGCATTGAGAGAATTTCAGTCAAGGTGGAGATTGTTGGAAACTTTGACTCAAGTAGATTATTTTTTAATTTTAGGAAAGTCAATATTTGTAGAGTTTATGCTTGAGTAAATTAGCCTTTTAAGTTTGGCAAGGATTCAAAAACTTATCATTTATGGTTAACTTATAAGACTTCATAAATATGTGGTTTTTTTCATAAGATTTGAATAAAAAGGTCAAAAAGAGAACAAATAGTGAAAAAAGATAGGCAAAGTTGTTTGGAAAATCACAACACCCAAATACAATAGGAAAAAAAAGGCTACAAGAAATACTTCGTACTTTTATATATAGTATATATAGATTATGATAATTTTTCTATAATATGGGCTGCCTATGAAAAAAACATTATTTGAATTATTAATTACATCTAATAATGATAGGATATAAGCATTTGTAATAAAGAAAAAATACGTAATTCAGATTCTAAAAAAATACTATTTTGTATTTATCTGAATTTTATCTATTTTTTTTAATTCAATAAATTAATAATAAAAACTTAAATTGTCATCATTTTAAAATTTTTACAGAGGATCTTTATCTAATTTAACTTTTTTTTTATGAAGATATTAAAATTATTTTAATTTCATTGTAATAATTTTTATAAAGAGGTTGTCCTATGGAAAATAGACATTATATGAATTAATTACATATAATAATAATGATAGGATATAAGCGCATATAATAGAAATGATAAGACTATTTTTGGGGAAAAAAATGTCAAAACACTTTGTATTAAAAACTTAAATTATTATCATTTTTTAAAAAAAGAGGATCTTTATTTTATCCAAGTCTTTTTTGAACATATTAAAATTATTTTAATTACATTATAATAATTTTACAAAAAGTAAATTGTTCTTAGAAAAAATAAATATTATTTGAATTAATTACATATAATAATGATATGATATAAGCACATAAAATAGAAATAATAAAGTTATTTTTGAAGAAAAAAAAAAAGTGTCAAAACACATGGTAATTATATATATTGTATGGATAAAAGGAAATTAATGTTTTATAAGGACTTTATAGTGCCTTTTTGGAATGAAAAGTTTTACGAAAATAGCCCATGGGGAATGAATTGTTATCAACTGAAAGAATGATGGAAACTCAATGACAAAATAGGTTAAATAAAAATGAGATATTTGTTGAATTACTTTTGAATAAGTAAAATGAAATGTGTTGTAATCCTGAAAAAGAGAAATAATGCATTAGGAATTGGGTTGTTGAAGTTATTTCAAATTTAGAAATCCAAATTTGAATGACTTTGATGAATTCTTCAACGTGTGAGAGAGAGAGAATCAAACGAGTTCTTAGCAAGTTAGATGACGAAATAGGTTAAATAAAAATGAGATATTTGTTAAATTACTTACTGAATAAGTTATATAACATATGATGTGATCCTGAAAAAAAAAAATAATGCATTAATTATTGGGTTGTTGAGGTTATTTCAAATTTAGAAATCCAAATTTGAATGACTTTGACGAATTCTTCAATAAGAAAGTTGGTAGCAGCTTCCCACACAAGGAAAAGTCAAATGAACAATGCATTAATTTCCAGGAGGCTGGAAAAGTCTTTATCTCTCCTTCCTATGGGTAGGTGAAGAACAGAAAAACACACAAATACATTAACACATGCACACATGTCTGAAAATCAACCCCACCAGAAAAAAAACTCACGCACACAAACTTTGACGCCAACTGATAATTCAAAGACTACCAATGGATGAGAGTTGGTGAAACACAGGTTATAAAAGCCCAACACTCACAGCGAGCTTTCTCAAGCCAACTCCAAGCACTTGTGCACACTGAGTTCTCTTTCCTTCCTCAACTTAATCTTAAGCTTTAATTTGAGTACGTAGCTGGGATCAATGGCTTCAGTCGAGGAAATTAGAAACGCTCAACGTGCCAAGGGTCCGGCCACCATCCTAGCCATTGGCACAGCTACCCCCGACCACTGTGTCTACCAGTCTGATTATGCTGATTACTATTTCAGGGTCACTAAGAGCGAGCACATGACTGAGTTGAAGAAGAAGTTCAATCGCATATGTAAGTATATTCATGCATTAATTTCTTACACGCATAACAGTTCTGTATATATGTGACTGACACTAGGTGAGGCTCACCTCCAAGTGAATGAATGTTGCAATCTTTCTAGAGTATAGCTTTTAGAAAAAATACTACAGAAAACATGAAAATCATTTTACTTCAATAACTAATATTCATTTCATCCGACTGTAATGGCTTGAAGAGCTGTTCTTTGAATCATGTCGCATTGCTAGCTATAATTAAGAATAACCTTTTATACTTGCTTCAATGTTAAATGCATGTCGATCATCTTGAACAATATTCTATATCACTTGTTGATTGGTAAAACTAATGTGTTCATGTTATTTCATTTACAGGTGACAAATCAATGATCAAGAAGCGTTATATTCATTTGACAGACGAAATGCTTGAGGAACACCCAAACATTGGGGCTTATATGGCTCCATCTCTTAACATACGCCAAGAGATTATCACTGCTGAGGTACCCAAACTTGGTAAGGAAGCGGCATTGAAGGCTCTTAAAGAGTGGGGTCAACCCAAATCAAAGATCACCCATCTTGTATTTTGTACCACCTCGGGTGTAGAAATGCCTGGTGCAGATTATAAACTCGCTAATCTCTTAGGCCTTGAAACATCCGTTAGAAGAGTGATGTTGTACCATCAAGGGTGTTATGCAGGTGGAACTGTCCTTCGAACCGCTAAGGATCTTGCAGAGAATAATGCAGGAGCACGAGTTCTTGTGGTGTGCTCTGAGATCACTGTTGTTACATTTCGTGGGCCTTCCGAAGATGCATTAGACTCTTTAGTTGGCCAAGCCCTTTTTGGTGATGGATCTGCAGCTGTAATCGTAGGATCAGATCCAGATATCTCAATTGAACGACCACTCTTCCAGCTTGTCTCAGCAGCCCAAACATTTATTCCTAATTCAGCAGGTGCCATTGCAGGAAACTTACGTGAGGTGGGACTCACCTTTCATTTGTGGCCCAATGTGCCCACTTTAATTTCTGAGAACATAGAGAAATGTTTGACTCAGGCTTTTGACCCACTTGGTATTAGCGATTGGAACTCGTTATTTTGGATTGCTCACCCAGGTGGCCCTGCAATTCTTGATGCAGTTGAAGCAAAACTCAATTTAGATAAAAAGAAACTTGAAGCAACGAGGCATGTGCTAAGTGAGTATGGAAACATGTCAAGTGCATGTGTGTTGTTTATTTTGGATGAGATGAGAAAGAAATCCCTTAAGGGGGAGAAGGCCACCACGGGTGAAGGATTGGATTGGGGAGTATTATTCGGTTTTGGACCAGGCTTGACCATTGAAACTGTTGTGTTGCATAGCATTCCTATGGTTACAAATTAAGTGAAGGAAAAGAGAATGGTCCCTTCAATGTCCTATTATACTATTTTATAATTTTTTCTAAATTTAGATTGTAATCTAGTGATTGTTAGACCCTCTTGGTGAGCTCAAATTAAACGATTGAGTTTCAAGTTCAGATTGTTTTATTATCTTGAAGATTCCTCAAACATTGTAATGTTGCGTTCATATGAACATTATTGAGAAGTAAATAAAAGAAATATTGGATTTGATAGCTCTAGTTGTCATTGAATTGGTTTCTTCTTTGCTTATATTTGATGATATATGAATGGGGAATTGTATGTGGGTAGATGTGCATTTGAATAATCCAGTGAAACATGGTCTGACGTCCAAGTTGGTAGGCTGCCGTTTTCATTCATTAGTTTATTTTTGCTTTTGTCTTTCTTCTTCCCCTATACCTGTTCTTATATTCCTCCGCTGGAAGTAGGAACTGAGAAAGTATTCAATTCGATCACGTTTCTTTGGCTTTCTCTGCTTAGGATATCGTCCTTCTATATATGTTTGAAAATAAGGGCCATAAAAGTTGTGAGTAATTTGAAGCAACCTCAGCAACTGGGTAACTACCACCGCCGGCAGAATATCCATAAAGAATTATGCTCTACTCATCTGGGAGCTTACTCTTTTGGATTCCAAGTTGGTAATGTCCATGTCGGCGCTTCCATACATGATACAAAGAGCAGTAAATTTAAAAATAGAAAATTACTTTTAAAATTTGCTAAAAAGAATAAATAAATAAAAATAAAAACATATTTTTGTCTCCAAGCTGGGAGGATCACTTTCATATGCCCCACATACCATATTATTTGACCATTGAGTTGGGATTCTTGACTTCCAAGCTAACGATTCGATATTAATACAAAATTTTATGAAATCTATAATAAAGTAGATTATATACTCAAGTCATAATAAAATATAAAAATACGACAAAATTTGTAACATTAGATAATAACGTATAAAAATTGAAACACGTTTATTTGATCTACCACTAAAATAAGATCTATATAATTTGGATGTATTTAAGAATATAAAAGAAATTATAATATATGTATAATTAATTTTTTTAAAATTTATGTCATTTTATTTATGAGCTTATATTTCTCTTAAATTTAATCAATATATAAAAGATATAAAAAAGATTAATTTATTAAAAAGATTATCATGATAGTTTTTATATTTTTAATAACCAGTTAAATGAAATTTAAAAATAAGATGATGAAAATTAATTTTATTTATTAAAATTGTATTTAAATATTTCATTTTTTTTAATATCCAACTAAGAGCATAGTTACCATTGTCTCATATTATTTTGGTAGGGATGCCGATAAAAATAATATGTTAATCTTCCTCATCAATCTCAACCTCTACACTTAATAATTGGATGATGCACTTATTAAATATATTTATATGATCCCTACCATCTATTCCTTCATCCATCTTCAATTCAAATAGTTATTTCTTCAAATATAACCTATTTGTTAGAGATTTTTGCATATAAATGTTTTCTATCTTCTCCAATGAATCAAAAGGAGATTTCTCATTCAAAACATTGTGTTTTATTTCAAGAGTTAGGCTTAAATAAATAGTACTTATCGCTTTTACTTCAATTCTTTCTATTTTAATATTTTATTTTTTTATTTGGATATATTAAAAGGTTTAGAAGACATAAAATTAGTATATGTTGGTCATTAGGCTATGTAAAAATTATCGTAAGTTATCCAATGAGTAACATATTTTTCTTGATCTCTAGAACAACTAAGTCTTTCTTAAGATCTTAGTTTCCATGTCCATTTTTAAATTTAGCATCATCAATATGGGAAATCCTCTAGGATTCTCCATTCCCAACACACACACACACAAAGGAGAAAAAATTTATCATTTGCTTCATATGGAACAACTTTGGATATCTTATTAGGATTGCTTATTGTGTGGGTTGCGGCTCCTAACTTAGCATAAAAGTTGGGATCATCTTCTTCATTTAGTGTCATAAAACCAATGCTTGAGGGATTTCTTTTGATTGATAGGAGTAATCAAATCTGTAATAACAATCCAATGTAGAGTGATTAGTCTTATTATAGATTTGGCAAATAAGTGTACCACCTAAGTTTTGAGGTTATTGCTTTTAGAGTGATTAGAAACATTTTAATTGATCTATAAAATGATATTTATAAGTAATGATTTTTGTGAGTACTTCATAACGTGAATTTAATGTTTCTAAAAATTTTGAAGTGATGCAAATTTGTTTCTTCATGTGAATTTATGCTCCATTGAAATCTTATTTTATTCAGTTATGTTTTATTCTTTTTAATTTTGAACTTCATTTGAATTCTAAAAATTAATTTTTTTTTCTTTGTAGCCTATAAAATAGTTTTTCATACTCTATTATATCTAAATTACTTAATTTTCTAAAAATTATAATTATAAGAGTATGTAGGTAATGATCAGAAGATTGTCAAAAGTATCCAATCTTAAATTTTTGAGAATTTAGAGAATTATTTAAAACTCCTTGTGACCCTAAATAATTTTAGGTTTTGGGATGCTTTGAACCTCCTTTTAACCATAGAGAATTTCAGGTTTGATTTGAACTTCCTTTATCACTAAAAAAATATAATTTAAGAAGTTGGATCAATAAGATTTAGAGCCTTATGCATGGTTGGTTTTTTATGTATTAGGTTGAAAGAGGGAGTATATTTGATACATTTTGGATTATTTCTCCACTCTTTGTTTTCTCTATAATAGGTAGGGGATTGAATTTTAGATACTTAGTAAATTATTCCTCCTTGCTTGCGTTTTTATTCTTGATTTTTTTATATTTGTCGTTTTGTTGAAAAAATATATCATTTTGTTGAAAAAAATTGATAGGTTAAACCAAAAAGTTTATTGAGTTCGTTGATTATATTTATTTAATATATATATAATAATAATTATTTTTAAAAATAAATTCCAATACACTAAAACAACTTTCATTCAAAATTTTGAAGGTTAGTTAGAAAGTGATATTTTCTATCAATCATATTTCTCTCTCAAGTGATATTCGATATCAACATTGTTCAAAGAAGTTCTGATGTAAATAACTTTGACAAACAGGTATATATTAATTTATGACTTGAATATATAATCTGCCACATTACAGATTTCCCAAATTTCTGTATTAATATCGATAATTAGCTTGGCCCAACATGATGTGGAAGATCAAGTCAAGAATCCCAACTCAATTGTCAAATATTATTGTACTTGGCAATATGAAAATGACCCTACCAGTCTGGAGTCAAAAAGGGTGAGCTTCTGCCTCCAAAAATTCAAGATTTTTTTTTTTTTTTTTTTTTTAAAAAAAACTAATTAATAACAAATATAAAAACTTTTAAAATTAATTTTCATAAAAAATAATTTTCGTAACAAATGTTCTCATTCATTAACGAATATTTATGTTCGTTAGTAATAACTAATTTTTACTTTCATTGTTGTTAAACAATAAATTTATTTATTCAACATCTATATTTATGACTTGAAATATTATAGATTTCCTAACGTTCTGTATTAATATTGATCATTGGCTTGGTCCAGCCGGCAGCAGGTAGCCCAGCACGTGAAAATTTTGGGTCTTTTGTCAAATAGTACTCGGGGGATATGAAAGTGTTGCTACCAACTTGGAGTCAAAAAGGGTATGCTTCCAACCGCCCTACGTGGGTTAAAAAGACCAAAAGAGTTTTAGAGGAAGAAGAAAGACAGAAAAATAAAATAAAGAATGAAATCCGAAGCCTACCAAGTTGGAAATCAAACCCCATGGCACTGGATTATTTAAATGCACGCCTACCTACGTGGAAGTGGATGAGAGTTGGTGAGACAGCATTTGTGGTGATTATAAATACCAACCTCAAGACACAACTTTGGTCAGCCAGCTCCAAGCACTTGTGCTCCTAAAATTTCATTCTCTTTCCTTCTTCAACTTTGAAGCTTCCATTTCAGTAGTCATCACACACTATCAATGGCGTCTGTGGAGGAAATTAGAAATGCTCAGCGTGCCAAGGGTCCGGCCACCGTTCTAGCCATTGGCACAGCTACCCCGGACAACTGTCTGTACCAGTCTGATTTCGCTGATTACTATTTTCGGGTCACTAAAAGCGAGCACATGACCGAGCTCAAGAAGAAGTTCAACCGCATTTGTAAGTAATAACATCCTTCATATACATATAATTGTGTATACATATGATTCACCTACGACCACTGAAACATCTTTTTCAAGCTTTCTGTGTACTCATTTTAAATTAGTACAATGAGCAGGTGCTCTTTCAATCATATGGTATAATGCATGGGATCACGTTATTAATTGATGTAATAAAAAATAAGCTTTTATATTGTATTAAGATGAATCTTTTTAAACTCACTTGAACAATGTTTGATCATATTGAACAATTAATGAATCTACACATTGAATTGATTTTGTTTCACTAGTGTGCCTTGAGCTTACATATTACTGTTATTTAATTTATATACAGGTGACAAATCCATGATCAAGAAGCGTTACATTCATTTGACGGAAGAAATGCTTGAGGAGCACCCAAACATTGGTGCTTATATGGCTCCATCTCTTAACATACGCCAAGAGATTATCACTGCTGAGGTACCCAAGCTTGGTAAGGAAGCAGCATTGAAAGCTCTTAAAGAGTGGGGTCAGCCCAAGTCAAAGATCACCCATCTTGTATTTTGTACCACCTCGGGTGTAGAAATGCCTGGTGCAGATTATAAACTGGCTAATCTCTTAGGTCTCGAAACATCGGTCAGAAGAGTGATGTTGTACCATCAAGGATGCTATGCAGGTGGAACTGTCCTTCGAACCGCTAAGGATCTTGCAGAGAATAATGCAGGAGCACGAGTTCTTGTGGTGTGCTCTGAGATCACTGTTGTTACATTTCGTGGTCCTTCCGAAGATGCTTTGGACTCTTTAGTTGGCCAAGCCCTTTTTGGTGATGGGTCTGCAGCTGTAATCATTGGATCAGATCCAGATATCTCCATTGAACGACCACTCTTTCAACTTGTTTCAGCAGCCCAAACATTTATTCCAAATTCAGCAGGTGCTATTGCAGGCAACTTACGTGAAGTGGGTCTCACCTTTCATTTGTGGCCTAATGTGCCTACCTTGATCTCTGAAAACATTGAGAATTGTTTGACTAAGGCTTTTGACCCAATTGGTATTAGTGATTGGAATTCCTTATTCTGGATTGCTCATCCAGGTGGCCCAGCTATTCTTGACGCAGTTGAAGCAAAACTCGGTTTAGATAAACCGAAACTCAAAGCAACAAGGCATATTCTAAGTGAATATGGGAACATGTCAAGTGCATGTGTCTTGTTTATTTTGGATGAGATGAGAAAGAAATCGCTCAAGGAAGGAAAAACGACGACAGGTGAAGGATTGGATTGGGGTGTCTTGTTTGGCTTTGGGCCAGGCCTAACCATTGAGACCGTTGTGCTCCATAGCGTTGGTACAGATTCAAACTAAGTGGAATGATGGGAAAAGTTACTCATGACTCATGTTTTATTAATCAAATAAAAGGTAGTAAAGATATTGAATTGTTATTTTACGATTGTTGGAGGACCTCCTCAAAGACCTCAAGTTAAAATCATTGTTTATTCTTGTGTATGTTATCAAAATGAAGGAAGAATATATCTGAGTTTTTGTTAAGCTTACAAGAAAATTTTCAACATATGCTGCTGATTTGAAAAATATGTAAAATGAGTGGAAACCAGGTGGGGTACTCTACAGTTCATATAAGTTAAATAAGATAGCCACCACCACAACATGGGTGACGTCTTCTGCTGCACTATCACCCTTACCTGAACATGCTGTAAGAAAAATATTACCTTTCATAAGTCCTATTAGACTGAGACATATGCGAGACTAATTCTATATTCATAATACAAAAATCCGACAATTTTTTTTAAATAAAACAAATAAACAAATAAATATTATCTTGCCTTATTGTTTTTTTATCTTATATCAACATCTTGTCACGTTCCTCTAAATCTAATCTAATAACTTCTTTAGGGTAAAACTCTTCATGGTTGCTCCATCACCATAACTCCACCTAACATTGCCCTCCCAATCAATGTTTTAAAAATGTTGCACCTTTTTCCTTTTTATAGCTATCAAAGCCCCTTTATTAATATTCATAATACTGTTCTTTGTAGAAAAAATATTAAGATAAAGGAACTAATCATTTCCAATTAGACTATTGGAGGGATGTGAAGTGTTATTATTTCCACCAAAGGGACATATCATAAGGTATTGTGATGAAATGACAAAGCAACAAGAAGAAGAAAAATGACAAAATGTTGATATAAGATAAAAAATGATAAGGTAAGATGATCAAGGCTCAATTTTCAAGTAAAGGTACTTATAGGCACAAAGATGAGACTAATTGGAAAACAAATGAAGTTATAAAAAAAATAAAGGCGATTTCTCGAGACAAGTTTAATGAGCATTTGAACTTGACATATGTTTGTTCTCATTAATTGTGTAGTGATGGCTTCCTACCCATAAGGGTGCAAAGTTAGGTATCAAGAGGAAATAAATATGGGTATAGATTGAGAGAATTTGAGTAAAGGTGGAGATTGTTGGTAATTTTGAATCAAATTATTTATTACTTATTTTTAGGAAAGTCAATATTTTTAAAGTTCATGTTTGAGTAAATTACCTTTCTAAGTTTAACTAGGATTCAGAAACTTATCCTTTAGGGTTAGCACATAGGACTCTATCAATATGTGGCTTTACGTAGTATTTCATGAGAGAAGGAAAAAATGAATGAAAAGTAAAGAGAGATAAGCAAAAAGTGTATGGGGTTTTGGGTAGAGAGGTTGATAAAGTTTGAGTCTACATTTTTTAAGTTGATTAATAAATTCAATCTTCCTCTATAATAGACATAGGCAAGTAGGTCCAACCAAGTAAATTGTTTCTCTTCTCTAAGTTATTTTATTTTTCCTATTGTATTTAGGTGTTATGATTTTTTCGATTATGAAATTTATAATAAATTTGATCTCCCTCTATAGTAGATATAGGCAATTAGGTCAAATCATGTAAATCTTTTATCTTCTCTAATTTATTTTGTTTTTCCTATTGCATTTGGGTGTTGTGATTTTCCTAACAACTTTGCCTATCTTTTTTCACTATTTGTTCTCTTTTTGACCTTTTTATTCAAATCTTATGAAAAAAACCACATATTTATGAAGTCCTATAGGTTAACCATAAATGATAAGTTTTTGAATCCTTGCCAGACTTAAAAGGCTAATTTACTCAAGCATAAACTCTACAAATATTGACTTTCCTAAAATTAAAAAATAAATGACTTGAGTCAAAGTTTCCAACAATCTTCACCTTGACTGAAATTCTCTCAATCCACATGTAAGGTTATCTTTTTTTTATACCTACTTTTACACCCCCTTATAAGTAGAACCATCAACTTGAGATATATTTATTGCTAGTTTGCCCATTGTCTCATCGAATGATTTTTGCGAGTTTTAAACCCATTAGGTCCAAGGGCTTCCTCATAGCCTAAAACCAATTGTGTTATTTCTTCATGAATTTGGTTCGTGAGGAAAAAATGGGCTCATATACTTACTCAATAAGCTTTGTGATTCATACAAAAAATGATGGATTTAACCAACATTCGAAAGGAAACCGTTTTAATATCAAATTGGTGTAAAAATATATTCATAAACATCGATAAAAGGGGGTTTCCTTGTTGTATTCCTTTCATTTGATCCAAATGAAGTTGGTAAAATAAAATAAATTAGAGAAGAGAAAAGATATACCTAGTTCAACCTAATTACCTACATCCACTACATAGAGAGATTACATTTATTAATAAACCTCATAAATACAAACTCAAACTCTCTCAACCTCTCTTTAACTAAAACCTAATGCACTCTTTGTCTAACTCCCTTAACTCATTGTTAATTTTCTTCACTCTCTTTGAAATCATATGTAAAACCACATATTTATAAACCCTTATGGTTAAAACCTAAATCAATAGTTTCCTAATCCTAGTCAAACTTAAAAAGGTCATTTACTAAAATACAAACTCTATAAATATTGACTCTCCTAAAAATAAAGAATAAGTTATTTGATTGAACTTTCAAAAACCTCAACCTTGACTCAAATTCTCTCAGCCTTACATAATTAATGAGAATAAACATGTATCAAGTTCAAATTCTCATCAAACTAGACTCGAGAAACTATTTTTCTCTTTTTGATAACTTTATTCCTTTTGCAATTAGTATGATCCTTACGCCAACAAGTGCTCTTAGCTGAAAAATGGAGTCTTTATCATCTTATTGCACTTTTCTACTTTGAAAACTTCTTTAGCAGTAGGAAAATAATTTTTATGGTGTGACTTCACCCTCATAGCTTCACCTAAAATTGTCTTCTCAATCAAGGTGTATAAATATTTCACATTTTTCCCTTTCATTGTTAGGATTGAGTCATAGAAAACATGATATGATGTAATAGACTGAGATTCATTTATAATTTTTTTTATCTATGTTTCTTGGTTTCCCATTTATTATCCCATTTTCATTAATTGGTTATTAATTTGAGCATGCACACCCACATCACTTACAGTGTACATGGCTTGGGTGCATTAGGAGTTACATAGAAGATCCAAATCATGGGTTCCTTGTAAAGTGATGAGTTGTCCACAATTGGTTCATATATTTGGGCAATCCATTTGAGATTGTAATACACTACCTCCTAATTAAGGGGATGACTTGTCTTGGTCATTGGGATGGTTTTCCTATGGTGAGTGTATTATTGTATATAATGCACACTGGATAAGACTTAAGGTGGATCATGATGTAAAATTATCAGTTGTCATGATTCACTTGTTGAGATTAAGCCTCTAAAAGCAAAACATAGTGTAACAAAGTTAGACTTCATTATCCATAGGTTATTTTTTTTATGCATTAACATTGATTTAAACATTCAATTCATATGTTTTATATTATATATGACTTGGGTGCATTAGGAGTTACATAGAGGATATAAGTCATTGGTTTCTTGTAAGTAGATAAGCTGTCCACAGTCAATTCATGGATTTAAACAATTTAATAGAGATTGTAGTACACTACTTGTTGGGAATATCCATATTTCTCCATTTCTTATCCTTAGATCTTGTAGGGTGCATACAAACTATCATAGGTTTCTCTAAATCTATCATAATAGAAACATATGGCTATAAAAATCATATTAAAATAAATATCTAGAGATATAGTACTTATACTTGGATCTAGATATTCCTAGATCAATTTTTAGTGGTGAAGAACATGGCTAAAGGTCTCGTACATTCAAGATCTTTCATATGATGACTCGAACCATAATCTTGACACTCTAAACTATGGGCTTTGGAAGAGAAAAAATTATGACACTCTTTTTCTTTCTTTGGAGATGGAAGACGACTCTTCCCAAAAAACTGATGGAAACCTTAATGCCTAATGGGGTATTTATAGGAAACCTACTAGGTTTAAGTGATTTGAACTCAACAAAGTTTAGGTCACTTAATCTAGCCCAAAATAGGTTTTAATTACTTATATGGTCATCTAATTAATCAATTAGTCAAATCTAAAGACCTTGTTCACTGTTCCCTATTCAACCTTATGTAATTATCAAAATGACATTATGCATAAGAATGAACCTAGAGCCAATTCAACCCTCATAAACTGTGTCACCATGATATATGAGCTCAAAGCGGGGACCATTGAGACCCATAGGAGTACTAGTTCCCTCAAAATTCAATTCTAAAGTTTATTCAATATTCCACTAAAAAGAATTAACTGCACTCTAGTACCTTATGTAAATAACAATGAGACAAAGCTTAGGTCCATGACCTACTATCTACTACATACAGACTTCTCATGAACCGGTGTTCATAATCTATAAAGGTAGTTATCTCACTAATCAAGATTACCTATCCAATTCTTGAGTTACAAATTTCACTTATTATGTGATCAAATGACATACTTTAGCTCATAAAGAGTATATGACAAATTCCACTTAAGAAATTACTATAACGCCATAGATTTCATGATCACATGTCCTTTAGATCACCTAAGGAGACATACCATCTTAATCCCATGAGATATCATGGTACCTATATTGAGAAATATATTTGTTGTCACCAACCTTCATCAATAGTAACCCAGTATATAAGGATATATGACTACTTTAAGACCTCACTCATTGGTCAAAACATACCATTGATTGTGATACAAGTTCAATATCCTCTCAAGGTTAAGAGTCTATGCAATATAATAGTTTGGTAAATTATGACAATTGATTATGACTATTGATAACCTTATGTCATAAATGACCATAAGTCCTATCCAATATGCATTACATACACTAGTGCACTCACCATGGAAAACTCATCATAACAGCAAAGACAAGTCATCCCTCCAATTAGGAGGTTGTGTGCTACAATTTCTAATCAAGAAGTTGTTGGATTTTTGCATTCTAAAATTTATTTGTTTGTTTGGAATTTTTTTATAAAAAAAAATAATTGTTGGATTTTTGTATTATGAATATAGAATTAGTCTTGCATATGTCTCTGTCTAGTAAGACTATTGAAAGGTAATATTTTTCTCACAACATGTTCAGGTAAGGGTGATAGTACAGCAGTGGACGTCACCCATACTGCGGTGGTGGCTATCTTATTTAACTTATATGAACTGTAGACCCCTCCTAGTTTCCACCCATTTTACATATGTTTCGAATCAGCTGTCGATCACTTCTTTCAGCTCGTGAGTTGGATAAGATTTTTTGGGAAAAAGAAAAGAAATATCATACATCTTGGTTTTCAAGCACAACACAAACTAAATCAGCACAGGAAAAGGCACATGTTCGAAAAATTTCTTGTATGAATCTTTCCTTCATTTTGATAACATACACAAGAATAAACGATGATTTTAAATTGAGGTCTTTACTACCTTTTATTTGATTAATAAAACATGACTCATGAATAATTTTTCCTATCATTTCACTTAGTTTGAGTCTGAACCAATGCTATGGAGCACAACGGTCTCAATGGTTAGGCCTGGCCCAAAGCCAAACAAAACACCCCAATCCAATCCTTCACCTGTGGTTGTCTTTCCTTCCTTGAGCGATTTCTTTCTCATCTCGTCCAAAATAAACAAGACACATGCACTTGACATGTTCCCATATTCACTTAGAATATGCCTTGTTGCTTTGAGTTTCTGTTTATCTAAACTGAGTTTTGCTTCGACCGCGTCAAGAATAGCTGGGCCACCCGGATGAGCAATCCAGAATAAGGAATTCCAGTCGCTTATACCAATTGGGTCAAAAGCCTTAGTCAAGCACTTCTCTATGTTTTCAGATATCAAAGTAGGCACATTAGGCCACAATTGAAAGGTGAGACCCACTTCACGTAAGTTGCCTGCAATAGCACCTGCTGAATTAGGAATAAATGTTTGGGCTGCTGAAACAAGTTGAAAGAGTGGTCGTTCAATGGAGATATCTGGATCTGATCCAATGATTACGGCTGCAGACCCATCACCAAAAAGGGCTTGACCAACTAAAGAGTCCAAAGCATCTTCGGAAGGACCACGAAATGTAACAACAGTGATCTCAGAGCACACCACAAGAACTCGTGCTCCTGCATTATTCTCTGCAAGATCCTTAGCGGTTCGAAGGACAGTTCCACCTGCATAGCACCCTTGATGGTATAACATCACTCTTCTGACGGATGTTTCAAGGCCTAGGAGATTAGCCAGTTTATAATCTGCACCAGGCATTTCTACACCTGAGGTGGTACAAAATACAAGATGGGTGATCTTCGACTTGGGCTGACCCCACTCTTTAAGAGCCTTCAATGCTGCTTCCTTGCCAAGCTTAGGCACCTCAGCAGTGATAATCTCTTGGCGGATGTTAAGAGATGGAGCCATATAAGCACCAATGTTTGGGTGCTCCTCAAGCATTTCTTCGGTCAAATGAATGTAACGCTTCTTGATCATTGATTTGTCACCTGTATATAAATTAAACAGCAATAATAAATGTGCTCAGGGCATTCATTGTTCAAGATGATCAACATTGTTTAAGTGAGTGTAAAAAAATTCATCTTAGTACAATATAAAAGCTTATTCTGCTCATACCATCACGCACAGATGCATTGAATTAATTTAAAATGTGTACACAGAGAGATTGAAAAAGTTGTTTCAGTACTCTTAGGTGAATCTAAAAGCTTTATCATATGTATACATAAATATATTAATGTAAAGGATGTTAAAATTATACTTACAGATGCGGTTGAACTTCTTCTTGAGCTCGGTCATGTGCTCGCTCTTAGTGACCCGAAAATAGTAATCAGCGAAATCAGACTGGTACAGACAGTTGTCCGGGGTAGCTGTGCCAATGGCTAGAATGGTGGCCGGACCCTTGGCACGCTGAGCATTTCTAATTTCCTCCACAGACGCCATTGATAGTGTGTGATGACTACTGAAATCGAAGCTTAAAAGTTGAAGAAGGAAAGAGAAGTGAAATTTTAGGAGCACTAGTGCTTGGAGCTGGTTGGCCAAAGTTGTGTCTTGAGGTTGGTATTTATATCATCTCAAAGGCTTTGCCGTCTCACCAACTCTTGTCCACTTGGATGCTATTGAATGATGTCTTCCGTGTATGAATTATGACCAAATTAAGTAGGTGAAATATTATTGAGTATGGCAGTCAGATGTACGAAAGGGACCTTGTATGCAGGTAGGTGTACCTTTGAATAATCCATGCTGCAGTGACATGGGGGGTTTGATTTCAAAGTTGGTAGGCTTCGGTTTTCATTCTTTATTTTATTTTTGTTTATAATTTTTTCTTTCTTATTCCTTTGCTCTTATATGCATCCACCGGAAAGAGGAACTGTTGTTGAAAGTATTCAATTCGATTAAGCTAATTTCTTTGGCCTTATTTGCTTAGTAAGATAGCGTCCTTGTATGTTTGAAAGTGACAAAAATGTTAGTTTTAGCTCATGTGTAAGGTTGTTGGAAGCTTACCCTTTTTGACTCCAAGTTGGTAGTGTCCATTTGCGCCCCAAATACAGCAATACTTGGCCATTGAGTTGGGATTCTTGACTTGATCTTCCACATGCTGGGCCAACTAGCTAATTATCGATGTCAATGCAGAATTGACTCCAGGTTTGGTAGGATCACTTTTATATCCCCCGAGTACTATAATTTGACCATTGAGTTGGGCTTCTTGACTTGCAGGGACAAAGACACATATCTATCACATGCTGGGCAAGCAGCTGCCGGCTGGACCAAGCTAAAGATCGATATTAATACAGAATATTAGGAAATCTATAATGAGGTAGATTATAAATTCAAGTTATAAATTAATATATATATATATTTATCAAAGTTACTAGTATCGGAACTTCTTTGAACAATGTTGATATCAAATACCAATTGGGAGAAAAATATGATTGATAAAAATGATACTTTCCAATGAATTTTTAATTTCCTACATTTTGAATGAAAGTTGTTTTAGTGTATAATTGTTTAGGCCATATAATACCTATTTGAATTTTCTTTTTTAATTTATGAAAATCAGATCAAATATGTAGTCCAAGGAGGATACACTAATTATTGAGCTGTAATTATGGAGAATCTTTGGGGACTGATGGCCTTCGTCACAATCAAGGATCTAAATTTTTTTAAAAATTCATCAAAATAATCAAAATTTATAAAAATATAAAAAAATCCAATAAAATGAGAAAATAAATAATAATACAGGTATTAAAAGAAATATTATACTATGACAATAATATGTAGAACTTGAAACAAATTTATTTCATTTATTACTAAAATGATGATCTATGAGTTTAAATGTATTTAACGATATAAAAGAAATTATGATATATGTATAATTATTAATTTTTATTTAAAAAAAATATTTCTTTTATTTAACTACTATATAAAAAGATATAAAAAAAATACTAATTTAATAAGAAAATTACCATGATAGCTTTTATATTTCCAATACTGAGTTAAATGAAATTTGAAGATACGAGAATTAAAATTAATTTATTTACTAATATTAAATTAGTATATATGAAACCTATGTACATATGTTAATAGGGATGAAGTTCCCCGCTTGGTGCCCAGATGCCCCCTTTATCTTTTGTGCCTTAAAAATGGAGTTTAGGTGATGTGCCAATATGGTAAATTTAAAAAAAAAAAAAAAATCAGTGAAATTAATCCAAAACTCACCTTTTCACCAATTATCTCTTCCTCATATCATATCAGTCATATTTCAATGATTTTTGTTTTTTTTTTTTGTGATATTTTAATCTATGATCACACTACATTATTTCTTATTGATATTTAGATTGGATTGAGACAATGTAGTAGTATTAACTTCATTAGATTAGAAGTTTTATAATGAGTGATACTTTGTTGATATTGTTTATAAATTAATAAGTTGGATCATCTCTCTTATTCATACATAATATTCACATACAATTACCTATATCTTATTTTGGGTTAATTAAGAACTCGAGATCTAAAGTAAAAAATGTATAAGAAGGTTTCATAGGAGATAGAATTTGTTTAGAAGCATTTGAGAATACACTTGCTATATTATTTGGAAATCTATGTCAATGAATTATAAAATTTGTTATCAATAGAATGGGTCTTATGTGTTGGTAATTTTGACTCTATATATATATATTTTATGACAGTCAATATTTGTAAAGTTTAGGTTTGGATAAATTATTCTTTTACTATTGACTAGGATTAGGAAACTTATCATTTAAGGTTAACCTACATGACTTCATAAATATGTGGTTTTACATAGGGTTTCAAGAGAGAGTGAAAAAGTAAATGAAGAATGAATAGAGATAAACAACGGGTGTATCAAGTTTTTGGTAGAGAGAGGTTAAGAGAGTCTGATTGTGTATTTTTTAACTTTATTAATAAATATGATTCCTCTTTCCCATGGACGTAGGCACATATGTAGAATCACACAAATCTTTTTCCTTTTCCATTTCATTTTATGTTTCTTGTTGTGTTTGAGTGTTACGATTTTCTAATAAGTCATATGTGAGTCATTTTGTGAAGATCATGGGAAAGTTATTTAGAAGATGGTGCTTGAAATAATATATGATATTGAGCACTCTAATGGAAAAAATAATTTCAATATCTAGCATAGTACTATTAGAGATGAGGTTTGGTGCAACAAGGACTTCTAAAAGCATTACTAGGTAAGAAACTAGAGAACATGATGAATGAGAATGGGAAGAATTAGAAGTAAGAGCAATAGATACTATTTGTTTAAGTTTGATTCATAAAATAAAATATATTGTTTTGAATAAGAAATCTCCTTCTCATTTAAGGGAAAAGTTAGAGAAAATTGATATATCAAAATCCCTTAACAAATGGGCTATATTTGAAGAAACAATTATATGAGTTGAAGATTGATGAAGGAACTGATGTTCATATTTATATAAATAAATTTAATAAGTGTATGACCCATTTATTGAGTGTAAAGGTCAACATTGATGAGAAACTATTATTTTATTGGCATCCCCACCAAAATCAAATGAGAAATCGATAAGTGTGTTTTTAGTTGAAAAGACAACGTTTACCATGGATGAGGTGTCAACTGCTTGTTTAGAGACAAAAATTATTAAACAAGTAAGTAGTTTGTCTCATGCAAAACAAGCTCATATGATGAAGTTTGAATCATATTGTGGTATGAGTAAATCATGAAAGAAATATTAAGATAGAAGAGTTAATCATTTCCAATCACACTATTAGAGGGATGTGGAGTGTTATTATTTCCATAAAAGGGATGTATCATGAGATACTGTGAAGAAATGACAAAGCACTTAGAAGAAAAGAAAAATCTTGAATTTCAAGAGACTTTCAAATCAACTAATATTGTTGATGAAAAGTTTGCTAAGTAAGGTGATGTTCTTTCTATTATAGTTGATGAAAATTTCTCTAACTCTTGGATTTTAGATTCCTAATGTTCATTTCATATGGGCCCATATAAGAAGTGGTTTGATACCTATTAGGAATGTAATGCTAGTATTGTTTCAATAGGAAATAGTTCAAGCTCTAAAACCATTGGGATTGGTACTAGGAAAGTGAAGATGTTTGATGGACTTGAAAAAACATTGAATAATGTTAAGCATGTTATAAAGTTGAAGAAGAGTTTAATTTCTTTGAGAGCTCCAAGCATTGTGGATTATAACTTTTCTACAAAGAATAATATTATAAATATTAATAAAGGTGTTTTCATAGCTTTAAAAAAAGAGAAGATGAAACATTTTGTACACTTAGATTAGGAAGACAATGTTTGGTGGTGTTGTGATGGGAGAGTAATGTCATGAAGACTTTTGTGATAAAGAAGTAATCAGAGTAGATTAAAAAAAAAAAAAAAAAAAAGTGACAAGATGTTAGTATTATATGAAAACACAACGACAAGATGATCAAGACTATTTTGTCAACTAAAAGTACTTATTGGAACAAATATGAGGCTAATTTCAAAACAAATGAAGTTATGAATAAGACAAGGGTGGTTTCTCGAGTCAAGTTCAACAAGAGTTTGAACTTGACACATGTTTATTCTCATTGTGTAGTGGTAGCAACCTATTCATTAGGGGTGCAAAGGTAAGTATCAAGGAGAAATAAACCTGTACGGATACTTGGATTTCTCAATTCCCCATCCCAGAATCAAGTTAGGTGCATGCAAAACTTCTTAGGCTTTTCTAAATCCTATGCACAGTAGAAAATTGCAATTTTAAAAATTAATAGGATTCAAAATGTTCATTAGAAAACATTACTTGAGATTTGGATGTTCCCAAATCTAGTCCATGCAATCAAGATAAAGATAGAAGTTATTGGAGGTCTCAAATATACTTAAGATATTCCATTTTATGGCTCTTCCTTGATCTTGGCGCACAACTAGTGGGGAGGTAGGGAGGATGGAGGTTGTGACTTTCTCTCTCTAGATGGTGGAAGACGACTCACTTCTAGAAAAGTGATGGAAACCTATAAAGGGTATTTATAAGGTTCTTCAATTGAGTTTAAGTGACTTGAGCTCACTAAGCACTTGGGTCACTTAATTTAGCCCAAAACAGGACATAATTGATTAATTAACCTAATAGGGTCATCTAATTAATCAATTAGCTCGATCGAAAGACTTGTTCACTAACCTTTATGCAACCTTGCGTAATTTTGAAAACATCCTTATACATAAAAATGAACCTAGAGTCAATCCAACCCTTATAGACCATGCCAACAAGGTATATGAGCTTGAGAAAGGATCATTGGGACCCATAGGATAGTATGACTCCCTCATAATCTAATTATGTAGTTGATTCAACATCCCAATATAGAGAATCAACTGCACTTCAATACCCTATGTAAATAATAAGAAGATATTAAGTGCTCAGGTCCATGACTTGCTATCGATTGCATTCAATCTTCCCATGAACTGGTGTCCATAGTGTAACAAAGTGAAAGCTATCAGCCTTTCAAAAGTACCTTTACTATCCTTGAGTTACAAATTCTCCTATTGTGTGTTCACTAACATATATATCTTAGCTCTCTAAAAGCTTATGTCAAGTTCCACTTAAGAAACTACTATGACTATAATTTACATGAACACATCTCCTTAGGATCATCCAAAAAGACACTCTATCTCAATCCCATGAGATATCATAGTGACTCTATTGAGAATAACTATTGCTACCAATTTTCATTAACAGTGACATAATCCATAAGGAATATATGATCAACTTACAATCTTATTCGTAGGTTAAAGTTACCATTAACTTTAAGCTCAATATTCTCTAAAAGTTGAGAAACAACACAATGACGTAGTATAAAGAAGTCATGATTACTTGATAGCCTTAAGTCATAACTCACCATAAGTCATATCCAATATGCAATCATACACACTAATGCACTTACCATGAGAAGCTTATTATTTATGATTAACCTATAGGACTTTATAAATATATGGTTTTACATAAGAAAATTGTATGAGAAAGGTCATTTATTTTTTATGGATAAATTATTTTTATAACAAAGTATATTAGCCAATTTTTAATGGTTTAAATCCATCACAATAATATATTTTTGTCAATGGATATTTACTACTTCAATTACTGGTGATAAAAAATTACATGTATAAGCAATGAGTAATTCAATTTACGATGAAGTAGGTGTCTTAGAAATTTGCAACAACTTAAATCCATTACAATAGTAAACTTAAGTGGGTTGGCAAAACTCAATTTTATTTATTTATTTATTTTTGTAGTGAATAATTATATGAGTTTGAAGATGAATGAAGGAATTGATATTCATATAAATAACTTTAATAAATGTATAATTTATTTATTGAGCGTAAGGATTAACATTGAGGAGGAAGATGTAACTATTATTTTATTGGCATTCCTATCAAAATCATGAGACATTGGTGACTACACTTTTAATTGAAAAGAAAATGTTTATTATGGATGAAGTCTCAACTACTCATATAACATCATCACTTTTATAGTACCAATCCTAATGATTTTAGAGCTTGAACAATTTCTTATTAAAGTTGTAGTAGCATTGCATTCCTTATAGGTATTAAACAACTCCTTATATGGGCCCATATGAAATAAACATCAAGAATCTAAAATCTAAAAGTCATAAAAATTTCATCACCTATAATAATAAAAATATTACCTTATCAAACTTTTTATCAATAATATTAATAGATTTTGAAGTTTCTTGAGATTCAAGAATTTTCTTTTCTTCTTGTTGCTTTGTCATTTCTTCACGATACCTTATGACATGTCTTTTTTTGTGGAAATAATAATAGTCCACATCCCTTTAATAGTCTTAATGGAAATGATCATTTCCTCTATCTTAATATCTTTCTTACGATTTACTCCTACCACGATGTGATTCAGACTTCACCATAAGAGCTTATTCAATATGAAACGAACTACTTGGCTTCTTAATAATTTTTATTTCTAGACAAGCAATTGACACCTCATCCATAATAAACGTTTTCTTTCCAATTACAAACGTAATCACCAATGTCTCATATGATTTTGATAGGGATGCCAATAAAATAATAGTTGCATCTTCCTCCTCACTATTGACCTTTATACTCAATAAATCAGTTATACACTTATTAAATTTATTTATATGAATATAAATTCCTTCATTCATTTTCAAACTCATATAATTGTTCGCCACAAAAAAAAAAAATATATATATATTGAGTTTTGTCAACCCACTTAAGTTTACTTTTGTAATGGATTTTAGTTGTTATGAATTTCTAAGACACCTACTCCATTGGAAATTAAATTACCCATTGCTTATACATGTAATTTTTTTATCAACAGTAATTGCAATAGTAAATATATTTTGACAAAAGAGTATTATTGTGATGGGTTTAAATCATTGCAAATCGACTGATACACTTTGTTATAAAAGTAATTTATCCATAAAAAAGAAATGACCTTTCCCAAACAATTTTCTTATGTAAAACCATACATTTATAGAGTTCTATAGGCTAATCCTAAATAATAAGCTTCCTATGGTGAGTGTGCTAGTGTGTATAGTTACACATTGGATAGGGCCTATGTTGAGTCATGACTTAAGACTATCAAGTAGTCGTGATTTCCTTATGTTGCTTCATTGTGTTGTCTCTCAACCTTGAGAGGATATTGAGCTTAAAGTTAGCAGTGACTTTGACCTACAAGTAAGATCGTAAACTGATCATATATTCCCTATGGATTAGGTCACTGTTGATGGAAACCGATAGTAATAGTTATTCTCAATAGAGGCACCATGATATCTTATAGGATTGAAACAAAGTGTCCCCTTAGATAATCCTTAGGAGGTGTGTTCATGTAAACTATAGTCAGAATAGTTCTTTAAGTGCAACTTGACATAAGTTCTTAGAGAGCTAAGATATGTTAGTTTAATACACAATAGGAGGATCTGTAACTTAAGGATAGTAAAGGTACTTTTGAATGACTGATAGCTTTGTTAGACTACGGACATCGATTCATGGAAAAACTAAATACAATCGATAGTAAGTCACAAATCCGAGCACTTAGTGTCTCGTTGTTGTTTATATAGGGCACTGGAATGTAATTGATTCTTTATAGTGGAATGTTGAATCAACTCCAAAATTGGATTCTACGGGAGCTAGTACTATCCTATGGATCTTAATGGTCCATTCTCAAACTCATATACCTTGTTGGCATGGTTTATGATGGTTAGATTGACTCTAGGTTTATTTTTAGGCATAAGGGTGTTTTGAAAATTATACAAAGTTGCATAAGGGTTAATGAACAAAGTCTTTGGAATTGGCTAATTGATTAATTAGATGATTATAATAGGTTAATTACTCAATTAGGACTTGTTTTGAGATAGATTAAGTGACCCAAGCTCTTAATGGGCTCAAGTCACTTAACTTGAGTTGGAAAACCTTATAAATACCCCTTAGGGGTCTATCACTTTTTTAGAAGTGAGTCATCTTCCACCATCTAGAGAGAAAGTCATAGTCTCCATCCTCACTTTCTCTCAACCAATTGTGCACCAAGATTAAGGAAGAGCCATCAAGCAAAAGATCTTAGGTATATTCGAGACCTCCAACAACTTTTATTTTCATCTTTATTATATAGATTAGATTTGGGAATGTCCAAATCTCAAGTGATGTTTTCTAATGAACATGTTGAATCCTATTAATTTTTAAAATTACAATTTTTCTATTGTGCATAGGATTTAAAAAAGGCTAAAGAGTTTTGCATGTAGTTAATCTGATTTTGGGATATGGAATTGAGAGATCCAGGACAGGTTGATCTCTCTTTGATACCTACCTTTGCACCCTTAATGAGTAAGGTGCTACCATTACATAATTAGAATAAATGTGTCAAGTTCAAACTTTTGTTGAGCTTAACTCAAGATACCACCCTTGCCTTCTTCATAACTTCATTTGTTTTGCAATTAGTCTCATCTTTGTGCCAGTAAGTACCTTTAGTTGAAAATGGAGTCTTGATCATCTTATCATTGTGTTTTCATAAAATACTAACATCTTGTCACATTTTTTCTAAATCTAGTCCAATAACTTCTTTATCATAGAACTCTTCATGACATTACTCCACCATCACAACTCCAACTAACACTGTCTTCCCAATCTAAGTGTATAAAATGTTTCATTTTTTTTTTTTTAATTTTTATTTATAGCTATCAAAACATCTTTATTAATATTTATAATATCCTTTTTTGTAGAAAAGTTATAACCCACAATGCTTGGAGCTGTCAAAGAAATGAAACTCCCTCCTCAACTTTAGAACATTCTTAACATTAGATAATGTCCTTACAACACTATCAAACAACTCCACTTTTCTAGTACCAATCCTAATGATTTTAGAGCTTGAACCAATTTCTATTAAAACATTATTAGCATTACATTCCTAATAGGTATCAAACCACTTCTTATATGGGCCCATATGAAAAAAACGTCAAGAATCTAAAATCCAAGAGTAACAAATACTTTCAACTATAATAGAAAGAACATCACCTTACTTATCAAACTTTTTATCAACAATATTAGTAGATTTCAAAGTCTCTTGAAATTCAAGAATTTTCTTTTCTTCTAGGTTCTTATACATCCCTTTTATGGAAATAATAACCCTCTACATCCCTCTGATAGTGTGATTGGAAATGATCAACTCTCCTATTTTAATATCTCCTTTATGATTTACTCCTATCATAATGTGATTTAAACTTCATCATAAGAGCTTGTTCGGTCTGAAACAAACTACTTACTACTTAATAATTTTTGTCTCTAAACAAGCAATTAACACCTCATCTATAGTAAGCATTGTCTTTCCAACTAAAAAGCATACTCACCAATGTCTTAGATGATCTTGGTAGGGATGCCAATAAAATAATAGTTTCTCACCAATGTTGACCTTTACACTCAACAAATGGGTTATACACTTATTAAATTTATTTATATAAATATGAACATCAGCTCTTTCATCCATATTCAACTTATATAATTGTTTTTTCAAATATAGCCTATTTGTTAAGGGATTTTGATATATCAATTTTCTCTAACTTCTCCCTTAAATGAGAAGGAGATTTCTTATTCAAAACAATATATTTTATTTTATGAGTCAAACTTAAACGAATAGTATCTACTGCTCTTGCTTCTAATTCTTCCCATTTTTCATTCATCATGTTCTCTAGTTTCTTACCTAGTAACACTTTGAGAAGTCCTTATTGCACCAAACCATCTCTAATAGTACCATGCTAGATACTAAAATTATTCTTTCCATCAAATTACTCAATATCATACATTATGTCAAACACCATCTTCAAAATAATTTTCCCATGATCTTCACAACATGACTCTTGTACCACTTGATAGGAAATCACAACACCCAAAGACACTAAGAAACATAAAGTGAAATAAAAAAGTCAAAAGATTTGCATGGTTCTACATAATCACCTACATCTATGGGAAAGAGCAATCAAATTTATTAATAAAGTTAAAAAATACACAACCAGACTCTCTCAACCTATTTCTACTCAAAATCTGATACACACATTGTCTATCTTTGTTCATTTTTCGTTTACTTTTTCACTCTCTTGAAATCCTATATAAAACCACATATCTATAGAGTCGTAAACGATAAGTTTCAGAATTCTACTCAATGTTATAAGGATGATTTATCTAAACCTAAACTCTATGAATATTGACTTTCGTAAAAATAAAAAATAAAAAATTCGAGTCAAAATTACCAACACATAAGGGCCATTCTATTGATAACAAATGTTATATATTCATTTACATAGATTTTCAAATAATATAGCAAGTGTATTCTCAATTGCTTCTAAACAAAGTCTTTCTATCTCTTTTTTACTTTAGATCTTGAGTTCGTAATTAACCCAAAATAAGATATAAGTAAATGTATGTGAATATTATGTATGAATAAGAGAGATGATCCAACTTATTAATTTATAAACGACATCAACAAAGTATTGCTCATTATAAAACTCCTAATTTAATTGAGTTAATACTCCTACATTGTCTCAATTCAATCTAAATAAAAATAAGAAATAATGTAGTGTGATCATAGATTAAAATATCACAAAAAAGCATTGAAATATCAAATATTTTTAAGTATATCAACTATGACGAATATGATACGAGGAAGAGATAATTGGTGGAGAGGTGAGTTTTGGATTAATTTCACTGATTTTTTTTCCAGGATTTCCATGTTATCACATTGGCACAACACCTAAACTCCATTTTTTAGGCATAAAAGGGAAAGGGGTCATTTGTATGGCCCTCACCAAGCAGGGAACTTCATCCCTCTTAACATATGTACTTAGGTTTCATATATGCTAATTTAATTTTAGTAAATAGATTAATTTTAATTATCTTATTTTTAAATTTCATTTAACTCATTATTAAAAATATAAAAGCAATCATGGTAATTTTCTTAAGAAATTAATATTTTTTTTATATCCTTTTATATAATAGATAAATAAAAGAAATATATTTTTCAAACAAAAAATAGTAATTATACATATATCATAATTTCTTTTATATCTTTAAATACATTTAAACCACATAGATCATTATTTTAGTAATAAATGACATAAATTTATTTCAAGTTCTGCAAACTATTGTAATTTTTTTTAATAAAGTAACTTTAATATTTGTATTATTATTTATTTTATAATTTATTGAAGTTTTTAAAAATATTTTTATAAATTTTGATATATTTTTTTTTAAAAAAAATAGATCTTTGATTGTGACAAAGGCCATCATACCCCAAAGATTCTCCATAATTACAGCTCAATAATTAGTGTATCCTCCTTGGACTACATATTTGATCTGATTTTCATAATTTTTTTTTTTTTTTTTTAATCATGATTGGTGAAAAATCATAATTTAAAAAATAAAATTCAAATAGGTATTATATGGCCTAAAAAATTGTACACTAAAACAACTTTCATTCAAAATGTAGGAAATTAAAAATTAATTAGAAAGTGTTATTTTTATCAACCATATTTTTCTCTCAAGTGGTATTTGATATCAACATTATTCAAAGAAGTTCCGATATTGATAACTTTGATTAAACAATTATTAATTTATGACTTGAATATATAATCTACGTCATTATAGATTTTCTCAAATTCTGTATTAATATCGATCTTTAGCTTGGTCCAGCCGGCAGCTGCTAGCCCAGCATGTGATAAATATGGGTCTTTGTCCCTGCAAGTCAAGAATCCCAACTCAGTGGCCAAGTATTTGTACTTGGGGCCCACATGGACACTACCAACTTGGAGTCAAAAAGGGTAAGCTTCCAACTACATTACATGAGCTGAAGACAAAGAGAAAAGAGTTATAGAGGAAGAAGAAAGACAAAAAGAAAAATAAGATAAAGAATGGAAACGGAAGCCTACCAAGTTGGAAATCAAACCCCATATCACTGGATTATTCAAATGCACACCCACATACATGCAAGTGGATGAGAGTTGGTGAGACAAAGCATTTGTGGTGATTATAAATACCAACCTCAAGACACAACTTTGGCCAGCCAGCTCCGAGCAAGCTCCTAAAATATCATTTCTCTTTCCTTCTTCAAATTTGAAGCTTCGATTTCAGTAGTCATCACACACTAATCAATGGCGTCTGTGGAGGAAATTAGAAATGCTCAGCGTGCCAAGGGTCCGGCCACCATTCTAGCCATTGGCACAGCTACCCCGGACAACTGTCTGTACCAGTCTGATTTCGCTGATTACTATTTTCGGGTCACTAAGAGCGAGCACATGACCGAGCTTAAAAAGAAGTTCAACCGCATTTGTAAGTATAATCTTAACATGCATAACATACATATATTTATGTATACATATGATAAAGCTTTTAGATTCACCTAAGAGTACTGAAACATCTTTCTCGAGCTTTCTGTGTACACTTACGTGATGAATTAAGCAGGTGCTCTTTCAATCATATGGTATAATGCCTGGGATCACATGATTAATGTAATAAAGAATAAGCTTTTATATCGTACTAAGATGAATCTTTTTACACTCACTTGAACAATGTTGATCATCTTGAACAACGAATATACATATTACTGAATTGATTTTGTTTTGCTAGTGTGCCTTGCGCTCACACATTACTGTTGTTTAATTTATATACAGGTGACAAATCAATGATCAAGAAGCGTTACATTCATTTGACCGAGGAAATGCTTGAGGAGCACCCAAACATTGGTGCTTATATGGCTCCATCTCTTAACATACGACAAGAGATTATCACTGCTGAGGTGCCCAAACTTGGCAAGGAAGCAGCATTGAAGGCCCTTAAAGAGTGGGGTCAACCCAAGTCAAAGATCACCCATCTTGTATTTTGTACAACTTCAGGTGTAGAAATGCCTGGTGCAGATTATAAACTGGCTAATCTCCTAGGCCTTGAAACATCTGTCAGAAGAGTGATGTTGTACCATCAAGGGTGCTATGCAGGTGGAACTGTCCTTCGAACCGCTAAGGATCTTGCAGAGAATAATGCAGGAGCACGAGTTCTTGTGGTGTGCTCTGAGATCACTGTTGTTACATTTCGTGGTCCTTCCGAAGATGCTTTGGACTCTTTAGTTGGTCAAGCCCTTTTTGGTGATGGGTCTGCAGCTGTAATCATCGGATCAGATCCAGATATCTCGATTGAACGACCACTCTTTCAACTTGTTTCAGCAGCCCAAACATTTATTCCTAATTCAGCAGGTGCTATTGCAGGCAACTTACGTGAAGTGGGTCTCACCTTTCAATTGTGGCCTAATGTGCCTACTTTGATATCTGAAAACATAGAGAAGTGTTTGACTAAGGCTTTTGACCCAATTGGTATTAGTGACTGGAATTCCTTATTCTGGATTGCTCATCCGGGTGGCCCAGCTATTCTTGATGCGGTTGAAGCAAAACTCAGTTTAGATAAACAGAAACTCAAACCAACAAGACATATTCTAAGTGAATATGGGAACATGTCAAGTGCATGTGTCTTGTTTATTTTGGACGATATGAGAAAGAAATCGCTCAAGGAAGGAAAGACAACCACAGGTGAAGGATTGGATTGGGGTGTTTTGTTTGGCTTTGGGCCAGGCTTGACCATCGAGACCGTTGTGCTACATAGCGTTCAAATGGATTCAAATTGAGTTAAATGATAGGAGAAGTGATTCACGAGTCATGTCCTATTAATCAAATATAGATAGTAAAGATTTATCACCACGAAATCATCTTTACTTAGAATTTATTATTTGTTATTTATCGGTTGTTGGAGGACTTTTTCAGAGACCTCAAGTTAAAATCATTGTTTATCCTTGTGTATGTTATCTTTCAATGTATGTTATCAAAATGAAAGAAGTAATGGATTTGATTTTTGTTTAGACATGCAAGTGAGAAAATTTTCCAACATATTCCTTTTCCCGTGCTGATTTAGTTTGAGTTCTGCTTGAAAACCCCATGTAAGAATTTTCTTTTCTTTCCAAAAAAATCTTATCCAACTCAAGCCTTAAAAGTGACGCGGACCATTCATTTGAAAAATATGGAAAGTTGGGTTCTAAAGTACATATAAATTAAATAAGATAGCCACCACCGAAACAAGGGTGATGTCTACTGCTACCTGAACATGCTGTAAGAAAAATATTACCTTTCATAAGTCCTATTAGATTAAGACATATACAAGACTGGTTCTATACTAACTAAACTTTCAATTATTATTCAAAATCTTATCATTTAAACCTAACTTTTTACATAAGATAACATAACTCAAAATAACCCAAAATTTTGTCCAGAAGTCACTTTTGGAGCTGAGAAGGCTCTTTTAATCAAATAACAATTTTTTTTTTTCATATTTAAAATCCTAAATAGAAATTTATTTTTCAAACAATCAAAAATAATTTAAGAATTATACTCTTTTTTTTTCTTTTTCTTTTTCTTTTTCTTTTTCCTTTTTGTGTTTTGCAGCCTGTTTTATAGTCCCAATTTTTCAGTGAAGTTTTCATACATATTTCCAGAGAACTTTGACTCATTTTACTTAAAGTGAAAAAGAGAATTATTTTACTTAAAAAACATAAATAAATATGTTTAATTATAGAAATGTGTGGATTCTCCTTCTCATAAGTTTAAAATGTAAAAATGTGTTCTACACAAAATTTCTTAAGTTGATGAATTAATTTGCCGCCCCGGTCGACTGATGCTGAATTTGTCACTTTCCCCCTCCTCCCAAAAGAGCATTAAAAAACCATCTGATATAATTTCAATCAGCATGAGATCGTTGAACAAGTCTCGGCCACCATCTATGACTTTATTAGCCTTTCAGCTGCTAGTGGATTGGGAGCTGGTGAAAGTTTATGAATCCATACCTATTAAAAATTGAAGTTATTAATTATGAAATGTAAATATTCTTAACAGAAGTTTTAATTTGTCCAGCTGTGGGTCAATGGAAAAAATGATTCCCAAGATGACCGGTTAAAACTTAATGTTTTTTATTTGAGTTAAAACTCATTATTAGAATTTTATTTTAAGCACTTAGCTTATTTAATAAAGTTAGGTTAAAATATATTTTAAATGACTAAATTAACATATTTATATTCATTAGTTGTGACTAATTTTTACCTTCATTAGTCTTAAATAGTAAAGTTGACTACAGAATCTACCTCATTGTAGATTTCCGAGCGTCCAGCCGGCAGCAGGTAGCTCAGCATGTGAAAGGTTTGGGTCTTTTATTATTGCAAGTCAAGAAGCCCCAACTCCATGGTCAAATTATAGCATTCGGGGGATATGGAAGTGGTCCTACCAACTTCGAGTCAAAGAGGGTAAGCTTCCAACCACCTTACATGGGCTAAAGACAAAAGGGTAAGCTTCCAACAACCTTACATGGGCTAAAAACAAAAAGATTAGAATTACAGAGGACGGTCAAGAAAGAAAAAATAAAGAATGCAAACCGAAGCCTACCAAGTTGGAAATGATCAAATCCCATGTCACTGCAGCATGGATTATTCAAATGCACACCTACCTACATGCAAGTCCCTCCCCTTTCATGTGTCATCAAGTATCCATTGACTGGGCAGGATACCATTCAATTTCAATAGCGTCCAAGTGGATGAGAGTTGGTGAAACGCAGCATTTCTTATGATTATAAATACCAACCTCAAGACACAACTTTTGCAGCCAGCTCCAAGCACTTTGTGCTCCGAAACTTTCACTTCTCTTTCCTTCTTCAACTTTTAAGCTTCGATTTCAGCAGTCATCCTACTATCAATGGCGTCTGTGGAGGAAATTAGAAATGCTCAGCGTGCCAAGGGTCCGGCCACCGTTCTAGCCATTGGCACAGCTACCCCGGACAACTGTCTGTACCAGTCTGATTTCGCTGATTACTATTTTCGGGTCACTAAGAGCGAGCACATGACCGAGCTCAAGAAGAAGTTCAACCGCATTTGTAAGTCTAATTTTAACATCCTTTTCATACATATAATTGTGTATCCATATACTCACTTGAACAATCAAACTAGTTCCTTGAGCTAACATATTAGTATTATTAATAATTTATATACAGGTGATAAATCAATGATCAAGAAGCGTTATATTCATTTGACCGAAGAAATGCTTGAGGAGCACCCAAACATTGGTGCTTATATGGCTCCATCTCTTAACATACGTCAAGAGATTATTACTGCTGAGGTACCCAAGCTTGGTAAGGAAGCGGCATTGAAGGCTCTTAAAGAGTGGGGGCAACCCAAATCCAAGATTACCCATCTTGTATTTTGTACAACTTCGGGTGTAGAAATGCCTGGTGCCGACTATAAACTCGCTAATCTCCTAGGCCTTGAAACATCAGTCAGAAGAGTGATGTTGTACCATCAAGGGTGCTATGCAGGTGGAACTGTCCTTCGAACCGCTAAGGATCTTGCAGAGAATAATGCAGGAGCACGAGTTCTTGTGGTGTGCTCTGAGATCACTGTTGTTACATTCCGTGGGCCTTCCGAAGAGGCTTTGGACTCTTTAGTCGGCCAAGCCCTTTTTGGTGATGGGTCTGCAGCTGTGATCATTGGATCAGATCCAGATATCTCCATTGAACGACCACTCTTTCAACTTGTTTCAGCAGCCCAAACATTTATTCCTAATTCAGCAGGTGCTATTGCAGGCAACTTACGTGAAGTGGGTCTCACATTTCATTTATGGCCTAATGTGCCAACTTTGATCTCCCAAAATATAGAGAAATGTTTGACTCAGGCTTTTGACCCAATTGGTATCAGTGATTGGAATTCCTTATTTTGGATTGCTCATCCAGGTGGCCCAGCTATTCTTGATGCAGTTGAAGCAAAATTGAGTTTGGATAAACAAAAACTTAAAGCAACAAGACATGTTCTAAGTGAATATGGGAACATGTCAAGTGCTTGTGTCTTGTTTATTATGGACGAGATGAGAAAGAAATCGCTCAAGGAAGGAAAGACAACCACAGGTGAAGGATTGGATTGGGGTGTTTTGTTTGGCTTTGGGCCAGGCCTAACCATTGAGACCGTTGTGCTCCACAGCATTGGTACAGACTCGAACTAAGTGAAATGATAGGAAAAATTATTCATGAGTCATGTTTTATTAATCAAATAAAAGGTAGTACAGATGTTGGATTGTTATTTACGATTGTTGGAGGACCTCCTCAAAGACCTCAAGTTAAAATCATTGTTTATTCTTGTGTATGTTATCAAAATGAAGGAAAGATTCATACAAGAAAATTTTCGAACATGTGCCTTTTCCTGTGCTCATTTCGTTTGCGTTGTGCTTGAAAACCAAGATGTATGATATTTCTTTTCTTTTTCCCAAAAAATATTATCCAACTCACGAGCTGAAAGAAGTGATCGACAGCTGATTTGAAACATATGTAAAATGGGTGGAAACTAGGAGGGGTCTACAGTTCATATAAGTTAAATAAGATAGCCACCACTGCAGTATGGGTGACGTCCACTGCTGCACTATCACCCTTACCTGAACATGTTGTGAGAAAAATATTACCTTTCATAAGTCTTATTAGACAGAGACATATGCAAGACTAATTCTATATTCAGAATACAAAAATCCAACAATTATTTAAAAAAAAAATTTCCAAGCAAACAAATAAATTTCAGAATGCAAAAATCCAACAACTTCTTGATTAGAAAATATATATATGTATTCATTCAAATTTTGCTTCAAAATTAAGGCTAAAAACATAATTTTATCTAAACTTCAGCTAAAAACATTTTGTTTATTAATTAATACCTATACCGAATTTAAATAAAAATAATGCCGTAATTAAAGAAATGTGTGGTTATTATTGAATTCTCCTTCTCATAAGTTTAAAGTTAATGAATTAATTTCCTTAAAAAGACGTTGTTACTTTCCCCCTCCACCAAGAAGAGCATTCAAAATCATCATGAGATCATTGAACAAGTCTCCGCCGCCATCAACAATCCGCCCTTATTATAACACAACTTATAAACACGTTTCAGAAGTGGACCCATGTAAGAGGAGTGGATAACTTAGCAACACTTTCCAAGTGTGACGTCTGTGGTCTGAGTAGGTTGGTGAGTGGGGTTCTTTTAGATCACGTGGATTGATTTGATTGGTTGGCTTGCATTATAAGCATAAGGAGGACGTGGAATCTGGTTCATGCCGGCTCCTGCCGTACCCTTGTGGGTCAAGAGAATATCTCTAAAGATTTATTTTATTTGGAATTAGGAATTTATTTTTATTTTTTAAATAAAATTTAAAAATAAAAGAATAAAAGATTTCCTGTGGTATGGCTATGGGTGCAGGTGAGACTTCGGGATAATTTTGTGACTGTAAATTAGATCTAGATTTTTAACAAAAAGAGTGAATTGAATTTTAGAGCTTCCATTGAATTAGCTAAATGGTAGTAAAATTAATATTTTTCTTTCAATACACCTTTTTAAAAAAAAAACAATTTCTATACTAATTATATTTAAAAAATTAGAGTAAAATGCTTTAATAATGCTAAAATATATTCAATTTCCGTTTATCCTTAGTTCCATTAGATTTATGTCCTTACAATATCATCTTAAATTCTATCTTAGTTTCTTCTTAGTTCTGTTGAACTCTTGTCATTTTGATACTATCCTAGGTTCCATCTTAATCTATCCTTTGTTTTCTTAGATTCTCATCATTGCGAAACCATCCTAGGTTCTATATTAGTTTATCCTTAGGTCCTTTGCATTCTTGTCATTATGATGTCATGTTAAGTTCTATCTAAGTTTATTCTTAACTCTTTTGAAATCTTGTTATTGCAATGCAATCCTAATTTCTATCTTAATTTGCCCTTAGTTCCTTTGTACTCCTGTCATTATGACATCATCCTAGGTTCTATCTAAGTTTATACATAACTCTTTTGGGCTCCCATCATTGTGATGTCATCCTAGATTCTATCTCAATTTATGCTTAATTCCTTTGAACACTTGTTATTGTGATGTTATCTTAGGTTTTATCTCAATTTATCCTTATTTCCTTTGGATTCCAATCATTGTGATGTCATCTTAGGTTCTATTTGTGACGCCATTCTAGGCTTTATCTTAGTTTATCCTTAGTTTCTTTAGATTTCTGTCATTACAACTCCATCATAGGTCCTATTTAAGTTTATTATTAGCTCTTTTGGACTCTCATCATTCCCATGTCATCCTAAGTTCTATCTTGATTTGTCCTTAGTTCCTTTAGACTCCCATAATTGCGAAATCATCCTAAGTTCTATCTCAGTTTTTCCTTAGTTCCCTTGGATTCTCATCATTACAATGCCATTCTAGGTTCCACCAGCCTCCATCAATAATGACTCAATCCATAAGAATATATGACCACTTTAGGATATCACCCATAGATCAAAGCCTCTTATTGATTTTGTCACATACTCAATATCCTCTTATGGTTGAGAATCCATGCAATATAATAAGTTGGTGAATCATGACAATTAATAGTCATACGTCATGATTTACAGTAAGTCTTGTCAAGTGTGCATCATATAAAATAGTGCAATCACAGTGGGAAACTCATTTCAACAACCAAAACAAACCATCCCTCAAATTAGGAGGTAATGTTAGGATTGAACCCTTAAAAGCAAGATATGATGTAATAAAGTTAGACTTAACTATCCTCTTACTATCTCTTTCGCGTATTAACATTGATTTGAAAATTAATTTAGCTCATGTCTTTTACATTGTACATGCCTTGAGTGTATTAAGAGTTACATAAAAGATGTAAATCACGAGTTTCGTGTGAGTAGATAAATTGTCCAGAATTGGTTCATGAATTTGGCCAATCTAATAGAGACTGTAGCATACCACCTCTTAATTGAAAGGATGACTTGTCTTTGCTGTTAGGATGAGTTTTCCATGGTGAGTGCATTAGTGTATGTAATGCATATTAGGTAGGACTTATGGTCATTTATGACATAAGGTTATCAATTGTCATGATTTACCAAACTACTATATTACATGGACTCTTAACCTTGAGAGGTTATTAAACTTGTACCAAAATCAATAGTATGTTTTGACTAGTGAGTGAGGTCCTAAAGTAGTCATATATCCTTATATATGGGATTACTATTGATAAAGGTTGGTGACAACAAAAATATTTCTCAATATAGGTACCATGATATCTCATGAGATTATGATGGTATGTCTCATTGGGTGATCCAAAGGACATATAATCATGAAATCTATGGCATGATAGTAATTTCTTAAGTCTAATTTGTCATATACTCTATTTGAGCTAAAGTATGTCATTTGATCACTTGGATAGGTAATTTTGATTAGTGATAGAACTACCTTTATAGATTATGGACACCGATTCATGAGAAATCTGTATGTAGTAGAGAGTAAGTCATGGACCTAGGCTTTGTCTCATTGTTATTTACATAAGGTACTAGAGTACAGTTGAATCTTTTTAGTGGACTATTGAATAAACTTTATAATTGAATTTTGAGGAAACCAGTACTCTTATGGGTCTGAATGGTTCCCGTTTTGAGCTCATATACCATGGTGGTACAATTTATAAAAGTTGGATTGACTCTAAGTTCATTCTTATGCATAATGTCGTTTTGATAATTACATAAGGTTGAATAAGGAACAGTGAACAAGGTATTTGGATTTGGCTAATTGATTAATTAGATGACCATGTGTTTTTAATTAAGTAATTAAAACCTATTTTGGGTTAGATTAAGTGACCTAAACCTTGCTGAGTTCAAATCATTTAGACCTAGTAGGTTCCTTATAAATACCCCATTAGGCGTTAAGGTTTCCATCACTTTCTTGGGAAAAGCCGCCTTCCACTTCCAAAGAGAGAGAAAGAGTGTCATAATTTTTTCTCTTCTAAAGCCCATAGTTTAGAGTGTCAAGATTATGGTTTGAGTCATTATATGAAAGATCTTGGGTATACGAGACCTTCAGCCATGTTCTTCACCACTAAGAATTGATCTGGGAATATCTAGATCCAAGTATAAGCACTATATTTCTAGATATTTATTTTAATTTGATTTTTATAGCCATATATTTCTATTATGATAGATTTAGAGAAACTTATGATAGTTTGCATGCACCCTACAAGATCCAAGGATAAGAAATGGAGAAATACGGATATTCCCAATAAGTAGTGTACTACGATCTCTATTAAATTGTCTAAATCCATGAATTGACTGTGGACAACTTATCTACTTACAAGAAACTAATAACTTGTATCCTCTATGTAACTCTTAATGCACCCAAGTCATGTATAATATAAAATATATGAGTGAATGTTTAAATCAATGTTAATGCATAAAAAGGATAACCTAGGGATAGTGACGTCTAACTTTGTTACACTATGCTTTGCTTTTAGAGGCTTAATCTCAACAAGTGAATCATGACAACTGATAATTTTACATCCACCGTAAGTCTTATCTAATGTGCATTATATACAATAGTGCACTCACCATGGGAAAACCATCCCGATGACTAAGACAAGTCATCCCCTTAATTAGAAGGTAGTGTATTACAGTCTCAAATAGATTACCCAAATCTATGAACCAATTATTGACAACTCATCAATTTACAAGGAACCCATGATTTGGATCTTCATTGTAACTCTTAATGCACCCAAGTCATGTACAATGTAAGTGACGTGGGCATGCATGCTCAAATTAATAACCAATTAATGAAAATGAGATAATAAATGGGAGACTAAGAAACATAGATAAAAAAATTTATAAATGAATCTCAATATATTACATTATATCATGTTTTCTAGGACTCAATCCTAACAATGAAAGGGGAAAATGTGAAATATTTATACACCTTGATTGAGAAGACGATTTTAGGTGAAGCTATGAGGGTGAAGTCACACCATAAAAATTATTTTCCTAGTGCTAAAGAAGTTTTCAAAGTAGAAAAGTGCTATAAGATGATCAAGACTTCATTTTCAGCTAAGAGAACTTGTTGGCATAAGGATCATACTAATTGCAAAAGGAATAAAGTTATCGAAAAGAGAAAAATAGTTTCTCAAGTCTAGTTTGATGAGAATTTGAACTTGATACATGTTTATTCTCATTAATTATGTAAGATTGAGAGAATTTGAGTCAAGGTTGAGGTTTTTGAAAGTTTAATCGAATAACTTATTCTTTATTTTTAAGAGAGTCAGTATTTATAGAGTTTGTATTATAGTAAATTACCTTTTTAAGTTTGACTAGGATTAGAAAACTATTGATTTAGGTTTAAACCATAAGGGTTTATAAATATGTGGTTTTACATATGATTTCAAAGAGAGTGAAGAAAATTAACATTAAGTTAAGGGAGTTCGAAAAAAAGTGCATTAGGTTTTGGTTAAAGAGAGGTTGAGAGAGTTTGAGTTTGTATTTTATGAGGTTTATTAATAAATTTAATCTCTCTATGTAGTGGATGTGGGTAATTAGGTTGAACTAGGTAAATCTTTTCTCTTCTCTAATTTATTTTATTTTACCAACTTCATTTGGATCAAATGAAAGGAATACAACAAGTAAACCTCATTTTCTTGATGTTTATGAATAGATTTTTACACCAATTTGATATTAAAATGGTTTCCTTTCGAATGTTGGTTAAATCCATCACTTTTTGTATGAATCACAAAGCTTATTGAGTTAGTATATGAGCCCATTTTTTCCTCACGAACCAAATTCAAGAAGAAATAACACAATTGGTTTTAGGCTATGAGGAAGCCCTTGGGCCTAATGGGTGTAAAACTTGCAAAAATCATTTGATGAGACAATGGGCGAACTAGCAATAAATATATCTCAAGTTGATGGTTCTACTCATAAGGGGGTGTAAAAGTGGGTATCAAAAAGAGATAACCTTACATGTGCATTGAGAGAATTTCAGCCAATGTGGAGATTGTTGGAAACTTTGACTCAAGTCAATTATTTTTTAATTTTAGGAAAGTCAATATTTGTAGAGTTTATGCTTGAGTAAATTAGCCTTTTAAGTTTGGCAATGATTCAAAAACTTATCATTTATGGTTAACTTATAAGACTTCATAAATATGTGGTTTTTTTCATAAGATTTGAATAAAAAGGTCAAAAAGAGAACAAATAGTGAAAAAAGATAGGCAAAGTTGTTTGGAAAATCACAACACCCAAATACAATAGGAAAAAAAAGGCTACAAGAAATACTTCGTACTTTTATATCTAGTATATATAGATTATGATAATTTTTCTATAATGTGGGCTGTCTATGAAAAAAACATTATTTGAATTATTAATTACATCTAATAATGATAGGATATAAGCATTTGTAACAAAGAAATAATACGTAATTCAGATTCTAAAAAAATACTATTTTGTATTTATCTGAATTTTATCTATTTTTTTTTAATTCAATAAATTAATAATAAAAAATTAAATTGTCATCATTTTAAAATTTTTACAGAGGATCTTTATCTAATTTAACTTTTTTTTTTATGAAGATATTAAAATTATTTTAATTTCATTGTAATAATTTTTATAAAGAGGTTGTCCTATGGAAAATAGATATTATATGAATTAATTACATATAATAATAATGATAGGATATAAGCGCATATAATAGAAATGATAAGACTATTTTTGGGGAAAAAAATGTCAAAACACTTTGTATTAAAAACTTAAATTATTATCATTTTTTTTTAAAAAGAGGATCTTTATTTTATCCAAGTCTTTTTTGAACATATTAAAATTATTTTAATTACATTATAATAATTTTACAAAAAGTAAATTGTTCTTAGACAAAATAAATATTATTTGAATTAATTACATATAATAATGATATGATATAAGCACATAAAATAGAAATAATAAAGTTATTTTTGAAGAAAAAAAAAGTGTCAAAACACATGGTAATTATATATATTGTATGGATAAAAGGAAATTAATGTTTTATAAGGACTTTATAGTGCCTTTTTGGAATGAAAAGTTTTACGAAAATAGCCCATGGGGAATGAATTGTTATCAACTGAAAGAATGATGGAAACTCAATGACAAAATAGGTTAAATAAAAATGAGATATTTGTTGAATTACTTTTGAATAAGTAAAATGAAATGTGTTGTAATCCTGAAAAAGAGAAATAATGCATTAGGTATTGGGTTGTTGAAGTTATTTCAAATTTAGAAATCCAAATTTGAATGACTTTGATGAATTCTTCAATGTGTGAGAGAGAGAATCAAACGAGTTCTTAGCAAGTTAGATAACGAAATAGGTTAAATAAAAATGAGATATTTGTTAAATTATTTACTGAATAAGTTAAATAACATATGATGTGATCCTGAAAAAAAAAAATAATGCATTAATTATTGGGTTGTTGAGGTTATTTCAAATTTAGAAATCCAAATTTGAATGACTTTGACGAATTCTTCGATAAGAAAGTTGGTAGCAGCTTCCCACACAAGGAAAAGTCAAATGAACAATGCATTAATTTCCAGGAGGCTGGAAAAGTCTTTATCTCTCCTTCCTATGGGTAGGTGAAGAACAGAAAAACACACAAATACATTAACACATGCATACATGTCTGAAAATCAACCCCACCAGAAAAAAAAACTCACGCACACAAACTTTGACGCCAACTGATAATTCAAAGACTACCAATGGATGAGAGTTGGTGAAACACAGGTTATAAAAGCCCAACACTCACAGCGAGCTTTCTCAAGCCAACTCCAAGCACTTGTGCACACTGAGTTCTCTTTCCTTCCTCAACTTAATCTTAAGCTTTAATTTGAGTACGTAGCTGGGATCAATGGCTTCAGTCGAGGAAATTAGAAACGCTCAACGTGCCAAGGGTCCGGCCACCATCCTAGCCATTGGCACAGCTACCCCCGACCACTGTGTCTACCAGTCTGATTATGCTGATTACTATTTCAGGGTCACTAAGAGCGAGCACATGACTGAGTTGAAGAAGAAGTTCAATCGCATATGTAAGTATATTCATGCATTAATTTCTTACATGCATAACAGTTCTGTATATATGTGACTGACACTAGGTGAGGCTCACCTCCAAGTGAATGAATGTTGCAATCTTTCTAGAGTATAGCTTTTAGAAAAAATACTACAGAAAACATGAAAATCATTTTACTTCAATAACTAATATTCATTTCATCTGACTGTAATGGCTTGAAGAGCTGTTCTTTGAATCATGTCGCATTGCTAGCTATAATTAAGAATAACCTTTTATACTTGCTTCAATGTTAAATGCATGTCGATCATCTTGAACAATATTCTATATCACTTGTTGATTGGTAAAACTAATGTGTTCATGTTATTTCATTTACAGGTGACAAATCAATGATCAAGAAGCGTTATATTCATTTGACAGACGAAATGCTCGAGGAACACCCAAACATTGGGGCTTATATGGCTCCATCTCTTAACATACGCCAAGAGATTATCACTGCTGAGGTACCCAAACTTGGTAAGGAAGCGGCATTGAAGGCTCTTAAAGAGTGGGGTCAACCCAAATCAAAGATCACCCATCTTGTATTTTGTACCACCTCGGGTGTAGAAATGCCTGGTGCAGATTATAAACTCGCTAATCTCTTAGGCCTTGAAACATCCGTTAGAAGAGTGATGTTGTACCATCAAGGGTGTTATGCAGGTGGAACTGTCCTTCGAACCGCTAAGGATCTTGCAGAGAATAATGCAGGAGCACGAGTTCTTGTGGTGTGCTCTGAGATCACTGTTGTTACATTTCGTGGGCCTTCCGAAGATGCATTGGACTCTTTAGTTGGCCAAGCCCTTTTTGGTGATGGATCTGCAGCTGTAATCGTAGGATCAGATCCAGATATCTCAATTGAACGACCACTCTTCCAGCTTGTCTCAGCAGCCCAAACATTTATTCCTAATTCTGCAGGTGCCATTGCAGGAAACTTACGTGAGGTGGGACTCACCTTTCATTTGTGGCCCAATGTGCCCACTTTAATTTCTGAGAACATAGAGAAATGTTTGACTCAGGCTTTTGACCCACTTGGTATTAGCGATTGGAACTCGTTATTTTGGATTGCTCACCCAGGTGGCCCTGCAATTCTTGATGCCGTTGAAGCAAAACTCAATTTAGATAAAAAGAAACTTGAAGCAACGAGGCATGTGCTAAGTGAGTATGGAAACATGTCAAGTGCATGTGTGTTGTTTATTTTGGATGAGATGAGAAAGAAATCCCTTAAGGGGGAGAAGGCCACCACGGGTGAAGGATTGGATTGGGGAGTATTATTCGGTTTTGGACCAGGCTTGACCATTGAAACTGTTGTGTTGCATAGCATTCCTATGGTTACAAATTAAGTGAAGGAAAAGAGAATGGTCCCTTCAATATCCTATTATACTATTTTATAATTTTTTCTAAATTTAGATTGTAATCTAGTGATTGTTAGACCCTCTTGGTGAGCTCAAATTAAACGATTGAGTTTCAAGTTCAGATTGTTTTATTATCTTGAAGATTCCTCAAACATTGTAATGTTGCGTTCATATGAACATTATTGAGAAGTAAATAAAAGAAATATTGGATTTGATAGCTCTAGTTGTCATTGAATTGGTTTCTTCTTTGCTTATATTTGATGATATATGAATGGGGAATTGTATGTGGGTAGATGTGCATTTGAATAATCCAGTGAAACATGGTCTGACGTCCAAGTTGGTAGGCTGCCGTTTTCATTCATTAATTTATTTTTGCTTTTGTCTTTCTTCTTCCCCTATACCTGTTTGAAGTAGGAAATGAGAAAGTATTCAATTCGATCACGGTTCTTTGGCTTTCTCTGCTTAGGATATCGTCCTCCTATATATGTTTGAAAATAAGGGCCATAAAAGTTGTGAGTAATTTGAAGCAACCTCAGCAACTGGGTAACTACCACCGCCGGCAGAATATCCATAAAGAATTATGCTCTACTCATCTGGGAGCTTACTCTTTTCGACTCCAAGTTGGTAATGTCCATGTCGGCGCTTCCATACATGATACAAAGAGCAGTAAATTTAAAAATAGAAAATTACTTTTAAAATTTGCTAAAAAGAATAAATAAATAAAAATAAAAACATATTTTTGTCTCCAAGCTGGGAGGATCACTTCCATATGCCCCACATACCATATTATTTGACCATTGAGTTGGGATTCTTGACTTCCAAGCTAACGATTCGATACTAATACAAAATTTTATGAAATCTATAATAAAGTAGATTATATACTCAAGTCATAATAAAATATAAAAATACGACAAAATTTGTAACATTAGATAATAACGTATAAAAATTGAAACACGTTTATTTGATCTACCACTAAAATAAGATCTATATAATTTGGATGTATTTAAGAATATAAAAGAAATTATAATATATGTATAATTAATTTTTTTAAAATTTATGTCATTTTATTTATGAGCTTATATTTCTCTTGAATTTAATCAATATATAAAAGATATAAAAAAGATTAATTTATTAAAAAAATTATCATGATAGTTTTTATATTTTTAATAACCAGTTAAATGAAATTTAAAAATAAGATGATGAAAATTAATTTTATTTATTAAAACTGTATTTAAATATTTCATTTTTTTAAATATGCACATATTAGAAATATTTGAAGATATAAAATTAGTATATATAAAACTTATGCTCATATGTTAATAGGGATGAAGTTTTGCGCTTGGTGAGGTCATTCTAGATGCCATCGTGGTATCAGACAAATCCCAATAAATTTGGTGAAAATCAGAAAAAAACTTTTCTACCAATTATTCACTCTTTATATCATATCAGCCATAATCGATACACTAAAAAATATTTGATCTTTTGACGTATTTTCGCAATATTTTAATATATGGTTACAATAGATTAATTCTTACTTATATTCTAATTGGATTAATTAAGATTGTGTAGAGTATTAACTTAATTAAATCAAGAGTTCTATAATGAGTGATACTTCATTGATGGTTTGTATAAATAAGTTGGATCATCTCTCTTGTCCAAGCACAATACTCACTTACGTACATTTAACCATAGCTTATTTTGTTTGATTACGATATCAAAATTTAAAATGAAAAATGTATAAGAAAGTTTCATTGGAGACAAAAGGACTTCATTTAGAAGAATTTGAGAATATGCTTACTACCTTATTAGGAAATTGATATCAATGAATATATAACATTTGTGACCAATAGAGTGGGCCTTATGTGTTGGTAATTTTAACTCAGTTTTTTCTTTTTATTTTAGGGAAAGTCAATATAGCTTAGATTTGGATAAATTACTTTTTTAGGTTTAGCTATCTAGCATTAAAAAATCTTATTGCTTAGTGTTACCCTCTAGGACTCTATAGCCCTATCCTTGATGCGTGTTGTGGAGATTTTCATGGTAAGTGGACTCTGCATATCTTCCTTCCGATTGCAGCCTTGTGGAGTTTGAATGGTATGTGTGGATTCTCCTCCCAATTGCGTGTAGAGTCAATGACAGTCCCTCCAAAAGCCAATCACGTCAAAATAAAATTGAAGAAAAAGTATAAAAAAATAAATAACATAAGATAAGAAAAGAAATCATGCCATTAAAAAAAATAATAAATAAAAAATATGTCAGTTATATGTACACAAAAAAATCAAGACATCTATTTATGCTATTAAGAACATCAATCTCATGTAATATTCTATAAAATAAATAAATAAATAGTACGAGCCGAAACATAAATATAAAATTCGAATGTATATAATAAAAAGAAATCAAGATATTAAACAAAAAGCAATAAATAATAAGACAGAAATATCACACTCACACAACTAAATATTAGAAAGCCATTTCATGCAATAAAAAAATGAAAAATGGAATCAAGTAAAAGAAAACTCACTCAAGCCTAAAACTCAAAAATGAACCAAGAACCAAAAACCAAAAACCAAACCTAAGTGAACTAAGCCTAGTGAAGAGTCTAAGTGAAAACCATCCCAAAATGGTGTCTAAGTGACCCAAGTCTCTAAGACAATGTCTAGGGGAACTAAGTGGAAACACAACTAAATGAAGCCTAACCTAAGCTTGAAAGGCAACCAAGGTCACAACACAGGTCTAGATAAATCCGTCAACAAAGGATCCTTGAAGGTGGCTAAAAAAAAATAGCTATTTGAGTATCGATGGGTCACCAAGGGATGATCACAAGGCAAGAGAAAAATATTAGGGAAAACAATTAGTATCACATGTGCTAAGGGGACAAAATGGAAGGTCTATAGTTACATAATCAGTCTAAACTCAACAACTTGTAATTACTGTTCACAAAAAATTACATATATAAGCGACAAGTAATGCAATTTGCAATGGATTAGGTGTCTTAGAAATTTACAACTTAAATCCATTACAAAAGTAAACTTAAGTGGGTTGACAAAACTCAAATTTTTTGTAGTGAACAAATTATATGAGTTTGAAGATGAATGAAGGAATTGATCTTCATATAAATAAATTTAATAAGTGTATAGCCTATATATTGAGCGTAAAGGTCAACATTGATGAGGAAGTTGAAACTACTATTTTATTGGCATCCCTACCAAAATCATATAAGACATTGGTTACTACACATTTAATGGAAAAAAAATGTTTAGTATGGATGAGATGTCAAATGCTGATCTGGAAACAAAAATTATTTAGTAGCCAAATAGTTCATCTCATATCCAATAAGCTCTTATGATGAAGTCTAAATTATAATGTGGTAGGGGTAAATCATAAGGGAGATATTAAGATAGAAGAACTAATCATTTCCAATCACACTATTGGAGAGATGTGGAGTGTTACTATTTCACAAAAGGAACGTATCATAAGGTGCCGTGAAGAAATGACAAAGCACCTAGAAGAAAAGAAAATTCTTAAATCTTAAGAAACTTCAAAATCTATTAATTGATGTTATTGATGAAAAGTTTGATAAGGTAATGTTTTTTCTATTATAGTTGATGAAAATTTTTATGACTCTTTGATGTTTATTTCATATGGACCTCCATATAAGGAGTGGTCTGATATCTATAAGGCATGCAATGCTAATATAGTTTTAACGATAAATGGTTCAAGCACTACAACCATTAGGATTGGTACTACGAAAGTGAAGATTTTTTATGGTGTTGTCAAGACATTGACTAATGTTAAGCAAGTTCTAAAGTTGAGAAGGATTTTGATTTCTTTGAAAACTCTAAGCATTGGGTTTTGGGTAAAGAGAGCTTGACAAAGTTTGATTCTATATTTATAAAGTTTATTAATAAATTCGATCTCCCTCTATAATAGACTTAGGCGATTAAGTTGAACCAAGTAAATCTTTTCTTTTCTTTAATTTATTTTATTTTTCCTATGTGTATTTAGGTGTTGTGATTTTTCCATTTTGAATTTTATTATATATTTGATCTCCCTTTATAGTAGACCTAGATGATTAGGTCGACCCACGTAAATCTCTTATCTTTTCTAATTTATTTTGTTTTTCCTATTGTATTTGGGTATTGTGATTTTCCCAACAACTTTCCCTATCTCTCTTCACTTTCCATTCACTTTTCGAAATCTCTCTTGAAATCCTATGAAAAAAACCACATATTTATGAAGTCCTAAAGGCTACCCTAAATGATAAGCTCTTGAATCCTTGCCAAAATTAAAAAGCTATTTTACTTAAACATAAACTCTACAAATATTGACTTTCCTAAAATTAAAAAATAAATAATTTGAGTCAAAATTTCCAACAATATTCACCTGCCTTTACACCCCTTATGGGTAGAACCATTAGTTTGAGATGTATCCATTGCCAATTCATCCACTATCTCATTTTATGATTTTTGCGAGTTTCAGGTCCATGAGGTCCAAGGGCTTCATCATAACCTAAAACCAATTGTGCTATTCCTTCTTGAATTTCATTAATGGGCTTGCATACTTAATCGATAAGCTTTGTGATTCCTACATAAAAGGATGGATTTAAGCAATATTTGAATGGAAACCATTTTTATATTGAATTAGTGTAAAAATATATTCATAAAAACCGAGGAAATGGGGCTTCCTTGTTGTATTCCTTTTGTTTGACCCAAATGAAGTTGGTAAAATAAATTAAATTAGAGAAGAGAAAATATTTACCTAGTTTGGCCTAGTTGCCTACGTCCACTACACAAGGAGATTAAATTTATTAATAAACTTCATAAATACAAACTCAAACACCGTCAACCTCTATCTACCCAAAACCTAAGACACTCTTTGTTAACCTTTTCACTCTCTCTTGAAATTATATATAAAACCACATATTTACAAAGCCCTATGGTTTAAATCTAAATTAATAGTTTCCTAATCCTAGTCAAACTTAAAAAGGTAATTTCCTAAAGTACAAACCCTATAAATATTTGACTATCCTAAAAATAAAGAACAAATTATTTGAACCAACTTCCATAAACATCCACCTTGACTCAAATTCTCTCAATCTTGCACAATTAATGATAATAAACATGTATCAAGTTCAAATTCTTGTCAAACTAGACTCGAGAAACTTTTATATATATATATATATATATATATATATATATATATATAACTTCATTCCTTTTGCAATTAGTATCATCCTTATGCCATTGAGTACCCTTAGTTGAAAAAGGAGTCTTGATCATCTTGTTGCACTCTTCTACTTTGATAACTTCTTTATCACTAGCAAAATACTCTTCATGGTGTCGCTTCACCGAAAATTATCTTCTCAAGCAAGGTGTATAAATGTTTGACCTTTTTTTCTTTCATAGCTATCAAAGTACCTTGATTAATTCTTATTACATAGTTATTTGCTGAAAAATCATAACCCAAAGAGCCCAAAGCCCCCCCCCCCCCCCAAAGTTATACTCCTTAAATTAGGAACATGCATGCTTAACATTAGACAATATCCTCACAACACAATCAAACATCCTCACTACCATGGTGTCAATCCCAATCAATTTAGAGCTTGATTCATTATCCATTCAAATAGTACTAGCATCACATTCATTATAGATATCAAACCACTCCTTATATGGGCACATATGAAAAGAACACCAAAACCAAAAATCCAAGAGCCAACAAAAATTTCATCAACAATATTAGTAGAGTCTCATGGGATTCAAGATTTTTCCTTGTTTCTACATGCTTTGTCAATTCTTCACAGTGCCTTTTACTATGTCCTTTTCTTGGGTAGTAATAAATTTCCATATCAGTTCAGAAGTGTGATTTAGGAATGATCATCTCTCTTATCACAATATCTCTATCGCGACTTGCTCTTACCACGATGTGATTTAAAATTCATCACAAGAGCTTGTTCTGTATGAGATAAACTACTTGGCTACTTAATAATTTTTTGTCTCTAAAAGAGCAATTGATGGCTTATCCACTAGTAACGTCATCTTTCCAACTAAGAGCATAGTTACCATTGTCTCATATTATTTTGGTAGGGATGCCGATAAAAATAATATGTTAATCTTCCTCATCAATCTCAACCTCTACACTTAATAATTGGGTGATGCACTTATTAAATATATTTATATGATCCCTACCATCTATTCCTTCATCCATCTTCAATTCAAATAGTTGTTTCTTCAAATATAACCTATTTGTTAGAGATTTTTGCATATAAATGTTTTCTATCTTCTCCAATGAATCAAAATGAGATTTCTCATTCAAAACATTGTGTTTTATTTCAAGAGTCAGGCTTAAACAAATAGTACTTATCGCTTTTACTTCAATTCTTTCCATTTTAATATTTTATTTTTTTATTTGGATATATTAAAAGGTTTAGAAGACATAAAATTAGTATATGTTGGTCATTAGGCTATGTAAAAATTATCGTAAGTTATCCAATGAGTAACATATTTTTTCTTGATCTCTAGAACAACTAAGTCTTTCTTAAGATCTGAGTTTCCATGTCCATTTTTAAATTTAGCATCATCAATATGTGAAATCCTTTAGGATTCTCCATTCCCAACAGACACACACAAAGGAGAAAAAATTTATCATTTTCTTCATATGGAACAACTTTGGATATCTTATTAGGATTGCTTATTGTGTGGGTTGCGGCTCCTAACTTAGCATAGAAGTTGGGATCACCTTCTTTATTTAGTGTCATAACAACCAATGCTTGAGGGATTTCTTTTGATTGATAGGAGTAATCAAATCTGTAATAACAATCCAATGTAGAGTGATTAGTCTTATTATAGATTTGGCAAATAAGTGTACCACATGAGTTTTGAGGTTATTGCTTCTAGAGTGATTAGTAACATTTTAATTGATCTATAAAATGATATTTATAAGTAATGATTTTTGTGAGTACTTCATAACGCGAATTTAATGTTTCTAAAAATTTTGAAGTGATGCAAATTTGTTTCTTCATGTGAATTTAATGCTCCATTGAAATCTTATTTTATTCAGTTATGTTTTATTCTTTTTAATTTTGAACTTCATTTGAATTCTAAAAATTATTTTTTTTTTCTTTGTAGCCTATAAAATAGTTTTTCATACTCTATTATATCTAAATTACTTAATTTTCTAAAAATTATAATTATAAGAGTATGTAGGTAATGATCAGAAGGTTGTCAAAAGTATCCAATCTTAAATTTTTGAGAATCTAGAGAATTATTTAAAACTCCTTGTGACCCTAAATAATTTTAGGTTTTGGGATGCTTTGAACCTCCTTTTAACCATAGAGAATTTCAGGTTTGATTTGAACTACCTTTATCACTAAAGAAATATAATTTAAGAAGTTGGATCAATAAGATTTAGAGCTTTATGCATGGTTGGTTTTTGATGTATTAGGTTGAAAGAGGGAGTATATTTGATACATTTTGGATTATTTCTCCACTCTTTGTTTTCTCTATAATAGATAGGGGATTGAATTTTAGATACTTAGTAAATTATTCCTCCTTGCTTGCGTTTTTATTCTTGATTTTCTTATATTTGTCATTTTGTTGAAAAAATATGTCATTTTGTTGAAAAAAATTGATAGGTCAAACCAAAAAGTTTATTGAGTTCGTTGATTATATTTAATATATATATATATTAAATAATTATTTTTAAAAATAAATTCCAATACACTAAAACAACTTTCATTCAAAATTTGAAGGTTAGTTAGAAAGTGATATTTTCTATCAATCATATTTCTCTCTCAATTGATATTCGATATCAACATTGTTCAAAGAAGTTCTGATGTAAATAACTTTGACAAACAGGTATATATTAATTTATGACTTGAATATATAATCTGCCACATTACAGATTTCCCGAATTTCTGTATTAATATCGATAATTAGCTTGGCCCAACATGATGTGGAAGATCAAGTCAAGAATCCCAACTCAATGGTCAAATATTATTGTACTTGGCAATATGAAAAAGACCCTACCAGCCTGGAGTCAAAAAGGGTGCGCTTCTGCCTCCAAAAATTAAAGATTTTTTTTTTTTTAAAAAAAAAAACTAATTAATAACAAATATAAAAACTTTTAAAATTAATTTTCATAAAAAATAATTGTCGTAACAAATGTTCTCATTCATTAACGAATATTTATGTTCGTTAGTAGTAACTAATTTTTACTTTCATTGTTGTTAAACAATAAATTTATTTATTCAACTTCTATATTTATGACTTGAAATATTATAGATTTCCTAACGTTCTGTATTAATATTGATCATTGGCTTGGTCCAGCCGGCAGCAGGTAGCCCAGCACGTGAAAATTTTGGGTCTTTTGTCAAATAGTACTCGGGGGATATGAAAGTGATGCTACCAACTTGGAGTCAAAAAGGGTATGCTTCCAACCGCCTTACGTGGGTTAAAAAGACCAAAAGAGTTTTAGAGGAAGAAGAAAGACAGAAAAATAAAATAAAGAATGAAATCCGAAGCCTACCAAGTTGGAAATCAAACCCCATGGCACTGGATTATTTAAATGCACGCCTACCTACATGGAAGTGGATGAGAGTTGGTGAGACAGCATTTGTGGTGATTATAAATACCAACCTCAAGACACAACTTTGGTCAGCCAGCTCCAAGCACTTGTGCTCCTAAAATTTCATTCTTTTTCCTTCAACTTTGAAGCTTCCATTTCAGTAGTCATCACACACTATCAATGGCGTCTGTGGAGGAAATTAGAAATGCTCAGCGTGCCAAGGGTCCGGCCACCGTTCTAGCCATTGGCACAGCTACCCCGGACAACTGTCTGTACCAGTCTGATTTCGCTGATTACTATTTTCGGGTCACTAAAAGCGAGCACATGACCGAGCTCAAGAAGAAGTTCAACCGCATTTGTAAGTAATAACATCCTTCATATACATATAATTGTGTATACATATGATTCACCTACGACCACTGAAACATCTTTTTCAAGCTTTCTGTGTACTCATTTTAAATTAGTACAATGAGCAGGTGCTCTTTGAATCATCTGGTATAATGCATGGGATCACGTTATTAATTGATGTAATAAAAAATAAGCTTTTATATTGTATTAAGATGAATCTTTTTAAATTCACTTGAACAATGTTTGATCATATTGAACAATTAATGAATCTACACATTGAATTGATTTTGTTTCACTAGTGTGCCTTGAGCTTACATATTACTGTTATTTAATTTATATACAGGTGACAAATCCATGATCAAGAAGCGTTACATTCATTTGACGGAAGAAATGCTTGAGGAGCACCCAAACATTGGTGCTTATATGGCTCCATCTCTTAACATACGCCAAGAGATTATCACTGCTGAGGTACCCAAGCTTGGTAAGGAAGCAGCATTGAAAGCTCTTAAAGAGTGGGGTCAGCCCAAGTCAAAGATCACCCATCTTGTATTTTGTACCACCTCGGGTGTAGAAATGCCTGGTGCAGATTATAAACTGGCTAATCTCTTAGGTCTCGAAACATCGGTCAGAAGAGTGATGTTGTACCATCAAGGATGCTATGCAGGTGGAACTGTCCTTCGAACCGCTAAGGATCTTGCAGAGAATAATGCAGGAGCACGAGTTCTTGTGGTGTGCTCTGAGATCACTGTTGTTACATTTCGTGGTCCTTCCGAAGATGCTTTGGACTCTTTAGTTGGCCAAGCCCTTTTTGGTGATGGGTCTGCAGCTGTAATCATTGGATCAGATCCAGATATCTCCATTGAACGACCACTCTTTCAACTTGTTTCAGCAGCCCAAGCATTTATTCCAAATTCAGCAGGTGCTATTGCAGGCAACTTACGTGAAGTGGGTCTCACCTTTCATTTGTGGCCTAATGTGCCTACCTTGATCTCTGAAAACATTGAGAATTGTTTGAAGAAGGCTTTTGACCCAATTGGTATTAGTGATTGGAATTCCTTATTCTGGATTGCTCATCCAGGTGGCCCAGCTATTCTTGACGCAGTTGAAGCAAAACTCGGTTTAGATAAACCGAAACTCAAAGCAACAAGGAATATTCTAAGTGAATATGGGAACATGTCAAGTGCATGTGTCTTATTTATTTTGGACGAGATGAGAAAGAAATCGCTCAAGGAAGGAAAAACGACGACAGGTGAAGGATTGGATTGGGGTGTCTTGTTTGGCTTTGGGCCAGGCCTAACCATTGAGACCGTTGTGCTCCATAGCGTTGGTACAGATTCAAACTAAGTGGAATGATGGGAAAAGTTATTCATGACTCATGTTTTATTAATCAAATAAAAGGGAGTAAAGATATTGAATTGTTATTTTACGATTGTTGGAGGACCTCCTCAAAGACCTCAAGTTAAAATCATTGTTCATCCTTGTGTATGTTATCAAAATGAAGGAAGAATATATCTGAGTTTTTGTTAAGCTCACAAGAAAGTTTTCAACATATGCTGCTGATTTGAAAAATATGTAAAATGAGTGGAAACCAGGTGGGGTACTCTACAGTTCATATAAGTTAAATAAGATAGCCACCACCACAACATGGGTGACGTCTTCTGCTGCACTATCACCCTTACCTGAACATGCTGTAAGAAAAATATTACCTTTCATAAGTCCTATTAGACTGAGACATATGCGAGACCAATTCTATATTCATAATACAAAAATCCGACAATTTTTTTTAAATAAAACAAATAAACAAATAAATATTATCTTGCCTTATTGTTTTTTTATCTTATATCAACATCTTGTCATGTTCTTCTAAATCTAATCTAATAACATCTTTAGGGTAAAACTCTTCATGGTTGCTCCATCACCATAACACCACATAACATTGCCCTCCCAATCAATGTTTTAAAAATGTTGCACCTTTTTCCTTTTTATAGCTATCAAAGCCCCTTTATTAATATTCATAATACTGTTCTTTGTAGAAAAAATATTAAGATAAAGGAACTAATCATTTCCAATTAGACTATTGGAGGGATGTGAAGTGTTATTATTTCCACAAAAGGGGCATATCATAAGGTATTGTGATGAAATGACAAAGCAACAAGAAGAAGAAAAATGACAAAATGTTGATATAAGATCAAAAATGATAAGGTAAGATGATCAAGGCTCCATTTTCAAGTAAAGGTACTTATAGGCACAAAGATGAGACTAATTGGAAAACAAATGAAGTTATAAAAAAAAATAAAGGCAATTTCTTGAGACAAGTTTAATGAGCATTTGAACTTGACATATGTTTGTTCTCATTAATTGTGTAGATCAGGCTTCCTACCCATAAGGGTGCAAAGTTGGGTATCAAGAGGAAATAAATATGCGTATAGATTGAGAGAATTTGAGTAAAGGTGGAGATTGTTGGTAATTTTGAATCAAATTATTTATTACTTATTTTTAGGAAAGTCAATATTTGTAAAGTTCATGTTTGAGTAAATTACCTTTCTAAGTTTAACTAGGATTCAGAAACTTATCCTTTAGGGTTAGCATATAGGACTCTATCAATATGTGGCTTTACATAGTATTTCATGAGAGAAGGAAAAAATGAATGAAAAGTAAAGAGAGATAAGCAAAAAGTGTATGGGGTTTTGGGTGGAGAGGTTGATAAAGTTTGAGTCTACATTTTTTAAGTTTATTAATAAATTCAATCTTCATCTATAATAGACATAGGCAATTAGGTCCAACCAAGTAAATTGTTTCTCTTCTCTAAGTTATTTTATTTTTCCTATTGTATTTAGGTGTTATGATTTTTTCGATTCTGAAATTTATAATAAATTTGATCTCCTTCTATAGTAGATATAGGCAATTAGGTCAAATCATGTAAATCTCTTATCTTCTCTAATTTATTTTGTTTTTCCTATTGTATTTGGGTGTTGTGATTTTCCAAACAACTTTGCCTATCTCTTTTCACTATTTGTTCTCTTTTTGACCTTTTTATTCAAATCTTATGAAAAAAACCACATATTTATGAAGTCCTATAGGTTAACCATAAATGATAAGTTTTTGAATCCTTGCCAGACTTAAAAGGCTAATTTACTCAAGCATAAACTCTACAAATATTGACTTTCCTAAAATTAAAAAATAAATGACTTGAGTGAAAATTTCCAAGAATCTCCACCTTGACTGAAATTCTCTCAATCCACATGTAAGGTTATCTTTTTTTTATACCTACTTTTACACCCCCTTATAAGTAGAACCATCAACTTGAGATATATTTATTGCTAGTTTGCCCATTGTCTCATCAAATGATTTTTGCGAGTTTTAAACCCATTAGGTCCAAGGGCTTCCTCATAGCCTAAAACCAATTGTGTTATTTCTTCTTGAATTTGGTTCGTGAGGAAAAAATGGGCTCATATACTTACTCAATAAGCTTTGTGATTCATACAAAAAATGATGGATTTAACCAACATTCGAAAGGAAACCGTTTTAATATCAAATTGGTGTAAAAATATATTCATAAACATCGAGAAAAGGGGGTTTCCTTGTTGTATTCCTTTCGTTTGATCCAAATGAAGTTGGTAAAATAAAATAAATTAGAGAAGAGAAAAGATTTACCTAGTTCAACCTAATTACTTACATCCACTACATAAAGAGATTAAATTTATTAATAAACCTCATAAATACAAACTCAAACTCTCTCAACCTCTCTTTAACTAAAACCTAATGCACTCTTTGTCTAACTCCCTTAACTCATTGTTAATTTTCTTCACTCTCTTTGAAATCATATGTAAAACCACATATTTATAAACCCTTATGGTTAAAACCTAAATCAATAGTTTCCTAATCCTAGTCAAACTTAAAAAGGTAATTTACTAAAATACAAACTCTATAAATATAGACTCTCCTAAAAATAAAGAATAAGTTATTTGATTGAACTTTCAAAAACCTCGACCTTGACTCAAATTCTCTCAGTCTTACATAATCAATGAGAATAAACATGTATCAAGTTCAAATTCTCATCAAACTAGACTCGAGAAACTATTTTTCTCTTTGATAACTTTATTCCTTTTGCAATTAGTATGATCCTTACGCCAACAAGTGCTCTTAGCTGAAAAATGGAGTCTTGATCATCTTATTGCACTTTTCTACTTTGAAAACTTCTTTAGCAGTAGGAAAATAATTTTTATGGTGTGACTTCACCCTTATAGCTTCACCTAAAATTGTCTTCTCAATCAAGGTGTATAAATATTTCACATTTTTCCCTTTCATTGTTAGGATTGAGTCTTAGAAAACATGATATGATGTAATAGACTGAGATTCATTTATACTTTTTTTTATCTATGTTTCTTGGTTTCCCATTTATTATCCTATTTTCATTAATTGGTTATTAGTTTGAGCATGCACACCCACATCACTTACATTGTACATGGCTTGGGTGCATTAGGAGTTACATAGAAGATCCAAATCATGGGTTCCTTGTAAAGTGATGAGTTGTCCACAATTGGTTCATATATTTGGGCAATCCATTTGAGATTGTAATACACTACCTCCTAATTAAGGGGATGACTTGTCTTGGTCATTGGGATGGTTTTCCTGTGGTGAGTGTATTATTGTATATAATGCACACTGGATAAGACTTAAGGTGGATCATGATGTAAAATTATCAGTTGTCATGATTCACTTATTGAGATTAAGCCTCTAAAAGCAAAACATAGTGTAACAAAGTTAGACTTCATTATCCATAGGTTATTTTTTTTATGCATTAACATTGATTTAAACATTCAATTCATATATTTTATATTATATATGACTTGGGTGCATTAGGAGTTACATAGAGGATACAAGTCATTGGTTTCTTGTAAGTAGATAAGCTGTCCACAGTCAATTCATGGATTTAAACAATTTAATAGAGATTGTAGTACACTACTTGTTGGGAATATCCATATTTCTCCTTTTCTTATCCTTAGATCTTGTAGGGTGCATACAATCTATCATAGGTTTCTCTAAATCTATGATAATGAAATGTATGGCTATAAAAATCATATTAAAATAAATATCTAGAGAAAATGGTGAAGAACATGGATCTAAATATTCCTAGATCAATTTTTAGTGGTGAAGAACATGGCTAAAGGTCTCGTACATCCAAGATCTTTCGTATGATGACTCGAACCATAATCTTGACACTCTAAACTATGGGCTTTGGAAGAGAAAAAATTATGACACTCTTTTTCTCTTTTTGGAGGTGGAAGACGACTCTTTCCAAAAAACTGATGGAAACCTTAACGCTTAATGGGGTATTTATAGGAAACCTACTAGGTTTAAGTGATTTGAACTCAACAAAGTTTAGGTCACTTAATCTAGCCCAAAATAGGTTTTAATTACTTACATGATCATCTAATTAATCAATTAACCAAATCTAAAGACCTTGTTCACTGTTCCCTATTCAACCTTATGTAATTATTAAAATGACATTATGCATAAGAATGAACCTAAAGCCAATCCAACCCTCATAAACTGTGTCACCATGATATATGAGCTCAAAGCAGGGACCATTGAGACCCATAGGAGTACTAGTTCCCTCAAAATTCAATTCTAAAGTTTATTCAATATTCCACTAAAAAGAATTAACTGCACTCTAGTACCTTATGTAAATAACAATGAGACAAAGCTCAGTTCCATGACCTACTATCTACTACATACAGACTTCTCATGAACCGATGTTCATAATCTATAAAGGTAGTTATCTCACTAATCAAGATTACCTATCCAATTCTTGAGTTACAAATTTCACTTATTATGTGATCAAATGACATACTTTAGCTCATAAAGAGTATATGACAAATTCCACTTAAGAAATTACTATAACGCCATAGATTTCATGATCACATGTCCTTTAGATCACCTAAGGAGACATACCATCTTAATCCCATGAGATATCATGGTACCTATATTGAGAAATATATTTGTTGTCACCAACCTTCATCAATAGTAACCCAGTATATAAGGATATATGACTACTTTAGGACCTCACTCATTGGTCAAAACATACCATTGATTTTGATACAAGTTCAATATCCTCTCAAGGTTAAGAGTTTATGCAATATAGTAGTTTGGTAAATCATGACAATTGATTATGACTATTGATAATCTTATGTCATAAATGACCATAAGTCCTATCCAATATGCATTACATACACTAGTGCACTCACCATGGAAAACTCATCATTTTACATATGTTTCAAATCAGCTGTCGATCACTTCTTTCAGCTCGTGAGTTGGATAAGATTTTTTGGGAAAAAGAAAAGAAATATCATACATCTTGGTTTTCAAGCACAACACAAACAAAATCAGCACAGGAAAAGGCACATGTTCGAAAATTTTCTTGTATGAATCTTTCCTTCATTTTGATAACATACACAAGAATAAACAATGATTTTAAATTGAGGTCTTTACTACCTTTTATTTGATTAATAAAACATGACTCATGAATAATTTTTCCTATCATTTCACTTAGTTTGAGTCTGTACCAATGCTATGGAGCACAACGGTCTCAATGGTTAGGCCTGGCCCAAAGCCAAACAAAACACCCCAATCCAATCCTTCACCTGTGGTTGTCTTTCCTTCCTTGAGCGATTTCTTTCTCATCTCGTCCAAAATAAACAAGACACATGCACTTGACATGTTCCCATATTCACTTAGAATATGCCTTGTTGCTTTGAGTTTCTGTTTATCTAAACCGAGTGTTGCTTCGACCGCGTCAAGAATAGCTGGGCCACCCGGATGAGCAATCCAGAATAAGGAATTCCAGTCGCTTATACCAATTGGGTCAAAAGCCTTAGTCAAGCACTTCTCTATGTTTTCAGATATCAAAGTAGGTACATTAGGCCACAATTGAAAGGTGAGACCCACCTCACGTAAGTTGCCCGCAATAGCACCAGCTGAATTAGGAATAAATGTTTGCGCTGCTGAAACAAGTTGGAAGAGTGGTCGTTCAATCGAGATATCTGGATCTGATCCGATGATTACAGCTGCAGACCCATCACCAAAAAGGGCTTGACCAACTAAAGAGTCCAAAGCATCTTCGGAAGGACCACGAAATGTAACAACAGTGATCTCAGAGCACACCACAAGAACTCGTGCTCCTGCATTATTCTCTGCAAGATCCTTAGCGGTTCGAAGGACAGTTCCACCTGCATAGCACCCTTGATGGTACAACATCACTCTTCTGACAGATGTTTCAAGGCCTAGGAGATTAGCGAGTTTATAATCTGCACCAGGCATTTCTACACCGGAGGTGGTACAAAATACAAGATGGGTGATCTTTGACTTGGGCTGACCCCACTCTTTAAGAGCCTTCAATGCTGCTTCCTTGCCAAGCTTAGGCACCTCAGCAGTGATAATCTCTTGGCGGATGTTAAGAGATGGAGCCATATAAGCACCAATGTTTGGGTGCTCCTCAAGCATTTCTTCGGTCAAATGAATGTATCGTTTCTTGATCATTGATTTGTCACCTGTATATAAATTAAACAGCAGTAATATGTGAGCACAAGGCATTCATTGTTCAAGATGATCAACATTATTCAAGTGAGTGTAAAAAAATTCATCTTAGTACAATATAAAAGCTTATTCTGCTCATACCATCACGCACAGATGCATTGAATTAATTTAAAATGAGTACACAAAGAGATTGAAAAAGTTGTTTCAGTACTCTTAGGTGAATCTAAAAGCTTTATCATATGTATACATAAATATACGTATGTAAAGGATGTTAAAATTATACTTACAGATGCGGTTGAACTTCTTCTTGAGCTCGGTCATGTGCTCGCTCTTAGCGACCCGAAAATAGTAATCAGCGAAATCAGACTGGTACAGACAGTTGTCCGGGGTAGCTGTGCCAATGGCTAGAATGGTGGCCGGACCCTTGGCACGCTGAGCATTTCTAATTTCCTCAACAGACGCCATTGATAGTGATCACTACTCAAAAGTCGAAGAAGGAAAGAGAAGTGAAGTTTTAGGAGCACAAGTGCTTGGAGCTGGCTGGCTAAAGTTGTGTCTTGAGGTTGGTATTTATAATCACCACAAATGCTGTGTCTCACCAACTCTTATCCACTTGCATGTAGGTAGGTGTGCATTTGAATAATCCAGGGACATGAAGTTTGATTTCCAAGTTGGTAGGCTTCGGTTTTCATTATTTATTTTATTCTTCTTTCTTTCTTCTTCCTTTATAACTCTATTCCTATGTGCATCCGCTATGGTCGTTGGCCCTTTTGCTTACTAGGATAGCGTCCTTCTATGTTTGGACAGCTCATGCGTAATAGTTGGAAGCTTACCCTTTTTGACTCCAAGTTGATAATGTCCATGTGGGGCCCAAGTTGGGATTCTTGACTTGATCTTGTACATATTGGGCCAAGTAGCTAATTAGGTATATCATATATTCAAGTCGTAAATTAACAATTTATTTATTTTTATCAAAATTATTAGTATCAGAACTTCTTTGAACAATGTTGATATCAAATTAAGATTGATAAAAAATAACATTTTCTAAATTTTGAATGAATGTTGTTTTAGTGTATAATTTTTTAGGTCATATAAATCTAAGATATTGGATTTTTTTATTTTTTTTTAATTATGAGTTTTTCATTAATCATAATTTGAAAAAAAAAAATTATGAAAATCAGATCAAATATGTGCGCAGCCTACAAAAGATACACTTATTGAACAACAGTTATGGAGAACCTTTCAGGTATCATGGGAAATGCAGATAATTAGATGAAAAATTGGAAAAATTATTATTATTTTTAAAATTAATCAAAATTCATAAAAATGTTAAAAAAAACTTCAAGAAATGAGACTAACAAATAATAATACATATATTAAAGTTGTTTTATGAAAGAAAATTATACTGAAAAAAAAAATGGAGTTGAGATGTTGTGCCAATATGGTATCAAGGAAATCATGAACAAAAAAATTGATGAAATTAATTTAATCTATGGTCACAATACATTATTTCTTACTGATGTTTAGATTGGATTAAGACAATATAGAGTATTGACATAATTTGTTAGGAGTTCTATAATGAGTGATATTTTGTTGATGTTGTTTATAAATAAGTTGAATTGTCTCTCCTACTCATGCATAATATTCACATACATTTATCTATATCTTATTTTGGGTTAATTAAAATCTCAAGGTCTAAAATGAAAAATGTAGAAGAAGGCTTCATAAGAGATACTTACAAAGACTTCATTTAGAAGCATTTGAGAATACACTTGCTATATTATTTGGAAATCCATGCAAATGAATGTAGAACATGTGTTGTCAATAGAATGGGCCTTATGTGTTTGTAATTTTGGCTCAAAGTTTTTATTGTTTATGTTCACAAAAGTCAATATTCGTAAGGTTTAGGTTTGGATAAATTATCCTTTTAATATCGACTAGGATTAGGAAACTTATCATTTAGGGTTAACCTACACGACTTTATAAATATGTGGTTTTACATAGGGTTTCAAAAGAGAGTGAAAAAGTAAATGAAGAATGAATAGAGATAGACAACGAGCATATCAAGTTTTAGATAGAGAGAGGTTGAGATAGTTTGATTATGTATTTTTGAACTTTTTTAATTGATTTGATTCCTTTTTTACATGGACGTGGCGATTATGTAGAACCATGCAAATATTTTGTCTTATATATTTCATTTTATGTTTCTTGGTGTGTTTGGGCATTGTGCTTTTCTAACAAGTCTTACAAGAGTTATTTTCTGAAGATTATGGGAAAATTATTTAGAAGACGGTGTCTAACATGATATATGATGTTGAGCACTTTGATTGAAAGAATAATTTCAGTATCTAGCATAGTACTGATAGAAATGTTTTGGTGCAACAAAGACTTCTCAAAGCATTATTAGATAAAATATTAAAGAACATGATGAATGAAGAATGTAAAAAATTAAAAGTAAGAGTTGTAAGTACCATTTGTTTAAGTCTGACTCACAAAATAGAATATATTGTTATGAATAAGAAATTTGTTTCTCATTTAAGGGACAAGTTAGAGAAAATTGATATATTAAAATCCCTTGACAAATAAGCTATATTTGAAGAAATAATTATATGAGTTGAAGTTGGATGAAGGAATTGATGTTCATATTTATATAAAGAAATTTAAGAAGTGTATGACTCATTTATATATTGAGTATAAAGGTCAACATTGATGAGGACGATGAAACTATTATTTTATTAGCATCTCTACCAAAATTATGAGACATTGGTGACTATGTTTTTAGTTGGAAAGACAACATTTACTTTGGATGAGGCATCAACTTCTCATTTAGAGACAAAAATTATTAAGCAACCAAGTAGTTTCTCACACTAAACAAGCTCTTATGTTAAAATCTAAATCGCATTGTGGTAGGAGTAAATCATGAGGGAGATATTAAGATAGGACAGTTGATTGCTTCCAATCACACTATTATAAGGATGTGGAGTGTTATTATTTCTATAAAAGGGAGGTTTCATGAGGCACTCTGAAGAAATGCCAAAGCACCTAAAAGAAACAAAAAATATTGAATCTCATTACAATTTAAAACCTACTAATATTGTTGCTAAAAAGTTTGATAAGTAAAGTGATGTTCTTTCTATTATAGTTGATGAAAATTTTTATGACTCTTGGATTTTAGATTCTTGATGTTCATTTCATACCAGTCTTATAAAAAGTGGTTTGCTACCTATTATGAATGTTATGCTAACATTGTTTTAATAGGAAGTGGTTCGAGCTCTAAAACCATTGGGATTGATACTAGAAAAGTGAAGATATTTGATGGAGTTGTAGGGACATTGACTAATGTGAAGCATGTTCTAAAGTTGAGGAGGAGTTTTTCTTTGAGAGCTTCAAGCATTTTGGGTTATAATTTTTCTACAAAGAGTGGCATTATAAATAATAATAAATGTGCTTTGATAGTTATAAAAAGGAAAAAGGTGAAACATTTTATACACCTTGATTTGGAAGAAAAAGTTAAGTAGAGTTATGATGCTGGAGCAAAGCCATGAAGAGTTTTATGACAAAGAGGTTATCAGAGTAGATTTAGAAAAACATGACAAAATGTTGATATTATAAAACACAAAGGCAAGATGATGAAGATTCCTTTTTGAACTAAAGGTGCTTCTATGCACAAAGATGAGACTAATTGGAATATGAATGAAGTTATGAAGAAGACAAGGGTGACTTCTCAAATCAAGTTCAACAAGAGTTTGAACTTCACACATGTTTATTCTCATTAATTATGTAGTGGTCGCACCCTACTCATTAGGGGTGTAAAGGTGGGTATTAAGGAGAGATAAACCTACAAGATTAAGAGAAGTTGAGTGAAGGTGAAGATTGTTGGTAACTTTTAATCAAATTATTTAGTTTTAATTTTTAGGAAAGTCAATAATTATAGAGTTTATATTTCAGTAAATTATCTAAGTTTGACTAGGATTCAAAAACTTATCCTTTAAGGTTAGCACAAAGGACTTTATAAATATATGGTTTTACATAGGATTTCAAGATAGAAAAAAAATGAATGAAGAGTGATGAGAAATAGGCAAAGGTATTGGAAAAATCATAACACTAATATGCAATAGGAAAAATAAAATAAATTAGAAAAGAGAAAATATTTACTTAGTCTAGCCTAATCTCCTACATTGACTATAAAAGGAGATCAAATTTATTAATAAACTTCATATATAAAGGCTGAAACTCTCTCAATTTTCACAACACTCAAATGAATTAGAAAAAAAAAAATTAATTAGAGAAGAAAAAAAATGTGCATGCATGGTTCAGCCTAATCGCCTACATCCACCACAAAGGGAGATCAAATTTTATTAATAAAAATCATAAATGCATACTTAAACTCTCTCATCAACCTCTTTCTACCTTGGACTTGATACACCTCTTGCCTATCTCTCTTTACTCATCATTTACTTTTTCAATCTCTCTTGAAATCCTATATAAAAGCACATATCTATAGCGCTATAAAGTAACCTGAAATGATAAGTTTTTGAATCCTAATAAAACTTAAAAAGGCAATTTGCTCAAGCATAAGCTCTACAAATATTGATTATCATAAAAATAAAAAATAAAAAATCTAATTCAAAATTACCACCAATCTCCACCTTGATTCAAGTTCTCTTAATCCACATATAGGGTTATTTCTCCTTGATACCCACCTTTGCATCTCTTATGTGTTGAACCACTAGTGTGGGAATCATTTATTGTTAGGTCACCTGATTTCTCATCATATGTGCTGGCAAGTCTTAGACCCATTAGTGCCAAGGGCTTCATCACAAACACTAATTGTGCTATTTCTTTCCAAATTTCTTCCATGGGGTAGAAAAAGGGTTTTGTATACTAATTTGATATGCTTTGTGATTTCTACATAAAATGATGGATTCAAGCAGTAGTGGAGAGGAATTCGTTTTTATTTTATTTTATTTTATCTAATTGGTGTAAAAAGAGATTTATAAGCACAAGGGACAAGGGGCTTCCTTCCAATATTCCTTTCATTTTATCCAAATACAATTAGAGAAATAAAATATATTAGAGAAGAGAAAAAATTTATGTGGTTCAACCTAATCACCTATATTCCCTATAGAGGGAGATCATATTTATTAATAAATTTTAAAAATATAGACTCAAACTTTCTCAATCTCCTATATTTTAAAAAATTTATGTGGCTCAACCTAATCACCTATATTCCCTTTGGAAGTGTGATTGAGAATGATCGTCTCTCCTATCATAATATCTCCTACACGATTTACTCCCACCACTACATGATTCATAATTCATGACAAGAGCTAATCTAATATGACATGGGCTACTTAAAAGTTTTTATTTTTGAAATAGTAGTTGATAATATATCCACTATCAATGTTGCATTTTTAGCTATAACATAGTCACCACTATCTCATATGATTTTGGTAAAGATACTAGTAAAATAATATTTTGAATTTTCTCATCCACCTTAACCTCTGTACACAATAATTGGGTGATATACTTATTAAATTTATTTATATGATCCCTGATATATATTTTTTCATCCATCTTCAAACCAAATAGTTGTTTATTCAAATATAACTTATTTGTTAAGGATTTTAAAATGTCTTTTTTCTAACTTCTCCCATAAATCAAAAGAAGATTTCTCATTCAAAATAATGTGTTTTATTTCAAAAGCTAGACTTAAATGAATAGTACTTATTACTCTTGCTTCAACTCCTCTCATTCTTCATTCATCATGTGTCTCTGGTTTCTTCCCTTGTAACGCTTTGAGAAACCCTTGTTACACCAAAATATCTTTAATATTGTTTTGTCAAACACTAAAATTATTCTTTCTATCAAAGTGATCAACGTCATATTTTATGCTAGACATCATCTTTAAAATTATTTTTCCATTGTACATAACTCCCAAACATAGTAGGAAAAATAAAACAACTTAAAGAAGACTAGATTTACGTGGTTCAACCAAATCGCTTATGTCTACTAAATAGGGGATCAAATTTATTAATAAACTTTAAAAACACAAACTCAAGCTCTCTCAACCTCCTTCTACCCAAAACCCAATACACCTTTTGCCTATCTTTCTTCATTGTTCGCTAATATTTTCATTTTCTTTTAAAATCCTATATAAAACCATATATTTATAAGACCCTATGGGTCAACCCTAAACCCATAGTTTCCTAATCTTAGTGAAACTTAAAAAAGTAATTTACCAAAATACAAATTCTATAAACATTGAATCTCCTAAAAAAAATTTAAAAATAACAATTTGTGTCAAATCCAAATAAAATTGTGTATTAGATTTTAGATAGGGAAAAGTTGAGAGAATTTGAGTGTATATTTTTAAAGTCTATTAATAAACTTAGTCTAAAATGAACATAGGCGATTATGATAAACCACATCAGTCATTTGTGTTCTCTTTTTCACTTTATTTTTTATACTACGTCTAGGTGTTTCCATTTTCCCAATATTATGATCCTCAATGAGATAATGGTTTCTGTGCTTTGATATTGGTATTCTCGTTGGACAAAATTATAATACCAAGGTGTGTGGCCACCTAAAAAGTTCCCACTAAGAATCATTTTGCAAATAAGAGTTTTTACTCCATTACTAACAAACCAATATTAATGTCGAAGGACAATGCTAGAATATGTTTCAATATTTTTTAAAATGGTGGGCTATCATTGCATATAAATTCTATGAACTTTCAAACAAAAGAAAAAAAAAAGAAAGAAAGAAGGAAATGACTGATAATGTAGTCTACAATTGATTTACTACTAAACTTAATATTTTTGAGTGACTGATGAGATTAATTGGTTTGCAATGCTACTATTTTATATATAATCTAATTGTACTTTAGTATATGGAGTTAAATATTAGTGATATTTTGATATGTTAGAGATTGTATAAGTCTAGTAACATACTTAAATTAGGATTTTATATTGTAATAAGTGGAATTCTCTTTAAGGTTGGTTAAATTTATTTTGTGATTATCTAACTTTTAAAAGATTTAAAGCCGCCGGGTCTAAAGCCCCCAAGAAATAAGTTGGTGTTTAGTTTATTTATTTATTTTAACTTAAATCTAAATATAATTTAATTCTAAATACAATTTAATAATATTAAGTATTAAATTGTTAGTTTTTCTATTATTTTATTTTTGTTGAGATTAAGTATCAATAGGGTGAGAGTCGTGTTAAGATTATATTTTGATTATTTAAAAAAAATTATTTTTAGCATTCAATAAAATGCCAAATATTTTATTTTTTTTAATTTAGTAAAAAATATTTTTAAAAAGTAATAAGTAAAAAAAATTATTAACAAACTATCTAAAATATGAAAATAAATTGCACTTAACATTAAGTTAAAAAAATAAACATAATTTGGATTTATATCAATTGAGTCAAATTTTGATACAATGTTGAATTACCAATTTTCATAAAACTTAAGCTTTCTAGATTTAGGATCAATATGAATATCAAGCTCCTTCACATGAATATGATGGGTGATTGAACTTTCTTTAGAACTTTTTTTTTTTCTAAAGCATTTTTTGTTGTTTAAATATTTTACAAGTTTAATTAATAAGGAATCTCAACTTGAATTCCTAATATCTGGCAAACAATGATATTAATATGCAAAATAATTATGTTTGTATTCTTATTTTAAACCAATTTTGTTTTAATCAAGAAGTCATCGAGATTTTTGTATTTTGAATTTTCTTTCTTCAAAATTTGGCAACATTGTTTTGAGGATACACACCACTAAACATGTTTATTTAAATTTTTTTGGAACTTTTCAAATATTTGAAATAAAATAAAAAGTATAACATTTTCCAAATGGTACCTTGATGTAAAGGTTCATTGTGCATCCATTGGTAAAAGTTCAAATTTTATTGGACTTATAAAAGAATCCATAGTCTTTTTAGTTTTGGTTACTTTCAATAATGATATAGTTTTTTTTCTACTAAGAGTCTATTTGATTGGAAAAAAAAGGGCTTGTTTGACAACTATTGTTTAGAACAATTTTTTGTTCTTCAAAACAAAAAAAATTAGGAAAACATATTTGACAATAAAAAATTGTTTAATATTTTATGTTTTTAAGAAAAAAAAAGGTGTTTTCAAATAACATATTTTAATTATTTTATATTATTTTCACTTGTTTTTCAAGGGTCATTTTTTAAAAAATAAAATGATAAAAAATAAAACACTAGATATAAAAATATATTTTAAAATATTAAAAATAGGTTAAAAAAATTTTAGGTTTTCAAACAAAATTTTATTCTATAAAACATTAGACAACATATTTCAAAAACTATTCTCATAGACTATTTTTGAAAATAGTTACCAATATCCTAAATAAAAATTTTGAAAAAAAAACATAATTATCAATACAAAAGCAAGGAATTTTCTTAATGAAGTGTGGTCAGATAAATATTGATGTTTGGATAAAAGTTATGCAAGCTCTGGATGTATTCTAGTGCAGCCAATGTTCTGGTGGTGGCTATCTTAATTAATTTATATATACTTTAGACCCCACATGGTCTCCACCCATTTTATGTATTTTTCAAATCAGCAATACTCCACTTTTAGCCCGTGAGTTGGATTTAGACTATTTGAAGCAAAATTCAAACTAGATCAGCAGGGGAAAATGCCATATGTCGAAAAATTCTGACTTACACTCATAAGCAAAACACAAATCCATTCTTTCATTTTATTTCCTTTTGATAACATACACAAGAATAAACAATGATTTTAATTTAAGGTCTCCAAGGAAATCCTCCAACAGTACATTAATTTAAGTTGCGATAACTTTGTTATTGTATATCTTTTCGACCTTTATTTGATTAATAGCACATGGCTGATCAATCATATTTTCTACCTTTTCACTTAATTGGAATCTCTAGGAATACTGTGGAGGACAACAGTCTCGATGGTTAGGCCTGGTCCAAAGCCAAACAAGACACCCCAATCCAATCCTTCACCTGTTGTTGTTTTTTCTTCCTTCAACGATTTCTTTCTCATCTCGTCCATAATAAACAAGACACAAGCACTTGACATGTTCCCATATTCACTTAGAACATGTCTTGTTGCTTTAAGTTTTTGTTTATCCAAACTCAATTTTGCTTCAACTGCATCAAGAATAGCTGGGCCACCTGGATGAGCAATCCAAAATAAGGAATTCCAATCACTGATACCAATTGGGTCAAAAGCCTGAGTCAAACATTTCTCTATATTTTGGGAGATCAAAGTTGGCACATTAGGCCATAAATGAAATGTGAGACCCACTTCACGTAAGTTGCCTGCAATAGCACCCTGGGTATTGGGAATGAATGTTTGGGCCGCCGAGACTAGTTGAAAGAGTGGTCGTTCAATTGAGATATCTGGATCTGATCCAATGATCACAGCTGCAGACCCATCACCAAAAAGGGCTTGGCCAACTAAAGAGTCCAAAGCATCTTCGGAAGGCCCACGGAATGTAACAACAGTGATCTCAGAGCACACCACAAGAACTCGTGCTCCTGCATTATTCTCTGCAAGATCCTTAGCAGTTCGAAGGACAGTTCCACCTGCATAGCACCCTTGATGGTACAACATTACTCTTCTGACTGATGTTTCAAGGCCTAGGAGATTAGCGAGTTTATAGTCGGCACCGGGCATTTCTACACCCGAAGTTGTACAAAATACAAGATGGGTAATCTTGGATTTGGGTTGACCCCACTCTTTAAGAGCCTTCAATGCCGCTTCCTTACCAAGCTTGGGTACCTCAGCAGTAATAATCTCTTGACGTATGTTAAGAGATGGAGCCATATAAGCACCAATGTTTGGGTGCTCCTCAAGCATTTCTTCGGTCAAATGAATATAACGCTTCTTGATCATTGATTTATCACCTGTATATAAATTATTAATAATACTAATATGTTAGCTCAAGGAACTAGTTTGATTGTTCAAGTGAGTATATGGATACACAATTATATGTATGAAATGGATGTTAAAATTAGACTTACAAATGCGGTTGAACTTCTTCTTGAGCTCGGTCATGTGCTCGCTCTTAGTGACCCGAAAATAGTAATCAGCGAAATCAGACTGGTACAGACAGTTGTCCGGGGTAGCTGTGCCAATGGCTAGAACGGTGGCCGGACCCTTGGCACGCTGAGCATTTCTAATTTCCTCCACAGACGCCATTGATAGTAGGATGACTGCTGAAATCGAAGCTTAAAAGTTGAAGAAGGAAAGAGAAGTGAAAGTTTCGGAGCACAAAGTGCTTGGAGCTGGCTGCAAAAGTTGTGTCTTGAGGTTGGTATTTATAATCATAAGAAATGCTGTGTTTCACCAACTCTCATCCACTTGGACGCTATTGAAATTGAATGGTATCCTGCCCAGTCAAAGGATACTTGATGACACATGAAAGGGGAGGGACTTGCATGTAGGTAGGTGTGCATCTGAATAATCCATGCTGCAGTGACATGGGATTTGATCATTTCCAACTTGGTAGGCTTCGGTTTGCATTCTTTATTTTTTCTTTCTTGACCTTCCTCTATAATTCTAATCTTTTTGTTTTTAGCCCATGTTAGGTTGTTGGAAGCTTACCCTTTTGTCTTTAGCCCATGTAAGGTGGTCGGAAGCTTACCCTCTTTGACTCGAAGTTGGTAGGACCACTTCCATATCCCCCGAATGCTATATTAATTTGACCATGGAGTTGGGGCTTCTTGACTTGCAATAATAAAAGACCCAAACCTTTCACATGCTGAGCTACCTGCTGCCGGCTGGACGCTCGGAAAATGTACAATGAGGTAGATTATGTAATCAACTTTACTATTTAAGACTAATGAAGGTAAAAATTAGTCACAACTAATGAATATAAATATGTTAATTTAGTCATTTAAAATATATTTTAACTTAACTTTATTAAATAAGCTAAGTGCTTAAAATAAAATTCTAATAATGAGTTTTAACTCAAATAAAAAACATTAAGTTTTAACCGGTCAGCTTGGGAATCATTTTTTCCATTGACCCACAGCTGGACAAATTAAAACTTCTGTTAAGAATATTTACATTTCATAATTAATAACTTAACTCAAATTTTTAATAGGTATGGATTCATAAAATTTGTTATTTGATTAAAAGAGCCTTCTCAGCTCCAAAAGTGACTTCTGGACAAAATTTTGGGTTATTTTGAGTTATGTTATCTTATGTAAAAAGTTAGGTTTAAATGATAAGATTTTGAATAATAATTGAAAGTTTTGTTAGTATAGAACCAGTCTTGTATGTGTCTTAATCTAATAGGACTTATGAAAGGTAATATTTTTCTTACAGCATGTTCAGGTAGCAGTAGACATCACCCTTGTTTCGGTGGTGGCTATCTTATTTAATCTATATGTACTATAGACCCAACCTGGTTTCCATATTTTTCAAATGAATGGTCCGCGTCACTTTTAAGGCTTGAGTTGGATAAGATTTTTTTGGAAAGAAAAGAAAATTCTTACATGGGGTTTTCAAGCAGAACTCAGACTAAATCAGCACGGGAAAAGGAATATGTTGGAAAATTTTCTCACTTGCATGTCTAAACAAAAATCAAATCCATTACTTCTTTCATTTTGATAACATACATTGAAAGACAACATAGACAAGGATAAACAATGATTTTAAATCAAATAGCCTAATAACCAACATATACTAATTTTATGTCTTCTAAACCTTTTAATATATCCAAATAAAAATAAAATAAAATATTAAAATGGAAAGAATTGAAGTAAAAGCGATAAGTACTATTTGTTTAAGTCAGACTCTTGAAATAAAACACAATGTTTTGAATGAGAAATCTCCTTTTGATTCATTGGGGAAGCTAGAAAACATTTATATGTAAAAATCTCTAACAAATAGGTTATATTTGAAGAAACAACTATTTGAATTGAAGATGGATGAAGGAATAGATGGTAGGGATCATATAAATATATTTAATAAGCACATCACCCAATTATTAAGCGTAGAGGTTAAGATTGATGAGGAAGATTAACATATTATTTTTATCGGCATCCCTACCAAAATAATGAGACAATGGTAACTATGCTCTTAGTTGGAAAGATGAAGTTACTAGTGGATAAGCCATCAATTGCTCTTTTAGAGGCAAAAAATTATTAAGTAGCCAAGTAGTTTATCTCATACAGAACAAGCTCTTGTGATGGACTTTAAATCACATCGTGGTAAGAGCAAGTCATGATAGAGATATTGTGATAGGAGAGATGATCATTCCTAAATCACACTTCTGAACTGATATGGAAATTTATTACCACCTAAGAAAAGGACATATCAAAAGGCACTATGAAGAATTGACAAAGCATGTAGAAACAAGAAAAACTCTTGAATCCCATGAGACTACTAATATTGTTGATGAAATTTTTGTTGGCTCTTGGATTTTTGGTTTTGGTGTTCTTTTCATATGTGCCCATATAAGGAATGGTTTGATATCTATAATGAATGTGATGCTAGTACTATTTAAATGGATCAAGCTCTAAATTGATTGGGATTGACACCATGCTAGTGAAGATGTTTGATTGTGTTGTGAGGATATTGTCTAATGTTAAGCATGCATGTTCCTAATTTAAGGAGTATAATTTTTTTTTTTGGGGGGGGGGGGTGGTTTTGGGCTCTTTGGGTTATGGTTTTTCAGCAAATAACTATGTAATAAAAATTAATCAAGGTACTTTGATAGCTATGAAAGAGAAAAAGGTCAAATATTTATACACCTTGCTTGAGAAGATAATTTTCGGTGAAGCCACACCATGAAGAGTATTTTGCTAGTGATAAAGAAGTTATCAAAGTAGAAGAGTGCAACAAGATGATCAAGACTCCATTTTCAACTAAGGGTACTCTGGCATAAGGATGATACTAATTGCAAAAGGAATGAAGTTATATATATATATATATAAAATTTCTCGAGTCTAGTTTGAGGAGAATTTGAACTTGATACATGTTTATTAACATTAATTATACAAGATTGAGAAAATTTGAGTCAAGGTGGAGGTTTATGGAAGTTGGTTCAAATAATCTTTATTTTTAGGATAGTCAAATATTTATAGAGTTTGTACTTTAGGAAATTACCTTTTTCAGTTTGACTAGGATTAAGAAACTATTAATTTAGATTTAAACCATAGGGCTTTGTAAATATGTGATTTTATATATAATTTCAAGAGAGAGTGAAAAGGTTAACAAAGAGTGTCTTAGGTTTTGGGTAGATAGAGGTTGACGGTGTTTGAGTTTGTATTTATGAAGTTTATTAATAAATTTAATCTCCTTGTGTAGTGGACGTAGGCAATTAGGCCAAACTATGTAAATCTTTTCTCTACTCTAATTTCATTTATTTTACCAACTTCATTTGGGTCAAACAAAAGGAATACAACAAGGAAGCCCCATTTCCTCAGTTTTTATAAATATATTTTTACACTAATTCAATATCAAAATGGTTTCCATTCAAATATTGCTTAAATCCATCCTTTTATGTAGGAATCACAAAGCTTATCGATTAAGTATGCAAGCCCATTAATGAAATTCAAGAAGGAATAGCTCAATTGGTTTTAGGTTATGATGAAACCCTTGGACCTAATGGACCTGAAACTCGTAAATATCATACAATGAGATAGTAGATGAATTGGCAATAGATACATCTCAAACTAATGGTTCTACCCATAAGGGGTGTAAAGGCAAGTATCAAAGAAAGATAACCTTACATGTGGATTGCGATAACTTGAGTCAAGGTGAATATTGTTGGAAATTTTGACTCAAATTATTTATTTTTTAATTTTAGGAAAGTCAATATTTGTAGAGTTTATGTTTAAGTAAAATAGCTTTTTAAGTTTGGCAAGGATTCAAGAGCTTATCATTTAGGTTAGCCTTTAGGACTTCATAAATATGTGGTTTTTTTCATAGGATTTCAAGAGAGAGTTCGAAAAGTGAATGGAAAGTGAAGAGAGATAGGGAAAGTTGTTGGCAAAATCACAATACCCAAATACAATAGGAAAAACAAAATAAATTAGAAAAGATAAGAGATTTACATGGGTCGACCTAATCATCTAGGTCTACTATAAAGGGAGATCAAATATATAATAAAATTCAAAATGGAAAAATCACAACACCTAAATACACACAAGAAAAATAAAATAAATTAGAGAAAAGAAAAGATTTACTTGGTTCAACTTAATCACCTAAGTTTATTATAGAGGGAGATCGAATTTATTAATAAACTTCAGAAATATAAAATCAAACTTTGTCAAGCTCTCTTTACCTAAAACCCAATGCTTAGAGTTTTCGAAGAAATCAAAATCCTTCTCAACTTTAGAACTTGCTTAACATTAGTCAATGTCTTGACAACAGCATAAAAAATCTTCACTTTCGCAGTACCAATCGTAATGGTTGTAGTGCTTGAACCATTTATCATTAAAACTATATTAGCATTGCATGCCTTATAGATATCAGACCACTCCTTATATGGAGGTCCATATGAAATAAACATCGAAGAGTCATAAAAATTTTCATCAGCTATAATAGAAAAAACATTACCTTATCAAACTTTTCATCAATAACATCAATTAATAGATTTTGAAGTTTCTTAAGATTTAAGAATTTTCTTTTCTTCTAGGTGCTTTGTCATTTCTTCACGGTACCTTATGATATGTTCCTTTTGTGAAATAGTAACACTCCACATCTCTCCAATAGTGTGATTGGAAATGATTAGTTCTTCTATCTTAATATCTCCCTTATGATTTACCCCTACCACATTATAATTTAAACTTCATCATAAGAGCTTATTGGAGATGAGATGAACTATTTGGCTACTTAATAATTTTTGTTTCTAGATCAGCAGTTGACATCTCATCCATAATAAACGTTTTCTTTCCATTAAAAGTGTAGTAACCAATGTCTCATATGATTTTGGTAGGAATGCCAATAAAATAGTATTTTCAGCTTCCTCATCAATGTTGACCTTTACGCTCAATATATAGGCTATACACTTATTAAATTTATTTATATGAAGATCAATTCCTTCATTCATCTTCAAACTCATATAATTGTTCACTACAAAAAATTTGAGTTTTGCCAACCCACTTAAGTTTACTTTTGTAATGGATTTAAGTTGTAAATTTCTGAGACACCTAATCCATTGCAATTGCATTACTTGTCGCTTATATATGTAATTTTTTGTGAACAGTAATTACAAGTTGTTGAGTTTAGACTGATTATGTAACTGTAGACCTTCCATTTTGTCCTCTGAGCACATGTGATACTAATTGTTTTCCCTAATATTTTTCTCTTGCCTTGTGATCATCCCTTGGTGACCCATCGATACTTAAATAGCTACTTTTTTTTAGCCACCTTCAAGGATCCTTTGTTGATGGATTTATCTAGACCTGCACTGTGACCTTGGTTGCCTTTCAAGCTTAGGTTAGGCTTCATTTAGTTGCGTTTCCACTTAGTTCCCCTAGACATTGTCTTAGAGACTTAGGTCACTTAGACACCGTTTTGGGATGGTTTTCACTTAGGTTTGGTTTTTGGTTTTTGGGTCTTGGTTCATTTTTGAGTTTTAGGCTTGAGTGAGTTTTCTTTTACTTGATTCCATTTTTCATTCTTTTATTGCATGAAATGACTTTCTAATATTTAGTTGTGTGAGTGTGATATTTCTATCTTATTATTTATTACTTTTTGTTTAATATCTTGATTTCTTTTTATTATATACATTCGATTTATATATTATATTTCAACTCGTACTATTTATTTATTTATTTTATAGAATATTGCATAAGATTGATGTTCTTAATAGCATAAATAGATGTCTTGATTTTTTGTGTACATATAACTGACATATTTTTTATTTTTTATTCTTATCTTATCTTATCTTATTTATTTTTTTATACTTTTTCTTCAATTTTATCTTGACATGATTGGCTTTTGGAGGGACTGTCATTGACTCTACATGAAATTGGGAGGAGAATCCACACATACCATTCAAACTCCACAAGGCTGCAATCGGAAGGAAGATATGCACAGTCCACTTTCCATGAAAATCTCCACAACACGCATCAAGGATAGGGCTATAGAGTCCTAGAGGGCAACACTAAACAATAAGATTTTTTAATGCTAGCTAGTTAAACTTAAAAAAGTAATTTATCCAAATCTAAGCTATATTGACTTTCCCAAAAATAAAAAGAAAAAACTGAGTTAAAATTACCAACACATAAGGCCCACTCTATTGATCACAAATGTTATATATTCATTGATATCAATTTCCTAATAGATAGTAAGCATATTCTCAAATTCTTCTAAATGAAGTCCTTTTGTCTCCAATGAAACTTTCTTATACCATTTTCATTTTAAATTTTGATATCGTAATCAAACAAAATAAGCTATGGTTAAATGTACGTATGTGAGTATTGTGCTTGGACAAGAGAGATGATCCAACTTATTTATACAAACCATCAGTGAAGTATCACTCATTATAGAACTCTTGATTTAATTAAGTTAATACTCTACACAATCTTAATTAATCCAATTAGAATATAAGTAAGAATTAATCTATTGTAACCATATATTAAAATATTGCGAAAATACGTCAAAAGATCAAATATTTTTTAGTGTATCGATTATGGCTGATATGATATAAGGAGTGAATAATTGGTAGAAAAGTTTTTTTTTCTGATTTTCACCAAATTTATTGGGATTTGTCTGATACCACGATGGCATCTAGAATGACCTCACCAAGCGCAAAACTTCATCCCTATTAACATATGAGCATAAGTTTTATATATACTAATTTTATATCTTCTAATGTTTCTAATATACGCATATAAAAATAAATAAAATATTTAAATACAATTTTAATAAATAAATAAATTTTAATCATCTTATTTTTAAATTTCATTTAACTGGTTATTAAAAATATAAAAACTATCATGATAATTTTTTTAATAAATTAATCTTTTTTATATCTTTTATATATTGATTAAATTCAAGAGAAATATAAGCTCATAAATAAAATGACATAAATTTTTTAAAAAATTAATTATACATATATTATAATTTCTTTTATATTCTTAAATACATCCAAATTTTATATATCTTATTTTAGTGGTAGATCAAATAAACGTGTTTCAATTTTTATACGTTATTATCTAATGTTACAAATTTTGTCATATTTTTATATTTTATTATGACTTTAATATATAATCTACCTCATTATAGATTTCATAAAATTTTGTATTAATATCGAATCGTTAGCTTGGAAGTCATGAATCCCAACTCAATGGTCAAACAATATGGTATGTGGGGCATATGATAGTGATCCTCCCAGCTTGAAGACGAAAAGATGTTTTTATTTTTATTTATTTATTCTTTTTAACAAATAATTTTCTATTTTTAAATATACTGCTCTTTGTACCATGCATGGAAGCGCCGACATGGACATTACCAAATTGGAGTCGAAAAGAGTAAGCTCCCAGATGAGTCGATCAAAAACTTAAACGAGCATAATTCTTTATGGATATTCTGCCGGCGGTGGTAGCTACCCAGTTGCTGAGGTTGCTTCAAATTACTCACAACTTTTGTGGCCCTTATTTTCAAACATATATAGAAGGACGATATCCTAAGCAGAGAAAGCCAAAGAAACGTGATCGAATTGAATACTTTCTCAGTTCCTAGTTCCAGCGGAGGAATATAAGAACAGGTATAGGGGAAGAAGAAAGACAAAATCAAAAATAAATTAATGAATGAAAACGGCAGCCTGCCAACTTGGACGTCAGATCATATTCCACTGGATTATTCAAATGCACATCTACCCACATGCAAGTCCCCATTCATATATCATCAAATATAAGCAAAGAAGAAACCAATTCAATGACAACTAGAGCTATCAAATCCAATATTTCTTTTATTTACTTCTCAATAATGTTCATATGAACGCAACATTACAATGTTTGAGGAATCTTCAAGATAATAAAACAATCTGAACTTGAAACTCAATCGTTTAATTTGAGCTCACCAAGAGGGTCTAACAATCACTAGATTACAATCTAAATTTAGAAAAAATTATAAAATAGCATAAGAGTATAATTAGTTTCGGAGATAAATACCTTACTCCTATTCGACATAATAGGACATTGAAGGGACCATTCTCTTTTCCTTCACTTAATTTGTAACCATAGGAATGCTATGCAACACAACAGTTTCAATGGTCAAGCCTGGTCCAAAACCGAATAATACTCCCCAATCCAATCCTTCACCCGTGGTGGCCTTCTCCCCCTTAAGGGATTTCTTTCTCATCTCATCCAAAATAAACAACACACATGCACTTGACATGTTTCCATACTCACTTAGCACATGCCTCGTTGCTTCAAGTTTCTTTTTATCTAAATTGAGTTTTGCTTCAACGGCATCAAGAATTGCAGGGCCACCTGGGTGAGCAATCCAAAATAACGAGTTCCAATCGCTAATACCAAGTGGGTCAAAAGCCTGAGTCAAACATTTCTCTATGTTCTCAGAAATTAAAGTGGGCACATTGGGCCACAAATGAAAGGTGAGTCCCACCTCACGTAAGTTTCCTGCAATGGCACCTGCAGAATTAGGAATAAATGTTTGGGCTGCTGAGACAAGCTGGAAGAGTGGTCGTTCAATTGAGATATCTGGATCTGATCCTACGATTACAGCTGCAGATCCATCACCAAAAAGGGCTTGGCCAACTAAAGAGTCCAATGCATCTTCGGAAGGCCCACGAAATGTAACAACAGTGATCTCAGAGCACACCACAAGAACTCGTGCTCCTGCATTATTCTCTGCAAGATCCTTAGCGGTTCGAAGGACAGTTCCACCTGCATAACACCCTTGATGGTACAACATCACTCTTCTAACGGATGTTTCAAGGCCTAAGAGATTAGCGAGTTTATAATCTGCACCAGGCATTTCTACACCCGAGGTGGTACAAAATACAAGATGGGTGATCTTTGATTTAGGTTGACCCCACTCTTTAAGAGCCTTCAATGCCGCTTCCTTACCAAGTTTGGGTACCTCAGCAGTGATAATCTCTTGGCGTATGTTAAGAGATGGAGCCATATAAGCCCCAATGTTTGGGTGTTCCTCAAGCATTTCGTCTGTCAAATGAATATAACGCTTCTTGATCATTGATTTGTCACCTGTAAATGAAATAACATGAACACATTAGTTTTACCAATCAACAAGTGATATAGAATATTGTTCAAGATGATCGACATGCATTTAACATTGAAGCAAGTATAAAAGGTTATTCTTAATTATAGCTAGCAATGCGACATGATTCAAAGAACAGCTCTTCAAGCCATTACAGTCAGATGAAATGAATATTAGTTATTGAAGTAAAATGATTTTCATGTTTTCTGTAGTATTTTTTCTAAAAGCTATACTCTAGAAAGATTGCAACATTCATTCACTTGGAGGTGAGCCTCACCTAGTGTCAGTCACATATATACAGAACTGTTATGCATGTAAGAAATAAATGCATGAATATACTTACATATGCGATTGAACTTCTTCTTCAACTCAGTCATGTGCTCGCTCTTAGTGACCCTGAAATAGTAATCAGCATAATCAGACTGGTAGACACAGTGGTCGGGGGTAGCTGTGCCAATGGCTAGGATGGTGGCCGGACCCTTGGCACGTTGAGCGTTTCTAATTTCCTCGACTGAAGCCATTGATCCCAGCTACGTACTCAAATTAAAGCTTAAGATTAAGTTGAGGAAGGAAAGAGAACTCAGTGTGCACAAGTGCTTGGAGTTGGCTTGAGAAAGCTCGCTGTGAGTGTTGGGCTTTTATAACCTGTGTTTCACCAACTCTCATCCATTGGTAGTCTTTGAATTATCAGTTGGCGTCAAAGTTTGTGTGCGTGAGTTTTTTTTCTGGTGGGGTTGATTTTCAGACATGTATGCATGTGTTAATGTATTTGTGTTGTTTTCTGTTCTTCACCTACCCATAGGAAGGAGAGATAAAGACTTTTCCAGCCTCCTGGAAATTAATGCATTGTTCATTTGACTTTTCCTTGTGTGGGAAGCTGCTACCAACTTTCTTATTGAAGAATTCCTCAAAGTCATTCCAATTTGGATTTCTAAATTTGAAATAACCTCAACAACCCAATAATTAATGCATTATTTTTCTTTTTCAGGATCACATCACATGTTATTTAACCTATTCAGTAAGTAATTTAACAAATATCTCATTTTTATTTAACCTATTTCGTCATCTAACTTGCTAAGAACTCGTTTGATTCTCTCTCTCTCACACATTGAAGAATTCATCAAAGTCATTCAAATTTGGATTTCTAAATTTGAAATAACTTCAACAACCCAATACCTAATGCATTATTTCTCTTTTTCAGGATTACAACACATTTCATTTTACTTATTCAAAAGTAATTCAACAAATATCTCATTTTTATTTAACCTATTTTGTCATTTAGTGATTGACTTTTCAATTCCTTTAATGCTCCCTTTTTGAGTTTCCATCATTCTTTCAGTTGACAACAATTCATTCCCATGGGCTATTTTCGTAAAACTTTTCATTCCAAAAAGGCACTATAAAGTCCTTATAAAACATTAATTTCCTTTTATCCATACAATATATATAATTACCATGTGTTTTGACACTTTTTTTTTTTCTTCAAAAATAACTTTATTATTTCTATTTTATGTGCTTATATCATATCATTATTATATGTAATTAATTCAAATAATATTTATTTTTTCTAAGAACAATTTACTTTTTGTGAAAATTATTATAATGTAATTAAAATAATTTTAATATGTTCAAAAAAAACTTGGATAAAATAAAGATCCTCTTTTTAAAAAAAATGATAATAATTTAAGTTTTTAATACAAAGTGTTTTGGCATTTTTTTCCCCAAAAATAGTCTTATCATTTCTATTATATGCGCTTATATCCTATCATTATTATTATATGTAATTAATTCATATAATGTTTATTTTCCGTAGGACAACCTCTTTATAAAAATTATTACAATGAAATTAAAATAATTTTAATATCTTCATAAAAAAAAAAGTTAAATTAGATAAAGATCCTCTGTAAAAATTTTAAAATGATGATAATTTAAGTTTTTATTATTAATTTATTGAATTAAAAAAAATAGATAAAATTCAGATAAATACAAAATAGTATTTTTTTAGAATCCGAATTACGTATTTTTTCTTTGTTACAAATGCTTATATCCTATCATTATTAGATGTAATTAATAATTCAAATAATGTTTTTTTCATAGACAGCCCACATTATAGAAAAATTATCATAATCTATATATACTATATATAAAAGTACGAAGTATTTCTTATAGCCTTTTTTTTCCTATTGTATTTGGGTGTTGTGATTTTCCAAACAACTTTGCCTATCTTTTTTCACTATTTGTTCTCTTTTTGACCTTTTTATTCAAATCCTATGAAAAAAACCACATATTTATGAAGTCTTATAAGTTAACCATAAATGATAAGTTTTTGAATCCTTGCCAAACTTAAAAGGCTAATTTACTCAAGCATAAACTCTACAAATGTTGACTTTCCTAAAATTAAAAAATAAATGACTTGAGTCAAAGTTTCCAACAATCTCCACCTTGACTGAAATTCTCTCAATGCACATGTAAGGTTATCTCTTTTTGATACCCACTTTTACACCCCCTTATGAGTAGAACCATCAACTTGAGATATATTTATTGCTAGTTCTCCCATTGTCTCATCAAATGATTTTTACGAGTTTTACACCCATTAGGCCCAAGGGCTTCCTCATAGCCTAAAACCAATTGTGTTATTTCTTCTTGAATTTGGTTCGTGGGGAAAAAATGGGCTCATATACTGACTCAATAAGCTTTGTGATTCATACAAAAAATGATGGATTTAACCAACATTCGAAAGGAAACCATTTTAATATCAAATTGGTGTAAAAATATATTCATAAACATCAAGAAAATGAGGTTTCCTTGTTGCATTCCTTTCGTTTGATCCAAATAAAGTTGGTAAAATAAAATAAATTAGAGAAGAGAAAGATTTACCTAGTTCAACCTAATTACCCACATCCACTACATAGAGAGATTAAATTTATTAATAAACCTCATAAAATACAAACTCAAACTCTCTCAACCTCTCTTTAACCAAAACCTAATGCACTTTTTTTCTAACTCCCTTAACTCATTGTTAATTTTCTTCACTCTCTTTGAAATCATATGTAAAACCACATATTTATAAACCCTTATGGTTTAAACCTAAATCAATAGTTTCCTAATCCTAGTCAAACTTAAAAAGGTAATTTACTATAATACAAACTCTATAAATACTGACTCTCCTAAAAATAAAGAATAAGTTATTTGATTGAACTTTCAAAAACCTCAACCTTGACTCAAATTCTCTCAATCTTACATAATTAATGAGAATAAACATGTATCAAGTTCAAATTCTCATCAAACTAGACTCGACAAACTCTTTTTCTCTTTTCGATAACTTTATTCCTTTTGCAATTAGTATGATCCTTATGCCAACAAGTTCTCTTAGCTTAAAATGGAGTCTTGATCATCTTATTGCACTTTTCTACTTTGAAAACTTCTTTAGCACTAGGAAAATAATTTTTATGGTGTGACTTCACCCTCATAGCTTCACCTAAAATTGTCTTCTCAATCAAGGTGTATAAATATTTCACATTTTTCCCTTTCATTGTTGGGATTGAGTCCTAGAAAACATGATATGATGTAATATATTGATATTCATTTATAAATTTTTTTATCTATGTTTCTTGGTCTCCCATTTATTATCCCATTTTCATTAATTGGTTATTAATTTGAGCATGCATGCCCACATCACTTACATTGTACATGGCTTGGGTGCATTAAGAGTTACATAGAAGATCCAAATCATGGGTTCCTTGTAAATTGATGAGTTGTCAACAATTGGTTTATAGATTTGAGTAATCTATTTGAGACTATTATACACTACCTCCTAATTAAGGGGATGACTTGTCTTGGTCATTGGGATGGTTTTCCCATGGTGAGTATACTGTTGTATGTAATGCACATTGGATAAGACTTACGATGAATCATGATGTAAAATTATCAGTTGTCATGATTCACTTGTTGAGATTAAGCCTTTAAAAGCAAAGCATAGTGTAACAAAGTTAGATGTCACTATCCCTAGGTTATCCTTTTTATGCATTAACATTGATTTAAACATTCAACTCATATATTTTATATTATATATGACTTTGGTGCATTAGGAGTTACATAGAGGATACAAGTTATTGGCTTCTTGTAAGTAGATAAGTTGTCCACAGTCAATTCATGGATTTAGACAATTTAATAGAGATCGTAGTACACTACTTATTGGGAATATCCGTATTTCTCCTTTTCTTATCCTTGGATCTTGTAGGGTGCATGAAAACTATCATAGGTTTCTATAAATCTATCATAATAGAAACATATGGCTATAAAAATCATATTAAAATAAATATCTAGAGATATAGTGCTTATACTTGGATTTGGATATTCCCAAATCAATTCTTAGTGGTGAAGAACATGGCTGAAGATCTCGTATACTCAAGATCTTTCGTATGATGACTCGAACCATAATCTTGACACTCCAAACTATGGGCTTTAGAAGAGAAAAAATTATGACACGCTTTCTCTCTCTTTGGAGGTGGAAGGCGGCTCTTCCCAAAAAAATGATGAAAACCTTAACGCCTAATGGGGTATTTATAGGGAACCTACTAGGTTTAAGTGATTTGAACTCAGCAAGGTATAAGTCACTTAACCTAACCCAAAATAAGTTTTAATTGCTTAATTAAAAACACATGGTCATCTAATTAATCAATTAGCCAAATCCAAAGACCTTCTTCACTGTTCCCTGTTCAACCTTATGTAATTATCAAAACGACATTATGCATAAGAATGAACCTAGAGTCAATCCAACCCTTATAAATTGTACCACCATGGTATATGAGCTCAAAACGGGAACCATTGAGACCCATAGGAGTACTGGTTCCCTCAAAATTCAATTATAAAGTTTATTCAATATTCCACTAAAAAGATTCAATTGTATTCTAGTACCTTATGTAAATAACAATGAGACAAAGCCTAGGTCCATGACCTACTATCTACTGCATATAGATTTCTCATGAATCGTTGTTCATAATCTATAAAGGTAGTTCTATCACTAATCAAAATTACCTATCCAATTCTTGAGTTACAGATTTCACTTATTATGTGATCAAATGACATACTTTAGCTCAAAAAGAGTATATGAAAAATTCCACTTAAGAAATTACTATCACGCCATAGATTTCATGATCATATGTCCTTTGGATCACCCAAGGAGACATACCATCTTAATCCCATGAGATATCATGACACCTATATTGAGAAATATGTTTATTGTCACCAACCTTTATCAATAGTAATCCAATATATAAAGATATATGACTACTTTAGGACCTCACTCATTGGTCAAAACATACTATTGATTTTGGTACAAGTTTAATAACCTCTCAAGGTTAAGAGTCCATGCAATATAGTAGTTTGGTAAATCATGACAATTGATAACTTTATGTCATAAATGACCATAAGTCCTGTCTAATATGCATTACATACACTAGTGCACTCACCATGGAAAACTCATCCTAATAGCAGAGACAAGTCATCCTTTTCAATTAAGAAGTGATATGTTACAGTCTTTATTAGATTGGCCAAATTCATGAACCGATTGTGGACAATTTATCTACTCACACGGAACTTGTGACTTATATCTTTTATGTAACTCTTAATACATTCAAGGCATGTACAATGTAAGAGACATGAGCTAAATTAATTTTCAAATCAATGTTAATACACGAAAGAGATAGCAAGAGGATAGTTAAGTCTAACTTTATTACATCATGTCTTACTTTTAAGGGTTCAATCCTAACACTACCTCCTAATTTGAGGGATGATTTGTCTTAGCTGTTGAAATGAGTTTTCCACAGTGACTGCACTATTTTATGTGTTGCACACTTGACAAGACTTACTATAAATCATGACGTATGACTATTAATTGTTATGATTCACCAACCTACTATATTGCATGGACTCTCAACCATAAGAGGATATTGAGTCTGTCACAAAATCAATAAGAGACTTTGATCTATGGGTGATATCTTAAAGTGGTCATATATTCTTATGGATTGAGTCATTATTGATGGAGGCTGGTGGAACCTAGAATGACATTGCAATGATGAGAATCCAAGGGAACTAAGGAAAAACTGAGATAGAACTTAGGATGATTTCACAATTATGGGAGTCCAAAGGAACTAAGGACAAATCAAGATAGAACCTAGGATGACATGGGAATGATGAGAGTCCAAAAGAGCTAATAATAAACTTAAATAGAACCTATGATGGAGTTGCAATGACAAAAGTCTAAAGAAACTAAGGATAAACTAAGATAAAGCCTAGAATGGCGTCACAAATAGAACCTAAGATGACATCACAATGATTGGAATCCAAAGGAAATGAGGATAAATTGAGATAAAACCTAAGATAACATCACAATAGCAAGTGTTCAAAGGAATTAAGCATAAACTGAGATAGAATCTAGGATGACATCACAATGATGGGAGCCCAAAGGAGCTATGTCTAAACTTAAATAGAACCTAGGATGATGTCATAATGACAAGAGTCCAAAGGAACTAAGGGCAAATTAAGATAGAACTTAGGATTGCATTGCAATATCAAGATTTCAAAAGAGTTAAGAATAAACTTAGATAGAACTTAACATGACATCATAATGACAAGAATGCAAAGGACCTAAGGATAAACTAATATAGAACCTAGGATGGTTTCGCATTGATGAGAATCTAAGAAAACCAAGGATAGATTAAGATGGAACCTAGGATAGTATCATAATGACAAGAGTTCAAAAGAACTAAGAAGAAACTAAGATAGAATCTAAGATGATATTGTAAGGACATAAATCTAATGGAAGTAAGGATAAACGGAAATTGAATATATTTTAGCATTGTTAAAGCATTTTACTCTAATTTTTTAAATATAATTAGGATATAAATTGTTTTTTTTAAAAAAAGGTTTATTGAAAGAAAAATATTAATTTTACTACCATTTAACTAATTCAATGGAAGCTCTAAAATTCAATTCACTCTTTTTGTTAAAAATCTAGATCTAATTTACAGTCACAAAATTATCCCGAAGTCTCACCTGCACCCATAGACCTACCACAGGAAATCTTTTATTCTTTTATTTTTAAATTTTATTTAAAAAATAAAAATAAATTCCTCATTCCAAATAAAATAAATCTTTAGAGATATTCTCATGATCCACAAGGGTACAGCAGGAGCCGGCGTGAACCAGATTCCACGTCCTCCTTATTCTTCTAATGCAAGCCAACCAATCAAATCAATCCACGTGATCGAAAAAAACCCCACTCACCAACCTACTCAGACCACAGACGTCACACTTGGAAACTGTTGCTAAGTTATCCACTCCTCTTACATGGGTCCACTTCTGAAACGTGTCTATAAGTTGTGTTATAATAAGGGCGGATTGTTGATGGCGGCGGAGACTTGTTCAATGATCTCATGATGATTTTGAATGCTCTTCTTGGTGGAGGGGGAAAGTAACAAATTCAGCATAGCCGCCAGCTGCAGGCCCGGTCGTCCATTTCGTCTTTTTAAGGAAATTAATTCATTAACTTTAAGAATTTTTGTGTAGATTTTAAACTTATGAGAAGGAGAATTAATTAATAACCTCACATTTCTTTAATTACGGCATTATTTTTATTTAAATTCGGTATACGTATTAATTAATAAATAAAATGTTTTTAGCTGAAGTTTAGATAAAATTATGTTTTTAGCCTTAATTTTGAAGCAAAATTTGAATGAATATATATATATATTTTCTAATCAAGAAGTTGTTGGATTTTTGCATTCTGAAATTTATTTGTTTATTTAGAATTTTTTTTTTTTTAAATAATTGTTGGATTTTTGTATTCTGAATATAGAATTAGTCTTGCATATGTCTCTGTCTAATAAGACTTATGAAAGGTAATATTTTTCTCACAACATGTTCAGGTAAGGGTGATAGTGCAGCAGTGGACGTCACCCATACTGCAGTGGTGGCTATCTTATTTAACTTATATGAACTGTAGACCCCTCCTTTCAAGATTCCTTTTTGAACTAAAGGTGCTTCAGCCTAATTGGAATATGAATGAAGTTATGAAGAAGACAAGGGTGACTTCTCAAATCAAGTTCAACAAGAGTTTGAACTTCACACATGTTTATTCTCATTAATTATGTAGTGGTAGCATCCTACTCATTATGGGTGTAAAGGTGGGTATTAAGGAGAGATAAACCTATTAGATTAAGAGAATTTGAGTAAAGGTGAAGATTGTAGGTAATTTTCAATCAAATTATTTAGTTTTAATTTTTAGGAAAGTCAATAATTGTAGAGTTTATATTTTAGTAAATTATCTAAGTTTGACTAGGATTCAAAAACTTATCCTTTAAGGTGAGCACAAAGGACTTTATAAATATATGGTTTTACATAGGATTTCAAGAGAGAGAGAAAAAAAAAGAATGAAGAGTGATGAGAAATAGGCAAAGGTATTGGAAAAATCATAACACTAATATGCAATAGGAAAAATAAAATAAATTAGAAAAGAGAAAATATTTACTTAGTCTAGCCTAATCTCCTACATTCACTATAAAAGGATATCAAATTTATTAATAAACTTCATATATAAAGACTGAAACTCTCTCAATTTTCACAACACTAAAATGAATTAGAAAAAAAAAAATTAATTAGAGAAGAAAAAAAATGTGCATGCATGGTTCAGCCTAATTGCCTACATCCACCATAAAGGGAGATCAAATTTTATTAATAAAAATCATAAATGCATACTTAACCCTCTCATCAACCTCTTTCTACCTTGGACTTAATACACCTCTTGCCTATCTCTCTTTACTCATCATTTACTTTTTCAATCTCTCTTGAAATCCTATATAAAACCACATATCTATAGCGCTATAAAGTAACTTGAAATGATAAGTTTTTGAATCCTAATAAAACTTAAAAAGGTAATTTGCTCAAGCATAAGCTCTACAAATATTTATTATTGTAAAAATAAAAAATAAAAAATCTAATTCAAAATTACCACCAATCTCCACCTTGATTCAAGTTCTCTTAATCCACATATAGGGTTATTTCTCCTTGATACCTACCTTTGCATCTCTTATGTGTTGAACCACTAGTGTGGGAATCATTTATTGTTAGGTCACCTGATTTCTCATCATATGTGCTGGCAAGTCTTAGACCCATTGGTGCCAAGGGCTTCATCACAAACACTAATTGTGCTATTTCTTTCCAAATTTCTTCCTTGGGGTAGAAAAAGGGTTTTGTATACTAATTCGATATGCTTTGTGATTTCTACATAAAAGGATGGATTCAAGCAGTAGTGGAGAGGAATTCATTTTATTTTTTTATTTTTTTATTTTATCTAATTGGTGTAAAAAGAGATTTATAAGCACAAGGGACAAGGGGCTTCCTTCCAATACTCCTTTCATTTTATCCAAATACAATTAGAGAAATAAAATAAATTAGAGAAGAGAAAAAATTTATGTGGTTCAACCTAATCACCTATATTCACTATAGAGGGAGATCATATTTATTAATAAATTTTAAAAATATAGACTCAAACTTTCTCAATCTTTCTCTACACAAAACCTAATACACTTTTTGTTCATCTTTCTTCACTCTTCGTTAAGGTTTTTACTCTCTTGAAATCCTATGTAAAACTACATATTTATAGAGCCCTATTGGTTAACCCTAAACCAAAAGTTTCTTAACCCTAGTCAAACTTCAAAGGGTCATTTATGAAAAAAAAAAAAAAACTCTATAAATATTGACCATCCTAAAAATATGTAATAAATTATTTGAGTCAAACCACAACATTCTCCACCTTAACTCAAATTCTCTCAATTCTGCATAATTAATGAGAATAAACATGTGTCAAGTTCAAACTCTCATCAAACTTGACTTGAGCAATTGTCTTTCTCTTCTTTGTAATTTCATTTCTTTTTCCATTAATATCATCCTTGTGCTAATGAGTACTCTTAGCTAAAATGGAGTCTTAATCATCTTATTGTGCTCTTCTACTTTTGATAACTTCTTTTATAGTAGCAAAAGACTCTTTATGGCATGACTTCATCTTCATAACTTCACCTAAAATCGTCTTCCCAATCAAGGTGTATAAAATTTTTACTTTTTTGCCTTTCATAGCTATCAAAAGTACCTATATTAATATTAATTATGTAGTTCTTTGCTGAGAAACCATAATCTAAAGTATCTAAAGCTCTAAAAGAAATTAAAATCCTCCTTAACTTAGGAAGATGCTTAAAACTAGTCAATGTTCCGACAACACCATTAAATATCTTCACTTTCATAGTATCAATCCCAATGGCACTATAATTTGAATTTTTGTCCATTTGTACAGTACAACATGACATTCCTTATAGGTATCAAACCACTCCTTATAAGGGCACATATGAAAAGAACATCCAAAGTCTAACACCTAAGAATCAACAAAATTTACATCAACTATAATAAAAAAACATCACCTTCTGAGGTACTTCGTCAAATTCTTCATCAACAATATTAATAGGATTTGAAGCCTTTTAGGATTGAAGGTTTTTCTTTACTTTTAGGTGCTTTGTTAATTCTCTAAGTACCTTATGAGATGCCTCTTTTGTTGGAAGCAACAACACCCTATGCCCCCTTTAGAAGTGTGATTGAGAATGATCATCTCTCCTATCATAATATCTCTTGCACAATTTACTCCCACCACTACATGATTCATAATTCATGACAAGAGCTAATCTAATATGACATGGGCTACTTAAAAGTTTTTATTTTTGAAATAGCAGTCAATAATACATCCACTATCAATGTTGTCTTTCTAGCTATAACATAGTCACCACTATCTCATATGATTTTGGTAATGATACTAGTAAAATAATAGTTTGAATTTTCTAATCCATCTTAACCTCTGTACACAATAATTGGGTGATACATGGTTTTAAAAACCGGACCGGACCGGCCGGTCGGACCGGTCAGACAGCCGACCGATCACAGTTCCGGTCTGGTTCGGTCAATTGGCCCGGAAGAAGTTGAACCGGGATTGGACCGGCGTAACCGACGGTCCAACCGGCAAACCGGATGAACCGGTCGGTTCCCTTCGAACCGGACGGTTCCATTTTTTTATTTTTCCAGTGTTAAAATGACGCCTCTTCTCCCATCTTCAACCTTCAACCCAGTGAACCCACCCCTTGCAGCGTGAAGCCGCCGTCGCGCCCCCTCACGCCTCGACATCGGCTGTGAGCCTTTCTCGCCGCGACACCAGCTCCCCCGGCGACACAGGCTGGAAGCTTCCTCTGCGGCCGTTAGCTGTAAATCCCCATCCAACGCCTTGACACCGACTGTGACCCTCCCCGTCGCAACACCAGCTCCCCCAACGGCACCAAGTGGAAGCTCCCCCGTGGTCGGCAGTTGTGATTCTCCATTTCTCCTTCCTCCCGCCACGACCAGTCCTTGTGTAAGCCCCCTCGCCCTTCTCTGTGTAACCCCTTTCCCCTGGTTGTCAAAACCAACCACCAAATCCCTTTCCCAACCCACTGTAAAAGTGTGGCAGCAGTTGGAAGGTGAAGTTTTTTTTTTTTTTTTTTTAATGTTTTATATTTAATGTGTTATTTTTTTAATTATAATTTTGATTTATTTCTAATTTGAAACTAATATTCTGATTTTCAAATAAATTTTAAAATTTTAAATAATATATAAATTATTATTTTTGTTTTTATAATTATTTTAAATTTTAATAAATTTATAAATTATATATTTAATTATTTATGACGTCACCGGTTCGATAGCGGTTCGACCGCCGGTCCGACTAGTGAACCGTGAACCGGTAACTTTTCCGGTTCAATGACCGGTCCGGTTTTTAAAACATTGGGGTGATATACTTATTAAATTTATTTATATGATCCCTGATATATATTTTTTCATCCATCTTCAAACCAAATAGTTGCTTTTTCAAATATAACTTATTTGTTAAGGATTTTAAAATATGTCTTTTTTCTAATTTCTCCCATAAATCAAAAGAAGATTTCTTATTCAAAATAATGTGTTTTATTTCAAAAGCTAGACTTAAATGAATAATACTTATTACTCTTGCTTCAACTCCTCTCATTCTTCATTCATCATGTGTCTCTGGTTTCTTCCCTTGTAACGCTTTGAGAAACCCTTGTTACACCAAAATATCTTTAATATTGTTTTGTCAAACACTAAAATTATTCTTTCTATCAAAGTGATCAACGTCATATTTTATGCTAGACATCATCTTTAAAATTATTTTTCCATTGTACATAACTCCCAAACATAGTAGGAAAAATAAAACAACTTAAAGAAGACTAGATTTACATGGTTCAACCAAATCGCTTATGTCTACTAAATAGGGGATCAAATTTATTAATAAACTTTAAAAACACAAACTCAAACTCTCTCAACCTCCTTCTACCCAAAACCCAATACACCTTTTGCCCATCTTTCTTCATTGTTCGCTAATATTTTCATTTTCTTTTAAAATCCTATATAAAACTATATATTTATAAAACCCTATGGGTCAACCCTAAACCCATAGTTTCCTAATCTTAGTGAAACTTAAAAAAGTAATTTACCAAAATATAAATTCTATAAATATTGAATCCCTAAAAAAAAAAATTAAAAATAACAATTTGTGTCAAATCCAAATAAAATTGTGTATTAGATTTTAGATAGGGAAAAGTTGAGAGAATTTGAATGTATATTTTTAAAGTCTATTAATAAACTTAGTCTAAAATGAACATAGGCGATTATGATAAACCACATGAGTCATTTGTATTCTCTTTTTCACTTTATTTTAATACTACGTTTAGGTGTTTCCATTTTCCCGATATTATGTTCCTCAATGAGATAATGGTTTCTGTGCTTTGATATTGGTATTCTCATTGGACAAAATTATAATACCAAGGTGTGTGGCCACCTAAGAAGTTCCCACTAAGAATCATTTTGCAAATAAGAGATTTTACTCTATTACTAACAAACCAATATTAATGCCGAAGGACAATGCTAGAATATGTTTCAATCTTTTTTAAAATGGCGGGCTATCATTGCATATAAATTCTATGAACTTTCAAACAAAAGAAAAAAAAAAGAAAAAGAAAAGAAGGAAAGGACTGATAATGTAGTCTACAATTGATTTACTACTAAACCTAATATTTTTGGGTGATTGATGAGATTAATTGGTTTGCAATGCTCCTATTTTATATATAATCTAATTGTACTTTAGTATATGGAGTTAAATATTAGTGATATTTTGATATGTTAGAGATTGTATAAGTCTAGTAACATACTTAAATTAGGATTTTATATTGTAATAAGTGGAATTCTCTTTAAGGTTGGTTAAATTTATTTTGTGATTATCTAACTTTTAAAAGATCTAAAGCCGCCGGGTCTAAAGGCCCCAAGAAATAAGTTGGTGTTTAGTTTATTTATTTATTTATTTTAACTTAAATCTAAATAGAATTTAATTGAATTTAATTCTAAACACAATTTAATAATATTAAGTATTAAATTGTTAGTTTTTCTATTATTTTATTTTTGTTGAGATTAAGTATCAATAGGGTGAGAGTCATGTTAAGATTATATTTTGATTGTTTTAAAAAATTATTTTTAGCGTTCAATAAAATGCCAAATATTTTATTTTTTTAATTTAGTAAAAAATATTTTTAAAAAGTAATAAGTGAAAAAAATTATTAACAAACTATCTAAAATATGAAAATAAATTGCACTTAACATTAAGTTAAAAAAATAAACATAATTTGGATTTATATCAATCGAGTCAAATTTTGATACAATGTTGAACTACCAATTTTCATAAAAACTTAAGCTTTCTAGATTTAGGATCAATATGAATATCAAGCTCCTTCACATGAATATGATGGGTGATTGAACTTTCTTTAGAACTTTTTTTTTTTTTTTCTAAAGCGTTTTTTATTGTTTAAATATTTTACAAGTTTAATTAATAAGGAATCTCAACTTGAATTCCTAATTTTTGGCAAACAATGATATTAATATATGAAATAATTATGTTTGTATTCTTATTTTAAACCAATTTTGTTTTAATCAAGAAGTCATCGAGATTTTTGTATTCTGAATTTTCTTTCTTCAAAATTTGGCAACATTATTTTGAGGATACACACCACTAAACATGTTTATTTAAAATTTTTTAGAACTTTTCAAATATTTGAAATAAAATAAAAAGTATAACATTTTCCAAATGGTATCTTGATGTAGAGGTTCATTGTGCATCCATTGGTAAAAGTTCAAATTTTATTGGACTTCTAAAAGAATCCATAGTCTTTTTAGTTTTGGTTACTTTCAATAATGATATAGTTTTTTTTTCTACTAAGAGTCTATTGGATTGGAAAAAAAAGGGTTTGTTGGACAACTATTTTTTAGAACATTTTTTTATTCTTTAAAACAAAAAAAAAATTAGGAAAGCATATTTGATAATGAAAAATTGTTTAATATTTTATGTTTTTAAGAAAAAAAAAAAAAAAAAGTGTTTTCAAATAACATCTTTTAATTATTTTATATTATTTTTACTTGTTTTTCAAGGGTCATTTTTTAAAAAATAAAATGATAAAAAATAAAACACTAGATAAAAAAAGTATTTTAAAAATATTAAAAATAGGTTAAAAAAATTTTAGGTTTTCAAACAAAATTTTATTCTATAAAACATTAGACAACATATTTCAAAAACTATTTTCACAACTGTTTTTGAAAATAGTTACCAATATCCTAAATAAAAATTTTGAAAAAAAAAACATAATTATCAATACAAAAGCAAGGAATTTTCTTAATGAAGTGTGGTCAGATAAATATTGATGTTCGGATAAAAGTTATGCAAGCTCTGAATGTGTTCTAGTGCAGCCAATGTTATGGTGGTGGCTATCTTAATTAATTTATATATACTTTAGACCCCACATGGTCTCCACCCATTTTATGTATTTTTCAAATCAGCAATACTCCACTTTTAGCCCGTGAGTTGGATTTAGACTATTTGAAGCAAAATTCAAACTAGATCAGCAGGGGAAAATGCCATATGTCGAAAAATTCTGACTTACACTCATAAGCAAAACACAAATCCATTCTTTCATTTTATTTCCTTTTGATAACATACACAAGAATAAACAATGATTTTAATTTAAGGTCTCCAAGGAAATCCTCCAACAGTAAATTAATTTAAGGTGCGATAACTTTGTTATTGTATATCTTTTCGACCTTTATTTGATCAATAGCACATGACTGATCAATCATATTTTCTACCTTTTCACTTAATTGGAATCCCTAGGAATACTGTGGAGGACAACAGTCTCGATGGTTAGGCCTGGTCCAAAGCCAAACAAGACACCCCAATCCAATCCTTCACCTGTTGTTGTTTTTTCTTCCTTCAACGATTTCTTTCTCATCTCGTCCATAATAAACAAGACACAAGCACTTGACATGTTCCCATATTCACTTAGAACATGTCTTGTTGCTTCAAGTTTTTGTTTATCCAAACTCAATTTTGCTTCAACTGCATCAAGAATAGCTGGGCCACCTGGATGAGCAATCCAAAATAAGGAATTCCAATCACTGATACCAATTGGGTCAAAAGCCTGAGTCAAACATTTCTCTATATTTTGGGAGATCAAAGTTGGCACATTAGGCCATAAATGAAATGTGAGACCCACTTCACGTAAGTTGCCTGCAATAGCACCTGCTGAATTAGGAATAAATGTTTGGGCTGCTGAAACAAGTTGAAAGAGTGGTCGTTCAATGGAGATATCTGGATCTGATCCAATGATCACAGCTGCAGACCCATCACCAAAAAGGGCTTGGCCAACTAAAGAGTCCAAAGCCTCTTCGGAAGGCCCACGGAATGTAACAACAGTGATCTCAGAGCACACCACAAGAACTCGTGCTCCTGCATTATTCTCTGCAAGATCCTTAGCGGTTCGAAGGACAGTTCCACCTGCATAGCACCCTTGATGGTACAACATTACTCTTCTGACTGATGTTTCAAGGCCTAGGAGATTAGCGAGTTTATAGTCGGCACCAGGCATTTCTACACCAGAAGTTGTACAAAATACAAGATGGGTAATCTTGGATTTGGGTTGCCCCCACTCTTTAAGAGCCTTCAATGCCGCTTCCTTACCAAGCTTGGGTACCTCAGCAGTAATAATCTCTTGACGTATGTTAAGAGATGGAGCCATATAAGCACCAATGTTTGGGTGCTCCTCAAGCATTTCTTCGGTCAAATGAATATAACGCTTCTTGATCATTGATTTATCACCTGTATATAAATTATTAATAATACTAATATGTTAGCTCAAGGAACTAGTTTGATTGTTCAAGTGAGTATATGGATACACAATTATATGTGTGAAAAGGATGTTAAAATTAGACTTACAAATGCGGTTGAACTTCTTCTTGAGCTCGGTCATGTGCTCGCTCTTAGTGACCCGAAAATAGTAATCAGCGAAATCAGACTGGTACAGACAGTTGTCCGGGGTAGCTGTGCCAATGGCTAGAACGGTGGCCGGACCCTTGGCACGCTGAGCATTTCTAATTTCCTCCACAGACGCCATTGATAGTAGGATGACTGCTGAAATCGAAGCTTAAAAGTTGAAGAAGGAAAGAGAAGTGAAAGTTTCGGAGCACAAAGTGCTTGGAGCTGGCTGCAAAAGTTGTGTCTTGAGGTTGGTATTTATAATCATAAGAAATGCTGTGTTTCACCAACTCTCATCCACTTGGACGCTATTGAAATTGAATGGTATCCTGCCCAGTCAATGGATACTTGATGACACATGAAAGGGGAGGGACTTGCATGTAGGTAGGTGTGCATTTGAATAATCCATGCTGCAGTGACATGGGATTTGATCATTTCCAACTTGGTAGGCTTCGGTTTGCATTCTTTATTTTTTCTTTCTTGACCTTCCTCTATAATTCTAATCTTTTTGTTTTTAGCCCATGTAAGGTTGTTGGAAGCTTACCCTTTTGTCTTTAGCCCATGTAAGGTGGTTGGAAGCTTACCCTCTTTGACTCGAAGTTGGTAGGACCACTTCCATATCCCCCGAATGCTATATTAATTTGACCATGGAGTTGGGGCTTCTTGACTTGCAATAATAAAAGACCTAAACCTTTCACATGCTGAGCTACCTGCTGCCGGCTGGACGCTCGGAAAATGTACAATGAGGTAGATTATGTAGTCAACTTTACTATTTAAGACTAATGAAGGTAAAAATTAGTCACAACTAATGAATATAAATATGTTAATTTAGTCATTTAAAATATATTTTAACTTAACTTTATTAAATAAGCTAAGTGCTTAAAATAAAATTCTAATAATGAGTTTTAACTCAAATAAAAAACATTAAGTTTTAACCGGTCAGCTTGGGAATCATTTTTTCCATTGACCCACAGCTGGACAAATTAAAACTTCTGTTAAGAATATTTACATTTCATAATTAATAACTTCAATTTTTAATAGGTATGGATTCATAAACTTTCACCAGCTCCCAATCCACTAGCAGCTGAAAAGCTAATAAAGTCATAGATGGTGGCCGAGACTTGTTCAACGATCTCATGCCGATTGAAATTATATCAGATGGTTTTTTAATGCTCTTTTGGGAGGAGGGGGAAAGTGACAAATTCAGCATCAGTCGACCGGGACGGCAAATTAATTCATCACAATAGGTTATGTTTGGTTCCCAGAAAGTACCAAGAAAAGAAAAAAAAAATGTAAAGAAAAATGGTTTTCTCATGTTTGATTTCACTATAAATTTTTTTAAAGAAAATTAAATATAATTAAAATTAATTAGAAATTTATACATTTTAAAATTATTTAATCTTCATACAATAGAGGAAATTAAGTGAAATGGGTTAGAAAAAATATATAAAAATAAATTATTAATTTTGAATCTATTTTTTATTTTCCTTTATTTTTTATTTTCTTCCATTTTTTCTCTCTATTTTCTTTCCCTCACATTTTCCCTCAAATTTTTCGGGAACCAAACATAGCCTTAAGAAATTTTGTGTAGAACACATTTTTACATTTTAAACTTATGAGAAGGAGAATCCACACATTTCTATAATTAAACATATTTATTTATGTTTTTTAGGTAAAATAATTCTCATTTTCACTTTAAGTAAAATAAGTCAACGTTCTCTGGAAATATGTATGAAAACTTCACTGAAAAATTGGGACTATAAAACAGGCTGCAAAACACAAAAAGGAAAAAGAAAAAGAAAAAGAAAAAAAAAGAGTATAATTCTTAAATTATTTTTGATTGTTTGAAAAATAAATTTCTATTTAGGATTTTAAATATGAAAAAAAAAAAATCGTTATTTGATTAAAAGAGCCTTCTCAGCTCCAAAAGTGACTTCTGGACAAAATTTTGGGTTATTTTGAGTTATGTTATCTTATGTAAAAAGTTGGGTTTAAATGACAAGATTTTGAATAATAATTGAAAGTCTTGTTAGTATAGAACCCAGTCTTGTATATGTCTTAATCTAATAGGACTTATGAAAGGTAATATTTTTCTTACAGCATGTTCAGGTAGCAGTAGACATCACCCTTGTTTCGATGGTGGCTATCTTATTTAATTTATATGTATTTTAGAACCCAACTTTCCATATTTTTCAAATGAATGGTCCGCGTCACTTTTAAGGCTTGAGTTGGATAAGATTTTTTTGGAAAGAAAAGAAAATTCTTACATGGGGTTTTCAAGCAGAACTCAAACTAAATCAGCACGGGAAAAGGAATATGTTGGAAAATTTTCTCACTTGCATGTCTAAACAAAAATCAAATCCATTACTTCTTTCATTTTGATAACATACGTTGAAAGATAACATACACAATGATAAACAATGATTTTAACTTGAGGTCTCTGAAAAAGTCCTCCAACAACCGATAAATAACAAATAATAAATTCTAAGTAAAGATGATTTCGTGGTGATAAATCTTTACTATCTATATTTGATTAATAGGACATGACTCGTGAATCATTTCTCCTATCATTTAACTCAATTTGAATCCATTTGAACGCTATGTAGCACAACGGTCTCGATGGTCAAGCCTGGCCCAAAGCCAAACAAGACACCCCAATCCAATCCTTCACCTGTGGTTGTCTTTCCTTCCTTGAGCGATTTCTTTCTCATCTCGTCCAAAATAAACAAGACACATGCACTTGACATGTTCCCATATTCACTTAGAATATGTCTTGTTGGTTTGAGTTTCTGTTTATCTAAACTGAGTTTTGCTTCAACCGCGTCAAGAATAGCTGGGCCACCCGGATGAGCAATCCAGAATAAGGAATTCCAGTCACTAATACCAATTGGGTCAAAAGCCTTAGTCAAACACTTCTCTATGTTTTCAGATATCAAAGTAGGCACATTAGGCCACAATTGAAAGGTGAGACCCACTTCACGTAAGTTGCCTGCAATAGCACCTGCTGAATTAGGAATAAATGTTTGGGCTGCTGAAACAAGTTGAAAGAGTGGTCGTTCAATGGAGATATCTGGATCTGATCCGATGATTACAGCTGCAGACCCATCACCAAAAAGGGCTTGACCAACTAAAGAGTCCAAAGCATCTTCGGAAGGACCACGAAATGTAACAACAGTGATCTCAGAGCACACCACAAGAACTCGTGCTCCTGCATTATTCTCTGCAAGATCCTTAGCGGTTCGAAGGACAGTTCCACCTGCATAGCACCCTTGATGGTACAACATCACTCTTCTGACAGATGTTTCAAGGCCTAGGAGATTAGCCAGTTTATAATCTGCACCAGGCATTTCTACACCTGAAGTTGTACAAAATACAAGATGGGTGATCTTTGACTTGGGTTGACCCCACTCTTTAAGGGCCTTCAATGCTGCTTCCTTGCCAAGTTTGGGCACCTCAGCAGTGATAATCTCTTGTCGTATGTTAAGAGATGGAGCCATATAAGCACCAATGTTTGGGTGCTCCTCAAGCATGTCCTCGGTCAAATGAATGTAACGCTTCTTGATCATTGATTTGTCACCTGTATATAAATTAAACAACAGTAATTTGTGAGCGCAAGGCACACTAGCAAAACAAAATCAATTCAGTAATATGTATATTCGTTGTTCAAGATGATCAACATTGTTCAAGTGAGTGTAAAAAGATTCATCTTAGTACGATATAAAAGCTTATTCTTTATTACATTAATCATGTGATCCCAGGCATTATACCATATGATTGAAAGAGCACCTGCTTAATTCATCACGTAAGAGTACACAGAAAGCTCGAGAAAGATGTTTCAGTACTCTTAGGTGAATCTAAAAGCTTTATCATATGTATACATAAATATATGTATGTTATGCATGTTAAGATTATACTTACAAATGCGGTTGAACTTCTTTTTAAGCTCGGTCATGTGCTCGCTCTTAGTGACCCGAAAATAGTAATCAGCGAAATCAGACTGGTACAGACAGTTGTCCGGGGTAGCTGTGCCAATGGCTAGAATGGTGGCCGGACCCTTGGCACGCTGAGCATTTCTAATTTCCTCCACAGACGCCATTGATTAGTGTGTGATGACTACTGAAATCGAAGCTTCAAATTTGAAGAAGGAAAGAGAAATGATATTTTAGGAGCTTGCTCGGAGCTGGCTGGCCAAAGTTGTGTCTTGAGGTTGGTATTTATAATCACCACAAATGCTTTGTCTCACCAACTCTCATCCACTTGCATGTATGTGGGTGTGCATTTGAATAATCCAGTGATATGGGGTTTGATTTCCAACTTGGTAGGCTTCCGTTTCCATTCTTTATCTTATTTTTCTTTTTGTCTTTCTTCTTCCTCTATAACTCTTTTCTCTTTGTCTTCAGCTCATGTAATGTAGTTGGAAGCTTACCCATTTTGACCCCAAGTTGGTAGTCTCCATGTGGGCCCCAAGTACAAATACTTGGCCATTGAGTTGGGATTCTTGACTTGCAGGGAGAAAGACCCATATTTATCACATGCTGGGCTAGCAGCTGCCGGCTGGACCAAGCGAAAGATCGATATTAATACAGAATTTGAGAAAATCTATAATGACGTAGATTATATATTCAAGTCATAAATTAATAATTGTTTAATCAAAGTTATCAATATCGGAACTTCTTTGAATAATGTTGATATCAAATACCACTTGAGAGAAAAATATGATTGATAAAAATAACACTTTCTAATTAATTTTTAATTTCCTACATTTTGAATGAAAGTTGTTTTAGTGTACAATTTTTTAGGCCATATAATACCTATTTGAATTTTCTTTTTTAAATTATGATTTTTCACCAATCATGATTAAAAAAAAAAAAATTATGAAAATCAGATCAAATATGTAGTCCAAGGAGGATACACTAATTATTGAGCTGTAATTATGGAGAATCTTTGGGGTACGATGGCCTTTGTCACAATCAAAGATCTATTTTTTTTATAAAAAAAAATTATCAAAATTTATAAAAATATTTTTAAAAACTTCAATAAATTATAAAATAAATAATAATACAAATATTAAAGTTACTTTATTAAAAAAAATTACAATAGTATGCGGAACTTGAAATAAATTTAATTCAGTTATTACTAAAATAATGATCTATGTAGTTTAAATGTATTTAAAGATATAAAAAAAATTATGATATATGTATAATTATTATTTTTTGTTTGAAAAATATATTTCTTTTATTTATCTATTATATAAAAGGATATAAAAAAAATACTAATTTATTAAGAAAATTACCCTGATTGCTTTTATATTTTCAATAATGATTTAAAAGAAATTTAAAAATAAGATAATTAAAATTAATCTATTTACTAAAATTAAATTAGGATATATGAAACCTAAGTACATATTTTTTAAGAGGGATGAAGTTCCCTGCTTGGTGAGGGCCATACTAATGACCCCTTTCCCTTTTATGCCTTAAAAATGGAGTTTAGGTGTTGTGCCAATGTGATAACATGGAAATCCTAAAAAAAAAAAAAAAGTGAAATTAATCCAAAACTCACCTCTCCACCAATTATCTCTTCCTCGTATCATATTCGTCATAGTCGATATACTTAAAAATATTTGATATTTCAATGCTTTTTTGTGGTATTTTAATCTATGATCACATTACATTATTTCTTATTGATATTTAGATTGAATTGAGACAATGTAGGAGTATTAACTTAATGAGATTAGGAGTTTTATAATGAGTAATACTTTGTTGATGTCGTTTATAAATTAACAAGTTGGATCATCTCTCTTATTCATACATAATATTTACATACATTTACCTATATCTTATTTTGGGTTAATTACGAACTCAAGATCTAAAGTAAAAAAAAGATAGAAAGACTTTGTTTAGAAGCATTTGAGAAAGCACTTGCTATATTATTTGAAAATCTATGTAAATGAATATATATAACATTTGTTATCAATAGAATGGCCCTTATGTGTTGGTAATTTTGACTCGAATTTTTTATTTTTTATTTTTTTTATTTTTACGAAAGTTAATATTCATAGAGTTTAGGTTTAGATAAATTATCCTTATAACACTAAGTAGGATTCAGAAACTTATCGTTTACGACTCTATAGATATGTGGTTTTATATAGGATTTCAAGAGAGTGAAAAAGTAAACGAAAAATGAACAAAGATAGACAACGTGTGTATCAGATTTTGGGTAGAAATAGGTTGAGAGAGTTTGGTTGTGTATTTTTTAACTTTATTAATAAATTTGATTGCTCTTTCCCATAGATGTAGGTGATTATGTAGAACCATGCAAATCTTTCGACTTTTCTATTTCACTTTATTTTTCTTAGTGTGTTTAGGTGTTGTGATTTCCTAACAAGTGGTACAAGAGTCATGTTGTGAAGATCATGGGAAAATTATTTTGAAGATGGTGTTTGACATAATGTATGATATTGAGTAATTTGATGGAAAGAATAATTTTAGTATCTAGCATGGTACTGTTAGAGATGGTTTGGTGCAATAAGGACTTCTCAAAGTGTTACTAGGTAAGAAACTAGAGAACATGATGAATGAAAAATGAGAAGAATTAGAAGCAAGAGCGGTAGGTATTATTCGTTTAAGTTTGACTCATAAAATAAAATATATTGTTTTGAATAAGAAATCTCCTTCTCATTTAAGGGAGAAGTTAGAGAAAATTGATATATCAAAATCCCTTAACAAATAGGCTATATTTGAAGAAACAATTATATAAGTTGCATATGGATGAAAGAACTGATGTTCATATTTATATAAATAAATTTAATAAGTGTATGACCCATTTGTTGAGTGTAAAGGTCAACATTGATGAGAAACTATTATTTTATTAGCATCCCTACCAAGATCATCTAAGACATTGGTGAGTATGCTTTTTAGTTGGAAAGACAATGTTTACTATGGATGAGGTGTTAATTGCTTGTTTAGAGACAAAAATTATTAAGTAGTAAGTAGTTTGTTTCATACTGAACAAGCTCTTATGATGAACTTTAAATCACATTGTGATTGGAGTAAATCATGAAGGAGATATTAAGATAGGAGAGTTGATCATTTCCAATCACACTATTAGAGGAATGTAGAGGGTTATTATTTCCATAAAAGGGATGTATAAGCACCTAGAAGAAAAGAAAAATCTTGAATTTCAAGAGACTTTGAAATCTACTAATATTGTTGATAAAAAGTTTGATAAGTAAGGTGATTTCCTTTCTATTATAGTTGATGAAAGTTTTTTTACTCTTGGATTTTAGATTCTTGACGTTCATTTCATATGGGCCCATATAAGAAGTGGTTTGATACCGATTAGGAATGTAATGCTAGTAATGTTTTAATAGAAATTGGTTCAAGCTCTAAAATCATTAGGATTGGTACTAGGAAAGTGAAGTTGTTTGATAGTGTTGTAAGGACATTATCTAATGTTAAGAATGTTCTAAAGTTGAGGAGGGAGTTTAATTTCTTTGACAGCTCCAAGCATTGTGGGTTATAGCTTTTCTACAAAAAATGATATTATAAATATTAATAAAGATGTTTTGATAGCTATAAAAAAAAAATGTGAAACATTTTATACACTTAGATTGGGAAGACAATGTTAGTTGGAGTTGTGATGGTGGAGTAATGTCATGAAGAGTTTTATGATAAAGAAGTTATTGGACTAGATTTAGAAAAAATGTGACAAGATGTTAGTATTTTATGAAAACACAATGATAAGATGATCAATACTCCATTTTCAACTAAAGTTACTTACTGGCACAAAGATGAGACTAATTAGAAAATAAATGAAGTTATGAAGAAGGCAAGGGTGGTATCTTGAGTTAAGCTCAACAAAAGTTTGAACTTGACACATTTATTCTAATTGTGTAGTGGTAGCACCTTACTCATTAAGGGTGCAAAGGTATGTATCAAAGAGAGATAAACCTGTCCTGGATCTCTCAATTCCATATCCCAAAATCAGATTAACTACATTCAAAACTCTTTAGGCTTTTCTAAATCCTATGCACAATAGAAAAATTGTAATTTTAAAAATTAATAGGATTCAACATGTTCATTAGAAAACATCACTTGAGATTTGGACATTCTCAAATCTAATCCATATAATAAAGATGAAAATAAAAGTTGTTGGAGGTCTCGAATATACCTAAGATCTTTTGCTTGATGGCTCTTCCTTAATCTTGGTGCACAATTGGTTGGGAGAAAGTGAGGATGAAGGCTATGACTCTCTCTCTAGATGGTGGAAGATGACTCACTTCTAAAAAAGTGATAGAACCCTAAGGGGTATTTATAAGGGTTTCCAACTCGAGTTAAGTGATTTGAGCCCATTAAAAGCTTGGGTCACTTAATCTATCTCAAAACAAGTCCTAATTGATTAATTAACCTATTATAATCATCTAATTAATCAATTAGCCAATTCCAAAGACTTTGTTCATTAACCCCTATGCAACTTTATATAATTTTCAAAACACCCTTATGCCTAAAAATAAACCTAAATTCAATCTAACCGTCATAAACCATACCAACAAGGTATATGAGTTTGAGAATGGACCATTAAGATCCATAGGATAGTACTAGCTCCCGTAGAATCCAATTTTGGAGTTGATTCAACATTCCATTGTAAAGAATCAATTACATTCCAGTACCCTATATAAACAACAACGAGACATTAAGTGCTCGGATTTGTGATTCGCTATTGATTGCATTTAGTTTTTCCATGAATCGATGTCCGTAGTCTAATAAAGCTATCAGTCATTCAAAAGTATCTTTACTATCCCAAAGTTACAGATCCTCCTATTGTGTATTCAACTAACATATCTTAGCTCTCTAAGAACTTATGTCAAGTTGCACTTAAAGAACTATTCTGACCATAGTTTACATGAACACACCTCCTAAAGATTATCTAAGGGGACACTTTGTCTCAATCTTATGAGATATCATGGTGCCTCTATTGAGAATAACTATTACGACCGGTTTCCATCAACAGTGACCTAATCCATAGGAAATATATGATCAGTTTACGATCTTACTTGTAGGTCAAAGTCACTGCTAACTTTAAGCTCAATATCCTCTCAAGGTTGAGAGACAACACAATGAAGCAACATAAGGAAGTCACGACTACTTGATAGTCTTAAGTCATGACTCAACATAGGCCCTATCCAATGTGTAACTATACACACTAACACACTCACCATAGGAAGCTTATTATTTAGGATTAGCCTATAGAATTCTATAAATGTATGGTTTTACGTAAGAAAATTGTTTGGGAAAGGTCATTTATTTTTTATGGATAAATTACTTTTATAACAAAGTATATCAGTCCATTTGCAATGGTTTAAATCCATCACAATAATACTCTTTTGTCAATTGATATTTACTATTGCAATTACTATTGATAAAAAAATTACATGTATATTTTTATGACTTTTAGATTTTAGATTCTTGATGTTTATTTCATATGGGCCCTTATAAGGAGTTGTTTGATGCCTATAAGAAATGCAATGCTACTACAACTTTAATAAGAAATTGTTCAAGCTCTAAAATCATTAGGATTGGTACTATAAAAGTGATGATGTTAGATGGTATTGTAAGGACATTGACTAATGCTAAACATGTTCTAAAGTGAAGAAAGATTTTAATTTTTTTGGGAACTCTAAGAATTATGGGTTATAATTTTTCTACAAAGAACAGTATTATGAATATTAACAAAGGGGCTCTGATAGCTATAAAAAGGAAAAAGGTGAAACTTTTTAAAACATTGATTGGGAGGACAATGTCAGGTGGAGTTATGGTGAGGGAGCAACCATGAAGAGTTTTACCCTAAAGATGTTATTAGATTAGATTTAGAAGAACATGACAAGATGTTGATATAAGATAAAAAAAACAATAAGGCAAGATAATATTTATTTGTTTATTTGTTTTATTTTAAAAAAAATTGTCGGATTTTTGTATTATGAATATAGAATTAGTCTCGCATATGTCTCAGTCTAATAGGACTTATTAAAGGTAATATTTTTCTTACAGCATGTTCAGGTAAGGGTGATAGTGCAGCAGAAGACGTCACCCATGTTGTGGTGGTGGCTATCTTATTTAACTTATATGAACTGTAGAGTACCCCACCTGGTTTCCACTCATTTTACACATTTTTCAAATCAGCAGCATATGTTGAAAATTTTCTTGTAAGCTTAACAAAAACTCAGATATATTCTTCCTTCATTTTGATAACATACACAAGGATAAACAATGATTTTAACTTGAGGTCTTTGAGGAGGTCCTCCAACAATCGTAAAATAACAATTCAATATCTTTACTCCCTTTTATTTGATTAATAAAACATGAGTCATGAATAACTTTTCCCATCATTCCACTTAGTTTGAATCTGTGCCAACGCTATGGAGCACAACGGTCTCAATGGTTAGGCCTGGCCCAAAGCCAAACAAGACACCCCAATCCAATCCTTCACCTGTCGTCGTTTTTCCTTCCTTGAGCGATTTCTTTCTCATCTCGTCCAAAATAAATAAGACACATGCACTTGACATGTTCCCATATTCACTTAGAATATGCCTTGTTGCTTTGAGTTTCGGTTTATCTAAACCGAGTTTTGCTTCAACTGCGTCAAGAATAGCTGGGCCACCCGGATGAGCAATCCAGAATAAGGAATTCCAATCACTAATACCAATTGGGTCAAAAGCCTTAGTCAAACAATTCTCAATGTTTTCAGAGATCAAGGTAGGCACATTAGGCCACAAATGAAAGGTGAGACCCACTTCACGTAAGTTGCCTGCAATAGCACCTGCTGAATTTGGAATAAATGTTTGGGCTGCTGAAACAAGTTGAAAGAGTGGTCGTTCAATGGAGATATCTGGATCTGATCCAATGATTACAGCTGCAGACCCATCACCAAAAAGGGCTTGGCCAACTAAAGAGTCCAAAGCATCTTCGGAAGGACCACGAAATGTAACAACAGTGATCTCAGAGCACACCACAAGAACTCGTGCTCCTGCATTATTCTCTGCAAGATCCTTAGCGGTTCGAAGGACAGTTCCACCTGCATAGCATCCTTGATGGTACAACATCACTCTTCTGACCGATGTTTCGAGACCTAAGAGATTAGCGAGTTTATAATCTGCACCAGGCATTTCTACACCCGAGGTGGTACAAAATACAAGATGGGTGATCTTTGACTTGGGCTGACCCCACTCTTTAAGAGCTTTCAATGCTGCTTCCTTACCAAGCTTGGGTACCTCAGCAGTGATAATCTCTTGGCGTATGTTAAGAGATGGAGCCATATAAGCACCAATGTTTGGGTGCTCCTCAAGCATTTCTTCCGTCAAATGAATGTAACGCTTCTTGATCATGGATTTGTCACCTGTATATAAATTAAATGACAGTAATATGTAAGCTCAAGGCACACTAGTGAAACAAAATCAATTCAATGTGTAGATTCATTAATTGTTCAATATGATCAAACATTGTTGAAGCGAGTTTAAAAAGATTCATCTTAATACAATATAAAAGCTTATTTTTTATTACATCAATTAATAACGTGATCCCATGCATTATACCGTATGATTCAAAGAGCACCTGCTCATTGTACTAATTTAAAATGAGTACACAGAAAGCTTGAAAAAGATGTTTCAGTGGTCGTAGGTGAATCATATGTATACACAATTATATGTATATGAAGGATGTTATTACTTACAAATGCGGTTGAACTTCTTCTTGAGCTCGGTCATGTGCTCGCTTTTAGTGACCCGAAAATAGTAATCAGCGAAATCAGACTGGTACAGACAGTTGTCCGGGGTAGCTGTGCCAATGGCTAAAACGGTGGCCGGACCCTTGGCACGCTGAGCATTTCTAATTTCCTCCACAGACGCCATTGATAGTGTGTGATGACTACTGAAATGGAAGCTTCAAAGTTGAAGAAGGAAAGAGAATGAAATTTTAGGAGCACAAGTGCTTGGAGCTGGCTGACCAAAGTTGTGTCTTGAGGTTGGTATTTATAATCACCACAAATGCTGTCTCACCAACTCTCATCCACTTCCACGTAGGTAGGCGTGCATTTAAATAATCCAGTGCCATGGGGTTTGATTTCCAACTTGGTAGGCTTCGGATTTCATTCTTTATTTTATTTTTCTGTCTTTCTTCTTCCTCTAAAACTCTTTTGGTCTTTTTAACCCACGTAGGGCGGTTGGAAGCATACCCTTTTTGACTCCAAGTTGGTAGCAACACTTTCATATCCCCCGAGTACTATTTGACAAAAGACCCAAAATTTTCACGTGCTGGGCTACCTGCTGCCGGCTGGACCAAGCCAATGATCAATATTAATACAGAACGTTAGGAAATCTATAATATTTCAAGTCATAAATATAGATGTTGAATAAATAAATTTATTGTTTAACAACAATGAAAGTAAAAATTAGTTATTACTAACGAACATAAATATTCGTTAATGAATGAGAACATTTGTTACGAAAATTATTTTTTATGAAAATTAATTTTAAAAGTTTTTATATTTGTTATTAATTAGTTTTTTTTTTTTTTTTTAAAAAAAAAAAAAAATCTTGAATTTTTGGAGGCAGAAGCTCACCCTTTTTGACTCCAGACTGGTAGGGTCATTTTCATATTGCCAAGTACAATAATATTTGACAATTGAGTTGGGATTCTTGACTTGATCTTCCACATCATGTTGGGCCAAGCTAATTATCGATATTAATACAGAAATTTGGGAAATCTGTAATGTGGCAGATTATATATTCAAGTCATAAATTAATATATACCTGTTTGTCAAAGTTATTTACATCAGAACTTCTTTGAACAATGTTGATATCGAATATCACTTGAGAGAGAAATATGATTGATAGAAAATATCACTTTCTAACTAACCTTCAAAATTTTGAATGAAAGTTGTTTTAGTGTATTGGAATTTATTTTTAAAAATAATTATTATATATATAAATATATATATTAAATAAATATAATCAACGAACTCAATAAACTTTTTGGTTTGACCTATCAATTTTTTTCAACAAAATGACATTTTTTCAACAAAACGACAAATATAAAAAAATCAAGAATAAAAACGCAAGCAAGGAGGAATAATTTACTAAGTATCTAAAATTCAATCCCCTATCTATTATAGAGAAAACACAGAGTGGAGAAATAATCCAAAATGTATCAAATATACTCCCTCTTTCAACCTAATACATAAAAAACCAACCATGCATAAAGCTCTAAATCTTATTGATCCAACTTCTTAAATTATATTTTTTTAGTGATAAAGGAAGTTCAAATCAAACCTGAAATTCTCTATGGTTAAAAGGAGGTTCAAAGCATCCCAAAATTTTCTTGTATGAATCTTTCCTTCATTTTGATAACATACACAAGAATAAACAATGATTTTAACTTGAGGTCTTTGAGGAGGTCCTCCAACAATCGTAAATAACAATCCAACATCTGTACTACCTTTTATTTGATTAATAAAACATGACTCATGAATAATTTTTCCTATCATTTCACTTAGTTTGAGTCTGTACCAATGCTATGGAGCACAACGGTCTCAATGGTTAGGCCTGGCCCAAAGCCAAACAAAACACCCCAATCCAATCCTTCACCTGTGGTTGTCTTTCCTTCCTTGAGCGATTTCTTTCTCATCTCGTCCATAATAAACAAGACACAAGCACTTGACATGTTCCCATATTCACTTAGAACATGTCTTGTTGCTTTAAGTTTTTGTTTATCCAAACTCAATTTTGCTTCAACTGCATCAAGAATAGCTGGGCCACCTGGATGAGCAATCCAGAATAAGGAATTCCAATCACTGATACCAATTGGGTCAAAAGCCTGAGTCAAACATTTCTCTATATTTTGGGAGATCAAAGTTGGCACATTAGGCCATAAATGAAATGTGAGACCCACTTCACGTAAGTTGCCTGCAATAGCACCTGCTGAATTAGGAATAAATGTTTGGGCTGCTGAAACAAGTTGAAAGAGTGGTCGTTCAATGGAGATATCTGGATCTGATCCAATGATCACAGCTGCAGACCCATCACCAAAAAGGGCTTGGCCGACTAAAGAGTCCAAAGCCTCTTCGGAAGGCCCACGGAATGTAACAACAGTGATCTCAGAGCACACCACAAGAACTCGTGCTCCTGCATTATTCTCTGCAAGATCCTTAGCGGTTCGAAGGACAGTTCCACCTGCATAGCACCCTTGATGGTACAACATTACTCTTCTGACTGATGTTTCAAGGCCTAGGAGATTAGCGAGTTTATAGTCGGCACCAGGCATTTCTACACCCGAAGTTGTACAAAATACAAGATGGGTAATCTTGGATTTGGGTTGCCCCCACTCTTTAAGAGCCTTCAATGCCGCTTCCTTACCAAGCTTGGGTACCTCAGCAGTGATAATCTCTTGGCGTATGTTAAGAGATGGAGCCATATAAGCACCAATGTTTGGGTGCTCCTCAAGCATTTCTTCGGTCAAATGAATATAACGCTTCTTGATCATTGATTTATCACCTGTATATAAATTATTAATAATACTAATATGTTAGCTCAAGGAACTAGTTTGATTGTTCAAGTGAGTATATGGATACACAATTATATGTATGAAAAGGATGTTAAAATTAGACTTACAAATGCGGTTGAACTTCTTCTTGAGCTCGGTCATGTGCTCGCTCTTAGTGACCCGAAAATAGTAATCAGCGAAATCAGACTGGTACAGACAGTTGTCCGGGGTAGCTGTGCCAATGGCTAGAACGGTGGCCGGACCCTTGGCACGCTGAGCGTTTCTAATTTCCTCCACAGACGCCATTGATAGTAGGATGACTGCTGAAATCGAAGCTTAAAAGTTGAAGAAGGAAAGAGAAGTGAAAGTTTCGGAGCACAAAGTGCTTGGAGCTGGCTGCAAAAGTTGTGTCTTGAGGTTGGTATTTATAATCATAAGAAATGCTGTGTTTCACCAACTCTCATCCACTTGGACGCTATTGAATTGAATGGTATCCTGCCCAGTCAAAGGATACTTGATGACACATGAAAGGGGAGGGACTTGCATGTAGGTAGGTGTGCATTTGAATAATCCATGCTGCAGTGACATGGGATTTGATCATTTCCAACTTGGTAGGCTTCGGTTTTCATTCTTTATTTTTTCTTTCTTGACCTTCCTCTATAATTCTAATCTTTTTGTTTTTAGCCCATGTAAGGTTGTTGGAAGCTTACCCTTTTGTCTTTAGCCCATGTAAGGTGGTTGGAAGCTTACCCTCTTTGACTCGAAGTTGGTAGGACCACTTCCATATCCCCCGAATGCTATAATTTGACCATGGAGTTGGGGCTTCTTGACTTGCAATAATAAAAGACCTTTCACATGCTGAGCTACCTGCTGCCCGCTGGACGCTCGGAAATCTACAATGAGGTAGATTATGTAGTCAACTTTACTATTTAAGACTAATGAAGGTAAAAATTAGTCGCAACTAATGAATATAAATATGTTAATTTAGTCATTTAAAATATATTTTAACTTAACTTTATTAAATAAGCTAAGTGCTTAAAATAAAATTCTAATAATGAGTTTTAACTCAAATAAAAAACATTAAGTTTTAACCGGTCAGCTTGGGAATCATTTTTTCCATTGACCCACAGCTGGACAAATTAAAACTTCTGTTAAGAATATTTACATTTCATAATTAATAACTTAACTCAAATTTTTAATAGGTATGGATTCATAAACTTTCACCAGCTCCCAATCCACTAGCAGCTGAAAGGCTAATAAAGTCATAGATGGTGGCCGAGACTTGTTCAACGATCTCATGCCGATTGAAATTATATCAGATGGTTTTTTAATGCTCTTTTGGGAGGAGGGGGAAAGTGACAAATTCAGCATCAGTCGACCGGGGCGGCAAATTAATTCATCAACTTAAGAAATTTTGCGTAGAACACATTTTTACATTTTAAACTTACGAGAAGGAGAATCCACACATTTCTATAATTAAACATATTTATTTATGTTTTTTAAGTAAAATAATTCTCTTTTTCACTTTAAGTAAAATAAGTCAAAGTTCTCTGGAAATATGTATGAAAACTTCACTGAAAATTGGGACTATAAAACAGGCTGCAAAATACAAAAAGGAAAAAGAAAAAGAAAAAGAAAAAGAAAAAAAAAAAGAGTATAATTCTTAAATTATTTTTGATTGTTTGAAAAATAAATTTCTATTTAGGAATTTAAATATGAAAAAAAAAAAAAAAAAAATTGTTATTTGACTAAAAGAGCCTTCTCAGCTCCAAAAGTGACTTCTGGACAAAATTTTGGGTTATTTTGAGTTATGTTATCTTATGTAAAAAGTTAGGTTTAAATGATAGATTTTGAATAATAATTGAAAGTTTTGTTAGTATAGAACCAGTCTTGTATGTCTTAATCTAATAGGACTTATGAAAGGTAACATTTTTCTTACAGCATGTTCAGGTAGCAGTAGACATCACCCTTGTTTCGGCGGTGGCTATCTTATTTAATTTATATGTACTTTAGAACCCAACTTTCCATATTTTTCAAGTGAATGGTCCGCGTCACTTTTAAGGCTTGAGTTGGATAAGATTTTTTTGGAAAGAAAAGAAAATTCTTACATGGGGTTTTCAAGCAGAACTCAAACTAAATCAGCACGGGAAAAGGAATATGTTGGAAAATTTGCTCACTTGCATGTCTAAACAAAAATCAAATCCATTACTTCTTTCATTTTGATAACATACATTGAAAGATAACATACACAAGGATAAACAATGATTTTAACTTGAGGTCTCTGAAAAAGTCCTCCAACAACCGATAAATAACAAATAATAAATTCTAAGTAAAGATGATTTCGTGGTGATAAATCTTTACTATCTATATTTGATTAATAGGACATGACTCGTGAATCATTTCTCCTATCATTTAACTCAATTTGAATCCATTTGAACGCTATGTAGCACAACGGTCTCGATGGTCAAGCCTGGCCCAAAGCCAAACAAAACACCCCAATCCAATCCTTCACCTGTGGTTGTCTTTCCTTCCTTGAGCGATTTCTTTCTCATCTCGTCCAAAATAAACAAGACACATGCACTTGACATGTTCCCATATTCACTTAGAATATGTCTTGTTGGTTTGAGTTTCTGTTTATCTAAACTGAGTTTTGCTTCAACCGCATCAAGAATAGCTGGGCCACCCGGATGAGCAATCCAGAATAAGGAATTCCAGTCACTAATACCAATTGGGTCAAAAGCCTTAGTCAAACACTTCTCTATGTTTTCAGATATCAAAGTAGGCACATTAGGCCACAATTGAAAGGTGAGACCCACTTCACGTAAGTTGCCTGCAATAGCACCTGCTGAATTAGGAATAAATGTTTGGGCTGCTGAAACAAGTTGAAAGAGTGGTCGTTCAATCGAAATATCTGGATCTGATCCGATGATTACAGCTGCAGACCCATCACCAAAAAGGGCTTGACCAACTAAAGAGTCCAAAGCATCTTCGGAAGGACCACGAAATGTAACAACAGTGATCTCAGAGCACACCACAAGAACTCGTGCTCCTGCATTATTCTCTGCAAGATCCTTAGCGGTTCGAAGGACAGTTCCACCTGCATAGCACCCTTGATGGTACAACATCACTCTTCTGACAGATGTTTCAAGGCCTAGGAGATTAGCCAGTTTATAATCTGCACCAGGCATTTCTACACCTGAAGTTGTACAAAATACAAGATGGGTGATCTTTGACTTGGGTTGACCCCACTCTTTAAGGGCCTTCAATGCTGCTTCCTTGCCAAGTTTGGGCACCTCAGCAGTGATAATCTCTTGTCGTATGTTAAGAGATGGAGCCATATAAGCACCAATGTTTGGGTGCTCCTCAAGCATTTCCTCGGTCAAATGAATGTAACGCTTCTTGATCATTGATTTGTCACCTTTATATAAATTAAACAACAGTAATGTGTGAGCGCAAGGCACACTAGCAAAACAAAATCAATTCAGTAATATGTATATTCGTTGTTCAAGATGATCAACATTGTTCAAGTGAGTGTAAAAAGATTCATCTTAGTACGATATAAAAGCTTATTCTTTATTACATTAATCATGTGATCCCAGGCATTATACCATATGATTGAAAGAGCACCTGCTTAATTCATCACGTAAGAGTACACAGAAAGCTCGAGAAAGATGTTTCAGTACTCTTAGGTGAATCTAAAAGCTTTATCATATGTATACATAAATATATGTATGTTATGCATGTTAAGATTATACTTACAAATGCGGTTGAACTTCTTTTTAAGCTCGGTCATGTGCTCGCTCTTAGTGACCCGAAAATAGTAATCAGCGAAATCAGACTGGTACAGACAGTTGTCCGGGGTAGCTGTGCCAATGGCTAGAATGGTGGCCGGACCCTTGGCACGCTGAGCATTTCTAATTTCCTCCACAGACGCCATTGATTAGTGTGTGATGACCACTGAAATCGAAGCTTCAAATTTGAAGAAGAAAAGAGAAATGAAATTTTAGGAGCTTGCTCGGAGCTGGCTGGCCAAAGTTGTGTCTTGAGGTTGGTATTTATAATCACCACAAATGCTTTGTCTCACCAATTCTCATCCACTTGCATGTATGTGGGTGTGCATTTGAATAATCCAGTGATATGGGGTTTGATTTCCAACTTGGTAGGCTTCCGTTTCCATTCTTTATCTTATTTTTCTTTGTCTTTCTTATTCCTCTATAACTCTTTTCTCTTTGTCTTCAGCTCATGTAAGGTAGTTGGAAGCTTACCCTTTTTGACTCCAAGTTGGTAGTGTCCATGTGGGCCCCAAATACTTGGCCATTGAGTTGGGATTCTTGACTTGCAGGGACAAAGACCCATATTTATTTATCTCATGCTGGGCTAGCAGCTGCCGGCTGGACCAAGCGAAAGATCGATATTAATACAGAATTTTAGGAAATCTATAATGACGTAGATTATATATTCAAGTCATAAATTAATAATTGTTTAATCAAAGTTAATAATATCGGAACTTCTTTGAATAATGTTGATATCAAACACCACTTGAGAGAAAAATATGATTGATAAAAATGACACTTTCTAATTAATTTTTAATTTCCTACATTTTGAATGAAAGTTGTTTTAGTGTATAATTTTTTAGGCCATATAATACCTATTTGAATTTTCTTTTTTAAATTATGGTTTTTCACCAATCATGATTTAAAAAAAAAAATTATGAAAATCAGATCAAATATGTAGTCCAAGGAGGATACACTAATTATTGAGCTGTAATTATGGAGAATCTTTGGGGTACGATGGCCTTTGTCACAATCAAAGATCTATTTTTTTTATAAAAAAAAATTATCAAAATTTATAAAAATATTTTTAAAAACTTCAATAAATTATAAAATAAATAATAATACAAATATTAAATTTACTTTATTAAAAAAAATTACAATAGTATGCAGAACTTGAAATAAATTTATTTCAGTTATTACTAAAATAATTATCTATGTAGTTTAAATGTATTTAAAGATATAAAAGAAATTATGATATATGTATAATTATTATTTTTTATTTGAAAAATATATTTCTTTTATTTATCTATTATATAAAAGATATAAAAAAGATACTAATTTATTAAGAAAATTGCCCTGATTGCTTTTATATTTTCAATAATGATTTAAAAGAAATTTAAAAATGAGATAATTAAAATTAATCTATTTACTAAAATTAAATTAGGATATACGAAACCTAAGTACATATTTTTTAAGAGGGATGAAGTTCCCTGCTTGGTGAGGGCCATACTAATGACCCCTTTCCCTTTTATGCCTTCAAAATGGAGTTTAGGTGTTGTGCCAATGTGATAACATGGAAATCCTAAAAAAAAAAAAAAAGTGAAATTAATCCAAAACTCACCTCTCCACCAATTATCTCTTCCTCGTATCATATTCGTTATAGTCGATATACTTAAAAATATTTGATATTTCAATGCTTTTTTGTGATATTTTAATCTATGATCACACTATATTATTTCTTATTGATATTTAGATTGAATTGAGACAATGTAGGAGTATTAACTTAATTAGATTAGGAGTTTTATAATGAGCAATACTTTGTTGATGTCGTTTATAAATTAACAAGTTGGATCATCTCTCTTATTCATACATAATATTCACATACATTTACCTATATCTTATTTTGGGTTAATTACGAACTCAAGATCTAAAGTAAAAAAAAGATAGAAAGACTTTGTTTAGAAGCATTTGAGAATACACTTGCTATATTATTTGAAAATCTATGTAAATGAATATATAACATTTGTTATCAATAGAATGGCCCTTATGTGTTGGTAATTTTGACTCGAATTTTTTATTTTTTATTTTTTTTATTTTTACGAAAGTTAATATTCATAGAGTTTAGGTTTAGATAAATTATCCTTATAACATTAAGTAGGATTCAGAAACTTATCGTTTACGACTCTATAGATATGTGGTTTTATATAGGATTTCAAGAGAGTGAAAAAGTAAACGAAAAATGAACAAAGATAGACAACGTGTGTATCAGATTTTGGGTAGAAATAGGTTGAGAGAGTTCGGTTGTGTATTTTTTAACTTTATTAATAAATTTGATTGCTCTTTCCCATAGATGTAGGTGATTATGTAGAACCATGAAAATCTTTCGACTTTTCTATTTTACTTTATGTTTCTTAGTGTGTTTAGGTGTTGTGATTTCCTAACAAGTGGTATAAGAGTCATGTTGTGAAGATCATGGGAAAATTATTTTGAAGATGGTGTTTGACATAATGTATGATATTGAGTAATTTGATGGAAAGAATAATTTTAGTATCTAGCATGGTACTGTTAGAGATAGTTTGGTGCAATAAGGACTTCTCAAAGTGTTACTAGGTAAGAAACTAGAGAACATGATGAATGAAAAATGAGAAGAATTAGAAGCAAGAGTGGTAGGTACTATTCGTTTAAGTTTGACTCATAAAATAAAATATATTGTTTTGAATAAGAAATCTCCTTCTCATTTAAGGGAGAAGATAGAGAAAATTGATATATCAAAATCCCTTAACAAATAGGCTATATTTGAATAAACAATTATATAAGTTGAATATGGATGAAAGAACTGATGTTCATATTTATATAAATAAATTTAATAAGTGTATGACCCATTTATTGAGTGTAAAGGTCAACATTGATGAGAAACTATTATTTTATTAACATCCCTACCAAGATCATCTAAGACATTGGTGAGTATGCTTTTCAATTGGAAAGACAATGTTTACTATGGATGAGGTGTTAATTGCTTGTTTAGAGACAAAAATTATTAAGTAGTAAGTAGTTTGTTTCATACTGAACAAGCTCTTATGATGAACTTTAAATCACATTGTGATTGGAGTAAATCATGAAGGAGATATTAAGATAGGAGAGTTGATCATTTCCAAGCACACTATTAGAGGAATGTAGAGGGTTATTATTTCCATAAAAGGGATGTATAAGCACCTAGAAAAAAAGAAAAATCTTGAATTTCAAGAGACTTTGAAATCTACTAATATTGTTGATAAAAAGTTTGATAAGTAAGGTGATTTCCTTTCTATTATAGTTGATGAAAGTTTTTTTACTTTGGATTTTAGATTCTTGACGTTCATTTCATATGGGCCCATATAAGAAGTGGTTTGATACCTATTAGGAATGTAATGCTAGTAATGTTTTAATAGAAATTGGTTCAAGCTCTAAAATCATTAGGATTGGTACTAGGAAAGTGAAGTTGTTTGATAGTGTTGTAAGGACATTATCTAATGTTAAGAATGTTCTAAAGTTGAGGAGGGAGTTTAATTTCTTTGACAGCTCCAAGCATTGTGGGTTATAACTTTTCTACAAAAAATGATATTATAAATATTAATAAAGATGTTTTGATAGCTATAAAAAAAAAAAAAAAAATGTGAAACATTTTATACACTTAGATTGGGAAGACAATGTTAGTTGGAGTTGTGATGGTGGAGTAATGTCATGAAGAGTTTTATGATAAAGAAGTTATTGGACTAGATTTAGAAAAAATGTGACAAGATGTTAGTATTTTATGAAAACACAATGATAAGATGATCAATACTCCATTTTCAACTAAAGTTACTTACTGGCACAAAGATGAGACTAATTAGAAAACAAATGAAGTTATGAAGAAGGCAAGGGTGGTATCTTGAGTTAAGCTCAACAAAAGTTTGAACTTGACACATTTATTCTAATTGTGTAGTGGTAGCACCTTACTCGTTAAGGGTGCAAAGGTATGTATCAAAAAGAGATAAACCTGTCCTAGATCTCTCAATTCCATATCCCAAAATCAGATTAACTACATGCAAAACTCTTTAGGCTTTTCTAAATCCCATGCACAATAGAAAAATTGTAATTTTAAAAATTAATAGGATTCAACATGTTCATTAGAAAACATCACTTGAGATTTGGACATTCCCAAATCTAATCCATATAATAAAGATGAAAATAAAAGTTGTTGGAGGTCTCGAATATACCTAAGATCTTTTGCTTGATGACTCTTCCTTAATCTTGGTGCACAATTGGTTGGGAGAAAGTGAGGATGAAGGCTATGACTCTCTCTCTAGATAGTGGAAGATGACTCACTTCTAAAAAAGTGATAGACCCCTAAGGGGTATTTATAAGGGTTTCCAACTCGAGTTAAGTGACTTGAGCCCATTAAGAGTTTGGGTCACTTAATCTATCTCAAAACAAGTCCTAATTGATTAATTAACCTATTATAATCATCTAATTAATCAATTAGCCAATTCCAAAGACTTTGTTCATTAACCCCTATGCAACTTTGTATAATTTTCAAAACACCCTTATGTCTAAAAATAAACCTAGAGTCAATCTAACCGTCATAAACCATACCAACAAGGTATATGAGTTTGAGAATGGACCATTAAGATCCATAGGATAGTACTAGCTCCCGTAGAATCCAATTTTGGAGTTGATTCAACATTCCACTATAAAGAATCAATTACATTCCAGTACCCTATATAAACAACAACGAGACATTAAGTGCTCGGATTTGTGACTTGCTATTGATTGCATTTAGTTTTTCCATGAATCGATGTCCGTAATCTAATAAAGTTATCAGTCATTCAAAAGTACCTTTACTATCCCAAAGCTACAGATCCTTCTATTGTGTATTCAACTAACATATCTTAGCTCTCTAAGAACTTATGTCAAGTTGCACTTAAAGAACTATTCTGACCATAGTTTACATGAACACACCTCCTAAAGATTATCTAAGAGGACACTTTGTCTCAATCCTATGAGATATCATGGTGCCTCTATTGAGAATAACTATTACTACCGGTTTCCATCAACAGTGACCTAATCCATAGGGAATATATGATCAGTTTACGATCTTACTTGTAGGTCAAAGTCACTGCTAACTTTAAGCTCAATATCCTCTCAAGGTTGAGAGACAACACAATGAAGCAACATAAGGAAGTCACGACTACTTGATAGTCTTAAGTCATGACTCAACATAGGCCCTGTCCAATGTGTAACTATACACACTAGCACACTCACCATAGGAAGCTTATTATTTAGGATTAGCCTATAGAACTCTATAAATGTATGGTTTTACGTAAGAAAATTGTTTGGGAAAGGTCATTTATTTTTTATGGATAAATTACTTTTATAACAAAGTATATCAGTCAATTTGCAATGGTTTAAATCCATCACAATAATACTCTTTTGTCAATTGATATTTACTATTGCAATTACTATTGATAAAAAAATTACATGTATAAGCAATGGGTAATTTAATTTGCAATGGAGTAGGTGTCTTAGAAATCGTAACAACTGAAATCCATTACAAAAGTAAACTTAAGTGGGTTGACAAAACTCAATATATATATATTTTTTTTTAGTGGCGAACAATTATATGAGTTCGAAAATGAATGAAGGAATTTATATTCATATAAATAAATTTAATAAGTGTATAACCTATTTATTGAGTATAAAGGCCAATAGTGAGGAGGAAGATGCAACTATTATTTTATTGGCATCCCTATCAAAATCATATGAGACATTGGTGATTACGTTTTTAATTGGAAAGAAAACGTTTATTATGGATGAGGTGTCAATTGCTTGTCTAGAAATAAAAATTATTAAGAAGCCAAGTAGTTCGTTTCATATTGAATAAGCTCTTACGGTGAAGTCTGAATCACATCGTGGTAGGACTAAATCGTAAGAGAGATATTAAGATAGAGGAACTGATCATTTCCATTAAGACTATTAAAGGGATGTGGACTGTTATTATTTCCACAAAAAAAGACATGTCATAAGGTATCGTGAAGAAATGACAAAGCAACAAGAAGAAAAGAAAATTCTTGAATCTCAAGAAACTTCAAAATCTATTAATATTATTGATAAAAAGTTTGATAAGGTAATGTTTTTATTATTATAGGTGATGAAATTTTTATGACTTTTAGATTTTAGATTCTTGATGTTTATTTCATATGGGCCCTTATAAGGAGTTGTTTGATGCCTATAAGAAATGCAATGCTACTACAACTTTAATGAGAAATTGTTCAAGCTCTAAAATCATTAGGATTGGTACTATAAAAGTGATGATGTTAGATGGTATTGTAAGGACATTGACTAATGCTAAACATGTTCTAAAGTGAAGAAAGATTTTAATTTTTTTGGGAACTCTAAGAATTATAGGTTATAATTTTTCTACAAAGAACAGTATTATGAATATTAATAAAGGGGCTCTGATAGCTATAAAAAGGAAAAAGGTGAAACTTTTTAAAACATTGATTGGGAGGACAATGTCAGGTGGAGTTATGGTGATGGAGCAACCATGAAGAGTGTTACCCTAAAGATGTTATTAGATTAGATTTAGAAGAACATGACAAGATGTTGATATAAGATAAAAAAACAATAAGGCAAGATAATATTTATTTGTTTATTTGTTTTATTTAAAAAAAATTGTCGGATTTTTTTATTATGAATATAGAATTAGTCTCGCACATGTCTCAGTCTAATAGGACTTATTAAAGGTAATATTTTTCTTACAGCATGTTCAGGTAAGGGTGATAGTGCAGCAGTAGACGTCACCCATGTTGTGGTGGTGGCTATCTTATTTAACTTATATGAACTGTAGAGTACCCCACCTGGTTTCCACTCATTTACACATTTTTCAAATCAGCAGCATATGTTGAAAATTTTCTTGTAAGCTTAACAAAAACTCAGATATATTCTTCCTTCAATTTGATAACATACACAAGAATAAACAATGATTTTAACTTGAGGTCTTTGAGGAGGTCCTCCGACAATCATAAAATAACAATTCAATATCTTTACTACCTTTTATTTGATTAATAAAACATGACTCATGAATAACTTTTCCCATCATTCCACTTAGTTTGAATCTGTACCAACGCTATGGAGCACAACGGTCTCAATGGTTAGGCCTGGCCCAAAGCCAAACAAGACACCCCAATCCAATCCTTCACCTGTTGTCGTTTTTCCTTCCTTGAGCGATTTCTTTCTCATCTCGTCCAAAATAAATAAGACACATGCACTTGACATGTTCCCATATTCACTTAGAATATGCCTTGTTGCTTTGAGTTTCGGTTTATCTAAACCGAGTTTTGCTTCAACTGCGTCAAGAATAGCTGGGCCACCTGGATGAGCAATCCAGAATAAGGAATTCCAATCACTAATACCAATTGGGTCAAAAGCCTTAGTCAAACAATTCTCAATGTTTTCAGAGATCAAGGTAGGCACATTAGGCCACAAATGAAAGGTGAGACCCACTTCACGTAAGTTGCCTGCAATAGCACCTGCTGAATTTGGAATAAATGTTTGGGCTGCTGAAACAAGTTGAAAGAGTGGTCGTTCAATGGAGATATCTGGATCTGATCCAATGATTACAGCTGCAGACCCATCACCAAAAAGGGCTTGGCCAACTAAAGAGTCCAAAGCATCTTCGGAAGGACCACGAAATGTAACAACAGTGATCTCAGAGCACACCACAAGAACTCGTGCTCCTGCATTATTCTCTGCAAGATCCTTAGCGGTTCGAAGGACAGTTCCACCTGCATAGCATCCTTGATGGTACAACATCACTCTTCTGACCGATGTTTCGAGACCTAAGAGATTAGCGAGTTTATAATCTGCACCAGGCATTTCTACACCCGAGGTGGTACAAAATACAAGATGGGTGATCTTTGACTTGGGCCGACCCCACTCTTTAAGAGCTTTCAATGCTGCTTCCTTACCAAGCTTGGGTACCTCAGCAGTGATAATCTCTTGGCGTATGTTAAGAGATGGAGCCATATAAGCACCAATGTTTGGGTGCTCCTCAAGCATTTCTTCCGTCAAATGAATGTAACGCTTCTTGATCATGGATTTGTCACCTGTATATAAATTAAATAACAGTAATATGTAAGCTCAAGGCACACTAGTGAAACAAAATCAATTCAATGTGTAGATTCATTAATTGTTCAATATGATCAAACATTGTTCAAGTGAGTTTAAAAAGATTCATCTTAATACAATATAAAAGCTTATTTTTTATTACATCAATTAATAACGTGATCCCATGCATTATACCGTATGATTCAAAGAGCACCTGCTCATTGTACTAATTTAAAATGAGTACACAGAAAGCTTGAAAAAGATGTTTCAGTGGTCGTAGGTGAATCATATGTATACACAATTATATGTATATGAAGGATGTTATTACTTACAAATGCGGTTGAACTTCTTCTTGAGCTCGGTCATGTGCTCGCTTTTAGTGACCCGAAAATAGTAATCAGCGAAATCAGACTGGTACAGACAGTTGTCCGGGGTAGCTGTGCCAATGGCTAGAACGGTGGCCGGACCCTTGGCACGCTGAGCATTTCTAATTTCCTCCACAGACGCCATTGATAGTGTGTGATGACTACTGAAATGGAAGCTTCAAAGTTGAAGAAGGAAAGAGAATGAAATTTTAGGAGCACAAGTGCTTGGAGCTGGCTGACCAAAGTTGTGTCTTGAGGTTGGTATTTATAATCACCACAAATGCTGTCTCACCAACTCTCATCCACTTCCACGTAGGTAGGCGTGCATTTAAATAATCCAGTGCCATGGGGTTTGATTTCCAACTTGGTAGGCTTCGGATTTCATTCTTTATTTTATTTTTCTGTCTTTCTTCTTCCTCTAAAACTCTTTTGGTCTTTTTAACCCACGTAGGGCGGTTGGAAGCATACCCTTTTTGACTCCAAGTTGGTAGCAACACTTTCATATCCCCCGAGTACTATTTGACAAAAGACCCAAAATTTTCACGTGCTGGGCTACCTGCTGCCGGCTGGACCAAGCCAATGATCAATATTAATACAGAACGTTAGGAAATCTATAATATTTCAAGTCATAAATATAGATGTTGAATAAATAAATTTATTGTTTAACAACAATGAAAGTAAAAATTAGTTATTACTAACGAACATAAATATTCGTTAATGAATGAGAACATTTGTTACGAAAATTATTTTTTATGAAAATTAATTTTAAAAGTTTTTATATTTGTTATTAATTAGTTTTTTTTTTTTTTTTTTAAAAAAAAAAATCTTTAATTTTTGGAGGCAGAAGCTCACCCTTTTTGACTCCAGGCTGGTAGGGTCATTTTCATATTGCCAAGTACAATAATATTTGACAATTGAGTTGGGATTCTTGACTTGATCTTCCACATCATGTTGGGCCAAGCTAATTATCGATATTAATACAGAAATTTGGGAAATCTGTAATGTGGCAGATTATATATTCAAGTCATAAATTAATATATACCTGTTTGTCAAAGTTATTTACATCAGAACTTCTTTGAACAATGTTGATATCGAATATCACTTGAGAGAGAAATATGATTGATAGAAAATATCACTAACTAACCTTCAAATTTTGAATGAAAGTTGTTTTAGTGTATTGGAATTTATTTTTAAAAATAATTATTTAATATATATATATATATATATATATATATATATATATATATATATTAAATATAATCAACGAACTCAATAAACTTTTTGGTTTGACCTATCAATTTTTTTCAACAAAATGACATATTTTTTCAACAAAATGACAAATATAAGAAAATCAAGAATAAAAACGCAAGCAAGGAGGAATAATTTACTAAGTATCTAAAATTCAATCCCCTATCTATTATAGAGAAAACAAAGAGTGGAGAAATAATCCAAAATGTATCAAATATACTCCCTCTTTCAACCTAATACATAAAAAACCAACCATGCATAAAGCTCTAAATCTTTTTTTTTTCCTATTGTATTTGGGTGTTGTGATTTTCCAAACAACTTTGCCTATCTTTTTTCACTATTTGTTCTCTTTTTGACCTTTTTATTCAAATCCTATGAAAAAAAACCACATATTTATGAAGTCTTATAAGTTAACCATAAATGATAAGTTTTTGAATCCTTGCCAAACTTAAAAGGCTAATTTACTCAAGCATAAACTTTACAAATATTGACTTTCCTAAAATTAAAAAATAAATGACTTGAGTCAAAGTTTCCAACAATCTCCACCTTCACTGAAATTCTCTCAATGCACATGTAAGGTTATCTCTTTTTGATACCCACTTTTACACCCCCTTATGAGTAGAACCATCAACTTGAGATATATTTATTGCTAGTTCGCCCATTGTCTCATCAAATGATTTTTGCAAGTTTTACACCCATTAGGCCCAAGGGCTTCCTCATAGCCTAAAACCAATTGTGTTATTTCTTCTTGAATTTGGTTCATGGGGAAAAATGGGCTCATATACTAACTCAATAAGTTTTGTGATTCATACAAAAAATGATGGATTTAACCAACATTTGAAAAGAAACCATTTTAATATCAAATTGGTGTAAAAATATATTCATAAACATCAAGAAAATGAGGTTTCCTTGTTGTATTCCTTTCGTTTGATCCAAATGAAGTTGGTAAAATAAAATAAATTAGAGAAGAGAAAAGATTTACCTAGTTCAACCTAATTACCCACATCCACTACATAGAGAGATTAAATTTATTAATAAACCTCATAAAATACAAACTCAAACTCTCTCAACCTCTCTTTAACCAAAACCTAATGCACTTTTTTTCTAACTCCCTTAACTTAATGTTAATTTTCTTCACTCTCTTTGAAATCATATGTAAAACCACATATTTATAAACCCTTATGGTTTAAACCTAAATCAATAGTTTTCTAATCTTAGTCAAACTTAAAAATGTAATTTACTATAATACAAACTCTATAAATACTGACTCTCCTAAAAATAAAGAATAAGTTATTTGATTGAACTTTCAAAAACCTCAATCTTGACTCAAATTCTCTCAATCTTACATAATTAATGAGAATAAACATGTATCAAGTTCAAATTCTCATCAAACTAGACTCGAGAAACTATTTTTCTCTTTTCGATAACTTTATTCATTTTGCAATTAGTATGATCCTTATGCCAACAAGTTCTCTTAGCTAAAAATGGAGTCTTGATCATCTTATCGCACTTTTCTACTTTGAAAACTTCTTTAGCACTAGGAAAATAATTTTTATGGTGTGACTTCACCCTCATAGCTTCACCTAAAATCGTCTTCTCAATCAAGGTGTATAAATATTTCACATTTTCCCCTTTCATTGTTAGGATTGAGTCCTAGAAAACATGATATAATGTAATATATTGAGATTCATTTATAAATTTTTTTATCTATGTTTCTTAGTCTCCCATTTATTATCTCATTTTCATTAATTGGTTATTAATTTGAGCATGCATGCCCACGTCACTTACATTGTACATGACTTGGGTGCATTAAGAGTTACAATGAAGATCCAAATCATGGGTTCCTTGTAAATTGATGAGTTGTCAATAATTGGTTCATAGATTTGGGTAATCTATTTGAGACTCTAATACACTACCTTCTAATTAAGGGGATGACTTGTCTTAGTCATCGGGATGGTTTTCCCATGGTGAGTGCACTATTGTATGTAATGCACATTAGATAAGACTTACGGTGAATCATGATGTAAAATTATTAGTTGTCATGATTCACTTGTTGAGATTAAGCCTCTAAAAGCAAAGCATAGTGTAACAAAGTTAGACGTCACTATCCCTAGGTTATCCTTTTTATGCATTAACATTGATTTAAACATTCAACTCATATATTTTATATTATACATGACTTGGGTGCATTAAGAGTTACATAGAGTATACAAGTTATTAGTTTCTTGTAAGTAGATAAGTTGTCCACAGTCAATTCATGGATTTAGACAATTTAATAGAAATCGTAGTACATTACTTATTGGGAATATCCGTATTTCGCCATTTCTTATCTTTAGATCTTGTATAGTGCATGCAAACTATCATAGGTTTCTCTAAATCTATCATAATAGAAATATATGGCTATAAAAATCAAATTAAAATAAATATCTAGAAATATAGCGCTTATACTTGGATCTAGATATTCCCAGATCAATTCTTAGTGGTGAAGAACATGGCTGAAGGTCTCGTATACCCAAGATCTTTCCTATAATGACTCGAGCCATAATCTTGACACTCTAAACTATGGGCTTTAGAAGAGAAAAAATTATGACACTCTTTCTCTCTCTTTGGAGGTGGAAGGCGGCTTTTCCCAAGAAAGTGATGGAAACCTTAACGCCTAATGGGGTATTTATAGGGAACCTACTAGGTCTAAGTGATTTGAACTCAGCAAGGTTTAGGTCACTTAATCTAACCCAAAATAGGTTTTAATTGCTTAATTAAAAATACATGGTCATCTAATTAATCAATTAGCTAAATCCAAAGACCTTGTTCATTGTTCCTTGTTCAACCTTATGTAATTATCAAAACGACATTATGCATAAGAATGAACCTAGAGCCAATCCAACTCTTATAAATTGTACCACCATGGAATATGAGCTCAAAACGGGAACCATTGAGACCCATAGGAGTACTGGTTTCCTCAAAATTCAATTATAAAGTTTATTCAATAGTCCACTAAAAAGATTCAACTGTACTCTAGTACCTTATGTAAATAACAATGAGACAAAGTCTAGGTCCATGACCTACTATCTACTACATACAGATTTCTCATGAACCGGTGTCCATAATCTATAAAGGTAGTTCTATCACTAATCAAAATTACCTATCCAAATGATCAAATGACATACTTTAGCTCAAAAAGAGTATATGACAAATTAGACTTAAGAAATTACTATCACGCCATGGATTTCATGATTATATGTCCTTTGGATCACCCAATGAGACATACCATCATAATCCCATGAGATATCATGATACCTATATTGAGAAATATTTTTGTTGTCACCAACCTTTATCAATAGTAATCCCATATATAAGGATATATGACTACTTTAGGACCTCACTCACTGGTCAAAACATACTATTGATTTTGGTACAAGTTTAATAACCTCTCAAGGTTAAGAGTCCATGCAATATAGTAGTTTGGTAAATCATGACAATTGATAACCTTATGTCCTAAATGACCATAAGTCCTATCTAATATGCATTACATACACTAATGCACTCACCATGGAAAACTCATCCTAACAGCAAAGACAAGTCATCCTTTCAATTAAGAGGTGGTATGCTACAGTCTCTATTAGATTGGCCAAATTCATGAACCAATTGTGGACAATTTATCTACTCACACGGAACTTGTGATTTACATCTTTTATGTAACTCTTAATACACTCAAGGCATGTACAATGTAAAAGACATGAGTTAAATTAATTTTCAAATCAATGTTAATACGCGAAAGAGATAGTAAGAGGATAGTTAAGTCTAACTTTATTATATCATGTCTTGCTTTTAAGGGTTCAATCCTAACACTACCTCCTAATTTGAGGGATGGTTTGTTTTGGCTGTTGAAATGAGTTTCCCATAGTGACTGCACTATTTTATATGATGCACACTTGACAAGACTTACTGTAAATCATGACTTATGACTATTAATTGTCATGATTCACCAACCTACTATATTGCATGGATTCTCAACCATAAGAGGATATTGAGTCTGTGACAAAATCAATAAGAGGCTTTGATCTATGAGTGATATCCTAAAGTGGTCATATATTCTTATGGATTGAGTCATTATTGATGGAGGTTGGTGGAACCTAGAATGACATTGCAATGATGAGAATCCAAGGGAACTAAGGAAAAATTGAGATAGAACTTAGGATGATTTCGCAATTATGGGAGTCCAAAGGAACTAAGGACAAATCAAGATAGAACCTAGGATGACATGGGAATGATGAGAGTCCAAAAGAGCTAATAATAAACTTAAATAGAACCTATGATGGAGTTGCAATGACAGAAGTCTAAAGAAACTAAGGATAAACTAAGATAAAGCCTAGAATGGCGTCACAAATAGAACCTAAGATGACATCACAATGATTGGAATCCAAAGGAAATAAGGATAAATTGAGATAAAACCTAAGATAACATCACAATAACAAGTGTTCAAAGGAATTAAGCATAAATTGAGATAGAATCTAGGATGACATCACAATGATGGGAGCCCAAAGGAGTTATGTATAAACTTAGATAGAACCTAGGATGATGTCATAATGACAGGAGTACAAAGGAACTAAGGGCAAATTAAGATAGAACTTAGGATTGCATTACAATAACAAGATTTCAAAAGAGTTAAGAATAAACTTAGATAGAACTTACCATGACATCATAATGACAAGAATGCAAAGGACCTAAAGATAAACTAATATAGAACCTAGGATGGTTTCGCAATGATGAGAATCTAAGAAAACCAAGGATAGATTAAGATGGAACCTAGGATAGTATCAGAATGACACTTGGAAACTGTTGCTAAGTTATCCACTCCTCTTACATGGGTCCACTTCTGAAACGTGTTTATAAGTTGTGTTACAATAAGGGCGGATTGTTGATGGCGGCGGAGACTTGTTCAATGATCTCATGATGATTTTGAATGCTCTTCTTGGTGGAGGGGGAAAGTAACAACGTCTTTTTAAGGAAATTAATTCATTAACTTTAAGAATTTTTGTGTAGATTTTAAACTTATGAGAAGGAGAATTCAATAATAACCACACATTTCTTTAATTACGGCATTATTTTTATTTAAATTCGGTATAGGTATTAATTAATAAACAAAATGTTTTTAGCTGAAGTTTAGATAAAATTATGTTTTTAACCTTAATTTTGAAGCAAAATTTGAATGAATACATAAATATATTTTCTAATCAAGAAGTTGTTGGATTTTTGCATTCTGAAATTTATTTGTTTGCTTGGAATTTTTTTTTTTTAAATAATTGTTGGATTTTTGTATTCTGAATATAGAATTAGTCTTGCATATGTCTCTGTCTAATAAGACTTATGAAAGGTAATATTTTTCTCACAACATGTTCAGGTAAGGGTGATAGTGCAGCAGTGGACGTCACCCATACTGCAGTGGTGGCTATCTTATTTAACTTATATGAACTGTAGACCCCTCCTAGTTTCCACCCATTTTACATATGTTTCAAATCAGCTGTCGATCACTTCTTTCAGCTCGTGAGTTGGATAATATTTTTTGGGAGAAAGAAAAGAAATATCATACATCTTGGTTTTCAAGCACAACACAAACGAAATCAGCACAGGAAAAGGCACATGTTCGAAAAATTTCTTGTATGAATCTTTCCTTCATTTTGATAACATACACAAGAATAAACAATGATTTTAACTTGAGGTCTTTGAGGAGGTCCTCCAACAATCGTAAATAACAATCCAACATCTGTACTACCTTTTATTTGATTAATAAAACATGACTCATGAATAATTTTTCCTATCATTTCACTTAGTTTGAGTCTGTACCAATGCTATGGAGCACAACGGTCTCAATGGTTAGGCCTGGCCCAAAGCCAAACAAAACACCCCAATCCAATCCTTCACCTGTGGTTGTCTTTCCTTCCTTGAGCGATTTCTTTCTCATCTCGTCCATAATAAACAAGACACAAGCACTTGACATGTTCCCATATTCACTTAGAACATGTCTTGTTGCTTTAAGTTTTTGTTTATCCAAACTCAATTTTGCTTCAACTGCATCAAGAATAGCTGGGCCACCTGGATGAGCAATCCAAAATAAGGAATTCCAATCACTGATACCAATTGGGTCAAAAGCCTGAGTCAAACATTTCTCTATATTTTGGGAGATCAAAGTTGGCACATTAGGCCATAAATGAAATGTGAGACCCACTTCACGTAAGTTGCCTGCAATAGCACCTGCTGAATTAGGAATAAATGTTTGGGCTGCTGAAACAAGTTGAAAGAGTGGTCGTTCAATGGAGATATCTGGATCTGATCCAATGATCACAGCTGCAGACCCATCACCAAAAAGGGCTTGGCCGACTAAAGAGTCCAAAGCCTCTTCGGAAGGCCCACGGAATGTAACAACAGTGATCTCAGAGCACACCACAAGAACTCGTGCTCCTGCATTATTCTCTGCAAGATCCTTAGCGGTTCGAAGGACAGTTCCACCTGCATAGCACCCTTGATGGTACAACATTACTCTTCTGACTGATGTTTCAAGGCCTAGGAGATTAGCGAGTTTATAGTCGGCACCAGGCATTTCTACACCCGAAGTTGTACAAAATACAAGATGGGTAATCTTGGATTTGGGTTGCCCCCACTCTTTAAGAGCCTTCAATGCCGCTTCCTTACCAAGCTTGGGTACCTCAGCAGTGATAATCTCTTGGCGTATGTTAAGAGATGGAGCCATATAAGCACCAATGTTTGGGTGCTCCTCAAGCATTTCTTCGGTCAAATGAATATAACGCTTCTTGATCATTGATTTATCACCTGTATATAAATTATTAATAATACTAATATGTTAGCTCAAGGAACTAGTTTGATTGTTCAAGTGAGTATATGGATACACAATTATATGTATGAAAAGGATGTTAAAATTAGACTTACAAATGCGGTTGAACTTCTTCTTGAGCTCGGTCATGTGCTCGCTCTTAGTGACCCGAAAATAGTAATCAGCGAAATCAGACTGGTACAGACAGTTGTCCGGGGTAGCTGTGCCAATGGCTAGAACGGTGGCCGGACCCTTGGCACGCTGAGCATTTCTAATTTCCTCCACAGACGCCATTGATAGTAGGATGACTGCTGAAATCGAAGCTTAAAAGTTGAAGAAGGAAAGAGAAGTGAAAGTTTCGGAGCACAAAGTGCTTGGAGCTGGCTGCAAAAGTTGTGTCTTGAGGTTGGTATTTATAATCATAAGAAATGCTGTGTTTCACCAACTCTCATCCACTTGGATGCTATTGAAATTGAATGGTATCCTGCCCAGTCAAAGGATACTTGATGACAAATGAAACGGGAGGGACTTGCATGTAGGTAGGTGTGCATTTGAATAATCCATGCTGCAGTGACATGGGATTTGATCATTTCCAACTTGGTAGGCTTCGGTTTGCTTTCTTTATTTTTTCTTTCTTGACTGTCCTCTGTAATTCTAATCTTTTTGTTTTTAGCCCATGTTAGGTTGTTGGAAGCTTACCCTTTTGTCTTTAGCCCATGTAAGGTGCTGCCGGCTGGACGCTCGGAAATCTACAATGAGGTAGATTATGTAGTCAAATTTACTATTTAAGACTAATGAAGGTAAAAATTAATCACAACTAATGAATATAAATATGTTAATTTAGTCATTTAAAATATATTTTAACTTAACTTTATTAAATAAGCTAAGTGCTTAAAGTAAAATTCTAATAATGAGTTTTAACTCAAATAAAAAACATTAAGTTTTAACCGGTCAGCTTGGGAATCATTTTTTCCATTGACCCACAGCTGGACAAATTAAAACTTCTGTTAAGAATATTTACATTTCATAATTAATAACTTAACTCAAATTTTTAATAGGTATGGATTCATAAACTTTCACCAGCTCCCAATCCACTAGCAGCTGAAAGGCTAATAAAGTCATAGATGGTGGCCGAGACTTGTTCAACGATCTCATGCTGATTGAAATTATATCAGATGGTTTTTTAATGCTCTTTTGGGAGGAGGGGGAAAGTGACAAATTCAGCATCAGTCGACCGGGGCGGCAAATTAATTCATCAACTTAAGAAATTTTGCGTAGAACACATTTTTACATTTTAAACTTATGAGAAGGAGAATCCACACATTTCTATAATTAAACATATTTATTTATGTTTTTTAAGTAAAATAATTCTCTTTTTCACTGAAAAATTGGGACTATAAAACAGGCTGCAAAACACAAAAAGGAAAAAGAAAAAGAAAAAGAAAAAAAAAGAGTATAATTCTTAAATTATTTTTGATTGTTTGAAAAATAAATTTCTATTTAGGATTTTAAATATGAAAAAAAAAAAATTGTTATTTGATTAAAAGGGCCTTCTCAGCTCCGAAAGTGACTTCTGGACAAAATTTTGGGTTATTTTGAGTTATGTTATCTTATGTAAAAAGTTAGGTTTAAATGATAAGATTTTGAATAATAATTGAAAGTTTTGTTAGTATAGAACCAGTCTTGTATATGTCTTAATCTAATAGGACTTATGAAAGGTAATATTTTTCTTACAGCATGTTTTTTAACTTTATTAATAAATTTGATTGCTCTTTCTCATAGATGTAGGTGATTATGTAGAACCATGCAAATCTTTTGACTTTTCTATTTCACTTTATGTTTCTTAGTGTGTTTGGGTGTTGTGATTTCCTAACAAGTGGTACAAGAGTTATGTTGTGAAGATCATGGGAAAATTATTTTGAAGATGGTGTTTGACATAATGTATGATATTGAGTAATTTGATGGAAAGAATAATTTTAGTATCTAGCATGGTACTGTTAGAGATGGTTTGGTACAATAAGGACTTCTCAAAGTGTTACTAAGTAAGAAACTAGAGAACATGATGAATGAAAAATGAGAAGAATTAGAAGCAAGAGCGGTAGGTACTATTCATTTAAGTTTGACTCATAAAATAAAATATATTGTTTTAAATAAGAAATCTCCTTCTCATTTAAGGGAGAAGTTAGAGAAAATTGATATATCAAAATCCCTTAACAAATAGGCTATATTTGAAGAAACAATTATATAAGTTGAATATCAATGAAAGAACTGATGTTCATATTTATATAAATAAATTTAATAAGTGTATGACCCATTTGTTGAGTGTAAAGGTCAACATTGATGAGAAACTATTATTTTATTGGCATCCCTACCAAGATCATCTAAGACATTGGTGAGTATGCTTTTTAGTTGGAAAGACAACGTTTACGATGGATGAGGTGTTAATTGCTTGTTTAGAGACAAAAATTATTAAGTAGTAAGTAGTTTGTTTCATACTGAACAAGCTCTTATGATGAAGTTTAAATCACATTGTGATAGGAGTAAATCATGAAGGAGATATTAAGATAAGAGAGTTGATCATTTCCAATCACACTATTAGAGGGAGGTAAAGGGTTATTATTTCCATAAAAGGGATGTATAAGCACCTAGAAGAAAAGAAAAATCTTGAATTTCAAGAGACTTTGAAATCTACTAATATTGTTGATAAAAAGTTTGATGAGTAAGGTGATGTTCTTTCTATTATAGTTGATGAAAGTTTTTGTTACTCTTAGATTTTAGATTCTTGACGTTCATTTCATATGGGCCCATATAAGAAGTGGTTTGATACCTATTAGGAATGTAATGCTAGTAATGTTTTAATAGAAATTGGTTCAAGCTCTAAAATCATTAGGATTGGTACTAGGAAAGTGAAGTTGTTTGATAGTGTTGTAAGGACATTATCTAATGTTAAGAATGTTCCAAAGTTGAGGAGGGAGTTTAATTTCTTTGATAGCTCCAAGCATTGTGGGTTATAACTTTTCTACAAAAAACGATATTATAAATATTAATAGAGATGTTTTGATAGATATATATATAAAAAAAAAAAAAAAAAAAAAAGGGTGAAACATTTTATACACTTAGATTGGGAAGACAATGTTATTTGGAGTTGTGATGGTGGAGTAATGTCATGAAGAGTTTTATGATAAAGAAGTTATTGTACTAGATTTAGAAAAAATACGACAAGATGTTAGTATTTTATGAAAACACAATGATAAGATGAGCAAGACTCCATTTTCAACTAAAGGTACTTATTGGCACAAAGAAGAGACTAATTGCAAAACAAATGAAGTTATGAAAAAGGCAAGGGTGGTATCTTGAGTTAAGCTCAACAAAAGTTTGAACTTGACACATTTATTATAATTGTGTAGTGGTAGCACCTTACTCATTAAGGGTGCAAAGGTAGGTATAAAAGAGAGATAAACCTGTCCTGGATCTCTCAATTCCATATCCCAAAATCAAATTAACTACATGCAAAACTTTTTAGGCTTTTCTAAATCCTATGCACAGTAGAAAAATTGTAATTTTAAAAATTAATAGGATTCAACATGTTCATTAGAAAACATCACTTGAGATTTGGACATTCCCAAATCTAATCCATATAATAAAGATGAAAATAAAAGTTGTTGGAGGTCTCGAATATACCTAAGATCTTTTGCTTGATGGCTCTTCCTTAATCTTGGTGCACAATTGGTTGGGAGAAAGTGAGGATGGAGGCTATGACTCTCTCTCTAGATGGTGGAAAATGACTCACTTTTAAAAAAGTGATAGACCCCTAAGGGGTATTTATAAGGTTTTCCAACTCAACTTAAGTGACTTGAGCCCATTAAGAGCTTGGGTCACTTAATCTATCTCAAAACAAGTCCTAATTGATTAATTAACCTAGTGTAATCATTTAATTAATCAATTAGCCAATTCAAAAGACTTTGTTCATTAACCCCCTGATTGGAGCCAAAATATGTGCTCTAATGACACATATTCTATATGATTTGTGCACCAAAAGACATTCAAATCACCTAACTTGACCTAAATCAATACTAAGGCCCTAGCCATGAGTTTAATTTGTACTTTGGAGACTTATCTCAGGTTCAAGGGAAGAAAATGGTGCAAGTTGAATCACTTTAGATTTTGAAAGATCAAGAAAGGGCTAAATGAGAAAATAAGTGAGTCAAGACTCATAGACCATAAGGAAAGGCAAGACGAGGATATCATGATTCTGGAAGATGAGAAATGACCATTATGGAGTAAGAAAGAAGGCAAGAAAGCATGGGAAATGAGGCATGAAGCAAGATTCAACTGCATGGAAATTTAGAACTCAAAAATCTGATGGCATTATATATTTTGAATTTGAGGACAAATTTAGAGTACTTCCTAGAGTCCATTTTATATATACTATATATTGTTTCCAAGCTCGGGAAGTTAGGAGTCCAACGCTTCAAACGATGTACAAATCGGAGCTCAAATGAAGAAGTTATGGCCATTTGAAAACAACTGCACCAAGCTAGAGGGTCATTTCGAAATGACTTCGAAATCCAACTTATGACTTCGAAATTCAACTCATGAATTCGAAATCCACTTCGAAATGACACCAATTTCGAATTCACCCACTGCCACTTTGATGTTTCACCTCCTCTACTTCGGGAATTGCATCTATTCAATTTATGAATTTGAAATCCACTTCGAAATGACACTAATTTCGAATTCACCCACTGCCACTTTGATGTTTCGCCTCCTGTACCTTGGGAATTGCATCTAGGGCACTTCATCCGCCCTAAGTGGACCTCATACAATAGAAATTTTCATTTTATTATTTTTAAATCATTTTTAGGAAATTATTTTGAATAAGTGGCCAATGAGAGTGTGCCACATGTTAGGTAATTGATAGTATTATATAAACTCTCTCAATTTTAGGTTTTAGGGATCTTGGATTTTTTTTTGAAGAGTTTGACATTGAAGGGGGAAGAAGATGAGAACTTTGGTTTGTTTTCTTTTTCTTCTTTATTAAATATATTATTTTTAGTTTCTTTTGATTCAAATTATGGATTTTTACCCTATTATGGATTGTGAATGTGACATCACCCCCATGAGAGGCTAAAAGCCAACTTGGGGCTTGAAGAATGAAAACCTAAGGGCTAGGAAACCAATAAGACAATGGGTAAATTATTATAACAATGAGATTAATTATTGGTTGGGTGACAATTTATCATTTTTTTTTTATCCTATCCTTGTGAGTTCATTTAGGGAATGATACGGTAGGTTATTACTCGATACTAGTGATTCTTGGTAATTCTTGATCATTAGTTATCCTCATCTTCCTTATCGTTATTTGCCCCTAAACAAAGCTATAAAGAGTAGGAAGGGTTAAAAAGCTAAATCTTAAATTGGTAATCAATCTCATTCATTTGATGGTTTAGGAATTTGTTTTTAAAAAGAAAAATTAGGTTTTGGATGCAATTTTGAGTTATAGAACTCAACTTGATCGCGAGTGGCCAAGGATTCCAAAAATCCTAAGATCATATTACTTAAAAGACCCTTATTTTCTCTAATTTCTATACCTTAGGTTGGATTATGGAAAAACCCCAAACTTGAATCAATCGAATTTCAAATCAATATTCATTTTTTTTATTAATCTAATTTCTTTTACTTAGTTTCACATTATTCACATATTGTTTTTTTTACTTTAGGATTTAAACAAAGGCAATTCATTTGCTCTAGTATTGACAATTTCCATAAGCCAGTCCTTGAGGACGATACTCGGAATACTACAAAAGCCGTAGTGACTCTTTCTCTAGTTTTTCTTGACTAGAGTTACTGTGTAAAAAGGCTAAGTATTTTGGTACAATAGAGAAGTTCGGTCAACCCCTATGCAACTTTGTATAATTTTCAAAACACCCTTATGCCTAAAAATAAACCTAGAGTCAATCTAACCATCATAAACCATGCCAACAAGGTATATGAGTTTGAGAATGGACCATTAAGATCCATAGGATCGTACTAGCTCTTGTAGAATCCAATTTTGGAGTTGATTCAACATTCCACTATAAAGAATCAATTGTATTCCAGTACCTTATATAAATAACGAGACACTAAGTGCTCGGATTTGTGACTTGCTATCGATTGCATTTAGTTTTTCCATGAACCGATGTCCGTAGTCTAGCAAAGCTATCAGTCATTCAAAAGTACCTCTACTATCCTTAAGTTACAGATCCTCCTATTGTGTATTCAACTAACATATCTTAGCTCTCTAAGAACTTATGTGAAGTTGCAGTTAAGAAACTATTCTGATCATAGTTTACATGAACACACCTCTTAAGGATTATCTAAGAGGACGCTTTGTCTCAATCCTATGAGATATCATGGTGCCTCTATTGAGAATAACTATTACTACCAGTTTCCATCAACAGTGACCTAATCCATAAGGAATATATGATCAGTTTATGATCTCACTTGTAGGTCAAAGCCACTACTAACTTTAAGCTCAATATTCTCTCAAGGTTGAGAGACAACACAATGAAGCAATATAAGGAAGTCATAACTACTTGATAGTCTTAAGTTATGACTTAACATAGGTCCTATCCAATGTGTAACTATACACACTAGCACACTCACCATAGGAAGCTTATTATTTAGGATTAGCCTATAGAAAAATTCTTGAATCTCAAGAAACTTCGAAATCTATTAATATTTTTTATAAAAAGTTTGATAAGGTAATGTTTTTATTATTATAGGTGATGAAATTCTTATGACTTTTAGATTTTAAATTCTTGATGTTTATTTCATATGGGCCCATATAAGGAGTTGTTTAATACCTATAAGGAATGCAATGCTACTACAACTTTAATAAGAAATTGTTCAAGCTCTAAAATCATTAGGATTGGTACTATAAAAGTGATGATGTTAGATGGTATTTTAAGGACATTGACTAATGTTAAACATGTTCTAAAGTGAAGAAAGATCTTAATTTTTTTGGGAACTCTAAGAATTATGGGTTATAATTTTTCTACAAAGAACAATATTATGAATATTAATAAAGGGGCTTTGATAGCTATAAAAAGGAAAAAGGTGAAACATTTTTAAAACATTGATTGGGAAGACAATGTTAGGTGGAGTTATGGTGATGGAGCAACCATGAAGAGTTTTACCCTAAAGATGTTATTAGATTAGATTTAGAAGAACATGACAAGATGTTGATATAAGATAAAAAAACAATAAGGCAAGATAATATTTATTTGTTTATTTGTTTCATTTAAAAAAAAATTGTCGGATTTTTGTATTATGAATATAGAATTAGTCTCGCACATGTCTCAGTCTAATAGGACTTATGAAAGGTAATATTTTTCTTACGGCATGTTCAGGTAAGGGTGATAGTGCAGCAGTAGACGTCACCCATGTTGTGGTGGTGGCTATCTTATTTAACTTATATGAACTGTAGAGTACCCCAGCTGGTTTCCACTCATTTTACATATTTTTCAAATCAGCAGCATATGTTGAAACTTTTCTTGTATGCTTAACAAAAACTCAGATATATTCTTCCTTCATTTTGATAACATACACAAGAATAAACAATGATTTTAACTTGAGGTCTTCGAGGAGGTCCTCCAACAATCGTAAAATAACAATTCAATATCTTTACTACCTTTTATTTGATTAATAAAACATGACTCATGAATAACTTTTCCCATCATTCCACTTAGTTTGAATCTGTACCAATGCTATGGAGCACAACGGTCTCAATGGTTAGGCCTGGCCCAAAGCCAAACAAGACACCCCAATCCAATCCTTCACCTGTTGTCGTTTTTCCTTCCTTGAGCGATTTCTTTCTCATCTCGTCCAAAATAAATAAGACACATGCACTTGACATGTTCCCATATTCACTTAGAATATGCCTTGTTGCTTTGAGTTTCGGTTTATCTAAACCGAGTTTTGCTTCAACCGCGTCAAGAATAGCTGGGCCACCTGGATGAGCAATCCAAAATAAGGAATTCCAATCACTAATACCAATTGGGTCAAAAGCCTTAGTCAAACAATTCTCAATGTTTTCGGAGATCAAGGTAGGCACATTAGGCCACAAATGAAAGGTGAGACCCACTTCACGTAAGTTGCCTGCAATAGCACCTGCTGAATTTGGAATAAATGTTTGGGCTGCTGAAACAAGTTGAAAGAGTGGTCGTTCAATGGAGATATCTGGATCTGATCCAATGATTACAGCTGCAGACCCATCACCAAAAAGGGCTTGGCCAACTAAAGAGTCCAAAGCATCTTCGGAAGGACCACGAAATGTAACAACAGTGATCTCAGAGCACACCACAAGAACTCGTGCTCCTGCATTATTCTCTGCAAGATCCTTAGCGGTTCGAAGGACAGTTCCACCTGCATAGCATCCTTGATGGTACAACATCACTCTTCTGACCGATGTTTCGAGACCTAAGAGATTAGCGAGTTTATAATCTGCACCAGGCATTTCTACACCCGAGGTGGTACAAAATACAAGATGGGTGATCTTTGACTTGGGCTGACCCCACTCTTTAAGAGCTTTCAATGCTGCTTCCTTACCAAGCTTGGGTACCTCAGCAGTGATAATCTCTTGGCGTATGTTAAGAGATGGAGCCATATAAGCACCAATGTTTGGGTGCTCCTCAAGCATTTCTTCCGTCAAATGAATGTAACGCTTCTTGATCATGGATTTGTCACCTGTATATAAATTAAATAACAGTAATATGTAAGCTCAAGGCACACTAGTGAAACAAAATCAATTCAATGTGTAGATTCATTAATTGTTCAATATGATCAAACATTGTTCAAGCGAGTTTAAAAAGATTCATCTTAATACAATATAAAAGCTTATTTTTTATTACATCAATTAATAACGTGATCCCATGCATTATACCGTATGATTCAAAGAGCACCTGCTCATTGTACTAATTTAAAATGAGTACACAGAAAGCTTGAAAAAGATGTTTCAGTGGTCGTAGGTAAATCATATGTATACACAATTATATGTATGTGAGGGATGTGAAAATTATACTTACAAATGCGGTTGAACTTCTTCTTGAGTTCGGTCATGTGCTCGCTCTTAGTGACCCGAAAATAGTAATCAGCGAAATCAGACTGGTACAGACAGTTGTCCGGGGTAGCTGTGCCTATGGCTAGAACGGTGGCCGGACCCTTTGCACGCTGAGCATTTCTAATTTCCTCCACAGACGCCATTGATAGTGTGTGATGACTACTGAAATGGAAGCTTCAAATTTGAAGAAGGAAAGATAAATGAAATTTTAGGAGCACAAGTGCTTGGAGCTGGCTGGCCAAAGTTGTGTCTTGAGGTTGGTATTTATAATCACCACAAATGCTGTGTCTCTCCAACTCTCGTCCACTTGCATGTAGGTAGGTGTGCATTTGAATAATTCAGTGACATGGGGTTTTATTTCCAACTTGGTAGGCTTCGGTTTTCATTCTTTATTTTATTTTTTCTGTCTTTCTTCTCACTCTATAACCCAATTCTTTTTGTCTTTAGCTCGGTAGTTGGAAGCTCACCCTTTTTGACTCCAGTTGGTAGTGTCCATGTGGGCCCCAAGTATGAGTTGGGATTCTTGACTTGATCTTCCACATGCGTATTGGGCCAAGCTAACTATCGATATTAATACAGAAATTTAGGATTCTTGACTTCTTTGAACACTGTTGATATCGAATATCACTTGAGGGAGAAATGTGATTGATAAAAAATAACACTTTCTAACTAACCTTCTAATTTTTGAATGAAAGTTATTTTAGCGTATTGGAATTTTAAAAAAAAATAATTATGAGTTTTTCTCTAATCATGATTTTTAAAAAAAAAATTATAAAAATCGTACCAAATATGTAGTCCATAGCTAAAGAATCTATGGGGTATGATGAGCCTTAGTCACAATCAAGGATCTAAATATCTAAAACTGCTGAAAATGTAGGATGAGAGTTTGGGAAAAAAAAATATCATTATTTTGGAAATTGATATAAATTCTTAAAAACATTAAAAAAAAAATCTGCATTCTTTATGTTTTAAAGAAGGATTTGAAGTGTTGTGCCTACGTGATATTAGGGGATTTCCTTATATATATTTCAACGAACTCAATAAGCTTTTTCGTTTTACCCTCTAAATTTTTTTCAACAAAATGACAAACATACAAAAATCAAGAATAAAAAAGCAATCAAGGAGGAATAATTTGCTAAATATCTAAAATGCAATCCTCTTTCTACTATAGAGAAAGCAAATAACAAAAAAATAATCCAAAATGTATCAAAGACACTCCCTCTTTCAACCTAATACATGAAGAACCTACCATGAAACTCCAAATCCTATTGATCCAACTTCCTAAATTATATTTCTTTGGTTATAAGGATGGTGAAATGAAACCTTAAATTCTCTATGGTCAAAAGGAGGATCAAAGCATCTCAGAACCTAAAATTCTCTAGGGTCATAAGGAGTTTTAAATAATTCTCTAAATTCTCAAAAATAAAGATTGGACGCTTTTGACAATCTCCTCAAATACCTAAATACTCTTATAATTACAATTTTTAGAAAATTAAGTAATCTAGGTATAATAGAGTATGAAAAACTATTTTATAGGCTATAAAGAAAACAAAAAAAAAAAGAAAAATTAATTTTTAGAATTCAAGTTCAAAATCAAAAAGAATAAAACATAAGTGAAAAAAGTAAGATTTCAATGGGACATTAAATTCACATGAAGCAACAAATCTGCATCACTTCAAAATTTTTAGAAACATTAAATTCACATCATGAAGTATTCGTAGAAATCATTACTAAGCAAAATCATTCTATAGATCAATTAAAATGTTCCTAATCACTCTAGAAGCAACAACCTCAAAACTTAGGCGGTGCCCTCACTTGCCAAATCTATAATAAGACTAGTCACTCTACATTGGATTGTTGGAATATATTTGATTACTCCTATATATCAATCAAAAGAAATCCCTCAAGCATTGGTTGTTATGACGCTAAATGAAGAAGAAGGTGATCCCAACTTCTATGCTGACTTAGGAGCCACAATTAAGCAATCTTGATAAGATATCCAAAGTTGTTCCATATGAAGAAAATGGTGATTTTTTTTTTTTTTTTTAAATTATTTCGTGGGAATGGAGAATCCTTAAGGATTTCACATATTGATGATGCTGAATTTTAAACTAGACATTGAGACTACGATCTTAAGACTACGATCTTAAGAAAGACTTAGTTGTTCTAGAGATTAAGAAAAATATGTTATCCATGGGATAACTTATGATAATTCTTACATAGCCTAATGTACCAACATATACTAATTTTATGTCTCCTAAACCTTTTAATATATCCAAATAAAAAAAGTAAAATGTTAAAATGGAGAGAATTGAGGTAAGAGCAATAAGTACTATTTGTTTAAGTCCGGCTCTTGAAATAAAACACAATGTTTTGAATGAGAAATCTCCTTTTGATTCATTGGAGAAGTTAGAAAACATTTATATGTAAAAATGTCTAATAAATAGGTTTATATTTAAAGAAACAACCATTTGAGTTGAAGATGAATGAAGGAAGGAATAGATGGTAAGGATTATATAAATAAATTAAATAAGTGCATCACCCAATTATTAAGTGTTGAGGTTAAGATTGATGAGGAAGATTAACGTACTATTTTTATCAACATCCCTATCAAAACAATATGAGACAGTGGTAACTATGCTTTTAGTTGGAAAGACAACGTTAATGTTGGATAAGCCATCAATTGCTCTTTTAGAGACAAAAAATTATTAAGTAGCTAGGTAGTTCATCTCATATAGGGCAAGCTCTTGTGATGAATTTTAAATCACATCGTGATAAGAACAAATTGCGATAGAGATATTATGATAGGAGAGATGATTATTCCTAAATCACACTTCTAGATTGATATGAAAAGTTATTACTGCCCAAGAAAGGGACATATCAAAAGGTATTAGGAAGAATTGACAAAGCATGTAGAAGCAAGGAAAAATCTTGAATCCCATGAGACTCTACTAATATTGTTGATGAAATTTTTGTTGACTCTTGATATTTTGGCTTTGGTGTTCTTTTCATATGTGCCCATATAAGGAGTGGTTTGATAATAATAAAGAATGTAATGCTGGTACTATTTGAATGGACAATGAATCAAGCTTTAAATTCATTGGGATTGACACCATGATAGTGAAGATGCTTGATGGTGTTATAAGGATATTGTCTAATGTTAAGCATGCATGTTCCTAATTTGAGGAGTATAATTTTTGGGAGGGCTTTGGACACTTTAAGTTATGCTTTTTCAGCAAATAACTATATAATGAAAATTAATAAAGATACTTTGATAGCTATGAAAGAGTAAAAGGTGAAAATTTTATGCACCTTAATTGATTGAGAAGATAATTTTAGGTGTAGCTATGAAGGTGAACCAACACCATGAAGAGTATTTTGCTAGTGATAAAGTTGTCAAAGTAGAAGAGTGCAACATGATGATTAAGACTCCATTTTCAGCTAAGAGTACTCATTGATATAAGGATGATAATAATTGCAAAAGGAATGAAGTTATAAAAAAAAAAAATAAAAATAAAAAAAAAAAAAAAAAAAAAAGGTTTCTCGAGTCTAGTTTGACGAGAATTTGAGTCAAGGTGGAGGTTTTTGGAAGTTGGCTTTAATAATTTATTCTTTATTTTTAGGAGAGTCAAATATTGATAGAGTTTGTATATTAGTAAATTACCTTTTTAAGTTTGACTAGGATTAGCAAACTATTGATTTAGGTTTAAACTATAGGGCTCTATAAATATGTGGTTTTATATATGATTTCAAGAGTTAAAAAGTTAGCAAAGAGTTAAGAGAATTAGGCAAAAAGTGAATTAAGTTTTAGTTAAAAAGAGGTTGACAGAGTTTGAGTTTGTATTTATGAAGTTTATTAATAAATTTAATCACCTTGTGTAGTGGACGTAGGCAATTAAGCCAAACCATGTATAACTTTTCTGTTCTCTAATTTATTTTATTTTACCAACTTCATTTGGGTCAAACGATTGAAAGGAATATATACAACAAGGAAGCCCCATTTCCTTGGTGTTTATGAATATATTTTTACACTAATTCAATATCAAAATGGTTTCCTTTCAAATGTTGCTTAAATCCATCCTTTTATGTAGGAATCACAAAGCTTATTGATTAAGTATGCAAGCCCATTAATGAAAATCAATAACACAATTGGTTTTAGGCTATGAGGAAACCCTTGGACCTAATGGGTTTGAAACTTGTAAAAATCATACAATGAGATAATGGATGAATTGGCAATAGGTACATCTCAAACTAATGGTTCTACCCATAAGGGGTGTAAAGGTGAGTATCAAAGAAAGATAACCTTACATGTGGATTGAGATAACTTGAGTCAAGATGAAGATTGTTGGTAATTTTGAATCAAATTATTTATTTTTTAATTTTAGGAAAGTCAATATTTGTAGAGTTTATGTTTAAGTAAATTAGCATTTTAAGTTTGACATGGATTCAAACACTTATCGTTTAGGGTTAGCCTATAGGACTTCATAAATATATGGGTTTTTAATAGGATTTCAAGAGAGAGTTCAAAAAGTGAACGAAGAGTGAAGAGAGATAGGGAAAGTTGCTAGGAAAATCACAACATGCAAATACAATAGGAAAAATAAAATAAATTAGAGAAGATAAGAGATTTACATGGTTTGACCTAATCATCTATGTCTACTATAGAGGGAGATCAAATTTATAATAAACTTTAGAATGGAAAAATCACAACACCTAAATATGCATGAAAAAATAAAATAAATTAAAAAAGAGAAAAGATTTAATTGGTTCAACTTAATCACCTATGTCTGTTATAGAGGAAGAGCAAATTTATTAATAAACTTTAGAAATATAGACTCAAACTTTGACAACTCTCTCTACCAAAACCCAATGCTTAGAGTTTCCAAGGAAATCAAAATTCTCCCCAACTTTAGAATATGCTTAACATTAGTTAATGTCTTTAGAACACCATAAAATATCTTCACTTTCACAGTACCAATCCTAATGGTTTTAGTGCTTAAACCATTTCTCATTAAAACTATATTAGCATTGTGTTCCTTATAAGTATCAAACCACTCCTTATATGGGCCCATATGAAATAAACATCAAAGAGTTATAAAAATTTTCATCAACTATAATAGAAAAAACATTACCTTATCAAACTTTTCATCAACAACATCAATTAATAGATTTTGAAGTTTCTTAAGATTCAAGAATTTTCTTTTCTTCTAGGTGCTTTGTCATTTCTTCATGGTACCTTAAGATACGTTTCTTTTGTGGAAATAGTAACACTCCACATCTCTCCAATAGTGTGATTGGAAATGATTAGTTCTTCTATCTTAATATCTCCCTTATGATTTACCCCCTACCACATTGTAATTCAAACTTCATCATAAGAGCTTATTTGATATGAGATGAACTATTTGGCTACTTAATAATTTTTGTTTCCAGATTAGCAATTGACACCTCATTCATAATAAAAGTTTTCTTTCCATTAAAAGTGTAGTAACCAATGTCTCATATGATTTTGGTAGGGATGCCAATAAAATAGTAGTTTCATCTTCCTCATCAATGTTGACCTTCATAGGCTATACACTTATTAAATTTATTTATATGAACATCAATTCCTTCATTCATCTTCAAACTCATATAATTGTTCATTACAAAAAAAATTGAGTTTTGCCAACCCACTTAAGTTTACTTTTGTAATGGATTTAAGTTGTCATAAATTTCTAAGACACCTACTCGATCCATTGCAAATTGCATTACTCATTCCTTATATATGTAATTTTTTTTTATCAACAGTAATTACAAGTTGTTGAGTTAAAGACTGATTATGTAAGGACCTGTATGAGAAATGATTGTGATATTCCATATTGGATAGGGGAAAAAGTTTCCAATATTATATATGTATGAATTTCTTTTAACTTTGTAAATACCTTTTAAAACTTGAAGCGTTTTAGGCTCGGAGTGGGCAATATCTTTATTATTAGGAGCAGGTTATTACATATTACTTGAATTTTACATTAATCATTAGGTTATTTAATAAAGTTAAATTAAAATTTAACTTTAATAACTTCAATAAAAAATAATTAATTTTATGACTTGAATATATACTCAACCTAATCATAGATATCATAAAATTCTGTATTTATATCGAATCGTTTGCTTGGCCCTGCATGTGAAAGACACTGGGTCTTTGACCTTGCAAGTCAAGAATCCGAACTCAATGGTCAGACATTATGGTACTTGGGGGGAATATGAAAGCGGTCCTACCAGTGTGGAGTCAAAAAGGGGAAGCTTCTGGCTACAAGATGTTTTTATTTTTATTTATTTATTTATTTATTTTAACAAATATAGCAAATTTTAAAAATAATTTTCAATTTTTAAATTTACCGCTCTTTGTACCATGGAAGCACCGACATGGACATTACCAACTTGGAGTCGAAAAGAGTAAGCTCCCAGATGAGTTGGTCAAAAACTAAAACGAGCATAATTCGTTATGGATATTCTGCCGGCGGTGGTAGTTAACCAGTTGCTGAGGTTGCTTCAAATTACTCACAACTTTTATCGCCCTTATTTTCAAACATATATAGAAGAACGATATCCTAAGCAGAGAAAGCCAAAGAAACGTAATCGAATTGAATACTTTCTCAGTTCCTACTTCCAGCGGAGGCATATAAGAACAGGTATAGGGGAAGAAGAAAGACAAAAGCAAAAATAAATTAATGAATGAGAACGGCAGCCTACCAACTTGGAAATCAGATCATATTTCACTGGATTATTCAAATGTGCACCTACCCACATGCAAGTCCCCACTCATATCATCAAAATAAGCAAAGGAGAAACCAATTCAATACCAACTAGAGCTATCAAATCCAACATTTCTTTTATTTACTTTCAATAATGTTCATATGAACACAACATTACAATGTTTGAGGAATCTTCAAGATAATAAAACAGTCTGAACTCGAAACTCAACCGTTTAATTTGAGCTCACCAAGAGGGTCTAACAATCATTGGATTAGTATCCAAATTTAGAAAAAATAATAAAATAGTATAAGAGTATAATTAGTCTCGGAGATAAACACCTTACTCCTATTCAACATAATAGGACATTGAAGGGACCATTCTCTTTTCCTTCACTTAATTTGTAACCATGGGAATGCTATGCAACACAACAGTTTCAATAGTCAAGCCTGGTCCAAAACCGAATAATACTCCCCAATCCAATCCTTCACCAGTGGTGGCCTTCTCCCCCTTAAGGGATTTCTTTCTCATCTCATCCAAAATAAACAACACACATGCACTTGACATGTTTCCATACTCACTTAGCACATGCCTCGTTGCTTCAAGTTTCTTTTTATCTAAATTGAGTTTTGCTTCAACCGCATCAAGAATCGCAGGGCCACCTGGGTGAGCAATCCAAAATAACGAGTTCCAATCGCTAATACCAAGTGGGTCAAAAGCCTGAGTCAAACATTTCTCTATGTTCTCAGAAATTAAAGTGGGCACATTGGGCCACAAATGAAAGGTGAGTCCCACCTCACGTAAGTTTCCTGCAATGGCACCTGCAGAATTAGGAATAAATGTTTGGGCTGCTGAGACAAGTTGGAAGAGTGGTCGTTCAATTGAGACATCTGGATCTGATCCTACGATTACAGCTGCAGACCCATCACCAAAAAGGGCTTGGCCAACTAAAGAGTCCAAGGCATCTTCGGAAGGGCCACGAAATGTAACAACTGTGATCTCAGAGCACACCACAAGAACTCGTGCTCCTGCATTATTCTCTGCAAGATCTTTAGCGGTTCGAAGGACAGTTCCACCTGCATAGCACCCTTGATGGTACAACATCACTCTTCTAACCGATGTTTCGAGGCCTAAGAGATTAGCGAGTTTATAATCTGCACCAGGCATTTCTACACCCGAGGTGGTACAAAATACAAGATGGGTGATCTTTGATTTGGGTTGACCCCACTCTTTAAGAGCCTTCAATGCTGCTTCCTTACCAAGTTTGGGTACCTCAGCGGTGATAATCTCTTGGCGTATGTTAAGAGATGGAGCCATATAAGCCCCAATGTTTGGGTGCTCCTCAAGCATTTCTTCTGTCAAATGAATATAACGCTTCTTGATCATTGATTTGTCACCTGTAAATGAAATAACATGAACACATTAGTTTTACCAATCAACAAGTGATATAGAATATTGTTCAAGATGATCGACATGCATTTAACATTGAAGCAAGTATGGAAGGTTATTCTTAATTATAGCGAAAATTTTTGTGTTTCTTGTCACTGCCATATGATTCAAAGAACAGCTCTTCAAGCCATTATAGTCAGATGCAAGGAATATTGGTGACTGAAGTAAAATGATTTTCAAGCCTCACTTAATAGCACACTCGTATATGTATTGAAGAGTTATGCATGTAAGAATTCAAGCCTGAGTATATATACTTACATATGCGATTGAACTTCTTCTTCAACTCAGTCATGTGCTCGCTCTTAGTGACCCTGAAATAATAATCAGCATAATCAGACTGGTAGACACAGTGGTCGGGGGTAGCTGTGCCAATGGCTAGGATGGTGGCCGGACCCTTGGCACGTTGAGCATTTCTGATTTCCTCAACTGAAGCCATTGATGCCAGCTACGTACTCAAATTGAAGCTTGAGATTAAGTTGAGGAAGGAAAGAGGAGTGCTTGGAGTTGGCTTGAGAAAGCTGGGTGTGAGTGTTGGGCTTTTATAACCCGTGTCTCACCAACTCTCATCCATTGGCAGTCAATGATCAGTTGGCTTCAAAGTTTGTGTGCGTGAGTTTAATTTTGGATTCTCAGACATGTACGCATGTGTTAATGCATTTGTGTTGTTTTCTGTTCTTCACCCACCCATATATGACGAATGCATCCATAGGAATTGGCGAGAGAGCATTCAATCGGGTTACGGCTTCTCATTATAACATTTTTTTATATATAGAGATAAGGACTTGTCCATTCTCTAACTGGAATGTTCATTTGACTTTTCCACTAGTGGGTGGCTGCTACCAACTTTCTTGTTGTGGAAGATATCAAAGTCATTCAAAGTTGGATTTCTAAATTTGAAGTTATAATCTCAACAACCCAATAACTAAGACACTTATTTTCTTGTTCAGTATTACATCACATGTCATTTAACTTATTGGAAAGGTAATTCAACAAATATCTCATTTTTATTTAATCTATTTCATTCGTGATATAAGTTGTTAGGCATTCGTTTGGTTTTTTAAATTCATTTCAAGTTCAAAGATTCCCTTTTTTATTATAATTTTTGTTAACATAAATTTGATTAAAAATATATTCATACATAGCATTTTAGTAATACTTCATAGCATTCCTAATTATATTAAAGCAATTTAAAGTAAAATTCATTCAAAGAAAACAATATAGCTAAGTGATTAATTGGATGTAATTTTGTTTTGATCCCCACATTCAATCGTCCCTTAGTCATATCAACTTATGTACCAATGAAGTCCTCATAACCCAATAATAGAAATTTGTTATTCTTTATTACTCACTCTATCTCTCTTTAATTGAAGAAATAGCGATGTACCTCAGCTTAATTTTAAAAAGTGTAGTGTAATTTGAATATAATTTTAAAAAAGAGCACTGTAATTAGTAAAATTGTATTAGTCCTATACACTAACCCTAAACAATAAGTACCCTAATGTTAATTAAACTTTTTTATAAATAAAAAATAGAAAATCAGGGTCAAAATTACCAACACATGCATAGACCCATTTTATTGATCACAATTTTATTTGTTTTTTTTTTAAAAGATCTTGATTAATGGAAAACTCATAATTTTGGCCCAGCACGTGAAAGACATTGGGTTTTGTCATTGCAAGTCAAGAAACCGAACTCAGTGGTCAACCATTATGGTACTTGGGGGATATGAAAGTGATCCTAGCTACCAGCATGGAGTCAAAAAAGGTGAGCTTCTGGCTTCAACATGTTTCACCTACTTTGGTCCAAAAGGGCAAGCATTCAACACCAAGCAAGTGGATGAGAGTTGGTGGGACACAGCATTTGTGGGTGATTATAAATACCAACCTCAAGACACAACTTTGGCCAGCCACCTCCAAGCACCTGTGCTCCAAAGGTTTCACTTCTCTTTCCTTCTTCATCTTTTGAGTAGTCATCACACCATCAATGTCGTCTGTGGAGGAAATTAGAAATGCTCAGCGTGCCAAGGGTCCGGCCACCGTTCTAGCCATTGGCACAGCTACACCGGACAACTGTCTGTATCAGTCTGATTTTGCTGATTACTATTTTCGGGTCACTAAGAGCGAGCACATGACCGAGCTCAAGAAGAAGTTCAACCGCATTTGTAAGTATAATTTTAACGTCCATATCATACATACAGTTATGTATACATATGATAATGCTTTTATATGGTACTCAGATGAATCTTTTTACACTCACTTGAACAATGTTGATCATCTTGAACAACGAATCTACATATTACTGAATTAGTTTTGATTTAATTGCTAGTGTGCCTTGAGCTCATATATTAGTATCATTTAATTTATACACAGGTGACAAATCAATGATCAAGAAGCGTTATATTCATTTGACGGAAGAAATGCTTGAGGAGCACCCAAACATTGGTGCTTATATGGCTCCATCTCTTAACATACGCCAAGAGATTATCACTGCTGAGGTACCCAAGCTTGGTAAGGAAGCAGCATTGAAGGCTCTTAAAGAGTGGGGTCAGCCAAAATCGAAGATCACCCACCTTGTATTTTGTACCACCTCAGGTGTAGAAATGCCTGGTGCAGATTATAAACTCGCTAATCTTTTAGGCCTCGAACCATCTGTCAGAAGAGTGATGTTGTACCATCAAGGGTGCTATGCAGGTGGAACTGTCCTTCGAACTGCTAAGGATCTTGCGGAGAATAACGCAGGAGCACGAGTTCTTGTGGTATGCTCTGAGATCACTGTTGTTACATTTCGTGGTCCTTCCGAAGATGCTTTGGACTCTTTAGTTGGCCAAGCCCTTTTTGGTGATGGGTCTGCAGCTGTAATCATTGGATCAGATCCAGATATCTCGATTGAACGACCACTCTTTCAACTCGTCTCAGCCGCCCAAACATTCATCCCCAATACCCAAGGTGCTATTGCAGGCAACTTACGTGAAGTGGGTCTCACTTTTCATTTATGGCCTAATGTGCCTACTTTAATTTCTGAGAACATAGAGAAATGTTTGACTCAGGCTTTTGACCCACTTGGTATTAGTGATTGGAACTCGTTATTTTGGATTGCTCACCCAGGTGGCCCTGCAATTCTTGATGCGGTTGAAGCAAAACTAAGTTTAGATAAGCAGAAACTCAAAGCAACAAGGCATATTCTAAGTGAATATGGAAACATGTCAAGTGCATGTGTGTTGTTTATCTTGGATGAGATGAGAAAGAAATCGCTTAAGGAAGGAAAAACAACTACAGGCGAAGGATTGGATTGGGGTGTTTTGTTTGGCTTTGGACCAGGCCTAACCATCGAGACTGTTGTGCTGCATAGCCTTTGTATGGATTCAAACTGAGTCAAACAACAAAAAGTATGATTTGTGAGCCATAGAAGAGATGGTTTTAACTTCCTCATATACTTCAAGTTAAAACCATGAGAGTCCAAGTTCCCACCATTGTAGTACGCCGACCATTCCTCAAAGCTAGTAGTCATTATTTATTCTTATGTATGTTATCAAAATGTAATAAAAAGAAGGAATGGATTTGAGCTTTGTTTATGCATGTAATTAAGTACGAAATTTTCAACATATGAATTTTCCCATACTGATGTAGTTTGAGTTCTACTTGAACACCAACGTGTCTAATTTTTTTTAGAAAATTAAGATTAAAAGGATGACCACTAACCTAAAATTTGAAGAATCCACCTTTCATGACTCCTATTAGACTAAAACATATACAAGACTATTTCTATATTGATAAAACTTTCTATTATTATAAATTTTTTTTATCATATTATCGTATTTGAAAATGAGTTATTCTTTCATAAAATTATCCTATTATTCTATTAGCCTAAAGTTCTTGCATAACATAAATTGAGTTATAAACTGAGTTGTTTTTTCATAACCAATCTAACAAGTCATTTGGAAATAGTTTTACTTTTGATTTTATTTAAAAAAGAAATTAAAGTCTTTAAACATTTTAAATAAATTAATATGTTTATTTGTGTATTCTTATCCTTTTCATATTCTTAAAATAATTTTTTAAATAAAAAGTTGATTAAAATAGTGTTTTCCAAGAATTTAAAAAAAAAAATCTTTAAAATAAGAATAAAAACATGATTTCATCTTAACTTAACTTTGAAAAATTGTCTATTAACATAATTGTTTTCCAAGAATTCGGAATTCAAGTTGAGTCTAGCTTCCTTATTAATTAATCCTACAAAATATTTAAACAATAAAAACTGCTTTGGTCAACAAAAAAAAAAAAAAATATGGGTCAAATGAAACTTTAAATATTCATCATATTGAGACCAACTAGTATGGGAGATTTATCCTTTTTCTTGGCGGCTTCGGACGAAGCAAACATGTACCGAATCTAGAAAAAAATAATGCCGCAATTATAGAATGTTGTGTTATTGTTGACTTCTCCTCCTCATTAGTTTAAAATATAATCTACAAATGACGAGCTGCTTGCTTGCTTGCAGTTGCAGGCCGAGGCTGAATTCATATAATCACCCCCTCCACCGGAACCAAAAAGCAAATTCAAAAGCCATGGTCTCATAAACTTCCACACATTTCTTTAGCAAGCCAGCTTCCTGCAGTAGTCTGCATAAAATTATACCTCTCTTTTCTTAGTTGGGCTATGTTTTGTCCAGCCCATGAGCCCATATATTAGACTATTTTATATTTGGGTATTCCCTAAACCCAAATATATATATATAAATAGCATTAGATCTTTGTTATTATGAGTGAGAAGGGAGATTTGATTGAGGAAAGAAAAGAAAATTAGGGTTGTTTTTTGGACACTGTTTTGGGGTTAAGGTAAAGTCACAGTTCTTTCATCAACCTTTTGGAAAGTTCCTATGGTATGTTTTCTTTCTAATTTTATTTGTTTTCATGTTTCCTAGGTAATGGATTCTCTCCTCAAGCATTGAGATATTTATATAAGCTTTCAAGATGAAAAAACCTGAGGACTTAATTATTGTATCCCCATTTATTGAAGTGGAAGAAATTTTCTCCGTGGTTTTTTACCTCCATTTGGAGGATTTTTCCATGTTGTATTTGATGTCCTCTTTTTGGTTGAATATTCTTGATTATCATTCTTGATTCTTGTTAGGTTGTTATTATTGTTGAGTGGTGGTTATTATTGTGGAAGAATCTTTTAACCTTGACAAGTGAATACTCTAGATCTCTCCTTTTATCTTCCCAACAAGTGGTATCAGAGTTTGGTTGTGGGAACATTTATTCTTGAAAATGATGGAGATAGAAGGGAGCTGAACCTACATGATAAAACTTAACAATTCAAATAGGGCTATGTGGAAGTCCATGATGGAATATTTTCTCACCATCAAAGATTTGTTAGATACTCTTGAGGGTGAAGAAGCCAAACACAAAGATATTTCTAATTTGGAATGGAAAAAAATGAACAAAAAGGCATTTACCTATATTAGGCAGTGGATTGACACATCCTCACACCACCATGTGGCAATTGAAACAAATGCCTGTAATCTTTGGAAGAAATTGGAATTAGTGAACATGAAGTTAAAGGAAGGAATATTAATGACAAATCACTTGAATGCTTTTCAAAGTATTGTTAATCAATTGGTTGCTATGAAAATGGTTATGGATGATGAGATGCAAGCATCTTTGTTGTTGTATTCGTTGCCAGATAGTTGAGAAACTTTTGTTGTGACTATTAGCAACTCTGTTCTGAATGGTGCATTGTCTATGGAGCTTGTGAAAAAAAATTTGTTCAATGAAGAGACAAGAAGGAAGGCTTATGACACAGAAAATGCACAAGCCCTCATCACAGGAAGTGAAGGAAGAAACAAGAATAAAGGATAGAAAAGTCATGACAAGTTTGAAGGAAGGTCCTAATCCAGAGATAAAATCAAATATTTTCATCGTGGAAAGGAGGGGCATATGAAAAGGAATTGTCAAATTTGGAAACGGAAACAAAATAAATAGAATAAGGAAAAAGATGGCAAGAATAACACAATCCCTGTATCCAACAATGATGAAGTTTTAGTGCTCTCAAATGAGTGTTTGCATGTAGATGAGAAAGGAGTTGAGTGGATTGTAGACACTGTAGCCTTCTACCATACTACTCCTCACTTGGAGTTGTTTTCTGATTGTAGAGTTGGAGAGTTTGGCCTAATCAAGATGAGAAACTCTAGTCACTCCAAGATTGTAGGAATGGGTGATGTTTACTTTGAAACCAATATGGGGTGTAAGTTGACATTGAAATATGTAAGGCATGTTCCAGATTTGCGCTTTAATCTAATGTTCAAAAACAAGTAGAGCTAGAAAGAAGAACACCTAAGCTTGTGATTAATTATAAACCTCTTAATGATGCATTTAGATGGATTAGGTATCCTATACCCAATAAGAAAGATCTTCTTCAAAGATTAGTCAAATCTAAGATATTTTCTAAGTTTGATATGAAGTCACGATTTTAGCAAATTCAAATTGTTTAAAATGATAGGTATAAGACAACTTTTATGGTACCCTTGGACTTAAGAATACCCTTTCAGAATTCTAAAACATAATGAATGAGATCTTTAATCCATGTTCAAGGGTGAGGATTGTTTATTCTCCTTAAAGGTCTGAGACTTTGAAATTATTGGAAGTCGCATAGTCTTAAGGGATTTTGATTGACTTGAAGGATCATAATACAAAGGTTTCCTAGAATCTTGTGGCCTCTGTGAAGACTAAGAAGATATACAATGAAAGAGATGATTATGGTAAAACTCAGGCCTTAGTAGCTTTTCCCTCTTTAGGAAGGGCTTTTAAGACCAAATGGTATATATATTACATTCCAATATTTTATATTTTTTTTAATATTTAAACTTTATAAAAAAAAAGTTTTATGTTATGTTTTTCAATATATAAAAACAATTTATATATTAAATAATACATATATTAATATTATTTTTTAGTTCTTCTTTTTAACCACAAATTTAATTTCATCATAAAAAAATCATTTTTCAAAATAAGTAATATAAAAAAATTAATTAATTAATTATAAAAATAAATAAATTTATGATACATGGAATCGGTATATCTCACATGCATCTTAACTTAAGATTAACATATTCTATATAAAAGGTATATAAAAAGGAGGATGAATAATATATTCTTTCTCTTATTTTATCCCATATTACATCCAAGTTGTGAGACATAATCTAAAAGCATTGAGGTGTTATATGAATGTTTATTTTCCATCATATGTAGACTATGCAACTCCTCCTTTACATATAACTATATATGTACTGAAAATTACACCTAACTTTCCATCATAATCTTTGTAACACAACATTAATGAGGAACTTCGTCAAGATATATAATGATAGTGTAAAACCTGAAGTATCATACTTTTAACTTGAGGTCATCGAGGAAGCCCTCCAACAATCAGTGAAATATCACAATTCTCAATTGTTACTAATTGTAATAAAATTAAGATCCAAGATGAAAAAAAAAAGGATAAAAGAGATAAATCTTCCATGTTTTGTATTTCCATGAGAATGATGTCGTAATGCGCGCATCTCATTTGGTAAATAATGCCATAAGGAAACTATCATCTGTCGATAGCACTTGAAATTGGGTTGGTTGGGGCAACCATTGGTTGGTGAGGACTATGGATTATTGACCGCCTCTAACTTGACTTTGAAAGATCTTCCTTAATTAAATAATTATTTTAATATTTAAAAATATTTAATTTCTTAAAACTCTTTCTATAATCTCTGGAAATAGTATTTTATTTTATTTTTCTTAAAAAAATTCTAAATTTTAAATCGAAAACAAAAGTACAAACTAGGATATTAGAAATGAGTATATCCCTTGTATTGCATTCCGATCAAAATATAATAATTTTGCTATTTTAGTGAGGAATTTGCTCTACTTCCTATCAAAGATTATGAGCAACTTATTGTAACTTTCTCAATGGATTAGTTAACTTTTCCAAAAAATTTCACTAGATAAAAGAATTTCGAATCAAGTATGATTTAATAATTTTTTAAAATAATTTAGAACTTAAAAATTGAATCAATTAATACTAGATTTTCATTGTTTTTAACCTCAAAAACAGAAAACAAAATAATAATGGAACATAAAATATATGTTGTAGCTGATCATTTCAAATCTGTTTCCAAAAATATATCTCGTTTGATAATATATTTTGGTGTTTTAGAAAAATGTGGACTGAGATGGTCCAAGCAACAAGGATAAACTTTTTAACCGAGTCATCGCTCTTTAGCGGGAGTTGGTTTGTCATACAAATAATATATACTCAAGCCTTCAAATATTAGCAAAGGAGAAAGCAATTCAATACCAACTAGAGCTATCAACTCCAATATTTCTTTTATTTACTTTTCAATAATATTCATATATAGGAACACAACATTACAATGTTTGAGGAATCTTCAAGATAATGAAACAGTGAGATATGAAACTCATCTGTTTAATTTGAGCTCATGAAGAAAGCCTAACATTGACTTGATTACAATCAACATTTGGCAAAAGCAATGAAATTCTATGAGAATATTATTAATATTGGACATAATTACCCTTATTGACTCCAATTTGATATAGCACGACATCAAAGGCACCATTCTCCTTCACTTAATTTATACTGTAGGAATGCTATGCAGCACAACAGTTTCGATGGTTAAGCCTGGCCCAAAACCGAATAACACTCCCCAATCCAATCCGTCACCTGTGGTGGCCTTTTCCCTCTTTAGAGATTTCTTTCTCATCTCATCCAAAATAAACAACACACATGCGCTAGACATGTTACCATACTCACTTAACACGTGCCTTGTTGGTTCAAGTTTATTTTTATCTAAATTGAGTTTTGCCTCAACTGCATCAAGAATTGCAGGGCCACCTGGATGGGCAATCCAAAATAACGAGTTCCAGTCGCTAATACCAAGTGGGTCAAAAGCCTGAGTCAAGCATTTCTCTATGTTCTCAGAAATCAAAGTAGGCACACTAGGCCACAAATGAAAGGTGAGTCCCACCTCACGTAAGTTACCTGCAATAGCACCTTGTGAATTAGGAATAAATGTTTGAGCTGCTGAGATGAGCTGGAAGTGTGGTCGTTCAATTGAGATATCTGGATCTGATCCAACAATCACAGCTGCAGACCCATCACCAAAAAGGACTTGGCCAACTAAAGAGTCCAAAGCCTCTTCGGAAGGCCCACGGAATGTAACAACAGTGATCTCAGAGCACACCACAAGAACTCTTGCTCCTGCATTATTCTCTGCAAGATCCTTAGCCGTTCGAAGAACAGTCCCACCTGCATGGCAACCTTGATGGTACAACATAACTCTTCTAACTGAATTATCAAGACCCAAGAGATTAGCAAGTTTGTAATCAGCACCAGGCATTTCTACACCTGACGTTGTACAAAATACAAGGTGGGTGATCTTGGACTTTGGCTGACCCCACTCTTTAAGTGCCTTCAGTGCTGCTTCCTTACCAAGCTTGGGTACCTCAGCAGTGATGATCTCCTGGCGTATATTAAGAGATGGGGCCATGTAGGCGCCAATATTTGGGTGCTCTTCAAGCATCTTTTCAGTCAAATGAATGTAACGCTTCTTGATCATTGATTTTTCACCTGTAAATAAAATAACATGAACACATTAGCTTTACCAATCAACAAGTCATATAGTATATTGCTCAAGATGATCAACATGCATTTAACATTGAAACAAGCATAAAAAATTAATCTTAATTATAGCAAAAATTAGTAATGTGTTTCTTAGCATTGCCACATGATTCAAAGAACAGCTCTTCAAGCCATTATAGTCAGATGCAAGGAATATTGGTGACTGAAGTAAAATGATTTTCAAGCCTCACTTAATAGCACACTCGTATATGTATAGAAGAGCTATGCATGTAAGAATTCAAGCCTGAGTATATATACTTACATATGCGATTGAACTTCTTCTTCAACTCAGTCATGTGCTCGCTCCTAGTGACCCTGAAATAGTAATCAGCATAATCAGACTGGTAGACACAGTGGTCGGGAGTAGCTGTGCCAATGGCTAGGATGGTGGCCGGACCCTTGGCACGTTGAGCGTTTCTAAATTCCTCAACTGAAGCCATGGATGCGATCTACGTACTGAAATTGAAGCTTAAGATTAAGTTGAGGAAGGAAAGAGAACTCAAGTGCTTCGAGTTGGCTTGAGAAAGCTGGGTGTGAGTGTCGGGAATTTATAAGCTGTGTCTCACCAACCCTAATCCATTGGCACTCAATAAATAATGTTAGATATTTGAATTTGGGTTTTGAATGATCAGACGGATTCAAAGTTTGTGTGCTTGAGTTTATTTTGGATTTTCAGACACGTATGTGTATGTGTTTATGTATTCGCGCGTGTTGTTTCTTCGTTCTTCACTGTTCTTCACCTACCCATATATGATGAATAGGTCCATAGGAAGGAGAGAGCACTCAATCTGGTTATGGCCAAAGAGAAACATTTTTTATGTAGAGAGATAAAGACTTTTCCAGCCTTTAAATGGAAATTAATACATTGTTCATTTGACTTCTTCACGTGTGGGAAGCTGCCACCAACTTTCTTCTTGTTGATGAGATCAGATTCATTCAAATTTGGATTTCTAACTTGGAAATAATAGCCTCAACAACCCACTATTTTCCTTTTTCAGGATTACTTCTCATGTTATTTAACTTATTCAAGAAGTAATTCAATAAATATCTCATTTTCATGTAACCTTTTTCTTGATCTCCAAATAATAACAACAATATTTAAAGAAGAGAGAAGTGGGTTGAAAACAAAAGTCATGGTCACCAAAATTTTCTTTTCTATCTTAAGAGAAGATGGTAAGTGATCCACGAAACAACTTGGAAAGTAAAGTAGAAATTATTTTTTATATTCATTTCAAGTTCAAAGATTCATACTTTTTTATTTTATTTATGTTGACATAAATTTGATCCAAAATATATTCATAGCATTAAAATATTGTAAACTCTTGACAATAAAGTACAAAATTGGTATAGATTTTAATTTCTAGCCATAAGATAGTCGCAGCTTTATAGCATTCTTAATTATATCAAATTAGTTTAAACTAAAATTCTTTCAAGGAATAAAAAAAAATGCTACATTACCTCAACCATCATTTAACCATCTCAACTTATGCCTTATATCAAGGCAAGGTATGAATGAGGTCCTTATAATCCAATAATAGAATTTATTCCTTACTACTCTCTCTCTCTTCTTTTATTGAAGAATTAGTGATGTAACCCCATTTAATGACAATGTAAAAAATATACAGATTAATTTGTAAGAGTGTAGTGCAATTTGAATATAATTTGGATTTTAATTTTTCTTTAATTTTTATTTTGAAACAAATTTGGAATTTGTGAAGAAATACTTTTATGTTATATTTTAAATTTTATTGTTTAAATTTGAGAATTTTAAAAAGTGAGAAAACAAAAATAAAATATAAGCATCAAACATATTTCTTTAAAAAATTTATGATACTTTTTTTTAATCAATATAAAGAATAACAAAACTATATCCAACTACCAATTTGGCTTGTGGATCAATTATTAGCCATTAGTCAAAAGTTTTCACTATTTATTAGATTTATTAAAGTGTCTATACTTTTTCAATCTTGGTAGGCTCATAGCTCATTTGCGTTCTTTGAAGTTGTCTTTTCCAACGTGAGGGAGTATTATATTTACAAACAAGTTTGTCAATCGAACCAGGGCTTGAATGTGCTTGCTTACTCTAAAGGATGAGGATTGAGGTAACTCTAAACTTTATAACTGACATTTTTCTCTTCAAATTTTATTCATTTGATATTTTGAATACTAGCTTATGAAAAAATCTTTGTATTGGTTGGGTTGAATTAAAAATAAATGAATTACTAGTTGTAGAATATTATTCCTGTTAGACTTAAACCTAGCTAAAATAACAAGGGTTCGATCAATTTGACATCCCCCCATTTTTCGCCGAAGTAAGTTAACCTATAATAAGAGGTTAGAGATTTTTCTCCCATTCATATATCGTAGATCAGCAGAGACATTTTTAGGGCATTCTTAAGATATGTTTTCAAATACTACTATACAATTACAACCTGTCTTTGCTCAATGGGTTGTTAGTGTAGAAGTCATTAGAATCTTATATATTAATCTTTGCATGTTGTAAGAATTTTATTTTATATCAAATGTATGTCAAAAGTGCATTTTTAAATGGTTATATTATGAAGGAAGTTTATGTTGAATAAACTCCTAGTTTTACAAATGATCTTTCAAATCATGTTTTTAAATCTAAAAATGCATATCTCTATGGTCTTAAGTAAGCTCTCAAACTTGGTATGATAAGTTAAGCAAATTCTTAGTAAACAATGGTGTTAAAATGGACAATATCAATACAACTTTCATTTAAATCAAAGATAATGACATTCTTCTATGATAGTATTTGGTTCAATCAATGTTTTACTATATGAAATTTTTTCTAAGTATACTTATTGCAATTTTGACAAGGGTATGATAGTGGAGCTCAATTTCTTATTTCGACTTCAAATCAAATAATAGGAGAGTTGATAGTCATCCGCCAACCAAAATATATCAAAGATCTCCTAGGGATTCAAGATGGAGGATAATAAAGCAATAGGCACTCCAATGAGCTCATGATCAAGTTTGATAAATATAAATAAGGTAAATCTAGCTATTAATCGTACACGCTATTTTGACATAATATGTGTTTTTTTATTTATTTTTATCTTAATGTAAAAAGACCTAATATAATATTTAGTGTGTCTTTGTGTGGTCATTTTCAATCTTATCTAAAAAGTCACGTAGTTAAAAGAATTTTAAGTTATTTAGAGAGAAGATTTGAGTTAGGTTTATGGTATTTATTATATATAGTAAGGAAAAATTTTATCATAATTTTTTTTTTTTTTTTTTATGATTTGTAGTTTCTATATTCTTAACAATCAATTAAATAAAATTTTAAAATAATCTAATTAAAAATAATTAGTGTATTAAAACCTTATTTTAATATCTTGTTTTTCTCATGGACATTTTTATATATACATATGTAGTTAATAAAATTAATTTAGTTAAAGCGACTCTAGTATATTATGTTCATGTATAATTTAATGGGTCGAGGTGCCTAACCAATTAGCAACTTATTGATCACATGGTAGATCGGGTTTCAATTCTTGGTGTTCTTCTCTTCCCTTTAATTTTGTAATGTTGACGTGTTAGTGTCAACGGAACTCACGGAATATGGACAACATTTTTGTCCTTGCATATATCACCTTATGGACTTCTTGTGCTACCGCTTATATTTTATGAAAGCAACTAAATAGTAAACAAGAAAACAATCATATAAAGACGCAAGATTTAATATGGTTGAACAATGTGCTTCATCCTCATGAAAAGAGAAAATCAATTCAATATACTCAAAGGAGTAATTACAATCCTAAAAACTATCAAATCCCAATTATACATAAAAAAAATTAAAAAAAAAAAAAAAAAAAAACTCCCGGTCAAAATTTCTTTTTTTATTGATTTTACATGAATATTTTATGTAAGGACAGACTTATTTTTGTAGAAAAATCTTATCATAAGATATTTTGTTTATAACAATAGCAAATTTCATTACAAAATATTATCCAAAAGAGAAAATATTAATGATCTAAAAATAGACTTGGAAGGAAATTTGAGACATTTTTGTAAAAAAAGGATGTCAATATAAAAATATAACAAAAGGTATGTTATAAAAAATAATTTCTATAATTTTACTAATTTCTCAAGTTAACCACTAAAATTTCTGTCTAAAGTAAAGTCAAGTAATGCCAATGAAGACTGTACTTAAAAATAGATGGAAAACCAACATGTGAAAACCTTGTAGATATTAGTATGACTGTTTACAAATGAATGATTTATTTGATATTTAGAGATGGTTTAAGGGTTAAATTGAGATATAGATGAAAGTACATGTGATTTTTTTATTTTTTTTTTATAACTTATCCAAAAAAAAAGACAAAAGTCATTCCTAAAAAGCACTTTAAAGGGGAAAAAAGCAAAAATAATGCAGTGTTTGTTTAAATTGTTTAAATAACACCCTTTATGTTTAAAATATGTTCTATTTTTATTTGTAAAGAAACATAAATCTTTGAAAATAAAATATGTGATGATTTTATTTATATTTGAAATAAAATATTATCATACAAGAACCATCATGATTTTATGTTGTATCATTGTTTATTGTTAGACCATGAGTTGAACTTATTTTTATATTAAAAATAATTCATTTTAGTGGATTAGGGGCAAATCTTACAATGTTCTTAAAAAAAAAAAAGGAGAGGTAGAAAATCAAAATTAGAAAAGGCTCTTAGATGAGCAAAAAATAAAAATTTTAAAATCATTTAAGAATTGAGAGTGAATATATGTTTTTGTATAAAAGCATTTAAAAAGAGGCTCCTATTTTTAAAATTTAATTAATTATATATAAAAATCAAAATCTCAATTGGAAATAAGTTTTTAGGCTATTAAAAAACTTCTCCAAGATGGAGTCGATATTCCTTTTATATGTCCCACAACAATTTATTTCTTATCACGTTAATTTAAAACTGCACCAAATCTATGATTTTGATGGTCGGAACTTAGACGTCATAAAAGGCAAATTTCTTTGACAAAATTCCAATGAAAGTAATAGGATATACTCAATGTACTGAAAAGTACATATAACCATGAGTCTAAACCTAACTTTTTAAATCTTGTTTGGCTGGGTTATTGATTCAAGCTCCATGAAGTTGTCTTTTGTCAGTGGGAACATTTGATTGGACACCCCCACAAAAAAAAAAAACTGAAGTCAATGGAGAAGGTTTTACCAGGGGCTTTACTTTCTTTCTTTTCTTTTCTATCACCTACCCAATAATGCATCCATACGATATCAAGGAGAAATTAAGCTTTGAATCCATGTGCACTGTGTTTGAAAAGGAGGGTTTGCACTTGAGGAATGAAATCAAAGTTTGGTTTTAATATTAAAATACCCTCAACAACTCTTATCTTTGACCAGGTAGTCTAAAATATTCCTATTCGGTCTAGCAAATAACTCCAATAGGACACCACCACGGCTGGCAGCTGTTGAAATCGGGTTGGTGGGGCAGCCATTGGTTGGTGAGGACTATTGATTGATGACGGCCTCAAACTCGACTTTAAAGAACTTCATTAAATAATTGATTTTAATATTTACAAGTGTTTGATTCCTTAAGACTCTTTCTATAATCTCTGTAAAGTATTTTATTTAATTTTTCTTAAGAAATTATAAATTTTAATTCACTTTTTGATAAACAAAAGTAAAAATAGTGAAGTAGAAATAAGTATATCCTTCTTGTATTGCATCATATTAAAAAATATCCTAGTTTGGTTTTTTGAGCATAAAACTTAGTCTCACCTCACATGTAATAGAGAAAGTTAATATTATCCTTACTTTAAATATTAATATTAATCTATTTATTATATATTTGTAGGAATTAGAGTAAAATATAGAATTTGAATTAGATTGGAAGTTTACTATTAGTTTAAATTAGTGTAAGAGTTAGAATTTGAATTATAGTAGAACTCAAATGTATTTACATATAAATATCCATCATCATCAATGAGAATTGTATGTCATATTTTCTTACCTATTATTCTTCTATATGGTATTAAAGCTTCCGAATCCCAAACCCTAGTCTCAACTTGGAGCAAATTTAGGATGTAAGACTTAGGCCTACACGCCTACCCCTACTGCAAATGGTAGTGACCTTACTATACTTATGTATTGACAATGTTTCCTTCCTTATGGTCTTCAATGTAATATCCTAGTTTCAACACCTTTTTCTCTATTGTCTCCAATGCAATATCTTGATGTCAATACCACTTTATAGCCAAGAACTCCAAATTTTTCTGATTCAAACCTATCAAAATTTTCTATTTTCTTCTCCTTTACTTCCTACCAGTATCAATTCCCTTAATTTAGCATATACTTTTTTATTACCTTCAACTCTACCTCTCCATTTTTCTCTAAAAGTTTCCTCAAAGATTTGATTGCTTTCTTACATGTCTTGGGAAAACAAACATGCTCATGTTCCTTTAGCTCTACTTGAGATCTACCTTATACTTTGCCTTCTCCTTTACCTCTTATATCATATACTACATTAGCTTCTAAAACATTATCTAGTTTGATGCCAAATAAGGCTCCTAATCATACTCTTCCTTCAACAAACTTTCTTTCTACAAGCTCCTCAAAGTTTTTGGAAATTTGGCTTAGAAAGATCCCATTACTCTTTCTTTCAACCACCAAGTCAAATCCACTCACCGTCTAGATCCAAGAAGACTGCTCTCCATAGAAATAGGGAGACCACCCCCTACAGAAACAAGGAAACCATCCTCCATAGAAATAGAGAGACTAACCCCCATAGAAATAGAGAAACCGTCCTCCACAAAAATAGAATACATCGTAGTTTATTTTCTCTCTCTCAAGACTAAGATTGTAATCTCCGATGGGAGCTCCATTTTATGAGGGTATATTACAGAAAATTAATATTATCCTTAATTTAAATATTGATATTTATCTATTTATTATATATTAATTAGTTTTTTAATTAGAGTAGAATATATAATTTGAATTAGAGTAGAAGTTTACTATTAGTTTGAATCAAGGTAAGAGATAGAGTTTGAATTATAGTAGAACTCAAATGTATTTATATATAAATATGCATCATCAACAATGAGGATTGTATGCTATATTTTCTCATATATTATTCCTCTATATAGTATCAGAGTCTCCAAATTCTAAACCCTAATCTCAACTTGGAGCAAATTTAGGGTGTAGGGTGAAGCAAATTTAGGGTGTAGGGTTTAGGCCCTCCACGCCTCCCTCTACCTGTACGACTAGTGACCTTGGTATGCCTATGTATTGTCAATACCTCCTTCCCTATGGTCTCCATAGTAATATCATGGTTTCAATGTCTTTTTCCTTACTATCTTTAATACAATATCTTCATTTCAAGACCTCTTTATAGCCAAGAGCTCCAAATTTTTCTGGTTCAAACCTATCAAAATTTTGTTTTTTTCTTCTCCTTTACTTTCTACTAGTATTGGTTCCCTTAATTAAACATATACTTCTTTATTATCTTCAACTCTACCTCTCTCTCTCTCTCTAAAAGGTTCCTCAAAGATTTGATTGCTTTCTTGCATACCTTAGGAAAATAAACATGCTCATGTTCCTTTACCTCTACTTGAGATCTGCCTTATACTTTGTCTTGTCTTTTACCACCTATATCATCTATTGCATTAACTTCTAAAACATTATCTAGTTTGATGTCAAATAAGGTTCCTAATCATACTTTTCCTTCAATAAACTTTTTTTCTACAAGTTCCTCAAAGTTTTTGGATATCTAGCTTAGAAAGATCTCACTACTCTTTCTTTCAGCCAATAAGTCAAATCCACTTGCCACTTGAATCTAGGGAGACTGCCTTCCACAGAAACAGTAACAGGGAGATCGACCCCCATAGAAATAAGGAGATTTGATCGACCCCCATAGAAATAAGGAGATTTGATCTCCCCATAGAAATAAGGAGATTTGATCTCCCTCCATAGGAGTCGAATACATCGTAGTCTATTTTTTTTATTGGAATCTTCTCTTTATTGGAATCTTCAATCAGAGCTCTATCTTGTCAGGGCATATCAAAGAAAGTTAATATTATCCTTAATTTAAATATTGATATTTATTTATTTGTTATATATTAATTTGAATTAGATTAGAATATAAAATTTGAATTAGAGTAAAAGTTTAATATTAGTTTGAATTAGACTAAAAGATAGAATTTGAATTATAGTTGAACTGAAATGTATTTGTATATATATATTCATCATCATCAATGAGAATCGTATGTTATATTTTCCCATCTATTATTCCTTTATAACATAGACATAATGTGAATAACTTATTTTAACTCTCTCAATGAGTTAGTTAGCTTCTTCAAAATTTTCTATTAGGTAAATGAATTCTGAATCAATCAAGATTTAATATATTAGATTCAATAATGAGTCTAAAAATTTTGAAAAATAATTTAGAACTAAAAAAATTGAGTCAATTAATGCCATTTTCCCCTACCTTTTAACATAAAAAATAAAACATATAATAAATCATCCAACCATTATAAATCATTTGTATTTCTCTTTCTTGTATCTCTCTTTATATACATGTATTTGAATTTATTGTTATTTGCATTCATTTTGGCAAAAATTGTTGAAATTTGACCAGCCCCAATTCACACCCTACCCTCTTTCTTCGGTGTTTACCTATTTTAGATTAGCATAGATTTTACAGATTCAAAATTCTATGAATATCGAGAGAAAAGTTACTACAACAAAATATAATCATGCATGGAGTTTTTGAAGTATTATAAAGGCATCAAAATGGGCAACAAAAAAAAAAAAATAGAATAAGAAAACATTAAAGAGAGAACTATGACAACAATTAAAATTCCTTAGCTAAAGCTTAGACTCCCATACGACTCAACCTAAGGTGCCCTCCTACATTAGTTGCAAAAAGACCTTATATAGGTGCTCCCATGCTTTCCTAAGTGATTTGTCACATGGAGAAATCAAAATCAAGTTGGGAGACCTTATGGTGGCCTTCAAAGTGTCGAAACATGTGGGGCCTCACATCGTCCTATAATATTAGAATGAAATGGGGCATGATTTGTGGCAGCACCATCCTAGCACCCTTTTTGGGAAAGACTAGTTTATTTATGGGCTCAAATGGTGTGAAGAGAGGCTAAAGTGGAGTTAGAGGTTGTGTTGGTGCCATCTAGGGTCATTTTTGGTTGCGAGCAATACACATGCTCTATTTAGCGGTTTCCATATCTCTCTTCAATTTTTCCCATTAGGAAAATAGTGTCCAAATCATGTAACAATCGTGAGATTGATATTCAAGTAGTTTAGAACTTAAAAATAATAATAATAATTATTCTTTGGACCCATTTGAACATCTCTAACATCCTCAACCAACCTCAAACTTAGCATTGGTTGAAATAGGCTACCTCATCGAGCTTTATGCAACTTTACCTCTTTGGCTCTACTCTTACTTCATTTTTGCATACTAAATGTTCCAAAATATTCCCATGACAACCCTTATTCATCCAAATGGTAGTAAACATCAAAGACTAAAGGGAAAATATGAGAAAGTCAAGCATATGCGAGATAGGTATAATAAAGTAGTTAAGGAGTACATTTAATGCTAAATTGAGCCTAAGATGTAATTTTTGTCCTTACTACCATGGAACGTATAGCATCAATCACACTCTTCATTGGAAGCCCCTAGCAATGCCAATGAACATAAAAATAATCTAATCCGCAAATACTTTATGCATATTTGTGAAGTCACCGCTAAAAGATTCCTACTCTAGATAACCATTTTAATAGTATTATTTTCATTGTCACTTCTTCAAGTGAACTTGTTTAAGATAACTCACATTGTCAACCTTATGTTCAACCATTGGCTAAAATAGAAAACCTATTATTTCATGCTTTTCATAAAAACGCTATTATTAGACCCCTACACAAATTTTTTGAGTTTCCTTTTCCTTTTAAGTGAAGTTAGGTTAACTTGCAAATTTATTATTCCCATTTTGGTGGGAAGTGCAATGTACTTGATTTATGCCATACACTGCATGGTAATGAGGATAAAACATACTTCTTAGGTCTTATAGTAGCACTAAACACACAACCCAACTAGTTAATTGTATGTCACTTTGAATATGCTAAGTTTTCTCATATTTTCCATCTAGTCATATTTTCTATTTAGTTATTGATGTCTACAATTATTTTTATGAATAATGATGGTTTTGAAAACTCTTAGAACATCTCGAAGGCAAGAGTGGAGTATGGGTAGAGTTAAAGTAACAAATTGCATGTAGATCAATGACACAATTCTATTTCAACTAATCAAATATTTTAGGCTGGTTGAGGGACTTAGAGATTTCCAAATGAGCTGAAGTAAATTTCGCTAAATTTTAATCTTTGAAGATCAATCTCACCAATTTTTAGAAGATTTGAACATTGTAAAATCATGAAAGATTGATAAAAAACAAGAAAAGTGTTAAAGGAGATTAAGAGTTTTTTAGAAAAATGGTACCAAGATGTCATCACCACAAGCTCTTACTTCATTTACTTCCTATCTTGGCACCATTTTGAGTGTGAAAAAGTACACCTTTTGGGGGGGGGAAATGGTGCTAGGATAACACCACCTTATAACTTGCCACTATTTTTCCTTTTGCTACCGCTATTTTGTGTTGGAACTTCAAGAATATGCGGGACCCCCATATTTGAACACTTCCTAATCCACCATTGGATCTCTCGCCTCCTTTTGAATGCTTCTACATTGCCTAATATTAAGGTCAACCCAAGAACACTTATAAATGTTCTTTTAAGGAGATGAGGAAGGGGGACTTGGGAGGCCCCTTGGTGGAAAGCTCTTCTTCAACCTCTATCCTTAAGACTTACTGCTGCCACCTCAATCTTTGCAATATTTTTCAACTTCTAAGAGCTTTTTAATGCATTAAACACCTGTGTCTTCATTGTATTTGCCTTTAGCTATACTTTCTAGTTTTGTACAACTTCGCAACTTAATCGTAGATTTCAAAGGTTATTGTTTCATACCCTGTTTTTATTTTGTGATATATTTTGGTGTTTTAGAAAAATGCTATGGTGATATATGTTCCTACTTGAGAAAAATGTGGAGAGAAATGATTCATGCGACAAATACAAACTTTGTTTAACTAAGTCATCCTTTTTAGAGGGAATGTGTTTCTACCATACGAATAATGGGGTCAAATGGAGTCAAATCCATTATGTGTACTCAAGTTGGATTGAGTTCTGTATGACTTCACAAGCCTTCAAATATCAACAAAGAAACCAATCCAATACCAACTAGAGCTATCAAATCCAATATTTCTTTTATTAACTTTTAAACAAGATTCATTTGGACACAACAATACAATGTTTGAGGAATCTAGCTATAAGATAATGAAACATTGACAACTTGAAACTCGTCCTTTAAGTTTGAGCTCACAAAGAAAGTTTAACAATGACTTGATTACACGCCAAATTTAGCAAAGTAATAAAATACTATAAGAGTATTATCAATTTCAAAGATAAATAACTTTGCTAACTCCTATTTAATACAATGGAGTATTGAAAGGACCATTCTCCTTTATTTCTCCTAATTTGTAACTGTGGGAATGCTATGTAGCACAACAGTTTCAATGGTCAAGCCCGGCCCAAAACCAAATAATACCCCCCAATCCAATCCATCACCAGTGGTAGCCTTTTCCCCCTTTAGGGATTTCTTTCTCATCTCATCCAAAATAAACAACACACATGCACTTGACATGTTACCGTACTCACTTAACACATGCCTTGTTGCTTCGAGTTTCTTTTTCTCTAAATTGAGTTTTGCTTCAACTGCGTCAAGAATTGCAGGGCCACCTGGGTGAGCAATCCAAAATAACGAGTTCCAATCGCTAATACCAAGTGGGTCAAAAGCCTGGGTCAAGCATTTCTCTATGTTCTCGGAAATTAAAGTAGGCACATTGGGCCACAAATGAAAGGTGAGCCCCACCTCACGTAAGTTTCCGGCAATGGCACCTGCTGAATTAGGAATAAATGTTTGGGCTGCTGAAACAAGTTGGAAGAGTGGTCGTTCAATCGAGATATCTGGATCTGATCCAATGATCACAGCTGCAGACCCATCACCAAAAAGGGCTTGGCCAACTAAAGAGTCCAAAGCATCTTCGGAAGGCCCACGGAATGTAACAACAGTGATCTCAGAGCATACCACAAGAACTCGTGCTCCTGCATTATTCTCTGCAAGATCCTTAGCAGTTCGTAGGACAGTTCCACCTGCATAGCACCCTTGATGGTACAACATCACTCTTCTGACCGATGTTTCGAGGCCTAAGAGATTAGCGAGTTTATAATCTGCACCAGGCATTTCTACACCCGAGGTGGTACAAAATACAAGATGGGTAATCTTTGATTTGGGCTGACCCCACTCTTTAAGAGCCTTCAATGCTGCTTCCTTACCAAGCTTGGGTACCTCAGCAGTGATAATCTCTTGGCGTATGTTGAGAGATGGAGCCATATAAGCACCAATGTTTGGGTGCTCCTCAAGCATTTCTTCAGTCAAATGAATGTAACGCTTCTTGATCATTGATTTGTCACCTATAAATAAAATAACATGAACACATTAGCGTCACCAATCAACAAGTCATTTAGTATATTGTTTAAGATGATGGACATGCATTTAACATTGAAGCAAGTATAAAAGGTTATTCTTAATTACAGCTAGCAATGCTACATGGTTCAAAGAACAGCTCTTCAAGCCATTACTGTCAAATGAAAGGAATTTTGGTTACTGAAGTAAAATGATTTTCAAGTTTCCTGAAGTAATTTATCTAAAAGCTATACTCTAGAAAGCTTGAAACATTCATTCACTTGGACGTGAGCCTCACCTAATAGGGCACACTCTTATATGCATACAACTGTTATGGATACAAGAATTAATGAATGAATATACTTACATATGCGATTGAACTTCTTCTTCAACTCAGTCATGTGCTCGCTCTTAGTGACCCTGAAATAGTAATCAGCATAATCAGACTGGTAGACACAGTGGTCGGGGGTAGCTGTGCCAATGGCTAGGATGGTGGCCGGACCCTTGGCACGTTGAGCGTTTCTAAATTCCTCAACTGAGGCCATGGATGATAGATACGTAATGAAATTGAAGCTTAAGATTAAGTTGAGGAAGGAAAGAGAACTCAGTGTGCACAAGTACTTGGAGTTGGCTTGAGAAAGCTGGGTGTGAGTGTTGGGCTTATATAACCTGTGTCTCACCAACTCTTATCCATTGGCGGTCTTTGAATTATCAGTTGGCGTCAAAGTTTGTGTGCGTGAGTTTATTTTCTGGTGGGTTGGTTTTCAGACATTTATGGATGTGTTAATGTATTTGTGTTGTTTTCTGTTCTTCACCTACCCATATATGATAAATGCATCCATAGGAAGGAGAGACCATTCAATCTGGCTACGGCTTCTCAATATAACAGTTTTTTATATATAGAGATAAAGACTTTTCCAGCCTCTAGTTGTAAATTAATACATTTTCCATTTGACTTTTCCACGTGTGGGAAGCTGCTACCAACTTCCTATTGTTAATGAAATCAAATTCATTCAAAGTCAGAATTTCTAACCTCAACAACCCAATTTGATTGTCCAAATAATAATAATAATAATTAAAGAAGAGAAGTGAATTAAAAATACAAGTCTCCATGGAAAATATTTTCTTTTTCTATCTTAAGAGAAGATAACGAGTGATCCACGAAACAACTTGGAAAGTAAAGTACAAATTTGATCAGAAAATATATTCATAGCATTAAAATGTTGCAAACTTTTGACAGTGAAATAAAAAATTGGTATAGATTTTAATTTGTACCCATCACATAGTCGCAAGTTAGATATCATGTAATAACAGTTGCATTACATAAGAGCATTATATGTCCATGTGAACAAGCTAGTTTCAAGGACCCACGACAGTGGATACTCTCTATAATAGCAGTTTAAGCTGAAATACTTTCAAGGAAAAAAATAAATGCCACATTTGTTTCGATAAACAACATAATTATTTAAAGAGAAGTCTGTAAAAAATATTTCTATGTTACGTGCATTACTTCCCAATATAGCTATGTGCTAATTAATTGGATGTAAACTTTTAAATTTTTTATTTTTTATGTCTTATATTAACTTATGTATGAATTATGAGGTCCCTATAACCCAATAATAGAAATTTGTTATTTCTTATTACTCTCTCGTCTTTTATTGAAGAATTAATGATGGGGTATATTTAAAAAAAGAAAAAAAAAGAAAACTATATCCAACTACGACTTGGGCTTGTGGATCCATTATTAGCCATTGGTCAAAAGTTTTCAACATTTATTAGAATGATTGAGGTGTCTACACTTTTTCAATCTTGGTAGGCTCATAGCTCATCTATGGTATTTGAAGTTGTCTTTTCCAACACAAGGGAGTATTATACTTACAAATGAGTGTTGATAATTGGGTAGTCGAAAAAGGGCTTGAATGAGCTTGCTTACTCTAAAATAAGGATTGAAGTAACTCTAAATTTTATAATCGACATTCTTCTCTTCAAATCCTATATATTCATATTATATTTTGAATAGTAGCTTATGAAGAAATCTTTTTACTTGTTGCTAGTGAGAAGTCATTAGAATGTTATATATATTGATCTTTGCATGTTGTAAAATTTTATTTTGTATTAAACAGATGTCACAAGTGTATTTTTAAATGATTACATCATGGAGGAAGTTTATGTTGAATAAGCTCTTAGTTTTACAAATGATTTTTCAAATCATAAATAGATTTCTTCAACAAACAAACATAGTCTTTCTTTCCCAAAATAATATATCCTTCAAGTTGATGCATATAAATCAATTCTTCCAACTCATCCTATAGAAAAGCAGTTTTAACATCAAATTGCTCTAACTCTAAATTAAATAAAGCAACCATAACAAATAACGCCCTAATTGAGCTATATTTTACAACTAGATAAAGCACTTTATCGAAATTCACACCTTCCTTTAGTGTGTAGCCCTTTGCCACCAAGCATGCTTTGAACTTAACATCCTTCATCCTTAAGATTCCTTCTTTTCTTTTGAAGACCCATTTGCAACCAACAATATTTTGATCTTTAGGCTTCTTAACTAGTTGTCAAGTATAACCATAATGACTTCATGATAAGTATGAGGTTCTTCATTTTCAATGCTCTCTGTCACACTAAGGTGGTTTAATATGTCTTCTTGTTTTATCTCTGGCCAAACAATGTTGTTGCTCTTATGGTTCTTTATCATCAAGATATTGCACCTCTTCCTTCTTGGACTCTATTGAAAGGTTATAAGGAATCTATATTAATTAAAAAATTTGGACACTTTCCAACGTTAATGGTAGGTGAAAAAGATTTAAATTCTTAAAAGTCTTCTACCTAGCATCTCTCCTACCATTTGGTGAGTTGGAACATTTGATTGGACCCCACAAAAAAGCTGAAGTCACTGGAGAAGGTTTTACCACACAAAATTGAGTTAGAATAATTGACATGGCTGCCTAAAAAATTTATTCGAGTCCAAATAGAACGATAATCAGAGAAAGGCAGAATTCTTATTTTTATTGCCAGTCTGCAGAATGACGACAAAGATGACAGTGAAGCCAAGGGAATAACCGATACAAATTTGTGTCTAATGTATTCCACCTTGTGAAAACACAATCTGTTGTTCCACTCTTTCTTTTTATTTACTTCTCTATAATCCTTGTAACAACACAATAACACAAATTTTGAGGAACTCCGTCTAGATAATGATATTATAAGAACTTGAAATATCATACTTTGAACTGGAGGTCACTAAGGAAGCCCTCCAGCAATCAGTGAATCCCAATTATACAAATTATTAGTAAAGAACAAAAGATGTTAAAGAGTAGTACAACTTTGAAGACAACATCTTTATTAACTCTTATGTGATTTATGGAAAGCTTCTCCTTATGTCGACTTTTCTTACCATTTTTTTAACTCAATTTGTACCCGTGGCAACGCTATGCAACACGACAGTCTCAATGGTTAGGCCTGGCCCAAAACCGAATAATACTCCCCAATCCAATCCGTCACCTGTGGTGGCCTTTTCCCTCTTCAGAGATTTCTTTCTCATCTCATCCAAAATAAACAACACACATGCGCTAGACATGTTACCATACTCACTTAACACGTGCCTTGTTGGTTCAAGTTTCTTTTTCTCTAAATTGAGTTTTGCTTCAACTGCATCAAGAATTGCAGGGCCACCTGGATGGGCAATCCAAAATAACGAGTTCCAGTCGCTAATACCAAGTGGGTCAAAAGCCTGAGTCAAGCATTTCTCTATGTTCTCAGAAATCAAAGTAGGCACACTAGGCCACAAATGAAAGGTGAGTCCCACCTCACGTAAGTTGCCTGCAATAGCACCTTGTGAATTAGGAATAAATGTTTGAGCTGCTGAGATGAGCTGGAAGTGTGGTCGTTCAATTGAGATATCTGGATCTGATCCAACAATCACAGCTCCAGACCCATCACCAAAAAGGGCTTGGCCAACTAAAGAGTCCAAAGCCTCTTCGGAAGGCCCACGGAATGTAACAACAGTGATCTCAGAGCACACCACAAGAACTCTTGCCCCTGCATTATTCTCTGCAAGATCCTTAGCCGTTCGAAGAACAGTCCCACCTGCATGGCAACCTTGATGGTACAACATAACTCTTCTAACTGAATTATCAAGACCCAAGAGATTAGCAAGTTTGTAATCAGCACCAGGCATTTCTACACCTGACGTTGTACAAAATACAAGGTGGGTGATCTTGGACTTTGGTTGACCCCACTCTTTAAGTGCCTTCAGTGCTGCTTCCTTACCAAGCTTGGGTATCTCAGCAGTGATGATCTCCTGGCGTATATTAAGAGATGGGGCCATGTAGGCACCCATATTTGGGTGCTCTTCAAGCATCTTTTCAGTCAAATGAATGTAACGCTTCTTGATCATTGATTTTTCACCTGTAAATAAAATAACATGAACACATTAGCATTACCACAACAAATCATATAGTATATTGTTCAATATGATGGACATGCATTTAACATTGAAGCAAGTATAAAAAGTTATTCTTAATAATAGCAAAAATTATTAATGTGTTTCTTAGCAATGCTATATGATTCAAAGTACAACTCTTCAAGCCATTACAGTCAGATGAAAGAAATATTGGTGACTGAAGTAAAATGATTTTTAAGTTTCCTGAAGTATTTTATCTAAAAGCTATACTCCAGAAAGCTTGAAAAATTCATTCACTTGGAGGTGAGCCGCACCTAATAGCACACTCGTGTATGTATAGAAGTGTTATGCATGTAAGAATTAATGCATGAATATACTTACATATGCGATTGAACTTCTTTTTCAACTCGGTCATGTGCTCGCTCTTGGTGACCCTGAAATAGTAATCAGCATAATCAGACTGGTAGACACAGTGGTCGGGAGTAGCTGTGCCAATGGCTAGGATGGTGGCCGGACCCTTGGCACGTTGAGCATTTCTGATTTCCTCAACTGAAGCCATTACTGCTACTCCAATTGAAGCTTAAAATTGAGTTGAGAAAGAAAAGATAACTGAAATTTTAAGTGGTTGGAGCTGGGTTGCAAAAGCTATGTGTGAGAGTAGGGTATTTATAAGCTGTGTCGCACCCACTTTCATCCACTTGATGGTGGGTGGGTGTGAACTGATAACAAAACTGCATGATATAATTGAGCATCGTAGTCAATAAATAATGATGTAATCAATGAAGGGAGTTTTACTTTCATTCTTCCCAGTTCGATCTTTCACCTACCCATTAATGCATCGCAGTCAATAATATATGATATGAAGAAGAAAGCATTCAATCCACTTACGTCTTATGTTTGAAAAGGAGGGTGTGCAGTTGGGGAAACTGCTCACAACTTTCTACTGTTGAATGAAAACGAAGTTAGGTTTTAAATTTTGAAATAGCCTCAACAACCCCTGTTCTTGACCGGGTTGTCTAAATATTCTAAGTCATATCAGTCAATATATTAATTGTGCGCTGATTTGAATTTTGTTTAAAATCATATCATATAATAATTGAGCACTCCATACTTCGCCAGAAAGAACTGAATGAAGAAAAATAAGAAAATATAATAATTAGTCTCATTTCTGCTATAAAAAACTAAAAGATCATAGGAGGGATTGGAGGGTTCGAATCCATAACTCTGGTGTGACGAACAACAAAATTTTGGAGAAATTTTTACTAATTATAATATGATTAAGGTCCACAAAATAAAAAAAGAATAAAGAAAAATTTTCCTATGGGAAACTACCACCCGTGGTAGCATTGAACATTTGGTTGGCTGGGGCAGCCATTGGTTGATGAGGATTGACTGTTGACCGCCTCTAACCTGACTTTGAAGAGTTTCCTTAATTAAATAATTAATTCAATATTTAATTTCTTAAAACTGTTCCAATAATATATGTAAATGTATTTTATTTAGGTTATATTTGGTTTCCAAAATTTTGAGGACAAATGCTAAGAAAATAAAAAAATTAGATGAAAAGTAGAAAGAAAGAAAAAAATAAAATAAAATAAAATATATATTTAAAGTTAATAAATTATTTTTATATATTATTTCAAATTTATTTAATTTATTTTAACTCTTCATATAAAGATTAAATAAATTTAAAATACATAATTTTTTAATTATTTTAATTATATTTGATTTTTTTTTTTTCATATTTTACATAATAAAACCAAATATAAGAAAATTATTTTCTAATAATTGGTTTTTTTTCATCCTTAATACTTTCCGAACCAAATATAACCTTAAATGTTTTTTAAAAACTCTAAATTTTAAATCACTTCTAATAAAAAATAAAAATAAAAAATAAAAAAGTAGAAATTAGTGTATTAGAAATAAGGATATCACTATTGTATTGCATCTTGGTACAAATATCTCAATTATGCTATTTTAGCATGGCATTTTGCTCTACTTCCAATGAACAAAGTATCAACAACTTCTTGTAACTTCCTCAATAGGTAAGTTAACTCCAAAAAAAATAAAATATTAGGTAAATGAATTTTGAATCAAGTAAGATTTAATATATTAGATTTAATATCAAGTTTGATTAATTTTTAAAAATAAATTACAACTTTTAATTTGAGTAGATTAATATCATATTTTCCCTTTTTTAACTTCAAAAATATAAAACGAATAAAAATTGAATATAAAACATATGTTGTCAGTGATCTTTTCAAAACTGTTTCCAAAGATGTATTATGATAATATATTTTGGTGTCTTAAAAAAATGTTTTGATGACATATTTTGATATTAATTCTAGAAAAATGTGGAATGAAATCATCCATGCAAAAGAATGGACTTTGTAACTGAGCCACTGCTCTTTAGCAGGAGTGTGTTTCTGCTGTACAAATGGAAGGGTCAAATGGAGTATATTTCTGTTCTTCAAATAGTAGTGTCAAATGAGGTTAAATCCATTCTATGTATGCTCAAATTGGATTGAGCTTTATTTGATTTCAGTGTTGAGCGAGCTGATGCTTTAATATAAATATATTAATAGAAGAAAATAAAATAAAACCATCCACACATAAAGGTATATTATATTTTAACCTGTTCGAATAACCATACACACCTTCACACCGATGAGAAATAATATTTTATTATATAATAAAAAATATTATATAGGATAAAAATGGATGCAATTATTGAGTCTTGAATCATCTTATATTTTTCTCTTTTTGTATTTTCATCCTGCATCATAAACCACTTTGCTTCATTAAGTATCTCTCACTTATCCTCACATCTATACCCTGAACCACGAGTTGTTTTGCTTTACTAGGAACCTTTCGCTTTTTGTCGCATTTTTATCTATCACGTATGGTTTTTACAAGCTTATATCTTTTTCAAAACATCTATCCCTTACAACGTGAAATATTTATTGAGGTATTCCTACTAATATTCCTTATTCTATAAGGTATCTAATTACCATCATATATGAATTTAGGAAGCATTTTATATAATATATTTTTTTATAAAAAAAAATGAAATGTAATTTAATTAGAAATTTGAGACACTTCTCTATATTTATAAGCTTTCAAATACCATCAAAGGAGAAACCAATTCAATACGCACTAGAGCTATCAAAAAATCCATTATTTCCTTTATTTACTTTTCCATGAGATTTATATGAACACAACATTAAAATATTTGAGGAATCTTCAAGATAACGAAACGGTGAGAACTTGAAACTCATCTTTTTAATTTGAGATCACAAAGAAAGTCTAACAATGACTCAATTACAATCTAAATTTATCAATGTAATGAAATACTATAAGAGTATTATCAATTTTGGAGATAAATACCTTTATTAACTCCTATTTGATACAATATAATATTAAAGGGACCATTCTCCTTTATTTCACTTAATTTGAAACCGTAGGAATGCTATGTAGCACAACAGTTTCGATAGTCAAGCCAGGCCCAAAACCGAATAGTACTCCCCAATCCAATCCTTCACCTGTGGTGACCTTTTCCCCCTTTAGGGATTTCTTTCTCATCTCATCCAAAATAAACAACACACATGCACTAGACATGTTACCATACTCACTTAACACATTCCTTGTTGCTTCAAGTTTCTTTTTCTCTAAATTGAGTTTTGCTTCAACTGCATCAAGAATTGCAGGGCCACCCGGGTGAGCGATCCAAAATAACGAGTTCCAATCACTAATACCGAGTGGGTCGAAAGCTTGAGTCAAGCATTTCTCTATGTTCTCGGAAATCAAAGTAGGCACATTAGGCCACAAGTGAAAGGTGAGTCCCACCTCGCGTAAGTTACCCGCAATAGCACCTGCTGAATTAGGAATAAATGTTTGGGCTGCTGAAACGAGCTGGAAGAGGGGTCGTTCAATCGAGACATCTGGATCTGATCCAACAATCACAGCTGCAGACCCATCACCAAAAAGGGCTTGACCAACTAAAGAGTCCAAAGCATCTTCGGAAGGCCCACGGAATGTAACAACAGTGATCTCAGAGCATACCACAAGAACTCGTGCTCCTGCATTATTCTCTGCAAGATCCTTGGCGGTTCGAAGGACAGTTCCACCTGCATAGCACCCTTGATGGTACAACATCACTCTTCTGACCGATGTTTCGAGGCCTAAGAGATTAGCAAGTTTATAATCTGCACCAGGCATTTCTACACCCGAGGTGGTACAAAATACAAGATGGGTAATCTTTGACTTGGGCTGACCCCACTCTTTAAGAGCCTTCAATGCTGCTTCCTTACCAAGTTTGGGTACCTCAGCAGTGATAATCTCTTGGCGTATGTTAAGAGATGGAGCCATATAAGCACCAATGTTTGGGTGCTCCTCAAGCATTTCTTCAGTCAAATGAATGTAACGCTTCTTGATCATTGATTTGTCACCTATAAATAAAATAACGAACACATTAGCGTTCCAATCAACAAGTCATTTAGTATATTGTTCAAGATGATGGACATGCATTTAACATTGAAGCAAGTATAAAAGGTTATTCTTAATTATAGCAAAAATTAAAATGTGTTTCTTAGCATTGCCGCATGACTCAAAGAACAGCTGTTCAAGCCATTAGAGTCAGATGCAAGGAATATTGGTGACTGAAGTAAAAAGATTTTCAAGTTTCCAGAAGTAATTTATCTAAAAGCTATACTATAGAAAACTTGAAACATTCATTCACTTGGAGGTGAGCCGCACCTAATACCACACTCGTATATGTATAGAAGTGTTATGCATGTAAGAATTAATACATGAATATACTTACATATGCGATTGAACTTCTTCTTCAACTCGGTCATGTGCTCGCTCTTGGTGACCCTGAAATAGTAATCAGCATAATCAGACTGGTAGACGCAGTGGTCGGGAGTAGCTGTGCCAATGGCTAGGATGGTGGCCGGGCCCTTGGCACGTTGAGCGTTTCTGATTTCCTCAACTGAAGCCATTGATGCCAGCTACGTACTCAAATTGAAGCTGAAGATTAAGTTGGGAAGGAAAGAGAACTCAAATTGAAGCTTGGAGCTGGCTTGAGAAAGCTGGGTGTGAGTGTTGGGTATTTATAATCTGTGTCTCACCAACGCTCATCCATTGGCGGTCAATTGATAATGATATACATTCGAAGTGATTTGGGTTTTGAATGATATGTTGGCTTCAAAGTTGGTGTGCTTGTGTTCATTTTTTGGTGGGGTTGATTTTCAGACACGTGTTATGTATTTGTGTTGTTTCTTTCTTCTCTGTTCTTCACCCACCCCTATATGATGAATGCATCCACATGAAGACTTTTCCGCCCACTAACTGGAAATTAATACATAGTTTATTTTAGTTTTCCCACATGTGGGAAGCTGCTACCAACTTTCTTATTGTTAACAAAATCAAACTCATTCAATGTTGAATTTCTGAATTTCAAGTAATAGCCTCAACAACCCAATGGCTGCTACACTATTTTTCTTCTTCGGCATTACATCACGTGTCATTTAACTTATTCAAACTATAATTCAACAAATATCTCATTTTTATTTAACCTATTTCGCCAGTCAATATACCTTTTTCAATTTTAAAGTGGGCGAATTTGTCTTTCCAAACACAAGTGGGGAGCACTGAGCGGGGATTCATCAGGGAAAGGTTTTACTTACAAATGAGCGTACATAATTGACTTCTCTTGTCTAATAAAAAATGAGTCTAATTCCAAGTTTCATCAGTTTTAAACAATAATTTGCTTGGAAATATTTCTTCAAATATGTTGCGAAACAGAATTTTTGTATCATTTTCTTTTGTGCCACCATACAAACTTTTGTTTTCAGTTCTGAAAATGAAAATATTTTCCAGAAATTAATTTTCATTTATGTCATACTCACCAACTTCTTTAAAATAGGCTTCCATGCAACCATGAATTAAAATTTCGCCAAATTTTCAAAAGGGGTCGACACAATTGGAGAGGAAAGTCAGATCGGGGAATTTTTTCAATTTTTATGATATTTTTATATTTCCCAATATTTCTCCAAAATTCTAAGATATTCCTTTCATATTTTAAGATTTTATCCCAACTTTATCATTTTTCTCTCATTTTTGCATGCACACGTCACATGTAAAATGATAATGAGTGGCTTTTTACCAGCAAACCAATGTGACGTTTGATAATATGTAATCACAAAGGCAAATTTTGGCAAAAGTTGTGTTTCTTCCAAAATCTATATATTTTGATGTGAAAAAAAAAACAAAAAATAAAATAAAATAAAATAAATAAGAAAAAAAGAAGAGAGAGAGATTTTATGACTTTGTGGCTCTACATAGACTTAGTGTTTTAAAAAAGAAAAAAAAACAGTGAAAAAGAAAATTGGTTGAAGAGTGAAAGTGAGAATAAGGTGTCCAAAAAAAATATAATAAACAAAAAAAGGGGACGTGTAGAGGTGATATATGTGCTGCAATGTGAAGTTTGACTTATATATATATATACAAAGTTGTGTTTCTTCCAAAATCTATATACTTTGATGTGAAAAAAAAAAAAAAAAAGTGAGATTTTATGGCTTTGTGGCTCGACATAGACTTAGGGTATTAAAAAAGAAAAAAAAAAACAATGAAGAAGAAAAATGGTTGGAGAGAATGCAGCACATATACCACCTCTACACGTCCCTTTTTTTTGTTTATAATATTTTTTTTTCTACACCGTATTCTCATTTTCACTCTCCAACCATTTTTCTTCTTCATTGTTTTTTTTTTCTTTTCTTTTTTAATACCCTAAGTCTATGTAGAGCCACAGCCATAAAATCTCTCTCACTTTTTTTTCACATCAAAGATTTAAGATTTATTTTCTTTTTTTATTTATTTATTTTTAAAACTATTCATTTGAATATTCAAAATTTTCCTATTTTCATCAATAAATCTATCTATGTTTATATATTTTCTATTTTTAAAAATAAATAAATAAATCAAACCTTAATCTAGGTTTAGATTTTCCAATAGAATATTTAAAGTATTTAAAACTATTTAACAAATCTAAAATAATAATCTAAAGATTAGAATCTTACTTGAAAAAACTGATTTTGAAACCCCAAGCTCTCAAATCTTTAACCTTGCACTATCCTACATTCTCTAATCTCTCTCGTCTCCATGAAAAAAAGGGTTTTTGTATAAAGAAGTTTAAAAAATCTAATCTAGACTTAGGACTTTTAATGGGAATAGACCCTTCTAACCTCTTTTAATTTATTTATTGATTTTTAATTTATGATTTTACCCCTGAAAATGAATTTAAGGTGTTACACCATGAGTTGTAAGACAAGGAAACACAATCTTTAAGAGATGATAGGGAATTACAACCTCATTTTGAAATCGCCAAAGATAGTGGGAGTGACTCACACTAAAAGACTCTTCATAAGGCGCTAGACCTGGATAAACCCGTTTCTTATGAGGAAGCACTAACTTCACCTAAATCAGCAAATTGGTTAGAAATTATAAGGGAAGAGATGAGTTCCATGGCAAGGAATCATGTTCGGGTGTTGGTTGATCTCTCACTTGGGTGTAAGATTGTAGAAAATGAATTGATCTTGAAAAGACATTCTCCCTATTGATGAGATTCACCTTATTCTTTCTATTGTCACAAATTTAGTCCCAACACAACATATTCCCAATAGTTTAGGGTACTAGGCTTTGATGTAAATATTTAGGAGTGGCCACAATTGATTATAAGCAAATTTTCAACTATATTTGTGTTCAATTGAAATTCAACTAAGAGAAAATTAAATTAAGCTAAAAATTTCTTAGCTACATCACTAGAATTCAAATTGGTGTTATATATCTAATTCGTTCTTTCTTTTCAGTGGAACTTATGAGAATATAAAATTACAACTTTTGAGGAAACTTGAAGAATATGAAAAAACAAGAACTTGAAGTCTCATCCTTTTAACTTGAGGTCACTACACCCTCTAACAATCACAAAATTACAATCCCTCAATTATATGATAAGAATAAAAGATTTTAGAATTATTACTAACTTTATGGATATATTTATATATATTTATTCACTCCTTAATACAATAAGACATGGCTTGTATATAATTTTTCTTACCATTCTTCACTCAGTTTGTAACCATAGGAATGCTATGCAACACAACAGTTTCAATGGTCAAGCCGGGTCCAAAACCAAATAGTACTCCCCAGTCCAATCCTTCACCGATGGTGGCCTTTTTCCCCTTCAGAGATTTCTTTCTTATCTCATTCAAAATAAACAACACACATGCACTTGACATGTTACCATACTCACTTAGCACATGCCTTGTTGCTTCAAGTTTCTTTTTCTCTAACTTGAGTTTTGCTTTAACTACATCAAGAATTACAAGGCCACCTAGGTGAGCAATCCAAAATAATGAGTTCTAATCGCTAATACAAAGTGGGTCAAAAGCCTGAGTCTAGCATTTTCCTATGTTCTCGGAAATTAAAGTAGGCACATTGGGCCACAAATGAAAGGAGAGTCCCACCTAACGTAAATTTCCAACAATGGCACCTTGTGAATTAGGAATAAACGTTTAGGCTGCTGAGATGAGTTGAAAAAGTGGTCCTTCAATCGACATATCTGGATCTAATCCAATGATCAAAATTGCAAACCCATCACCAAAAAGGGCTTGGCAAACTAAAGAGTCCAAAGCAATTTCAGAAGGCCCACGGAATATAACAGCAGTGATCTCAGAGCACACCACAAGAACTTATGCTCCTGCATTATTCTCTACAACATCCTTACCAGTTCGAAAGACAGTCCTACTTGCATAGCAGCCTTGACGATACAATGTAACTCTTCTAAATGCAATATCAAGACCCAAGAGATTAGCAAGTTTGTAATCAGCACCAAGCATTTCTTCACCTGAGGTTGTACAAAATATAAGGTGGGTGATCTTGGACTTTGGTTGGCCCCACTCTTTAAGTGCCTTCAATGTTGCTTCCTTATCAAGCTTGGGTACCTCAATAGTGATGATCTCTTAACGTATGTTAAGAGATGGGGCCATGCAGGCATCAATATTTGGGTGCTCTTCAAGCATTTTTTCAGTCAAATGAATGTAACGCTTCTTGATCATTGATTTTTCACCTGTAAATAAAATAACATGAACACATTAGCATTACCACAACAAATCATATAGTATATTGTTCAATATGATGGACATGCATTTAACATTGAAGCAAGTATAAAAAGTTATTCTTAATAATAGCAAAAATTATTAATGTGTTTCTTAGCATTGCTGCATGATTCAAAGAACGATTATTCAATCCATTATAGTCAGATGCCATTATAGTCAGATGCAAGGAATATTGGTGACTGAAGTAAAATGATTTTCAAGTTTCCTGAAGTAATATATTAAAAAGCTATACTATAGAAAACTTGAAGAATCCATTCACTTGGAGGTGAGCCTCGCCTAATAGCACACTTGTATATGTACAGAAGTGTTATGCATGTAAGAAATTAATGCATTAATATGCTTACATATGCAATTGAACTTCTTCTTCAACTTAGTCATGTGCTCGCTCTTAGTGACCCTAAAATAGTAATTAGCACAATGAAACTGGTTGACATAGTGGTCGAGAGTAGTTGTGCCAATGGCTAGTATGGTGGTCGGACCCTTGGCAAATTGAGTGTTTTTAATTTCCTCAACTAAAGCTATCGATGCCAGTTATTACTCAAATTGAAGCTTAAGATTAAGTTGAGGAAGGAAAGAGAACTCATAGGATTGAGACAATATGTCCTTTTCAGTGATCCCAAGGACATGTGATCAGGAAAACTATGGTTGTAGTAATTCTTTAAGTGGAATTTGACATATCCTTTTTTTGAGTTAATGTTAGCTGATTACATAATAAGAAAATATGTAACTCAAGGATTGGAGATAATTTGGAGAGAATGATAGCACATGCCTCATTAGATTTGGGATACTAGTTTATGGAGAGTCTGCATGTAGTAGATAAAGAGTCACAAACTTGAACTTTGTCTCATTGTAACATTATAGGATACTAAAGTGTAGTTGACTCTCTTTAATGAAGTGTTGAGTCTGTGGAATTTGGTGGTCCAAAAATTGATTGGCCACGTAAGCAAAGTTAGTTGATTAACTAACTGAAAGCATACCTATTTTGTTTAGTTTTTCCATGTACTTGTATAAAATGGTGAAAGAAAAAAAACATAACAGAGGTGTGAGTTTTCTGAATTATAGAACAAGTGAGAGAGGATTTCAAGGTTTGAATCTTCTTCATTGTACTGTAGAGAAGGCTTGAAAATTCTTAGAGATTCCAAAGGGTGTAAAATGGTTCATTCTTAGTGGATTTTGTTGGAGGTGATCTTGATCCGTAGATGTAGGATTCAAATCTTGGATCTATACCACGTAAAATCTGCTTGCCTTGCTCTGTTTTTCTTTGTCTTCTTAAATTGGTGTTCGATCTCATTTTATTGAGGAACTTGGATAAAACCTCAACATCTGGTATCAGAGCTGAATCAAGAACAAAGAAAGAAAAATGTCGACTACAAAGTATGATATTAAGAAGTTCAATGACAGAAATGATTTTGGGTTGTAGAAGATGAAGATGAAGGCCATTTTGATTCAACAAGGCGTTGAAAAGGCTTTACTACCTGATAAAGATCTTCCAGAAAGCATGACTAAAAATGAAATGCAAGAATTTCAAAGAAAGGCTTACAGCTCGATCATATTAAGTCTTTCTGATCAGGTTTTAAGAAAAGTATCTCATGAGAAAACTATTGTTGGGGTTTAGAAAAAGCTGGAATAACTGTACAGAACCCGAGCTTTGCCAAATCGCAGTTATCTGAAGGAACATTTATATGGTTTCAAGATTGAAGGATCCAAGCCAATTGATGATGCCTTAGATGAGTTTAATAAATTGGTGTTGGATTTAAAGAGTTTAGATATCAAGGTGGAGGATGAAGATAAGGTAATCATTCTCTTAAACTCTCTACCTAAATCTTTAAAGCATTTTAAAGAAACCTTGAAATATGGTAGAGATGCCATTACATTTGATGATGTTCAGAATGCCTTAAATGCTAAGGTGTTGGATATGAAGTCCTCTAACAAAACTAACAGTGGTGAAAGTTTAACTGCTAGAGGAAGACCTTAGAATAAAAATAACAATGGAAAATGAGGAAAATCATGTTCAAGATCAAAGTCCAAAGTCAAGAAAGATTATAGGAATGTCAAATGCTATCATTGCAACAAAATGGGACATATAAGAAGAATCTGCCCAAATAAACAAGAAGAAAAAAAAACTCAAGCACAAGGAAGTGTTGCCATTATAGATGATGGTTATGACAGTGTAGAGGTTCTCATTGTTACATTGAATCAAAATCATGAAGAATGGGTCTTGGACTCGGATTGCACCTATCATATGTGTCCAAGAAGAGATTGATTTTCATCCTGTCGAGAAGTTAATGGCGAAAAGGTGCTGCTGGGAAACAACATGAGCTGCAGTGTGGTTGGAATTAGCACGGTGGCTATTAATATGTTTGACGGAATGACAAAAACTCTCAAAAAAGTCAGGCATGTACGAAACCTGAAGAGAAATCTAATATCTCTTAGAACTTTGGACGAATCAGGTTATAACTTCAAAGTAGAAAATGGGAAAATAACAATTTCAAATGGTACCATGGTTGTCATGAAGGGTCAAAAGAGAAATGACTTATATATCCTAGAAGGTCACACATTGCAAGGTTTAGTGGGATTAGTGTTAATAACTAAAACTGATAAAACAATTCTTTAGCATAGAAGACTTGGTCACTTAAGTGATCGAGGTCTAAAAGAATTGCACAAACAGGGCCTATTGTGTGGGGACAACATCAACAAGATTGATTTTTGTTAGTATTGTATTCTTGGCAAGCAACATAGGTTGGCATTCAAAGCTGCAATACACAAGTCAAAGGATGTATTGGAATATGTGCATTCAGATTTATGGGGGCCTGTAAGAGTCTCCACCCATAGTGAAAACAGGTACTTTCTATCCTTAATTGATGATTACTCTAGAAAAGTTTGGCTATACTTGTTAAAAACTAAAGATGAACATACCGTCTTTAAAAAGGTTAAGGAGTGAAAGACTTTAGTTGAAAATCAAACTAATAAAAGAGTAAAGGTGTTAAAGATAGATAATGGGCTAGAGTTTTGCAATGAGGAATTTGAAATTTTTTGTAAAAATCAAGGTATTTTAAGACACAAAACAGTAAGGAATACACCTCAACAAAATGGCCTAGTAGAGAGGATGAATAAGACATTGTTAGATAGAGTAAGGTATATGTTGTATAGTTCTAGCTTATTTAAACATTTTTGGGGTGAAGCTGTAATGATAGCTTGCTATTTAGTAAATAGAACTCCATCTAGTGCAATAGACTTTAAAACTCCAGAAGAGCTTTGGTCTGGAAAGCCTTCTAACTATGAACACCTTAGAATCTTTGGGTGCCTAGCTTATGTTCACCAAAGTGAAGGAAAATTACTACCAAGGTCAATAAAATGTATCTTCTTAGGTTATCCAGAGGGTGTTAAAGGTTACAGGCTATGGAATAAGAAATCTCCAGGTGTTAAAATAATAATAAGTCGTGATGTTGTGTTTAATGAAAATGAAATGCTTTTTATGAGAACTAACATTGCAGGTACAAAGGAAGATTTTGAAAACAAGAGCTTGAAACTTGACAAAGGCCATTTTGAGTTTGAGGTGGAGTTATTATCTCAAGATGGTCATGATCAACAAAATGATTTAGCACATGGTGGCCTAGAGACAGAAGATACTAAGGTGACAGGTTCAAATGTTGAAGGTGGCGTAAGAACCAACTCACAAGAAGCTAGTCTTGATTATCTCTTGTCAAGGGATAGAGCTAAGAGGAACATAAAGCCCCCATACAGGTTTGGTTTTGTAGATCTGATTGCCTATGCTCTATTGACTGTTATGGAGTATGCAAAGAGTGAGCCACTCTCTTACCAGGAAGCTATAAACAACAATGAATCAATTAAATGGCTCACAACAATGAGTGAAAATTTTGAATCCTTACAAAAAAATAAGACCTAGGTGCTTGTAGAAAGAAAGCCAAATCAAAAAGTGGTAAGTTGTAAATGGATATTCAAGCAGAAACAGGGTGCCATTGAGAATGAACCCATAAGGTTCAAAACTAGATTAGTGGCTTGAGGATATACGTAGAGATAGGGTGTTGACTACACCGAAGTATTCTCTCCAGTGGCGAAACATACCTCAATTAGAGTATTGATGTCCATTGTAGCTTAGTTTGATTGGGAATTGGAGCAACTAGATGTTAAAACTGCTTTTTTACATGGAGACTTAGAAGAAAAAATTCTAATGACTGAGCCTGAAGGCTTTGAAAAGCCAGAAAAGGAACATCTAGTGTGTTTACTTAAAAAATCCTTATATGGATTGAAACAATCCTCAAGACAGTGGTATAAAAGTTTTGACACCTTTATACTAAAGATTGGTTTCAAAATGAGTAGTTATGATGGTTGTTTCTATTACAAGAAGTTACAAGGAAGTCTGTTGATGTTTCTTCTAATATATGTCGATGATATGTTATTGGCTTGCAAAGATAAGTCACAAATTCAAGAGGTGAAGAGGATTTTAAAGTTAGAATTTGATATGATGGATCTTGGGAATGCAATAAGAATACTCGGCATGGAAATTGTAAGAAACAGAGAGGATCGTACTTTATTCTTGTCACAAAAGGGCTACTTAGAAAAGGTTTTGAAGAGGTTTTCCATGGAGAATTCAAAACCTGTAAGTATACCATTAGCAGGACATTTCAGATTGTCAATGACACAATATCCTCAATCTGAAGTTGAAAGGCAGGAGATGATCAATTCTATTCCATATGCTAATGCTATAGGGTCACTCATGTATGCAATGGTGTGCTCACGGCCAGATATTGCTCATTCAGTAAGTCTTTTGAGTAGGTTTATGGCTAACCCGAGTAGAGAACATTGGAATGGAGTTAAATTGTTGCTACGATATGTAAGAAGATCTCTTGGTGTAGTACTGAAGTTTGGATCTTCTAAAGAGGTTGCTGGTATCACAGGTTATGTGGATTCAGATTATGCAGGGGATCTTGATCAGAGAAGGTCAACTACAAGTTATATTTTCACCTTATTTGGAGGACCTTTTAGCTGGAAGTCACAACTACAATCGATAGTGGCACTTTCAACAACTAAAGCTAAATATATAGCAGCTATTGAAGCCATGAAAGAAGCTCTCTGGTTGCAAGGACTTGTTAAGGAGCTTGGAGTGCTGAATAGTGTAGTGGAAATATTTTCAAACAATCAAAGTGCAATTCAGTTGTGTAAAAATCCCGTGTTTAATGAAAGGACTAAACACGTCGATGTTAGATATCACTTCATTAGAGAAACTGTAAGCTCAGGAGCAGTGAAGCTGGAGAAGATTTCCATAGCTGATAATCCAACCAACATGGCAACTAAAGCTCTACCAATAAGCAAATTCAGGTATTGCCTGGATTTGGTCCAGGTAATATGCAACTAATGTTTTAAGTCAGATCTTCATCCAAATAATCCAAATTCAATTTTTTGAACCAAGGTGGAGAATGTGGAATTTGGTGGTCCAAAAATTGATTGGCCACGTAAGCAAAGTTAGTTGATTAACTAACTGAAAGCATACTTGTTTCGTTTAGTTTTTCCATGTACTTGTATAAAAGGGTGAAAGAAAAAAAAAAAAAAAACAGAACAGGGGTGTGAGTTTTTTGATTTACAAAACATGTGAGAGAGGATTCAGGGTTTGAATCTTCTTCATTGTACTGTAGAGAGGGCTTGAAAATTCTCAGAGATTCCAGAGGGTGTAAAATGGTTCATTCTTAGTGGATTTTTTGGAGGTGATATTGATCCGTGGATGTAGGATTCAAATCTTGGATCCGAACCACGTAAAATCTACTTGTCTTGCTCTATTTTTCTTATTTCTGGTACTTTTTTCTTTGTCTTCTTAAATTGGTGTTCGATCTCATTTTATTGAGGAACTTGGATAAAACCTCAACAGAGTCAACTTTAACATTAGATTTTAAGAGAGCTAATATTTTCATATAGATCTCAATGGTCTTTATTTAAGCTCTTGATTCATAGTGGCACATTTATTTGAAAGAATTATGAGTTTGTAGTTCATAAATGTACATAAGGGAATTTTGGTAAAAACATAAAATTACACTAAATCTTATAAACGGTCTTTTCTGAATAGGCTAATTAATTAATTAAAGCCCAATAAGGTGAGCTAATTAAACAGAAACAAAGTGGGCTGGTTAAGTGACCTAGCCCAAGTTAGGCTTAAGTCCCTTAAGCTAATAAGGAAGCCTATAAACTCTCTAAGAGGTTTAAGACTTCACTTTTGCATCTTGTCATCCAAAGTCTAGAAAAAAAAAAACTCTAAAGCCTTCCTCTATAGAAGTTTACCCTTCTTTTCACCAAAGTTCCGTGAAATGTGTGATTAGGCAGAAGATCTTTAGGTCTACAAGATCTACAACACTATCATAATTACTTCATTGAATTGGATTCAATCTAGGAACACTCAAATCACAAGTGTGTCACATAAAATCCCTAAATCTATATTTTTAATATGATTTTGATTGCCATATTTTTTTCCATACGATAGAGCTAGAGAGCCTAGGAATAGATTGCATACACCCTACAAAGTCCAAAGCTAAAAAAACAAAGTAATCCGAGTTTCCATACAAGACCTCCATACTTCAATGCCAGAAAAATAAGATAAATCTCCAAGATCTTTCAAAACAAAGTCATTGTTGAGTGCCTACACAAACTCCTAAATTTTTGCATTGTTGTTGCATATTAATAGAATATCAACCACATTGACCAATGCATAAATTTGATAGACATTATCATTAGAATAAATAAAAAAGGAGTTATCATCCTTTGATCTCTTAGATTCCTAAGCCAATAGAGAAATTCTTGATTCCATTAACCAAGCCCGTAGAGCTTGTTTAAGGCCATAGAGTTCTATTTGCAAACAACAAAGTACTTTCTATCTGCACAATGAAATCCTAGTGGTTCCTCTATGAATACCTATGTGTGCAAGTCTCCATTAAGAAATACGTTCATCTAATTACTTGATACACCAATAATTTGTGATGGATATGGATAGAACAATTGGAGTCATTGTAGGTTTAACCTCAGCACTAAAAGTTTCTATGTAGTCAAATCCTAATTGTTGAATATAGCCATTTGCAACTGGGCAAGCCTTATACTTGTTAATAGTCATTGGGATTTCATTTAGTTTTAAATAACCACTTGCGTGCAACAACATTAATTTTTACTAGGAGGATGAAAAACAATTTCCAAGGTTTTGTTATTTATCAAGGAATCATACACTAACTCTATGGCACATTTCCAATTGGGATCTAAAAGAGCCTTTTTATAGTTTCCAAGACACCTGACATTAGACATCTAGTGCCAAATAGCAATAAGAGCCTTAAGTCTAGTTATCATAATATGAATAGAAGAAGCTAGGAAGGTTTGGGACTGTTGGGGAGATTGGGCGAGTGAGGGTAGCAAGAATTGATTGAAGAAAAATAAAAATATAATTAAGGTAAGGGAAGGATAATAATAAGTCTCATTTGGCATGAAGAAAAATAAAAATATAATAATTAGTCTCATTTCTACTTTAAAGATAAGGAAAGAGTAATGTTATGAAAAAAGAAAGGATCATACAAGGGATTTGAGGGCGTTCTAATCCAAACAACTCATTCTCGTGTGATGAACAAGAAAATGTTGGAGAAATTGTTACTAATTGTAATATGATTAAGGTCCAGAAAAGGCCAAAAAAAAAAAGCAAATAAAAAAAAAAAAACACTTAAATCGATCATGTTGTGTATTTCCATGAGAATGGTGTTGTAATGCATCTCATCTTGCAAATAGTTCCAATAGAAACTACCATCTGTCGACGGTAGCATTGACATTTGGTTGCTTGGGGCAGCCATTGGTTGGTGAGGACTGTGGACTGTTGACCACCTCTAACTTGACTTTGAAGAGCTTCCTTAATTAAATAATTAATTTAATATTTAATTTCTTAAAAATCTTTCTATAATCTATGTAAACGTTTTTTATTTATGTAATGTGTGGTTTGTGAAAAGTTTGAGGTAAAACGTTAAGGAAATAAAATAAAATAAAAAATAAATAAAAAATAAAAAATAAGTTTAAAATTAATTTAAAAGAAATAGATTCCAATTAGGAATTTGAGACACTTCCCAATATTTCCAAGTTTTTAGATACCACCATAGGAGAAACCAATTCAATACCCACTAGAACTATCAAATAATTCATTATTTCCTTTATTTACTTTTCAATAAGATTAATATGAACACAACATTAAAATTTTTGAGGAATCTTCAAGATCATGAAACAATGAGAACTTGAAACTCATTTTTTAATTTGAGCTCACAAAGAAAGTCTAACAATGACTCAATTACAATCCAAATTTACCAATGTGATGAAATACTATAAGAGTATTATCAATTTTGGAGATAAATACCTTTATTAACTCCTATTTGATACAAGACAACATTAAAGGGACCATCCTCCTTTACTTCACTTAATTTGTAACTGTAGGAATGCTATGCAGCACAACAGTTTCGATGGTCAAGCCCGGCCCAAAACCGAATAATACTCCCCAATCCAATCCATCACCTGTGGTAGCCTTTTCCCCTTTCAAGGATCTCTTTCTCATCTCATCCATAATAAACAACACACATGCACTTGACATGTTACCGTACTCACTTAACACATGCCTTGTTGCTTCGAGTTTCTTTTTCTCTAAATTGAGTTTTGCTTCAAATGCATCGAGAATTGCAGGGCCACCTGGGTGAGCAATCCAAAATAACGAGTTCCAATCGCTAATACCAAGTGGGTCAAAAGCCTGGGTCAAGCATTTCTCTATGTTCTCGGAAATTAAAGTAGGCACATTGGGCCACAAATGAAAGGTGAGTCCCACCTCACGTAAGTTTCCGGCAATGGCACCTGCTGAATTAGGAATAAATGTTTGAGCTGCTGAGACGAGCTGGAAGAGTGGTCGTTCAATTGAGATATCTGGATCCGATCCAACGATCACAGCTGCAGACCCATCACCAAAAAGGGCTTGGCCGACTAAAGAGTCCAAAGCTTCCTCGGAAGGGCCACGGAATGTAACAACAGTGATCTCAGAGCATACCACAAGAACTCGTGCTCCTGCATTATTCTCTGCAAGATCCTTAGCGGTTCGAAGGACAGTTCCACCTGCATAGCACCCTTGATGGTACAACATCACTCTTCTGACCGATGTTTCAAGGCCTAAGAGATTAGCAAGTTTATAATCTGCACCAGGCATTTCTACACCCGAGGTGGTACAAAATACAAGATGGGTAATCTTTGACTTGGGCTGACCCCACTCTTTAAGAGCCTTCAACGCTGCTTCCTTACCAAGCTTGGGTACCTCAGCAGTGATAATCTCTTGGCGTATGTTAAGAGATGGAGCCATGTAAGCACCAATATTTGGGTGCTCCTCAAGCATTTCTTCAGTCAAATGAATGTAACGCTTCTTGATCATTGATTTGTCACCTGTAAATGAAGTAACATGAACACATTAGTTTTACCAATCAACAAGTCATATGGTATATTGTTCAAGATGATCGACATGCATTTAACATTGAAGAAAGTATATAAGGTTACTCTTAATTATAGCTAGCAATGCTACATGATTCAAAGAACAGCTCTTCAAGCCATTACAGTCAGATGCAAGGAATATTGGTGACTGAAGTAAAATGATTTTCAAGTTTCCTCGAGTAATTTATCTAAAAGCTATGCCATAGAAAACTTGGAACATTCATTCACTTGGAGGTGAGCCTCACCTAATAGCACACACTCGCATATGTATAGAAGTGTTATGCATGTAAGAAATTGATGCATGAATGTACTTACATATGCGATTGAACTTCTTCTTCAACTCAGTCATGTGCTCGCTCTTAGTGACCCTGAAATAGTAATCAGCATAATCGGACTGGTAGACACAGTGGTCGGGAGTAGCTGTGCCAATGGCTAGGATGGTGGCCGGACCCTTGGCACGTTGAGCGTTTCTAAATTCCTCAACTGAAGCCATGGATGCCAGATACGTACTGAAATTGAAGCTTAAGATTAAGTTGAGGAAGGAAATAGAACTCAAGTGCTCGGAGTTGGCTTGAGAAAGCTGGGTGTGAGTGTCGAGCTTTTGTAACCTCTGCCTCACCAACTCGCATCCATTGGCAGTCAATAAATAATGTTAGATATTTGAATTTGGGTTTTGAATGATCAGACGGCTTCAAAGTTTGTGTGCTTGAGTTTATTTTGGATTTTCAGACTTGTAGGTGTATGTGTTTATGTATTCGCGCGTGTTGTTTCTTCGTTCTTCACTGTTCTTCACCTACCCTTATATGATGAATGGGTCCATGTAAAGGAGAGAGCACTCAATCTGGTTACGGCCGAAGAGAAACATTTTTTTAATGTAGAGAGATAAAGACTTTTCCAGCCTCTTACTGGAAATTAATAAATTAATACATTGTTCATTTGACTTTTCCACTGGTGGGAAGCTGCCACCAACTTTCTTCATGAAAAGGTCATTCAAAGTTGGATTTCTAAATAGAAGTAATAAATAATAGTCTCAACAACCCAATAGCCGATACACTCTTTCTTCTCCAGGATAACATCACATGTCATTTAACTTATTCAAATAGTAATTTAAGAAATATCTCATTTTTATTTAACCTATTTCTTGATATAAGTTGACGGGCATTCGTTTGATTCTCAAAAATAAAAAATAAAAAATAATAAAGAAAAGTAGATTAAAAATACAAGTCTCCATCAAATATTAAGTACCCGCCAAACAACTTGGAAAAAAAAGTACAATTTTAATTTTTGTTTCCATAAATTTGATTAAAAATATATTCATATCATTAGAATTGCACGAGCATTATATGCGCGTGTGAACAAGTTTCAAGGACCCATGAAAGTGGATATTGACTATAAGAGCATTTTAGCAATACTTTATAGCATTCTTAATTATATTAAAGCAGTTTAAGATAAATTCTTTAAACGAAAAAAATATTTAAATGTCGCATGCATCACTTCCTAATATATTTAAATGCTAATTAGACGCTTTTTTTAAAAAAATTTTCCCACATTCACTCATCACTTTAGCATATCAAATTATGCCTTATATTTACTAATGGGATGGTTTATATGTTGGTGAGCCATCGTCTTCAACCATGGAGCCCCCACTCTAGAAACTTGAGCAGAAATTGATGCTTGTATCAGATACCATAAATAAAAGATTCTATTATTGACACAATGAGAACTTACTGTGATGGGTTCTTGTTGGTTTTGCTTTCTCGGTAGAACTCCCAAATATTAATAGTGGATGATTTCAAATCTATTAAAGATCTATTATGGCCCAATGGTGATGGTTTGTCAGCAGATTATGGAAGAAGAATCTGAGAGAATTCTACTGTAGTTTACATTTACATCCACCTACCTAATTAGATGAAGGTTGACCACTATTCTGCCTAACACTCCCCTTGGATCGTAGACGATGAAATCACAATAGGGATATACCTTTTGTAAGTATATCATCTACTTGATCCTGTGTAGGCTGATAATGAATCTGATGGGCATGTAGTTGCATCACTTTCTCTCTTAGTCAATCTCGATATGCTTTGTACAAGCATGGAAGATGGGATTGGTGGCTGGTATGGAATCACTAATATTGTCACACCAAACAAGATGAGCCTTTGGAAAAAAAAAAGACCAAGTTTTTGCAATAGTTACTAGATCCAAGTTAGCTATGGTATGAACAAGACTTCAATATTCAGAATCCGTGCTAAAGAGAGAGACCAACCATTGTTTAGAACTCCATGAAATAATAGTCATTAAAAAAAAAAGAAAAAAAAAACCAATACCTTGATGTGGAGCATATGTCATTTAGATCGCTTGCCCAATTAGCATATGAGAAAGTAATCAAATCGATTCCAAGCATAAATAAGAGATTTTAGGCGTGTGATTGTTATGTAATAAAGCACCAACCATTGAACAATATAAGGTGAGATGAAGGTTTGGCCCTTATGTAGAGTGAGCTTGATACTTGCATTACTTAGGTTGGATAACCATTTGGCCCTATCTATCTTTGTACATCTTAATAGGTCTCAAATATATTTCGTTCAATAAAGATGCAATCCATGTTTAAACCTATTAGGATAGAACTGGAAAAAGCATAACATAATGTAATAAATTTTAGTTTCATTAATAAACTTATTTATTTATATTTTGGTTCCCTTTATTATCATATTTGTATTAATTGTTTATATAAGCATTCATACCCCTATCACTTGCATTGCGCATAACTTGGGTATATTAGAAGTTACACGAAATATCTAAGTCCTATGTTCCTTGCAAGATAATTATAACTTGTTCACACTACAAGAAAAAAGGCTTTCCTTGACGGTGTTTCACAGTCATGGTAAGGGTTATATGTCATTGTAGCATTCTGATTCTATATGTTATCTATGCCAGTGTCAAGATTGAGGTATAAGCAATCTTGACATATGTACACTATAAGGTAGGTATATTTCACAACTTATCATATGTCATGATCTCCCCAACATATGTTAAGATTAATAGGAACATACGTCAAGGTTGCTCTAACATATGTCAAAGTTATGAACCACATAGGTCTTGATGGGCACCATATATGTTAAGGATAGGTACTACATATGTCATGATTGCTCCCATATATCTCAAATTTGAGTATAATGTATGTCAAGGTAGGGAATAAGTACAACTGTCCAGCTTTCCCTCGAAAAATTTTAAAATTATTTTTTAGTATGAAAAATTGAACCTGTTGCCATGTATAATCAATTTGATATTAGTTAAGAATGATAATGACAATCTAATTATCATGATTTTATATATAATCAAAACATATTTAATATACATTTGATTATTAATTAAAGCACAAATCAATGAACTTGTTTAAAGTTGTCCCCAATTTCTCTGTATAGAAGAAACTCATATAATATACAAGGAAATTAAAAATACACTATAAGACAATATACATAAACTTAAATTAAGTTGCTCATGTATATATCTACAACCAAGTCTCTTGCCTCCATCTTGAAGCATTACTTTACAGGAAAGCCTTAAATTTCCAACACCCAAACTTTGAATCTGTAGCAAAAAATATAGGGCACATTAATAAATTAAAAAGAAAAATGTATAATGACGAGCAATCAAATATCAAGATTTATGAAGAATTTTAATAGCAAGCTAGCCACTACACCTTTATTAGACAATAATAAATTATTTCTTAATAACACATGTAAACAAACCAACTCTCAAATATTAAAATATTGATATAGCAAAAACATATGGAGGCTAAACCTAGGAGCAAAACCTAAAATAGAAATCATTATAACCTAATGAAGTTAATGTTTTGATCCAACCTCAACCAAGATATTTAACTATTTAGATCATTATTATGATTTTTAAACCTAACACTTTCCCTGAAATGTCCAAGGTTTCCATCAAACTATACAAGTCAAAGATAGCCTACAAATCATGCACAAATGCTTCATTTGGTTGCTTAGAAAGACCAAGAAAAAAATGACAACACAACCAGCTACAATTTACCAAGCTCTATAGAAAGGTACATGAAAAAAAATAAATATGACATCATATTGAATGAGGATAGGAAAAATAAGTGAACAAATTTAGCAAGAACTAAAACAACTCCAAATTTATGTAAATGCAAACTATACCTGGTTTCATCTAAAATTGCTCATTTAAGGTTTTTTATATTATTTTTCTATACAAAAAGAACTTATCCTTATAAAATCTGAGGAACCTCCAAGAACTTGTCTTTCCACATTTGGAGCTTGGAATTTGAGGACTATGAACTGTTGTTGATCACCAAAAAGCTGTTCTGAACAACCCCATCAAAGCCAAAGAATGTGGGGAGCAAAAAAGCTCTAAAAACCAGAGCAACACATTTGCATGTCTATAATTCAAATGGCAGCCAAAGAATCTCAAATGCTTACAACTTCACAAGCCCATTTGAGACTCAGAACCAAAAAACCCAGTAACTAAATATTTCAACCATCACACAATCCACACTTTTTCTTCAATAAATCACAAAGCAAACCAGAGCGTACCCAGTAATTAAAGATCTAATATGGGGAAAATTTGAGGTTTCTGATCTCAAGTTTAATGTAGGTGAAACCAAAATCAACATAATCTTGATTCAATGATGTTCTACATGACCAAAAGAGGAAAATAGATTATTAGAATTTAACTAACAAGAACAAAATAAAAAGATGAAATATTACCATTTCCACACCATAACAAGAACAAGAACAAATAGATTATTAACTTGTTGCTGCAGTTCCCTTTTATATTTTGGGAAGCAAAATAAGTGTACAGTACGGGTGATTACAATAGATAAGGGCATAACCCATGTGTGTTGTCGACATTGTACACTCTTAAGGGGAAAAGACTAGTTATCAAAACTTCAGTTTGTGAGCTTATTCATTAGATAGTAAGGGGGTAATAAGAATTGTTAATTAGGGTTGAATTCTCACTGAGTAGTAATCAATCCAAAGCAAATGCCTGAACTTAAATTTTTTTTTTTTTTTTTGGATTACCATAGAACCTTTCATGTTTGAGCCCTTAGGACTCTCCACGGGAACCCCAACAGGCCCAACCTCGGGGTGCTAACTACACCCACCATAACCAGCACCAGCACTGGGTAATCAGGGCATTCAACCAAGGTCGTGCACCTCTACCACACATTACAGGACTCGCCCTAGCCAACTGGGCACCCCATCAGGCTACCTGAACTCAAAAACTATAAATATCCTATTGTAACAGTGTAAGCAAATAATAAATGATCTAAACAACCAGCTGATATGCTAAAGGACAATTAGCTATCCTTGAGTTCAACTCCGAAATACCACGGGGACTTCAGGATTTGAAAGGAGAAATCTTTTTTCTTTTTAATAATAAAAAAGAATCTATTTCAGAAAATAATTGCTGAAACCCAACAAGCATGTATTTATTGGTATTTTTACCGATTTTTCGAGAAATTTCCCAATATTTCCTACCAGTCCAGCCGCGCACAGGATGCAAAATCTGTCCAATTTTTCTTTTTTTTTAAAAAAACATAAGATGCTATTTGGTAATCTGATCATGATTTGCAGGCAAAGGTTGTGTTTTTCAGTCTGGCTCAAAAATCGTGGATTTAGGGTTCGTGAAATTTAAATCCAATGGCACGAAAGCAAACAGACCCCTAGAACAGATCCAGAAAACACAGGGAGCAAAAAAAAAAGCACTTTTCTTGGTTTTCCTTAGGGGTTTTGCATGGATTTTCTCGGAAATCAAACGAGGATGAATTTTCCCGGAAATCGAATGGGGGATGGATTTTCTTGGGAATCAAATGGGGGTTTTGAAAAGAGAAAACGCAGGAAGCAAAAAGAAAAGCAATTTTTTTGGTTTTCCTTGGGGGTTTTGCATGGATTTTCTCGGAAATCAAACGAGGATGAATTTTCCTGGAAATCGAATGGGGGATGGATTTTCTTGGGAATCAAACGGGGGTTGCCAAAAAAAGAAAACAATAATAACATGATTAGATTAGTACCTGCGAGGATTGAGAGTCGCAGAGAAAAATAGGGCGGATTCTCTCGTCTGGAGGGCAACTTCAGAAAAGGGCTTCTTGCTGCCCAAGGCCCCGAGTGACAACAGCGGGTGGCCCTTTTTGATTTTTAGATTTAGTGGAGATAAAAAAATAAAAAATAATAAAAAAGGAAACAAATCATGAGAACAATTTTCCTCTCCCTATATAAATAATTATTAATTACCCATCTTTATTTTGATTAAATCACTTTTGTAGATTGGAATTGGTTTTAATGGACGATATTTTATGAATTAAAATTAATTTAATAAAATAAATTATTAATAATTTTAATTATTTAAATAAATTAATATTAATAGAAAAAATTATTACCACATATTTTTAATAAAATATTAGAAATTAAATTTCAAATAAAATATTTTATATAAATTAATTTAATTTTTCATTTAAAATGTAATAATACGTGTTTTAATAAAAGTATTTTAAAAAATTTTAAATAAATATTATCTTCAACAAGATAGACACCCTTTATCTAACAATATGATGAAACAATATTAATCTTCATTTTGATTCTAAGACTATTGCAATGTCATATGTATTATATTTATGTATAAATTATTTTTATTTAATAAAATCAAATATTTCTTAACTGAATTTTAACTTTATACACTTCCAAAATTCATATTTATTATTATTAAAATTCAAATATCAAATCTATTGATATATCTCTATCTACAGATGTTTTTATTTTTGATCAGATTTATGTCAATTATATTTACAAAATAACTTTAAAATATGAATTCTTATTTATTTTATCATTTTTTGAAGTTTTTCTAAGCATTCCTATAAATTTTAAATCATTTTGGCTCCACTGATATTTGTGAAAAAATATCCACCGATATTTTTTTGATATTTCTGATATATCCGTAAAATCGAAGTACTGATATATTCGTAATTACTGATATTTTCATTATTGGTTTAGAGCAAAAAGTTTCAAACCCTAAACTCTCAAAATGAATATCGGGTTTTGAGAAAATGAGGAGTGTTCTTTGTACATACCACAGGAACCTTGACAAGTAATTATAACATGATATCTTGACTTATAATCCATAGGTCATTTAAGATCATTTTACTAGAATTAAAATGGCATATATGTTTAAAATCATACATTGACTTTTGATTTTATGTTACGCTAGCCACATTATATAAGTACCTTGACGTATGAACATAATTACTATATATTGACTTATAAATTATCTGTTAAGATTCTATTATATAAGTCATGAAAGAATTCAACAAAATTTTATATATGTCATTATTGGTTTAAACAAGTTGTATATGTCATAGTTGTTCATTTAAATAGGCAATATTGACACATATCACCTTAAGTCAAGATAATATATGTCAACAATTGCCTTTTTTCTTGTAGTGTCAGAGTCAATTCATGGATTTAAGAAATCTATTATAGACTATCATATTGTATTACCCCCTAATTAGAGGGATGACTTGTCTTGGTTAGTGGGATGGTTTTTCCATAATAAGTGTACTAGTGTGTATAGTTATACATTGGATAAGATTTATAGTGAATTATAACATTAGGTATTAGGTAATCATGATTCACCAAGCTACTATACTATAAGAACGTTCAACCTTGAGAGGATATTGATCCTATGCTGAAATCAACAAGAGTTTTTAACTTATGAGTAAAATCTTAAAGGGGTCATATATTCCCTATAGATTGTGTCACTTTTTGTTGATTTTCGTGCAACGATTTATGATGAAAATTAAGAAAACGAAAAAGAAAAAATACACAGATTTAATGTGGTTCGGCAGATTGCCTATGCCACGGGAATAAGGAAGAAGACTTTCACTATATCACAAATTAGGGTTACATAAAAGGGTATTTATACTAACCCTTAGGTAATGAAAATTCCCAAATACCCCTGAACCGTATTGTGGGGGGACACCCTCCCAACTTATCATTTGCTCTCAACAATAAAAATACAAGTTTAAATGGCAAATGTCGTCGCTCCGCTCCGTTCCACTTCACTCTAGCATTTGCTTTTTTTTTTTTTTTCTCCATATGTCTTTCACTCAATATGAGCCACATATTACAACAATCTCCACCTTGGCAAATATTCACCCCCCATAGGAAACGAGAAACATAGCTCATAACTCCACCTAAGACAATAGGTTGGGGTATCTCCTATCTAACATCTTGAGAGACTAATCAAGTTCAAGCAATGCTTGAACCTTTTTGTGGTAATAGGCTTTGTCAACATATTTGTTGCATTCTTAGAGGTATGAACTTTCTCAAGTAATAATTCACTAGAAAAAACCAATTCCCTGATCTTGTGAAACCTCACATCTATGTGTTTGGTCCTTGCATGATACATCTAGTTCTTTACCAAATAAATGACACTCTGACTATCACAATGCAATTAAACTCCACCTTACTGAATACCCAACTCCTTGACCAAACCTGTAAGCCGTAATATTTCCTTTGCAACCTTAGCTATTGCCATATATTCTGACTCAATAGTAGATAGTGCAACTAAAGACTATATCATAGACTTCCAACAAATAGGCCCCTACCAAGGGTGAATACATAACTTGTGGTAGACCTCCTATCATCCAAGTATCCTATATAGTCTGCATCAACATATCCCTTAACTGAAGGATCACTCTATTGTTTGCTGAACATGATGTCATAATCTGTAATACCCCTTAAGTATCTAAAGATCCACTTAACTACATCCTAATGCATTTTTCCCAAATTGGATAGAAACTTGCTCACCACACTAACAACATGTGCCAAATCTGGTCTTATACAAACCATAGCATACATCAAGCATCCCACTGCACTTGCATATGGAACCTTTGACATGTTTTTCACTTTATCATCTGTCTTTGGGCATTGATTAGTATACAATCTAAAATGATTTGCCAAAGGTGTATTTACTGGTTTTGCATTATCCATGTTGAACCTCTCCAACACTCTCTTGACATAGCAATGTTGAGATAACCATAATATCCCTGAAGCTCTATCCCTAAGAATCTTCATCCTAAGGATCTTCTTGGCCACACCTAAATCCTTCATGTCAAACTCCTTGCTCAACAAAGACTTCAACTTATTGACCTCAAGCATACTCTTTGCAGCAATTAACATGTCATCTATATAGAGTAATAAAAAAATAAATGAATCATCATCTAGGCTCTTTACATAAACACAACAATCATTCTCACATCTCTTGTAGCCAATCCTAATCATGTAGGAGTCAAATCGCTTGTACCACTGCCTTGGGGACTACTTCAACCCATAAAGTGATTTCCTCAATTTACAAACCAAGTTCTCTTGTCCAGTTCTAATAAACCCTTCTAGTTATACCATATAGACTTCCTCCAAATCATCATGAAGAAAAGTTGTCTTTACATCCATTTGCACCAACTGCATGTCGAAATGTGCTACCAAACCCAACACTGTCCTAATGGAAGTATGTCTAACCATGGGGGAAAAAATCTCATCATAGTCAACCCCTTTCCTATGTGAGTAACCCTTTGCTACTAAGCGAGCTTTGAACTTTTCACCATTTTTTTTCCTGAAACTGCTTCTTTCTTCTTGTACACTCATTTACATCCTATTGCTCTCTTCCCCTCTAAAAGCTCCACCAACTCCCATGTCTGGTTCTTATGGAAAGACTGAATCTCCTCCACCATAGCACCCATCCATCTACTTTTCTCTTGGTTGTGTATTGCCTCTTGAAAGGTAGTAGGATCCCCTCTACTAGTAATTAATGCATAAGAAACCAAATCTTCAAAACCATACCTAGTAGGTGGCCTGATAATGCGCATGAGTCTGTTTTTGGCTATACTGTGATGTTGTTGATCTTCTAAACTAGACTTCTCTGCATTTCGAGCACAATCATCTATATCATAGGTCTCTAATTCCACCTATATCAGCTGCTCATTACTGCTATAATTTTCTGGTTCTTGTTTCTTTCCTTTCTAAGCACACTATAACATGGCTTTCTCATAAAAAACCACATCTCTACTGATCACCACCTTGTTTGCCTTTGGATCCCAGAGCTTGAAGTCTTTCACCCGTTTCTGATACCCTAGAAAAATACACTGTCTAGACTTCACATCAAGTTTTGATTTCTTCTCATTAGGAATGTGCACATAGGTTGGGCACCCAAATACTCTCAAACCAGAGTAACCTACTGGACTGCCTGTCCATACCTCCTCTGCTACTTTCCCATCTAATGCTACTCTGGGTGATCTGTTGATCAAGTAACATGCCATGTTCACTGCTTCTGCCCAAAATTTCTTTTCAAGCCCTACATTCATTCTGAGACATTGAGCTCTTTCAGCTATTGTTTTGTTCATCCTTTCTGTTACACCATTCTGTTGTGGTTTCTTGCATACTATGAAGTGTCTCTTAATCCCGTGCTGCTCACACAATTCCGTGAATTTTGAATCTATATACTTAGTACCATTATCTGACCTAAGGCATTTTATCTTCTTCCCTGTCTAGTTTTCCACAACTTAAACTTGGCAAACATTTCTGACTAGTGCCGCATGAAGTACACCCAAACCTTTCGTGAGTAATCGTCAATAAAATCACAAAATACATATTTCCTCCTAGTGATGCTACCCTTACTGGTCCCCAAACATCTATATGAATGTAGTCAAGAAACTCCTCTATCTTGTGTGTGGTTGTCTTGATCTGCACTTTATTCTATTTCCCAAAAACACAATACTTGCAAAAATCAAGTTTACATGTTTTGATATCCTTCAACAGATTTCTCTTATGAAGCTCCATCATCCCACACTCACCCATATACCCTAACCTTATATGCCACAAGACTGTACTGTCTGACTTAGGCTCTGCGGTTGCAACTCCACCTACAATTGTGGTACTTAACAATTTATAAATATTTCCTGCTAGCTTCTACCCTTTCATCACTGTCATAGCACCTTTACTCACCTTCATTACTGCACTTGTAGACTTGTAACTAAACCTGTTACAATCTAAAGTCCCCAAAGAAATTAGATTCTTCCTTAAATCAGGTACATGTCTAATATCACATAACGTTCTAACAACACCATCAAACATTTTAATTCTGATATTCCCTATTCCAACAACTTTACATGAAGCATCATTACCCATTAGAACAGAACCAAAATTTACTGACTTGCATGTGTTAAACCAATCTTTATTGGGTGTCATATGATAAGAGTATGCTAAATACAAAATCCAAGAATCTATAAGATGATCTAAACTGGATGAAACCGATAAAATATCACCATCACCACTCTCTGAGTCTTCTTCTGCCACTACATTCGCAAACTTTGATGAACCCTCTTTATTTTCCAATACCGAGCCCCTTTTCTTTTTCTCCAGACAATCTTGTTTCATGTGTCCCCTTTTTCTGCACTTATAACATTGAATGTCCTTTCTCTTTCTGGATTTAGATCAAGATTTATTATTACTTGATTCGCTCCGAAACTTGTTTCTCCCACATTCCTAATTACTCTTTGCCATAAGCCCTTCACCTTGAGAACTCTCGTCATTGGCTTTCTTCCTCTGATTGAATCCTAAAAGAACACTTGTGATCTCTTCCGAATCAAGAGTTTCTTTTCCCCACATCAGAGTTGTAACCAGATTTTCATACGTAGAAGAAGTAGGAAGGAAATTCAGTAACATCAACGTCTTGTCTTCATCTTCGAACTTCACATCAATTCGTTTCAAATCACCAATGATTTGATTGAACACATTGATAAGTTGGCTTAGATCTGAGCTCTTTGCCATCTTAAGACCATACAATTTCTACTTAAGATACAACTTGTTCGTCAACAACTTAGACATATATTGGCTTTCTAATTTCAACCAAATTGTCGTCGGTGATTCCTCATCCATGACATGGTACATCACATCATCAGTCAAACAAAGCTTGATAGTTACCGTAGCCTTCGCTTCCAAATCATTCCAATCTATGTCGTTCATTCCTTCTAGTTGCTTTCCATAGAACGCCTTCACCATACCTTGCTACACTAACAGATCCTTAACCCTCCTCTACCATAGACCGAAATTCCCACATCCATCAAACTTGACTATGTCAAACTTCGCAACAAAAATCCTAAACATCGAACTTGGCACTCTAATACCAATTGTTGATTTTTGTGCAACGATTTATGGTGAAAATTAAAGAAAACGAAAAGAAAAAACACACTAATTTAATGTAGTTTGGCTGATTGGCTACGTCCACAGGAACATAAAAGAAGACTTTCACTATATCACAAATTAGTGTTACATAAAAGGGTATTTATACTAACCCTTAGGTAATGAAAATTCCTAAAATACCCTTGAACCGTACCGCAGGGGGACAAACCCCCCAACCTATCATTTGCCCTCAACAATAAAAATACAAACTTGAATGGCAAATGTCGTCACTTCGCTCCAACATTTGCCTTTTTTTTTTCTCCATGTCTTTCACTCAATATAATCCACATATTACAACACTATTGATGGACACTAATAGCAACAAGTATTTTGATAGAGGCACCATGATATCTCATACGTTTTAAACAACATGTCCCCTTCAATGATCCTAAGGACATGTGATTAAGAAAACTATGGTCATGGTAATTCCTTAAGTGAAATTTGACATATACTCTTTGTGAGTTAAAGTATGTTAGTTGATTACATAATAGAAAAATATGTAACTCAAGGATTAGAGAATGATAGGACATGCCTCGTTAGATTAGGGACAACCGTTCATGGAGAGTTTACATGTAATAGGAAGAGAGTCACAAACCCAAACTTTGTCTCATTGTAACATCATAAGATACCGAAGTATAGTTGACTCTCTTTAGTGAAGTGTTGAGTCAACTTTAGAATTGGATTCTAAAAGAGACAATATTTTAATACGGATCCCAATGGTCCATATTCAAGCTCCTAATTCATGATGAGACATATATTTGAGAGAATTATGAGTTTGTGATTCATAAATATGTATAAAGGTGTTTTGATAAAAACACAAAGTTACACTAAATCTTATAAATGGACTTTTCATAATGAGCTAATTAATTAATTAAAACACAATAAGATGAGTTAATTAAATAGAAGCCAAGTGGGCTAGGTTAAGTGACCTTAGCCTAAGTTGGGCTCAAGTCCCTTAAGCTAATAGGGAAGCCTATACAAACCCCCTTAGGGGTTTAAGGCTTCACTTTTGCATCCTTGTCTTCTAAAGTCTAGAAAACAAAACCCTAGAGCCCGGCCACTTCTATAGAAGTCCACCATTCTCTTCACCAATATTTTGTGAAAGGAGTGATCGGGTAGAAGATCTTTGGATTTATGAAATTTATAACACCATCACAATTACCTCATTGGATTGGATTTGATTTAGAAACATTTATATTACTATTATGTCACTCAAAATCTATAGATCTATATTTTATTGTGGTTTTGATTGTTATTTTTTTCCCTATGGCAAATCTAGAGAGCCTAAGAATAAATTGCATACACTCTACAAGATATAAGACCAAAGAACAAATTAATTCAAATTTCCATACAGAACCTCCACACTTCAATGCCAATAAAATATATAAGATAAATCTCCAAGATCTTTCAAACCAAAGTCGTTATTGAGTGCCTACACAAACTCCTATATTTTTGCATTTTTGTTACAAGTTAATAAAATATCATCTACATAAACCAATGCATAAATTTGACAAACACTATCATTAGAATAAATAAAAAGAGAGTTATTATCCTTTGATCCCTTAGATATCCCTAGCCCAATAGAGAAACACTTGATTCCATTAACCAAGCTCGCAAAGCCTGTTTAAGGCCATAAAGTTCTATTTGCAAACGACAAACAAAGTGCTTTCTATCCACATAAAGAAATCCTAATGGTTGCTCTATGAATACTTGTTTGTACAAGTTATGATGGATGTGGATAGAACAATTGGAATCATTACAGTTTTAACCTAATGGCTAAAAGTTTCTAAGAAGTTAAATCTTAATTGTTGGATATTTCATTTTGCAACTAAGCAAGCCTTATACTTGTTAATAGCTTTTTGGGATTTCTTTTAGTTTTAAATAACCACTTGCGCGCAACAACATTTTTACTAGGAAGATGTAGAACAATTTCCAAGGTTCGTTGTTTATCAAGGATCTAAAAGAGCCTTTTTATGGTCAGTAGGTTTTGTTGTTTACACTACCTCCATGGCACGTTTCCAAATGGGATCTAAAAGAGCCTTTTTATAGTCAGTAGGTTCCAAGACGCCTAACAGTAATGGATGTCTGGTGGCAATAAGAGCTTTTTCCCCTATTTGCTTTAGTGTTAAGTCTAGTGATCATAAGATGATTAGAAAGTAGGAAGGCTTGGGTGAGTGAGGGTAGCAAGAATGGATGGAGAAAAATAAAAATATAATTCAGGTAAGGGAAAGATAATAATTAGATTGCGTTTCGTAATAATTTAAAAAAATATTTTTAGTATTTTTAATATTTAAAATATATAAATTTTTAATTATTAGAAAGGTTAAAATCACTTCTTAAAATTACTATCAAACACATTTTTAAAGCCCATTTGATAATAATTTTAGAAAATATTTTTTATTTTTTAACATTTGAAACTTTTTATTGTTTAAATATTAAAATTATTATAAATATTTTCTAAAATCATTTCTAAGCACACTCTAAATTTTAATTGACCAATAAAATCTAAATAAAGAAAAATAAAATATAATAATTAATCTCATTTATGAGAGATGATGTTACGAAAAAAAAAGAAAGATCATACGAGGAATTGGAGGGTTCTAATCCATACAATCCACTCTTGTGTGATGAACAACAAAATTTTAGAGAAATTGTTATTATTATAATATGATTATGGTTCAGAAAATGAAAAATGAAAAAAAAAAAAAAAATTAAAAGAACGTAAATCTTCCATGTTTTTGTGTTTCCGTTAGAATGGTGTTGTAATGCATCTCCTCTGTCCATATCATTCACATTTCGTTGGTTGGGGCAGCCATTGGTTGGTGAGGGCTGTGGACTGTTGACCGCCTCTTACTTGACTTTGAATTGGTTGGGGCAGCCATTGGTTGGTGAAGAACGTGGACTGTGTGACCGCCTCTTACTTGACTTTGAAGACCTTCCTTAATTAAATAATTGATTTATTATTTAATTTCTTTAAAATGTTCCTATAATCTATGTAAACGTATTTTATTTATGTTATGTGTACTCCACAAAAAATTGTGGTAAAATGTTAAGAAAATAAAATAAAAAGAAAAACTATAAAAAAAAAAATGAAAATATTAAAAAAAATTTTAAAAATTAATAAATTATTTTTATATACTGCTTTATATTATTTTTCTTATTTTACTCTTTTATATAAAGATAAAATAATTTTAAAATATAAAAAAATTTAATTAATTTAATTATATTCGAGTTGCTTTCATATTTTACATAGTAAAACTAAATATGAAAAAAATTATTTTTTTAACAATTTTTTATTTTTTTAATATTTTTCGAAAACCAAACATAACCTTAATTTAAAAAATAAAATAAAAAAAAACCTCTAAATTTTAAATCACCTCTAATAAACAAAAGTAGAAATTAGTAAATTACAAATAAATGTATCACTTTCATGATGCATCTTGGTAAAAATATCCCAATTTTGTTATTTTAGCATGGCATTTTACTCTACTTCCTATGGACGAAGTATGAACAACTTATTGTGACTGTCAATAGGTTAGTTAACTTCTACAAAAAAAATTATTAGGTAAGTGAACTTTGAATAAATTAAGATTTAATATACTAGATTCCATATCAAGTCTGATTAATTTTTAAAAATAATTTGAAATTTAAAAATTAATTCAATTAATATCATGTTTTCTTCTTTTTAACTTCAAAAACATAAAACAAATACAAATGGAATATAAAACATATGTTGTAGCTGATCTTTTCAAAACAATTTCCAAAGATATATTATGATAAGATAATTTGGGGTTTTAGAAAAATGTTTTGGTGATATATTTTGCTATTCCAAAAAAATGTGGAGTGAAATCATCTACGCAAAGAGAATGAACCTTGTAACTGAGCCACCGCTCTTTAGTAGGATTGTGTTTCTGCTGTACAATTAATAGAGTAAAATGAGGTTAAATCCATTCTATGTAAACTCAAATTGGATTGAGCTTTATATGATTTTACAGTGGGGCGAGCCAAAGTTTTAATGTAATGTAAATATATTACTAGAAGAAAATAAAATGAAGTCATCCACATACAAAGTTAATTATATGATGTTTTAACATGAGGTTCGGTCAACCATGCACACCTTCATGGATGAAAAATAATATTTCATTAAACGATAGAAAATCTTATGGAGGATAAAAATAGATATAATTATTAGGTTTTGAAATATCCTATATTTTCTCATTCTTTATATCTTCACCTTAAACCACGAACTGTTTCATTCCACCAAGTATTGTCTCCCACTCTTCCTCACATCTATATCATGAACTACGAGAAGTTTTGCTCTATTGGGTATCTCCTACTCTTTCTCACATTTCCATCCATTACATATAATTTTCACAAGTTCATATCTTCTTCATAACATTTTCCCCTCATAATCTAAAATATTATTGAGATGTTCCTCCTAGTGTTCCTTATTCTAAAAGGCATCTAAATACCATCACATATGAACTTAGGAAACATTTTATACAATATTTTTTATAAAAAGAAATATATTCCAATTAGGATCGAATTTGAGAAACTTCCCAACATTTACAAGCTTTCAAATACCAACAAATGAGAAACAAACTCAATACCTACTAAAGCTATCAAATAAACCATTATTTCTTTTATTTACTTTTAAACAAGATTCATATGAACACAACATTAATACAATGTTTGAGGAATCTTTAAGATGATGAAACAGTGAGAACTTTAAATTCATCCTTTTAGTTTGAGCTCATCACAAAGAAAGTCTAACAATGACTCAAGTACAAATCCAAATTTAGTAAAGTAATAAAATACTATAAGAGTATTATCAATTTTGGAGATAAAATACCTTTGCTAACTCCTATTTGATTACATTATGGCATTGAAGGGTCGACCATTCTCTTTTATTGCTCTTAATTTGTAATCGTAGGAATGCTATGCAGCACAACAGTTTCGATTGTCAAACCCGGCCCAAAACCGAATAATACTCCCCAATCCAATCCATCACCTGTGGTAGCCTTTTCCCCTTTCAAGGATCTCTTTCTCATCTCATCCATAATAAACAACACACATGCACTTGACATGTTACCGTACTCACTTAACACATGCCTTGTTGCTTCGAGTTTCTTTTTCTCTAAATTGAGTTTTGCTTCAAATGCATCGAGAATTGCAGGGCCACCTGGGTGAGCAATCCAAAATAACGAGTTCCAATCGCTAATACCAAGTGGGTCAAAAGCCTGGGTCAAGCATTTCTCTATGTTCTCGGAAATTAAAGTAGGCACATTGGGCCACAAATGAAAGGTGAGTCCCACCTCACGTAAGTTTCCGGCAATGGCACCTGCTGAATTAGGAATAAATGTTTGGGCTGCTGAGACGAGCTGGAAGAGTGGTCGTTCAATTGAGATATCTGGATCCGATCCAACGATCACAGCTGCAGACCCATCACCAAAAAGGGCTTGGCCTACTAAAGAGTCCAAAGCTTCTTCGGAAGGCCCACGGAATGTAACGACAGTGATCTCAGAGCATACCACAAGAACTCGTGCTCCTGCATTATTCTCTGCAAGATCCTTAGCGGTTCGAAGGACAGTTCCACCTGCATAGCACCCTTGATGGTACAACATCACTCTTCTGACCGATGTTTCAAGGCCTAAGAGATTAGCGAGTTTGTAATCCGCACCGGGCATTTCTACACCGGAGGTTGTACAAAATACAAGATGGGTGATCTTGGACTTTGGTTGGCCCCACTCTTTAAGAGCCTTCAATGCTGCTTCCTTACCAAGCTTAGGTACCTCAGCAGTGATAATCTCTTGGCGTATGTTAAGAGATGGAGCCATATAAGCACCAATGTTTGGGTGCTCCTCAAGCATTTCTTCGGTCAAGTGAATGTAACGCTTCTTGATCATTGATTTGTCACCTGTAAATGAAGTAACATGAACACATTAGTTTTACCAATCGACAAGTCATTTAGTATATTGTTTAGGATGATGGACATGCATTTAACATTGAAGCAAGTATAAAAGATTATTCTTAATTATAGCGAAAATTATTGTGTTTCTTAGCAATGCTACATGATTCAAAGAATAGCTCTTCAAGCCATTACAGTCAGGTGAAAGGAATATTAGTGACTGAAGTAAAATGATTTTCAGGTTTCCTGAAGTATTTTATCTAAAAGCTATACTCTAGAAAGCTTGAAAAATTCATTCACTTGGAGGTGAGCCTCACCTAATATCAGTCACATATATACAGAAGTGTTATGCATATAAAAATTCATTCATGAATATACTTACATATGCGATTGAATTTCTTCTTCAACTCAGTCATGTGCTCGCTCTTAGTGACCCTGAAATAGTAATCAGCATAGTCAGACTGGTAGACACAGTGGTCGGGAGTAGCTGTGCCAATGGCTAGGATGGTGGCCGGACCCTTGGCACGTTGAGCGTTTCTAATTTCCTCTACTGAAGCCATGGATGAGAGTTATGTACTCAAATTGAAGCTTAAGATTAAGTTGAGGAAGGAAAGAGAACTCAATGCTTGGAGTTGGCTTGAGAAAGCTGGTTGTAAGTGTCGGGCTTTTATAACCTTTGTCTCACCAACTCTCATCCATTGGTAGTCAATAAATAATGTTAGGTATTTGAATTTGGGTTTTGAATTATCAGACGGCTTCAAAGTTTGTGTGCTTGAGTTTCCTTTGGATTTTCAGACGTGTGTGTATGTGTTTATGTATTCGCGCGTGTTGTTTCTTCATTCTTCTTTGTCCTTCACCGACCCATATACGATGGATACATCCATAGGAAGGAGAGAGCATTCAATACGTTACGGCCGAAGATAAATATTTTTATATAGAGAGATAAAGACTTTTCCAGCCTCTTACTGGAAATTAAAAAATTGTTTATTTGACTTTTCCGCGGGTGGAAGCTGCTACCAACTTTCTTCATTGCTTATGAAAAGGTCATTCAAAGTTGGATTTCTAAATTTGAAGTAATAATCTCAACAACCCAATAACTAATACACTATTTTTCTTTCTTCCGGGTAACATCACATGTTATTAACTCATTCAAAAAATAATTTGACAAATATCTCATTTTTATTTAACCTATTTGGTGATATAAGTTGCTGGGCATTATTTTGACTCTCAAAAATAAAAAAAATAAAATAAATAAAAAAGAAAAGTAGATTAAAAATACAAGTCTCCATCAAATATCCACGAAATAACTAGGAAAATAAGTACAACTTTAATTTTTGTTCACATAAATTTGATTCGAAAATATCTTCATAGCATTAGAATATTGCAAACTGTTGGTTGTCATGCCAAATATTGGAATAAATTTTAATTTGTACCCAAACGAAAGATAAGGGATTATGAGTGTAAATTTATTACATGTGCGTGTGAACAAGTTTCAAGGACCCACGAAAGTGAATATTGACTATAAGAGCATTTTAGCAATACTTTATTGCATTCTTAAATATACTAAAGCAGTTTAAAATAAACTCTTTTAAGGGAAAAAATAAATGCCCACATTGGGTTCAATAAACAACAGAATTGTTGAAAGAGAAGTCTGTAAAAAATATTTAAATCTCGCAATCGTCACTTCCTAATATTTTAAATGCTAATTAGATGTTTTTCTTCTTTTTTTTTAAGTTTTTCTCCCACTTTTATATCACTTTAGCATATCAAATTATGCCTTATATCAACTAATGGGATGGTTTATATGTTGGTGAGTCATCGTCTTCAACGATGGTGCCTCTTAAGGGTCTCCAACGGGCCGGAGGAGTAAGGCCCATGGCCCAGCCCGGGGCGGGCCACTGAGCCCGTTGACTAGTCAACGAGCCAGGTCAGGCCAGGCCCTTGATAAATCTAAGGCCCGTGGCCCAGCCCGTGGGCCCTTAAGCTGGGCGGGCTAGGTGGGCGGGCCTACGGGCTTGGATAAATATTAAAATGCCCTTTGAGTTTTAAAGGGAGGGGGATTCGAACCCCTTCCCTTATGGATTTCAAGGAGAGCCAACCACCAACTGAGCTGGCCCTCTTTTATGTAACTATTTTGCATTAGTTATATATATATATTAAAAATGTTGTATGATTTTTGAAAAAAAATAAAAGTGAGTTGACTGTTCAACGGTCACATGACCGTTGAACAAGCCACTCACTTCAAATGTTAAATTTCAAAGTATATGACCGTTGAACAGTCATCTTGGCATTTTAAAAAAAAATTAAATCCTAACGGTCACATACCTCCCTATAAATATTAAATACCCTCAATTTATTCTATTCTTTCAAGTCTCAAGCTCTCTCCCATTCCACAATATTTCCAATTATTGCATTTTGTCTCAAATTATACAATATTATTGGTGGTGAAAAACAAGCATTTGTGGCTCAAAGAGTTCGAATTTGAAGGAATTTCTGCTTCGGTTCTCCAATTTAGTAACATACTTCACCTTTTCTTTTATTTATTTGTTACATTTTAATTTTATATTTATTATTTTTTAGCATAATATTTTATCAATAATTATAATTATGGCAAGTGGTTCTTGTTTTTCATCTAATGCATGTGATAGCAAAAAATTGACTTCAAATATATGGAATTTTTTTTATAGAATAGAAATAAATTTAGAAAATAATAAAAAAAAAATAAAAGCAAAATGTAAAATTTGTAACAAACTTCTTAGTGGTGGCTCAAATGCAGGTACAAGTCATTTAAAAAGGCATCATGAAAATTGTAAAACTAAAAATAATGTAGATATTAGAAATTATATGCAATTAGGTAAAGATGAAAGTGGAAATTTAAAAACATTTTCTTATGATGAATCTTATTGTCGTGAAGAAATGATTGGTTATATAATAAGAGCAGAACAACCTTTCAATTTCATGGAAACTCATGATTATACGGGAACAATGCAATGAGCTGTTAATCCTCGGTTTCAAGGTTGCTCTGGAAATACAGTTAAAAGAAGTCTTATAAAAAACTTTGAAACACAAAAAAAAAAATTTTAATTTTTTTTTGCAAATTTTGAAGAAAGAATTTGTTTAACATCTAATATTTGGACATCTTTAACTCACAGTGGTTTTTTATGTATAACTGCTCATTATATTGATAATGAATGTAAATTAAATAAAAAAAATTATTTCATTTAAAATAACAAATACTCCACATAATGGTAAAAATATAACATCTTTAATAAATGATGAAATTATAGATTTTGGCATTCGTGATAAAATATTTACAATAACATTAGATAATGCTTCTAATAATGATGCAGCAGTATATAGATTAAAACGATATTGGTAAATAAAAGAAGATCAATGTAAAATATTTCATGTGCGTTGTTGTGCACAAATTTTAAATTTAATTGTAAAAGATGGATTAAAACACGTTGATGATACATTATAAAAAATTAGAGGCATTGCTGCGAGTCTTAATAGTTCTCAAGCAAAATATGAATTATTTTTTTATTTTTGCAAAATGTTAAATATGAAAAAAAGAAATATAAATTTGGATATGCCCACTAGATGGAATTCCACTTATAAACTTTTACAAACTATTATAAAATATAGAAAATTAGGAGAACTATATGAAATACAATTAATTAGCAATGATTGTGAAGCAGATATTGATGTATTAAATTATTATGATTGACATATTGTAGATCTTTTAAGAGATCTTTTTGAAGTATTTGATACTTCAACAAAAAAATTTTGTGGTGTATATTACCCATCTTCAAACCGAGTTGTCATGCAAATAACTAATATTTTTATTGTACTTCAAAAATATTTAAATTTGGATATATTTAACGATGCAATATTTGCAATGATAGAAAAATTTAGAAAATATTGGGGAGAAATACCTTTAATTTTTTATCTTAGTTTAATTGTGGATCCTAGATTGAAATTTGAAGCTTTGGATGAATGGTTAACAATTATTTATTTTAATGACCAAATAAAAATTGAAGAAATTAAAAATGAAATAAATTCATTATTATATAATTTATATAACTATTATAAAGAAAAATATGGTGATGGTATTAGTTCTATTAAATTACCACCTACATCTACAAGCTCTTCATCTTTTTATAAAGGAGCTCTAGAAATGTTGAGAAGTTGAAAGAAGGCAACAAATAGTTCTCCAAACAACACAACTGATTTAGATAGATATCTTAATACTGATTTAATTTCATTTGAAGATGATGAAGATTTTGATATTTTAATATGGTGGAAATCACAACAACACAAATATCCTGTGCTTTCTATCATTGCTCGTGATATACTAACAGTTGCATCAGAAGCTGCTTTTAGTGCAGGTGGAAAAATAGTTAGTGATAAACGATGCAGCTTAGCGCCGAATTCTATTGAAGCAAATATATGTGTGAAAGACTTGGCAATAGTAGATAAAAGGATATTTGATTCTATTTAAGAAGAAAATATGCTTACCGATATGGAAAAACCAAAATCATCAAGATCTTCATGAATTTGCGATTATTCGCCATCACCGCCAAAAGATAATGATTAAAATATTTTACTAAATGTATGTCATATTTTTATTTTTATTTTTTGTGGTTGAAAAGTACAAATGATTGATAAATAAGTAGGTGTCAACCTAGTTAGGATGTACTTATTTTGTAGTGATGTAAACTTTTCCCACATTTTCAAATGTAATGTATACATTCAATGAATAAAATAGTTAGCAATGAATATTTTTATTAATGTAGCATTTTCTATTTTTTGAATATCTTTTTTTATATATATATACATTTTTTTTAAGTGGCGAGCCTACGGGCGGGCCTACGGGTGAGCCGGCCCGCCGAGCTGGGCTAGGCCTAAATTGGGGCCTGTGGCCCCGCCCATCCAAAAATGGGCTCGGGCCGGGCTCGAACCTGCCGGGCTTTAACCCGCTGGGCCAGGCCTGGCCATGGGCCATGGGCTTTTTGGAGACCCTTGGTGCCTCTACTTCAAAAACTTGAGCAAAAATTGATGCTTGTATCAGATACCATAAATGAAAGGTTTATACACGGGTTATTATTGACAGAATAAGAGCTTACTTTGATGAGTTCTTGTTGGTTTTGCTTTCTCGAGGTCCATCTTGTGCTTTTTCTCGGCAAAACTCCAAAATATTAAAAGTGGATGATTTGAAATTCCTTAAAGGTCTATTGTGGCCCAATCGTGATGTTTTGATAGCAGATTGGGAGAAGAATCTGAGAGAATTCCACTGTAGTTTGCATTTACTTTCACCTACCTAAGTAGATGAAGGTTGACCACTATTCTGCCTAACACCGCCTCGCAAGTGAAATATGAGCTTGGACGGTCAATGATGAATCACAATGAGGATATACCTTTTGTAAGTATATCAGCTACTTGATCCTATGTAAGCTCATAACGAATGTGAAGGGCATGTTGCATCACTTTCTCTCTTAGTCAATCTTAATATGTACAAGCATCGAAGATAGGATTGGTGGTCAGCATAAGAGCACTATTATTGTCACAGCCTTTGAAAGAAAAAGACCAAGTTTTTGCAGTAGTGACTAGATCCATGTTAGCTATGGCATTAACAAGACTTCAATATTCAGACTCCATGCTAAAGCGAGAGACCACCCATTGTTTAGAACCCCATGAAATAAAATCGTCATTGAGAAAAAAAAAATACCTTGATGTGGAGCATCTATAAATCTAGATCACTTGCCCAATTAGCATTTGAGATAGTAATCAAATTGATTCCAAGCATGAATGAGAGATGAATGAATAAACTATGATGTATTGTACCCTTAAGGTTGTAAAGAATGGACTTCACTACTTGCCAATGTTATATTGTTGAAGCATGCATGAATTGACAAACCGTGTTACAACATATGAGATTTTAGGCGTGTGATTATTATGTAATAAAGCACCAACCATTGATCAATATAACATGGTATAAAGGTTTGGCCCTTATGTAGTTTGAGCTTAATACTTGCATAACTTAGGCTGAATAAAGGTTTGGCCCTATCTATCTTTGTACATCCTAATAGGTCTCAAATATATTTCTTTTGATAAGGACGTAATCCGTGTTTAGACATATCAGGATAGAATTGTAAAAAGTATGACATAATGTAACAAATTTTAGTTTCATTAATAAACTTGTTTATTTATGATTATGGTTTCCTTTATTATCATATTTGCATTAATTATTTATACGAGTATTCACATCACTCACTTGGATTGCACATGACTTGGGTATATTAGAAGTTGTACAAAATATCCAAGTCATGTGTTTCTTATAAGATGATAACTTGTTCGCAATCAATTCTTGGATTTAGATAATCCATCAGAAACTATAGTATTGTACTACCTCCTAATTAGAGGGACGACTACTTTTGGTTATCGGGATGGTTTTTTCATGATAAGTGTACTAATGTGTATAATTACACATTTGATAAAATCTACGATGAATCATAGCATTAACTATTAGACAGTCATGATTCATTAAGTCACTATACTGAATGGACTCTCAACCATGAGAGGATATTGATCTTGTGCTAAAATCAACAAGAGATTTTGAATTATGGGTAAGACTTTAAAGTGGTCATATATTCCCTATGGATTGTGTCGCTATTGATAGACATTGGTGACAACAAGTATTCTGATAAAGGCATCTGATATCTCATAGAATTGAGACAATATGTCCCCTTAGGTGATCGTAAGGACATGTGATCAAGAAAACTATGGTCATAGTAATTCCTTAAGTGAAATTTGGCATATACTCTTTGTGAGTTAGAATATTTAGTTCATCACATAATAAGAAGACATGTAACTCAAGGATTGAAGAGATAATCTTGAGAGAATGATAGCACATGTCTCATTAAATTAGGAAAATCAATTCATGAGGAGTCTACTGTGGTGAATAAAAAGTCATAGACCCAAGCTTTGTCTTGTTGTAACATTATAAGATACTGAAGTATAGTTGACTCTCTTTAATGGTGTGTTAAGTCAACTTCAGAATTAGATTTTGAGGGAGCCAATATTTTCATGTGAATCCCAATGGTTCTTAATCAAGCTCTTGATTCATGGTGATACATTTATTTGAGAGAATTATAAGTTTGTAGTTCAAAAATATGCATAAGGGCATTTTGGTAAAACCATAAAGTTACATTGAATCTTATAAATGGTTTTTTCAAAATGGACTAATTAATTGATTAAAACCCAATAAGGTAAATTAATTAAATAGAACCCAAGTGGGCTTGATTAAGTAACCCAAGCCCAAGTTGAACTCAAGTCCTAGGGAAGTCTATACAAATCCCCTTAGGGGTTTCAAGCTTCACTTTTGTATCCTTGTCTTCCAAAGTCTAGAAAACAAAACCCTAAAGAGTCCCTTTACAAAAGTCTACCTTTCTCTTTACTAGAGCTGCATGAAATGAGTGATTGTGCAAACAATCTTTGAGTCTACAAGATCTAGAACACCATCACAATTACTTCATTGAATTGGATTCAATCTAGGATCATTCAAATCACTAGTATGTCACTCAAAATATCTAGATCTATATTTTATTATGGTTTTGATTTCCATTTTTTTTCCTTTTATACCATCTAGAGAGTTCAAGAATAGATTGCATACACCTCACAAGATCCAAGGTGAAAGAACGAAGTAATTTGAGTTTCCATATAAGACCTCCATACTTTAATGCCAAGAAAATAAAATAAATCTCCAAGATCTTTCAAAACAAAGTCATTGTTGAGTGCTTGTACAAACTCTTAAATTTTTACACTCTTGTTACATGTTAATAAAATATCATCCACATAGACCTATGCATAAATTTGACAAACACTTTCATTAGAATAAATAAAAATGAAGTTATCATCCTTCGATCCCTTAAGTCCCCAAGCCAATATAGAAATGCTTGATTCCATTACCTAAGCCTACAAAGCCTGTTTAAGGCTATATATTTCTATTTGCAAATAATAAACAAAGTGTTTTTTATTAGCATAAAGAAATCCTGAAATCTTAGTGGTTGTTCTATGAATACCTGTTTGTGCAAGTCTCTATTAAGAAATGCATTCATTTAATTGCTTAATACACCAAGAATTTGTGATACATATGGATAGAACTATTGGAATCATTACAAGTTTAACCTCAGGGTTAAAATTTTCTAAGATGTCAAATCCTAATTGTTGAATATAGCCTTTTCCAACTAAGCAAGCCTTATACTAGTTAATAGCTTATTAGGATTTCTTTTAGTTTTAAAAAACAACTTTTGCACAACAATATTTTTACTAGAAGGATGCAAAATAGTTGCCAAGGTTTTTTTGTTTATCAAGGATCTAAAAGAGCCTTTTTATAGTTAGTAGGTCTTGTTGTTTACACTACCTCTATGGCACGTTTCCAATTGGGATCTAAAAAAGCCTTTTTTTATAGTTAGTAGGTTCCAAGACACCTTATAGTACTAGATGTTTTTTTCCTATTCGGTTTAGCCTTTAGTGATCATCATATGATTAGAAAAAGGTATTGATACCAGGTCAACTGAGGATGGATTCCTCCCTTAGACGTGGCAATGAAGGCTCCCGTTCCAAAATTGAAATTTGGGCTTTCTGTTTCCCTGCACAAAGATGTCTGGGTGGGTTGTCCGAACACACCCTCTGAAGCCTAAGTTAAACTTTGGGAATGAATAAAAATCCCAAAAGAGAAAGAGAAAGAAAGAAAGTCAAAGAGCTCACAGTCCCCTCCCCTTTGTTCCATTTCAGTAGTGTTTTTATAGTGTCCAAATGTGGAGAAGGGCTCAGTAGTGCTAATGAGCTGGCTCTTGTAGTGATGATTGCGCAGTAGTGGTAGGGCAATTATCACATCTATAAGACGGTTGGGGGTTATGTCAAACGGCACGTCATGACACAACTGGTTGTCATTTCAATCTTATTGATGGTTTGAGACTTGACGTGAGGATGGGAAGAATCTCATCAGTCAATCTAGTGTCAGTTAGCCAGGGCCTCGCATATTAGAGAAGATTTTGAGGCTATTAGGGAGATGCGGGCCACTCAGTGGCGCAAATGATTAGGATAGGATGTCTCTAGATGCCTTGCAGGTTGTCCAAGCAGTAGTGAAAAAAGTGACAGGTGGCTTAGTTGGGACAAGGCCACGTGGATAGACGCGTGGAAGTATTCGTGGGTGGACACGTGGGATAAGGCCCCCACAATGCCCTCTTCAGCACGTGCACTTGTGTTCAGACAAGGGTGAACAGGCTAAAATTGTCCCTTGGAGTCCCCTAGTGTGAGTAAGACACGTGTCAATTGCTTATAGATGGGACACTTCCATCGAGGCGTTTTTGTCAGGCGACGTGTCGCTTCGGGGTGTGTTTTCTTATAGCTATCTTTTAGGATCCCTAGGATTTTGGTCCCTTATAAATAGGGAACCCCAAACCTTTTGGGATTCATTTGGACGTTTCTTGCCCCTAAAGTCTCATTTTCTCCTACAAATCGTCTCTGTTCTCAGCATCCTGCACCTACCATTACTGACTTCCTATTATCGCACCATTCACCTTCACCTTCTCAACAATTCCTATATTCTATCATACTGTGACTCCGGTTGCCGCCTATCTTCCCGGTGACCCTGCTATTCCTCTAAACTTTGGCTTAGATGGGGCTTAGTTTCTACCAACAACGTTTTCTCTTAATTATGGTAAGTTTGCATTCCCTATATTGGCCTTCTATTTTTATTGCTTGTTTAATTGTTATTGGGGTCTTTTTTGGAGTTTGGACTATTTGTTTAGTTGCGGCGTACAGAATGTAGGATACTTTAATTCTTTTCTGGGTAGGAGGACTACTGCTAGTGGCAGTCTTGGTAATGGTCTTAGTAAGAACAGGGCTTTTGTAGTTTGGTTTCTATTACGGTCAAGACCCCTGTGGGGTATGGTTAATAATGAGGCCCTTGGCTGAGGTTTGCCTTACAGGTTGAGCCAAGTACCCCACCTAGCTATAGTCCTTAGGCCCATGCAGGTTGGTCCTTACACAGCTCATGAGGAGTGTTCATGAGTAAGAAGGTTGGGTGACTGCTTTCTAATATTCGGTTGTTGTGTCGTGCAAGTCCTACTCGGCCCACCGCTTCAGAATGTCATCATGAGGGGGTGTTACTTCTACCAGCACGGCTAGTAAGGGCAAGAAGGGTGTCCGGCCAAGAGAAGGTGTTGGACGCACAAATGCGGAGAAGTCCATTGAACTTCTTACTGAACGGGAGTTCAAAGAGCCCTTCCATATTCCGTATGGGGTTGCAATCCGCTTAATGGGTGGTGACCTAGTGTCAACCGAGAAGGAGCTTTTTAATGCCATTGTTTTTAGCAAGGATCAATTTAATGTCGGGCTCCGCTTTCCTCTTCAAGCAATTTCTCCACTTTACAGAGATTCCCCAACCTTCCTCCATCCGAATGCGGTTAGGGTATTGATGGGGTGTAGCATTTTGAATATGTTATACCACTTGGATCTTTCCTTGTCGAAGGTCCTATTTATTTATACCATTAAGATGAGCGGAAATGAGATTTTCAGTCTATCCGCTCATATTCCATCTCTTCAGTTGGTGACCGAACTTCCAGATTCCACCAAGGACGGGTAAAATGACACATTGTTTCGGGTCCTTGGGCTAGCTCATACGAGCATCAACCTCAAGAATTTGAACCTTATCGTTCGTTGGGGATTTCGGGTAAAGCAAATTGTTGTTTTCTTGTTCTCTTATTTACAGTTACGAGATTGCTGCTAATGCACATTACTTGGAGTTTTATAGGAAAGAAGAAAAGAGGCTGGCTGGTAGAATGGGTGGAAAAGGCTTCTTTTGATTGGCTAAACAAGTCGTTTGTGATTTCTACTAGTGAGCGGAATTACCAGACCTTGCTATCCGATCAGAATTTGCTAGCAGTAGTCTGGGACTCCTAGCCATACGTTATCTCTATCCTTCCTTATTTTACGCCTAGGGTGTTGGTGCCCAGTGAACACCACGTGTTGAAAGATATTTCCTTCTATGAGGAAGCCCGAGCAGCAGATGTGAAGGCAAGGCAAAACCAGGTCAATAAAAGAGAGAAAAAAAACTAGGAGGGGACTCTAAGATAGGCTTCAAGCATAGGTCGTCCGACTACTCACCCTCCTACTAAGAAGAGGCCCATTCTTCAGCTTGCTAAGAGGGCCTTTGACTTATCTCCGTCACTTTCTTCTCCTTCATTCTCTTCAGAGGTCGGTACCAACCAGGACTCAACCGACTCGTCTTTTCTAAGGGATAGTCCGAAACAAGAGCTTGAGCCAATGGTGTCTTGCATCATTCTTGAGCCAGAAAAAGAAGAGATGGCTCCGAACCTGAGAGCTGATTTCAAGGAGAGGCATTGTAAGCGTTTTTTCGAAGTACTTTCGATTGTACCTCTACCTGCTAAAAAGACCCGCCCGGAAGCTTTTCGCAATAAGCTGATTCCTACGACGTGGGTGCCTTCTTCTGATACGGTGAGATCCGGGCAGGAACTGGTCACGAGTTTTTCTGTTGAGAAAGACATTTACCCGACAGAAGACAGGACTCCTACAGCCACTCTAGGTGGCAATGTTAATGAGAAAGATGCCCCGGTCAGTTCTCCAGGCTGGGATAAGATAAAAGCGTTCCTCAAGAAAGTGTTTTGTTTTACAGCGCCCGAGTCTCTACACCAGGCCTAGACGCTCTCTTTTTGCTCACCTTTCAACATTCTGTTAATCTGCCCGATGACCCTCCCATAACTATCGTGTCTCACCTTCTCCACGGCACTCCGGAGTTTGTGCTTCAGTGCATTGTCCCAATACAGTAGTACACTGTCGAGAAAACGGCCGAAGTGGTAAGGTTTGTTCCTTTTTGCCCATGTATACTTAATTTCTAGCATCTAACATCTAGTCTAATGTTGTTGTTAGGGAGTAACTACTATCTACAACTTGATACGGCAGCGAAGCTCAATCTTCAAGCGGCTAAAGGTTGCGAAGACCATGAGGACATTCCTTACCTAGAGGTTAGACGACGATGAAGAGCTTCACACCCAGCTTGCGTAGATAGAGAACGATTTGGCTGCCGTTCAGAAAGTTATCTCAAATGAGAGCAGGCTGCTAAATAAGGCAGAGGAGGAAATGGAGGCGGTGAAGGCTGAGGCTTGGCAGATGGGAGAGGAGAAGGAGGTCGTCGAGGAAAAGTGCAAAGACTTGGAGTAGGAAAAAGATCAATTGAAGAAAGAGCTTGAAGAGCTCCGGACAGGGTTTGCTGCTAAGAAGGAGACACTGACTGAGGATTATTAAAAGTAAGTAGACGAGATGTTCTTCTTCGGCTACCAATGTTGCATGAGGAAGAATGACATTACTTAAGATATCCTCAATTATCCTTCTAACCAAGAGGATGATGCAACAGTTAGTGGTCCCGCCCAATGAAACAAAAATCCAAATGTTGTTGGTCCCTTTGATGGACAGTGATTTGTATTTTTGTTCTTTCTTCTTCTTCCATCTTACTCTGTCTGGATCGTAATAACTTTTTTCACTCATTGATACATATTCTTTTTATGTTACTTGTGTCTTCTTACTGAAACTTCTTTTCTTTTCGTTCAATTTATTGATAGTATTGTTTCAAGTTAGATACATTCCATGGGCGGAGCAGGGGTGTTCCGTCTAGCGTTTACAGGTGGTAAGCTCCTGAATCTCCAATCTTAAATACAACATAGGGCCCTTCTTGGAGTTTCTCAGCTCCTCTTTCCGTTATGTTTTCAAAGACCCTTCTGAGGACAAGGGTCCCAACTCTGAACGTGAGCGGCCAAGCCTTTTTTTTGTAATGGGCAATGACTCTCTGTTGGTAAGATGTCATATGGATGGCCTCATTTCCTCTTACCTCGTCCACCCAGTCCAAATGTCTTTCAAGTTCTTATTTTTCGTCTCTCTAGCCTTGGACGATCGTCTGAGCTGTGGGCATGCTTATCTCGGTTGGGATAACTACATCCATCCCATAGGCGAGAGCGAAGGGGGTAGTCCCTGTTAGTCATTCGGGTATTGTTCGATAGGCCCATAGGACTCTGGGTAGTTCATCCACCCACTTTACTTTGGATTTTTTTAGCATTTTCTTCAGCGCAGAGAGCAGGGTTTTGTTTGTTCCTTTGCTTGTCTATTGCTTTGAGGGTAATGGGGGGTAGAGTACAAATTTTTTATCTTTAGCTCTGAAAAAAAGGTTCTAAAGGCAATGCTGCCAAATTGTGGTCTATTATCAGCTACGATCGCTTACGGAATTCCGAATCGACAGATAATGTTCTTCCAAACAAACTTAAAACATCTTTGTCTTTGATGTTAGCATAAGCTTTTGCCTCTACCCATTTGCTAAAGTAGTCAATGGTTATAAGCAGGAACTTTTTCTTAGCGGCCGCAACAGGCAGAGGGTCAACTATGTCCATCCCCCATTATGCGAATGGCCAAGGGCTTGTGACCGGATTGAGTGCTTCAGAGGGCACACGAGGAATGGGAGCATACCTTTGGCACTGATCACATCTTTTGACATAATTCTCGGTGTCTCACCTCATGGTAGGCCAATAATATCCCTGTGAGTGAGCACAATGCGCCAAAGTGAGCCCGCCTATGTGGTTGTTGCTTACACCTTCATGAATCTCGGCCAATATGTACTGTGCTTCTGTTCCGTTCAAGCACCTGAGATATGGGCCCCCAAATGATCGCCTATAAAGGCTATCCCCTATTAAAGTGAAGCAAGCGGCTTGTATCCAAACCTTGTGAGCTTGTTTGCTTTCTTCAGATAGATCTCCCGTCCGGAGGTACATCTTGATCTCGTGCATCCACCTAATGCCTGTTTCACTCGTACTACAAATAGGTGCGGTGACTATTGATGAAGCGGCTTGGGGGTATACGGGCAGCAATATTGTCTCATTTACAAGGAGGGTAGCAGCTATTCTAGCTAAGGCATTAGCTTGTACGTTTTATGCGTGATGGATTCTCTTGATTGCCCACTTGTTTAATTTGTCCAAGGTAGCTCGTACCTTTGAAAGGTACCGAGCCATATGTTCTTCCTTGGTTTCGTATTCCTCTTGAATTTGCCTCACAACTAGTTGGGAATTGCTACATATTTCGAGCTTGGAAACTGACAAAGTGAGAGCAAGGTTTAGTCCGACTAGGATTGCCTCATACTTAGCTTCGTTATTAGAGGTTGGGAATCCAAGTCGGATAGCCTATTCCAATTGCTCTCTCGTTGGTGATTGTAAAAGTAGACCCATTTTGGATCCCAAGACTTGGAAGGCCCCATCAACGTGCAGTATCTACCATTCCTTCTTGAAAGAGCCTGTACACTGCTAAAGTTTCTAAGGGATTTCAGCTATGAAGTCAACCATGACCTGCCCCTTCATTGCTAGCCTAGGCTGATATTTAATTTCGTACTTATTGAGTTCAATGGCTTATTTCATAATTCTCCCCGATAGGTCGAGTTTGTGCAAAATGCTTCTAAGTGGTTGATTCGTAAGTACAGTCACTTGATGGGCTTGAAAATAGGGGCAGAGCTTTCGCGCAACACTTCTTAAGGCCAAGGTTATTTGCTCCATCTTTTAGTACTGGGTTTCCGCGTCAACCATTGCTTTGCTTACGTAGTATACTAGCCTTTGCTCCTTATCTTTTACGCAACAAAATAGAACGGCGCTGACAGCTTAATCAGATACTGCTAGGTACATGTACAACTGCTCACCAAGTTGAGGGCTGCTCAAGATAGGTAGTTGTGTGAGGTAGCGTTTAATCTCCTCGAATGTTATCTCATAGTCACTCGTCCATCTCGTCACGCTAACCCCTTTTAACATGAGGAAGAAGGGCCTTAATTTGTCTATAAATCGGGCTATGAAGCAGCCTATGAGGCTTTGCAGCTCCTTTTTGCAACTTGGGGTTAACGTTTCCATGATAGCTTTGATTTAGTCTGGGTTGACTTCTATGCCCCTTTGTGTGACCATGAATCCCAAGAATTTGCCTGCACTGACTCTAAAAGTGCATTTGACCAAATTAAGTTACATGTTGTACCTTCTCATTAAGTGAAAGATTTCTTCTAAATCCTAGGCATGCTCACTCCTGGTTCTGCTCTTCATTACAATGTCATCAATTTACACCTCTACTGTGCATCCGATTAGTGGTTTGAAGATCTTTGTCATCAGTCTTTGATAAGTGGCTCCAGCGTTTTTGAGCCCAAATGTAATGGCTTTGTAGCAATACAGCCCATGTGGTGTTATGAAGGCGGTTTTTTCTTCATCCGATTGATGCATAGGAATTTGATGGTACCCGAAAAAAGCATCTAGGAAGAAGAACATTTCATGCCCGGTAGTGGAATCCACTATCTAATCTATCCGGGGTAAGAGAAAACTATATTTTGGGCAAGAGTCATTCAGATTAGTGTAATCAATACAGACTTGTCATTTTCCTCTCTCCTTTGGGACCACGACCACTTTTGCCAACCAATCGAGATACTCAACTTCTCTAATAAACTCAACTGCCAACAACTTGTCTACTTCGGCTTAAATGATCTTTTGTCTATCTGGATGGAAGCATCGGACTTCCTGCCAAACAAGCCGTGATGAGGGTATGATATTAAGCCGATGCGGAGCTATGAATGGGTGGATCTCGGTCATGTCAAAATGCGTCCATGCGAATACGTCTTGTTTTGCTGAAGTACTCCTTCGAGGCCTTGTACCTCTTCTGGTGTTAGAAGGAAGCTGGCATAAGTAAAATGATCACTCTCTTCTGAGATATGTAGGTCTGTAGGGGGTCAGCCGCCGGCGGATCTTTCTCCGTTGGGCTCTGTAATTGCTATTGTTCCGACGTGCCCACTAGTTCCGTGGGTGGTTCATTATCACTGGTAAATCCGGACTCGTGTGCTACCTGATAACACTAGCATGCCGCCAGTTGGCTTCCATAGAGTTGATCTGTCCATTTTTGGTTAGGTAACTTACCATTTGGTGATATGTAAAGGGAATGGCCTTCATGCCATGTAGTCATGTACACCCTATGATGGCATTGAAAGAGGACAAGTCTTCTACTATAGAAAATTGTACATTTAAGGCAACTACTCCAACTTGGACGAGCAGTACAACGTCTTCTAGAGAGGTGGTTGAAGCTCCATTAAACCCTGATAGTATCCGCCCAGGATTTTCTAGAGTGGATAGTGGTAACCCCATCTGTTTAAACGCGGACATTTGTAACATGTCAGTTGAACTGCCCGGATCAACTAAAATTCGCCTTACATTGAAGTCGTTGATTTCCAATGTCAGGATGAGGGCGTCTTGATGTGGCTGTAACACCCGATTGGGGCCTACTAGGGGAAAGGTGATTACTCCATCTATTGGGCGCACGCCCTCATTAGCCAATTTGGGTTGAATGGAGCTAACCTGCTCTCGTACGGAGGAGGCTCGAAGCAACCTTTGCCTCTTCTGTTTAGATTTGTATTTCTCATCAATGGGCCCTCCATGAATGTAGTTGATTATGGCTCTAGGAGTCACCAAAGTTGTGGTGGCCGTGGTGGCTAGATTTTGGGATACCTCCCCTCGTTTTTCCTCTAAGCGAACATACTGTTTTAGATGCCCGACTCTTATCAACTTTTTCACCAAGTAGTGAAGGCTTCTGCATTGCTCTATGGTATGACCATGGTCCTTGTGATAGACACACTTTCTGCTTTGGTCCCTTTTAGCCGAATCCGTCTTTATTAGCTCTAGCCATTTGAAATTAGATAGTTCGCGAATCATGGGGAGAAGCTTCTCATATGAAATATTAAGAGAGATGAGGTTGGCTTGGTTTGACTGCTACTGTCCGCCTTGCCCCCTACCCATCTGCCCCCATTGGCTCGTGGTCTTTGAGCTCTTAGCTGAGTTGTTTTTGGTAGGTCGACTGGTGACCAGGACATGCTGAGTAGTTACATGGACGTCATCCTCAAGCATGGAATATTTGTTTACTCATTTGAACAAATCATTCATTGTTGTCGAAGGCTTCTTGGCAAGGGATTCAAAGAAGGATGTGCCTGGGCAAATACTCCTTTTAAAAATTTACAGGACAGCATCCATGCTGTAAGATTCCACTTGGAGTACAACCTGCCTGAACCGTTTCACGAATTCCCTCAGCACTTCATTTTCCTGCATTTTAATGTTTTGCAGGGTACTGATATTTTGCTAATATCGTGTTGAGCATAGATATTGTCCTATAAAGGCTTCTAATATATCCTGAAAGTTATTCATAGAGTTTATTGAGAGGCAGTGGAACCACGAAAAAGCCTGGCCTTGGAGGCTGGCTGGAAAGACCTTACTCAATAGCGCGTTATTCCCTATGTCAAAGGTTATGAGTTGCCTGTAGTGCATGATATGGTCAAATGAATCATTAGTTCCATCATACGTAGAGAATTTTGGGACCATAAACCCTCTTGGGGGCTCTTAGTTGATGATGTAAAGGGTGAAAGGTGTGAAGAGCATGTCATCCAATCACCTACTGATAGAGCCGAGGGAACCTCTACTGACCAGATTTCCCTCTAGCTGTTGTACTGGTGGATGAGAGAGCTAGTCTGTCATGACCGGTGTAGTTGAGGGACTAGGACATGCCCCTTTAGTCGTCATTGCGTGTGGTTTCCCCCCATGTCGGGCATCTGAGGTCCTAGCCTTGCGCATATTGCATCCGATAGTTGGGACTTCCTATCGCGTCTCTTTTTTGCTGAGATGCGAGCGGATTTGGAGCTTTCATCCTGCGGCACGTGGCAGGCTGTGAGGATTTTTACTCAAGCTGTATTTAGTGAGGATTTTTGCTCAGGCTATATTTCTTGTTTGCTAGAGAGGAACTTTGCATTCCCAAGATATGTTGCCTCCTCGTTTTGCCTGGAGTTCGTTCACTAGCTCCAAAGTTATCGGCTGCAGGGAGGGCTTGATGAAGATACTTGAATACGCAACATATCTTTCTCTTCCCTAAGTTTCCTCATTTCATGGAGCAGGGCTTGTACTTATCGTTCACTTTCTTGCTGGCACCTTTCCATACTTTCGCGCCAATCAAAGTAGCCTTCGCTACCTATGGCTGACGATCAACTCTTGGAAGGTGTTGACATTTGTATTTCGTTCCCACACACAGCGCCAATGTTGATACTAGGTCAATTGAGGATGGATTCCTCCCTTAGACATGGCAATGAGGCTCCAGTTCTGGTGCCGGAATCTGGGTTTTCTGCTTTCTTGCACAAAAATGTCCAGACAGGTTGTCCAAACACACCCTTCGAAGCCTAAGTCAAATTTTTGGAATGAATAGAAACCCCAAGAGAGAGAAAAAGAGAGAGAAAAAAAAAAGAAAAAAAAAAGTCAAAGAACTCACAATCTTCTCCCCCTTTGTTCCATTTCAATGGTGTTTTTATAGTGTCCAAATGTGGAGAAGGGCTCAGTAGTGCTGAGCTAGCTCTTGTAGTGATGATTGCGCAGTAGTAGCAGGGCAATTATCACATCTGCAAGGCGACTAGAGGTTGTGTCAGACAATGCATCATGACACAGATGATCGTCCTTTCAATCTTGTTGATGCCCTGAGACTTGACGTGAGGATGAAAAAAATCCCATCAGTCAATCTGGTGTCAGTTAGCCAATGTCTCGCATATCAAAGAAGATTTTGAGGCTATCAGGGAAATGTGGGCCGCTCAGTGGCGCAAATGGTCTGAACAGGATATCCCCGGATGCCTTGAAGGTCATTCGAGCAGTGGTTAAAGAAGTGACAAGTGGCCTAGCTAGGACATTGCCACGTGGATAGACGTGTGGAAGTATTCGTGGGTGGACACGTAGGATAAGGCCCCCACAAAAGGTAGCGAGGTTTGGGTGAGTGAGGATAGCAAGAACTGACTGAAAATATATATATATAATTAAGGGAAAGGAAGGATTATAACTAGTCTCATTTGGCTAGCAAGAACAAAATGAAGAAAAATAAAAATATAATAATTTATTTCATTTCTACTAGAAAGATGAGAGAGAGATGATGCTATGAAAAAAAAAAAAAAGATCATACCTACAGGGATTTGAGGGTTATAATCTATACAACTCACTCTTGTGTGACGAATAACAAAATTTTGGAGAAATTTTTACTAATTATAAAATGATTAGGGTCCACAAAATGAAAAAAGAAAAAAGAAAAAAATTGAAAAAAAAAAAAAACTTAAATCTTCCATCATGTGTATATCATCTTGCAGATAATTCCAATAGGAAGTAGCATTGACGTTTGGTTGGTTGGGGCAACCATTGGTTGGTGAGGACTATGGACTATTGACCGCCTCTAACTTGACTTTGATAGAGCTTCCCTAATTAAATAATTAATTTCTTAAAACTGTTTCTATAATCTATGTAAACGTATTTTATTTAGGTTATGTGTGGTTTGTGAAAAAATTTAGGTAAAATGTTAAAGAAATAAAACAAAGAGGAAAAGTATAAGAACAAAATGAAAGAAAATAAAAAATAAAGTTAAAATTAATAAATTATTTTTATATGCTAATTTAAATTTATCTTAATTCATCTATATAAAGATAAAATAATTTTAAAACATAAAAGTTTTCATTCATTTAATTATATTTGATTTACTTCATATTTTACATAGTAAAATCAAATATGAGAAAATTATTTTTATTAATAGTTTTCCCATTTTCTAATACTTTCTAAAATCCAAACACAATCTTAATTAAAAAAAAAAAAGTCTAAATTTTAAATCATTTCTAATAAACAAAAGTACAAATTAGTGTATTAGAAATTATATCCCTCTCCTATCCTATTGCATCTTGGTAAAAATATTTCAATTTTGCTATTTTAGCATGCATATTTTGCTTCACTTCCTATGGACAAAGTATGAACAACTTATTGTAACTTCTCCAAAAAAAAATTTAATATATTACTTCCTATGGACAAAGTATGAAATTGATATCATATTTCATCTTTTTAACTTCAAAAACATAAAACAAATAAAAATGGAATATAAAACATACATTGTAGCTGATATTTTCAAAACTGTTTCCAACGATATATTATGATAATATATGTTGGGGTTCTAGCTAGAAAAATGTTTTGGTGATATATTTTTCTATTCTAGAAACATGTGGAGTGAAATCATCCATGCAAAGAGAATGAACTTTGTAATTGAGCCACCGCTCTTCAGCATGAGTGTGTTTCAACTGTACAATTAAGAAAGTAAAATGAGGAGTAGAAGTTTTAATGTAAATATACTAACAGAAGAAAATAAAATGAAGTGATCCACATACAAAGTTATATAATGTTTTATAATGGTGGTTGGATTAACATGCACACCTTCATGGATGAGAAATAATATTTCATTATATGATAAAAATATATATAATTATTGTGTAATAAAATATTCTATATTTTTTTTGTCTTTGTATCCTCACCTTGAACCATGAACTGTTTTGTTCCACCAGGTGTCTTTCACTCTTTCTTGCATTTATACCTTGAACTACATCCTTTTAGTTTGAGCTCATCACAAAGAAAGTCTAACAATGACTTGAGGTAATAAAAAACTATAAAGAGTATTATCAAATTTTGAAGATAGATACCTTTATTAATTCTTATTTGACACAATACAACATTAAAGGGAGAATGACCATTCTCATTTACTTCACTTAATTTGTAACCATAGGAATGCTATGTAGTACAACAGTTTCGATGGTCAAGCCTGGCCCAAAACCAAATAGTACTCCCCAATCCAATCCTTCACCTGTGGTAGCTTTTTTCCCCTTTAGGGATTTCTTTTTCATCTCATCCAAAATAAACAACACACATGCACTAGACATATTACCATACTCACTTAACACATGCCTTGTTGCTTCAAGTTTCTTTTTCTCTAAATTGAGTTTTGCTTCAACTGCATCAAGAATTGCAGGGCCACCCGGGTGAGCGATCCAAAATAACGAGTTCCAATCGCTGACACCAAGTGGGTCAAAAGCCTGACTCAAGCATTTCTCTATGTTCTCAGAAATCAAAGTAGGCACATTAGGCCACAAGTGAAAGGTGAGTCCCACCTCACGTAAGTTACCCGCAATAGCACCTGCTGAATTAGGAATAAACATTTGGGCTGCTGAAACAAGCTGGAAGAGGGGTCGTTCAATCGAGACATCTGGATCTGATCCAACAATCACAGCTGCAGACCCATCACCAAAAAGGGCTTGACCTACTAAAGAGTCCAAAGCATCTTCGGAAGGCCCACGAAATGTAACAACAGTGATCTCAGAGCACACCACAAGAACTCGTGCCCTTGCGTTATTTTCTGCAAGATCCTTAGCGGTACGAAGGACAGTTCCACCTGCATAGCACCCTTGATGGTACAACATCACCCTTCTAACCGATGTTTCAAGGCCTAAGAGATTAGCGAGTTTGTAATCCGCACCGGGCATTTCTACACCGGAGGTTGTACAAAATACAAGATGGGTGATCTTGGACTTTGGTTGGCCCCACTCTTGAAGAGCTTTCAATGCTGCTTCCTTACCAAGCTTGGGTACCTCAGCAGTGATAATCTCTTGGCGTATGTTAAGAGATGGAGCCATATAAGCACCAATGTTTGGGTGCTCCTCGAGCATTTCTTCAGTCAAATGAATGTAACGCTTCTTGATCATTGATTTGTCACCTGTAAATGAAGTAACATGAACACATTAGTTTTACCAATCCACAAGTCATATGGTATATTGTTCAACATGATCAACATGCATTTAACATTGAAGAAAGTATATAAGGTTATTCTTAATTATGGCTAGCAATGCTACATGATTCAAAGAACAGCTCTTCAAGCCATTACAGTCAGATGCAAGGAATATTGGTGACTGAAGTAAAATAATTTTCAAGTTTCCTCAAGTAATTTATCTAAAAGCTATACTATAGAAAACTTGGAACATTCATTCACTTGGAGGTGAGCCTCACCTAATAGCACACACTCGCATATGTATAGAAGTGTTATGCATGTAAGAAATTAATGCATGAATGTACTTACATATGCGATTGAACTTCTTCTTCAACTCAGTCATGTGCTCGCTCTTAGTGACCCTGAAATAGTAATCAGCATAGTCAGACTGGTAGACACAGTGGTCGGGAGTAGCTGTGCCAATGGCTAGGATGGTGGCCGGACCCTTGGCACGTTGAGCGTTTCTAAATTCCTCAACTGAAGCCATGGATGCCAGATACGTACTGAAATTGAAGGTTAAGATTAAGTTGAGGAAGGAAAGAGAACTCAAGTGCTTGGAGTTGGCTTGAGAAAGCTGGTTGTGAGTGTCGGGCTTTTATAACCTCTGCCTCACCAACTCGCATCCATTGGCTGTCAATAAAGAATGTTAGATATTTGAATTTGGGTTTTGAATGATTTGGATTTTCAGACATGTATGTGTTGGTGTTTAGGAATGTTGGTGTTTAGGTATTCGCGCGTGTTGTTTCTTCACCTACCCATATATGATGAATAGGTCCATAGGAAGGAGAGAGCACTCAATCTGGTTACGACCGAAGAGAAACATTTTTGATGTAGAGAGATAAGGACTTTTCCAACCTCCTACTGGAAAGTAATACTTTTCCACTGATAGCTGCCACCAACTTTTTGCATGAAAAGGTCACTCAAAGTTGGATTTCTAAATTAAATAATAGTGTCAACAACCCAAGACCTAATACACTCTTTTCTTCTCCAGGATAACATCACATCTCATTTAACTTATTCATAAAGTAATTTAAGAAATGTCTCGTGTTTATTTAACCTATTCGTGATATGACTTTGAGTTGCTGGCCATTCGTTTGATTCTCAAAAATAAAAAAATAAAAAATAAGAAAGAAAAGTAGATTAAAAATACAAGTCTCCATCAAATATCCACGAAATAACTTGGAAAATAAATGTAACTTTAATTTTGTTCACATAAATTTGATTCGAAAATCTATCCATGGCAACGGCATATTGCAAACTTTTGGTTGTCAAATCAAAAATTGGTATAGATTTAAATTTGTACCCATAAGAAAGTCGCAAATTAAATATCTTGTAATTACGGGAGCATTATATAATAGCATTTTCTGTGTAAATGTATTACATGTTCATGTGAATAAGTTTCAAGGATCCACGAAACAGTTTGATGCTTTATAGCATTCTCAATTATATGAAGCAGTTTAAAATAAATACTTTCAAGAAAATAAATAAAGGTCACGTGTGGTTCAATAAACGACAGAATTGTTGAAAGAGAAGTCTATAACAAATATTTAAATGTCGCCTGCATCACTTCCTAATATTTTAAATGCTGATTAGACGTTTTTTTTTTTTTTTTTTTTTTTTGTAAGTTTTTCTCCCACATTTACTCATCACTTTAGCATATCAAGTTATGCCTTATATCAACTAATGGGATGGTATATATGTTGGTGAGCCATCGTCTTCAACCATGGAGCCTGTATTTCAGAAACTTGAGCAGAAATTGATGCTTGTATCAGATACCATAATGAAAGGTTCGTACACGGGTTATTATTGACAGAATGAGGGCTACTTTGATGGGTTTTTGTTAGTTTTGCATTCTCGAGGCGCATCTTTTGTTTTTGGTCGGCAGGACCTCCAAATATTAAAAGTGGACGATTTCAAATCACTTAAAGATCTATTATATGGCCCAATGCTGATGATTTGGAGTAATGGGTCAAAATAGCCTTCCGCTGAAACATAATGTTCAGAATGGCCTACTTTTCAAACAATTGTTCAAAATAGCCCTTTTAGTCCACGTCAGCATACAAAGTAATTTTTTATTCTTTTTATTTTGAACTTTCCCAAACTTCCATCCGAGCTGCATTTTTTCTTTCCCAAACTTCCATCCGCTCTCTTCCCAGCCCGTGCTCTGCGTGTGGATTTTTCGTTAAAAACCCGAACTGCTCTCTATTCCCAGTGGGCCACTGAGGGAGACCTTGGAGCTACAACTTCCATCCGAACTGCTCTCTATTCCCAGCCCGTGCTCATTTTTCCTTAAAACGGATCCAGAAAACACAGAGAGCAAAAGAAAAGCAATTTTTTTGGTTTTCCTTGGGGGTTTTGCATGGATTTTCTCGGAAATCAAACGAGGATGAATTTTCCCGGAAATCGAATGGGGCATGGATTTTCTCGGAAATCAAACGAGGATGAATTTTCGCGGAAATTGAATGGGGCATGGATTTTCTCGGAATCAAACGAGGCTGAATGTTCCCGGAAATCGAATGGGGCATGGATTTTCTCGGAAATCAAACGAGGATGAATTTTCCCGGAAATCGAATGGGCAGTTCGGGTTTTTAACGAAAAATCCACACGCAGAGCACGGGCTGGGAAGAGAGCGGATGGTAGTTTGGGAAAGAAAAAATGCAGCTCGGATGGAAGTTTGGGAAAGTTAAAAATAAAAAGAATAAAAAATTACTTTGTATGCTGACGTGGACTAAAAGGGCTATTTTGAACAATTGTTTGAAAAGTAGGCCATTCTGAACATTATGTTTAAGCGGAAGGCTATTTTGACCCATTACTCGATGATTTGGCAGCAGATTGTGCGAGGAGCATCTGAGAGAATTCTTCTGCACTTTGCATTTACATCATATTCTGCCTAACACCCCCTCGCAAGTGAAATAAGACATCAATGTGAACTTGGACGGTCAGCGATGAAATCACAATGAGGATATACCTTTTGCAAGTGTATCAGCTACTTGATGCTATGTAAGCTCATAACGAATGTGAAGGGCATGTTGCATCACTTTCTCTCTCTTAGTCAATCTCAATATGCTCTGTACAAGCATGGAAGATAGGATTGGTGGCCAGCATGGCAGCACTAATATTGTCACACCAAATAAGATGGGGCCTTGGAAGAAAAAGACCAAGTTTTTGCAATAGTGACTAGATCCAAGTTAGCTATGGCATTGACAAGAATTCAATATTCAGACTCCGTGCTAAAGCAAGAGACCACCCATTGTTTAGAACTCCATAAAATAATATTTTCATTGAAAAAAAAAACAAAGTCATTGTTGAGTGACTATACAAACTCTCAAATTTTTGCATTGTTGTTGCATGTTAATAGAATATCATCCACATAGACCTATACATAAATTTGATAGACGCTATCATTAGAATAAATGAAAATGGAGTTATCATCCTTTAATCCTTTAGATCCCCAAGCCAATAGAGAAATGCTTGATTCCATTAACCAAGCCAACAGAGCCTGTTTAAGGCCATAGAGTTCTATTTGCAAATGATAAACAAGGTGCTTTCTATCTGCACAAAGAAATCCTGAAATCCTAGTCGCTGCTCTATGAATACCTGCTTGTGAAAGTCTCCATTAAGAAATGCATACATGTAATTGCTTAATACACCAAGAATTTGTGCTGGATATGGATAGAATTATTGGAATCATTATGGCTATGTTTGTTCCCGAAAAATGCTAAGGAAAGGAAAAAAAATATAAAGAAAAATGATTTTCTTTAGTTTGGATCATATGGAAAATATGAAGGAAAAAAAATATAAAGGAAAATATGAAAGAAAATATTGTAATATTTTCCCCATTATTTTCCTTAAAAAATAACGAGGAAAATAAGGGAAAAATAGAAGGGAAAAGGGGGGAAAATTTCATCAGGCTCTTCTTCACCGAGGCTTCACCTCTAACTTCCCTTCTCGGTGGCTATGCCTTCTCACTGTCGTCGACCCTTTCAATGGCAACCACTATCACTTCGACCAACTTCCACTGCCTCTGAAAACCTACCATTTTCCGTCACCCGAGTTCCATGGATGAATACAGGGTCTCTGTAAATCGAATACATAGGAATTTCTTCATGGTCACAAACATGGCCTCCGCAACTACTGGCCCCATAAACCATAACAATAAAACAAAATTTGGAAAAATCACAACACAAATTGATGTCAAAAACTGAGCTCCAAGCATACTAGGCTTAACAACATGACGATTAGTGAGAATGATTCCGCGGCGTTTATCAAACACAAACCCAGTGGCATAGCTGGCACCGACGGCCTCGATATCAAAGGCCCGACAAGCGGTGGTTCGGAGCACCACCGCCGCCGAAACCACCATGTTGAGGGCCTTTCTCCAATCCTCAGCGGTGGCGACATTTTCCTGGAAAGGCGGATTGATCTCCATGCAAAGCTCCTCCTTCATACAGGATTCCATTCCGATGGCCTCCTTCGATCCCAATCTCTCCAAGGGATCACCCATTAGGAAACCCTAAATCTTAGGGTTCTTGGACTTTGATCTGAGAGAAATGGGAAGAAGCGAAAGGAGAATTGGGGGACTAGGGTTTCACAATGGGGTATAATCTTGGGAACAGGGTGAAAGTGAAGAAGGGTTTTGGTTTAATTGAGTGAGAGGGTCAGTGAATGGGGCTATAGGAACGTGTAAGCAGTCGTTTTGACTCTTTGGTTCAAGTCCACTCTTTGTGCTGACGAGGTTCAATCTCAGCTCGACACCAAAACGATTTCTCACAGATCCCAATACATTTACTGTGCAATGTTAATTAGTTGAAAATTTTAAAAAGCAATGTTTTGAATTAGAATATGAGTTAATTATATATTTTTGTAATAATTTTATAAAATTAAATTTTAGAAAATAAAAGTATAAAATTTATTTTATTATTCAATAAATTGATAACTATTTAAAATAAATTGTTGATTTTATTTTTCTTTCATTTTTCTTTAACTTTTTTTCATGGTTAACCAAATAAAAGAAAATGAATTTTTTTTTTCTCTTGAATTTTCCATTGATAACCAAACAAGTGAAAAAATTTATATTCCTTTCCTTGACTTTTTCTTTCCTTCCATTTTTCCTCCCAATTTTCTTTCTCTCTCGTTTTCCGGGAACCAAACATAGCCTATAGGTTTAACCTCGGGGCTAAAAGTTTCTAAGAAGTCAAATCCTAATTGTTGAATATAGCTTTTTCCAACTAAGCAAGCCTTATACTTGTTAATCGCTTATTGGGATTTCTTTTAGTTTTAAATAACAACTTTCACGTAGCAACATTTTTACTAGGAGGATGCAAAACAATTTCCAAGGTTTTGTTGTTTGTCAATGATGTAAGGCTATGTTTGGTTCCCGAAAAATGCGAGAGAAAGAAAATTTGGAAGAAAAATGAAATGACAGAAAAAGTTAAGGAAATGAATATAAATTTTTTCACTTGTTTGGTTATCCATAGAAAATTTAAGGGAAAAAAAAAATTCATTTTCTTTTGTTTGGTTAATCACAAAAAAAAAAAAAAATAATAAATAAAGGAAAAATGGAAGGAAAATAAAATCAATAATTTGTGTTAAATGGTTATCAATTTGCTGAATAATAAAATTTTTTCAGGAAAACAAAAAATTGAACTCTTGGAGTAAATTGGTAGAAAGATATCATTCTCAATCAAACCTCCCTCTAAATGTATTCAGTGATACACACCACTATTTGTATTGTTCATTCTCCATCTATAGTTAGACTATTTGGATTAATAAAATTGAGAAAAAAAAAATATTAACAAATTTTCATGCCTAGCGTGTCGAAAACATGTTGCAGAAACTAGTTACATTTAGCCACTGAAATTTCCATTGCAGCCCACACAAGCTGAAATTTAAACCATCACATTTCAGTCACAAACTTCCATGAATTTACCTTTTCTGCAACTTCAAGTTTTCAGTGCTACAAATTGGAAAAAGGTTTTTATTACCAAACTTTCAATTTCACGAAACAAAACAATAGACCAGAAAAATGGTTAGAAAATTGTAATTATTTACTGTGATCTCTATGCCACCAACCAAAAACGGCTACAAAAATCAAAGGAGATTCTCAAAATCAACAAAAGGTTTCTTTAAGAAAGTAACAAAAACATAAATTTGAAAATAATATACAATAATTCTCTTTTATTTTGAATACGTTCATCTATAAATATATTTTCGAGTTCTATTTATTATTACTTGATATCATAAAAATTATATATATATATAACTTTATTGTTGTTTCTTTTATTATCTTTTAGATTTTTTTTTCAACATTTTGTACGAGGTTTTACTAATTTCGCCCTATTGATAACTTTTATTAAAAATTTTATCAATATTTTTTAATATATTCTTAAAATCCAATTACTAATATATTTGTAGAAACCAATATTTTCATCCTTATCTACAAATGATTTAATGATTTTTTCTGTGTATACACGTAAATTGTATATTGGTATGTAGATAATTTTTTTAAAAAAAAATAGAAAATATTTATAACTTCGATATAAAATATTTAATCATTTTTATTAATAAAAATAAAAATTAATTCAAACAATGTTATTATTTTTGTTATTTGAATAATTTATTGGGATTCATTTCAATTGTCATACTATCACTCGGTGTATCACTTAAAAAACGAAGAGAAAAATTACAATAAATAATATTTTGTTTCAGGGTGGTAGCTTTTGTCAACTTTTCACACCAACCTGGGATGCCCCATAAAACTAGTGACAATATGATCGAGATTGCATATAGCTTCGAGCAAGCAACTAAGATTAGGAAGCCACCTTCATTTAAACCTTGAAGCTTTAGAACAACTCCTATCAGAGCTGTAATACACATATCAGTATCAAGAACTCTTCTCTCTAGCTGGTAATCCTGCACTAGAATAAACTGCTCAATGTTTTGAATGAACTAAGATGATATGGAGGCTGCCATTACAGTGCACTGCCCTCTGAATAACCACTCATTTATCTGCAATGAAACATGCAGAATTCATACATATATCCTATGATCAATGTAAAGATACATGAGCAAAAAGGACTAGATAAAAATGTAAAAACGGGTATCAAAACTAAGGTAAAAGTAGCTGTAGATTTGATTATCCTTAAGTTGGTTTACACAACTTCTAACAACAGCCAGCCACTGAAATTAGCCAACTATACAAAGTGCCACTCCACAACCTCATGATGCTATCTATACAAAACATATCACCTTAAGCACCTGAGCCAATCAAACTGAACTATGTGCTCTGTTCGGTAGCTGCAAAAACGTAGATAATCAGAGAAATCAATGAAAGAAGAAGTCCAGAATTTAAACCATGATAACAAAATGAAACTCTTTCTAAGTTCATTATTCAGTCTGAAATTTGTATGATTACTTAAGAATACTTGGTCCTCCACTTGGTTTTGGGATGAATGAAGGAGAGTAGAGTATTAAGAAGAAGATGATGAATGAATGACAAAGAAGTGAACTTACCTGAAATCGTTCAGCTGCCAAAGGGTCACTCGGATTTTTATCAGGATGAACTTGCTTTCCCTGCACAAAGAATAGCAAAAGTTTTTAGAAAGTATTATTCCTGCTTTGAGTGAAAGAAAAAGGAGTATGCATTGTTCTGTAAACCAAACAAGGCCATGGGGTCAATCTATGTCCTACTTCAATCAACATTAAATGGCACACAGAGAGAGAGGAAACCCACCATAATGCAGAAACTATAAAAATGGTATTACTCCATAAATTAACATTATCAGACAGGTCAGTACGAAATGGCAAAATTCTTAATCTGTAAACTTAGATCATCTTAACCAAACAAGAATATCAGAAAATTCACAAATGAGAATTTCAAGAAACACAATAATCATTAAAATTAACTGCAACAAAAGTAAATTAGGTAAAAAGAAATGAAAAACCCATACACTATTTTAGTTCAAATGAATCTCTATTTTAGTTCAAATGCAACAAATGGGATCACCATTGAGGTTCCTTTGATACAATGTCTAGTTTTCCAGTAAAGCCAAATACTACTTGAATGACCCTTTTTTTTATATATAACTGATATGTGAATACTGCTTGCAGAATTCAGTGGTTGCAAGGCCTGGAGTGCCTGGAATGCAAGCAGTGGCACTGAGTATAAACGGTGATAAAGCCATGTTCTATAATGTCAGGCTCTTGGGGGCATAGAACACCCTCATGGATCTGTCTGGAACACACTACTTTAACCAGTGTTACATCCAAGGAAGCATTGACTTTATCTTTGGTGGGGCAAGATCAATCTATCAGGTAAAGGGGTTGATCTTGATCGTTTTAATAATAGAAATTACTGTTATTGCTTCAATCCAAATGTTGGGTATTTCTGTATGATTCTGATACTTGAAGTTGTTGTGTTGAACTAGGGATGTGTCATTGAATCAATAGCGACAACTTCAGGAGCAATTGCAGCTCATCGCATGGAATCACCTAACGATGGCACAGGATTCTCCTTTGTAAACTGCACAATCATTGGAACTGGAAAAATCTACCTAGGAAGAGCTTGGGTTGAATATTCAATAGCAGTTTACTCAAACTACAGGATTGCTAATATGATAACTCCTTGCGGATGGAGTGACTGGAACAAGCCAGAGATTTAACGAAGGTATTGGAACTGTGCAAATGCAGGACTGCAATGTTTGCAGAATTCAACAACACGGGCAAGGGAGCAGATAGAAGTAGAAGGGTTAAATGGTCCAAGTCTCTCAGCCTGGAGGAAGCCATGCCTTTTATGGATTTAAACTTCATAGTAGCAGAAAAATGGCTTAGACTATAGAGATCTTGTCTCTAAAACTCCGTTTATTCCCCTATTCTTTCAATTTTTTCTTTTCCATTATACACAAGGGGCATTTCATACTGTCTTACAGGCAAAAACAGGCTTTGTACAAGGGAGTATTGAAGAAGGAATATGCTATGCTTTTCAACTAATTTCCCGTGTTTCTTCTTTTTCTTTTTCATTTTTTCCCATGTTGTTCCTGAAATCCAAACTGGGGATAAAGGTTGTGTGCTAACAAAAGATCGTTAAAAAACATGAAACAATTTGGGGGAGATTGGAAAAATAAGCATATTGATAAGAATTATGTGGTTGAAATCTGTTTACATAGGATCTGTTGAAGATGACATAAAGTATGTTAAAGAAAATGAATGGCTCAGGCTCTAGTGATTAGGAAAGAATTGTTCCCCTGCTATAACATGGTTCTGTCCATATGGGGTTTTGCTTTCTAAATCCTGGTAAGTCGAACCTGTTTTCTTTCTTAATTAGTGTGTCACACTGCAGGGTGATGTTTCAAGCTACCCTTGCTAAAGTTGATCACCATTTGTTTAGGAGGGGATGATGGTAGTATGGCAGTAGCCACAACACAAATAAACCCGAAAACAACAACCATTCCCTCTTCTCCCACTCAAACAAATCACAATCCCCACTTCCCATTTGAAAACACAACCCCAATTATAGCATATCCCACCTTCAAGCCCCCCACAAACCAAAAGACAGGACAGGTTTATCCCTAGATATCAGAAAGGCTTGACAATATAAGACAATTGAAATTGACAGAATACAACATATCTAAGCATTTATCAAAAGCTTTAGACAATAAAACAGCAGTGCAAAAACAGTTTTCACAATCAAGAGAATAACTTGTCTTTATTTCAGTAAAATAACAATAATACAGATGAATGGCAACTTCTAGTCAAGTTTCTCATTTAGTGTCATGTGATTAATTTCACATTTGAAGATATATGGAAGGGTCCCATCTCAGCCCGCTACCAAATTTATTAACCATTTTCATTTCATTTTATTATTTAATCTACTGGGTCTGTAACAGCAACAGGCATCTTAATTTTGTTTTTATGGTAACATTTCTAATCAAGAGAGTAGAAACTGATACTTTTAACAATCCAATGTTAAACCATCCAAAAATTGATGCCACCAACAATGATACAAAACAATAACCAAGCACTCAGAGGCAGCAACAGCATACATATATGCAATACATAACTGCAAACCCATTCCCCCAACCAAATTATGAAAAAACCATCGACCAGTAAACAATAGCAGAACATCAAGGGTAAAAATCATATCAAATCCAAAAGGCAACAAGCCAGGAAAGTTTAGAAAAATTCTGACAAAATTTAAGAAATGGGAAAGGCGAAAGCAACCTAAAAACCCAAACAGAGAACCCAAGAGAGAGCGATTACCTTGGGTTTCGGGTTTTCACAAGATGAGGTGGATTGGAGTTCAATTCATACTTGATCTGAAGACATGGATCCTAATACATTCACTAGATTTGAAGAATTCATTTCATCCATGGAAACTTGATTTGAAGAACGCACTTCATCCATGGGAACTCGGGTGCCTGAAAAGGGCAGGTTTTCGGCACTGGAAGATAGTCGTAGTGATAGTGGTGGCCGTTGAAAGGGTCGACAACGGTGAGAAGCCATAGCCACCAATGAAGAGGAAGTTAAAGGTGAAGCCTTGGTGAACAAGAGCCCGATAAAATTTTCCCCCCATTTTCCCTTATCTTTTTCTCTTATTTTGCTCATCATTTTTTAAGGAAAATAATAGAGAAAATATTACAACATTTTCTCTAATACTTTCCTTTATATTTTTTTTCCATCATATTTTCCATGTTATCCAAACTAAAGAAAACCATTTTCCTCTGCATTTTTTTTCCTTTTCTTGGTATTTTTCAAGAACCAAACATAGCCTAAAAGAGCCTTTTTATAGTTAGTAGGTTTTGTTGTTTACACTACCTCCATGGCACGTTTCCAATTGGGATCATGGTTTACTGGTTCCAAGACACCTTATAGTACTGGATGCTTTTTCCCTATTCGGTTTAGCCTTTAGTGATCATCTTATGATTAGAAGAAGGTAGTGAGGTTTGGGTGAGCGAGGGTAGTAAGAACTGATTGAGAAAAATAAAGGGAAGGATAATAATTAGTCTCATTTGGCCAGCAAGAACTAAATGAAGAAAAATAAAAATATAATAATTTGTCTCATTTATGCTAGAAAGATGAGGGAGAGATAATTCTATGAAAAAAAAAAAAAAAGATCATACCAGGGATTGGAGGGTTCAAATCCATACAACTCACTCTTGTGTGATGAACGACAAAATTTTGGAGAAATTTTTACTAATTGTAAAATAATTAGGGCCCACAAATGAAAAAAGAAAAAATAAATAAAAAATAAAAAATAAAACTTAAAACTCCCATCATCTGTATTTCATGATAATTGTGTTGTAATGCATCTCATCTTGCAAATAATTCCGTCGGTAGCATTGGCGTTTGGTTGGTTGGGGCAGCCATTGGTTGGTGAGGACTATGGACAGACCGCCTCTAACTTGATTCTTGACTTTGAAAGAGCTTTCTTAATTAAATAATTAATTTAATATTTAATTTCTTAAAACTGTTTCTATAATCCATGTAAACGTATTTTATTTAGGTTCTGTGCGGTTTGTGAAAAGTTTGAGGTAAAACGTTAAGGGAGTAAAATAAAGAGAAACAGTATGAAGAAAAAAATAAAAATAAATAAGTTTAAAATTAATAAATATTTTTATTTGTTACTTTAAATTATTTTTTTTTTATTTTAACTGAATAAAAAATATTAAAATATATAAGTTTTTAATTATTTTAATTATATTTTATTTGCTTTTATATTTTATACGGTAAAACCAAATGTGGAGTGAAATCATCCACGCAAAGAGAATGAACTTTGTAACTGAGCCACTGCTCTTCAGCAGAAGTGTGTTTCTGTTGTACAATTAATAGAGTAAAATGAGGTTAAATCCATTCTATGTGTGCTCAAATTGGATTGAGTTTTATATGATTTTACTGTGGGGCGAGCCGAAGTTTTAATGTAATGTAAACATATTACTAGAAGAAAATAAAATGAAGTCATCCACATATTAAATTATATGATGTTTTAACGTGGTGGTTCAATTAACCATGCACACCTTCATGGACGAGAAATAATTTTTCATTATACGATATAAATTATTATAGAGGATAAAAATATATACAATTCTTGGGTTATGAAATATTCAATGTTTTCTCATTCCTTCTATTCTTACCTTAAACCATAAACCCTTTTATTCCACGAAGTGTCTTCCACTCTTCCTCACATTCCTGAGTTGCGAGAAGTATTGCTTTACTGGGTATCTCTCACTCTTTCTCATGTTTCTATCCATCACATATAATCTTCACAAGTTCATATCTTTTTTATAATATTTTCCCCTCATGATTTAGAATATTTATTAAGATATTTTTAATAGCATTCCTTATTCTACAAGGCATCTAAATACATCACATATGAATTTAGAAAATATTTTATATAATATGTATTTTTTATAAATAAATAAAAAATATTTTCCAATTAAGATCGAATTTGAGACACTTCCCAACATTTACAAGCTTTCAAATACCAACAAATTAAGAATCAACTCAATGCCAACTAAAGCCATCAAATAAACCATTATTTCTTTTATTCACTTTTAAATAAGATTCATATGAACACAACATTAATACAATGTTTAAGGAATCTTTAAGATAAAGAAACACTGAGAACTTCAAACTCATCCTTCTAGTTTGGGCTCGTCACAAAGAAAGTCTAACAATGACTCAAGTACAAATCCAAATTTAGCAAAGTAATAAAATACTATAAGAGTATTATCAATTTCGGAGATAAACACCATTGCTAACTCCTATTTGATACATTACGGCATTGAAGGGTCAACCATTCTCAATTAGTTCTCTTAATTTGTAACTGTAGGAATGCTATGCAGCACAACAGTTTCGATGGTCAAGCCCGGCCCAAAACCGAATAATACTCCCCAATCCAATCCATCACCTGTGGTAGCCTTTTCCCCTTTCAAGGATCTCTTTCTCATCTCATCCATAATAAACAACACACATGCACTTGACATGTTACCGTACTCACTTAACACATGCCTTGTTGCTTCGAGTTTCTTTTTCTCTAAATTGAGTTTTGCTTCAAATGCATCGAGAATTGCAGGGCCACCTGGGTGAGCAATCCAAAATAACGAGTTCCAATCGCTAATACCAAGTGGGTCAAAAGCCTGGGTCAAGCATTTCTCTATGTTCTCGGAAATTAAAGTAGGCACATTGGGCCACAAATGAAAGGTGAGTCCCACCTCACGTAAGTTTCCGGCAATGGCACCTGCTGAATTAGGAATAAATGTTTGGGCTGCTGAGACGAGCTGGAAGAGTGGTCGTTCAATTGAGGTATCTGGATCCGATCCAACGATCACAGCTGCAGACCCATCACCAAAAAGGGCTTGGCCGACTAAAGAGTCCAAAGCTTCTTCGGAAGGCCCACGGAATGTAACGACAGTGATCTCAGAGCATACCACAAGAACTCGTGCTCCTGCATTATTCTCTGCAAGATCCTTAGCGGTTCGAAGGACAGTTCCACCTGCATAGCACCCTTGATGGTACAACATCACCCTTCTAACTGATGTTTCCAGGCCTAAGAGATTAGCGAGTTTGTAATCCGCACCGGGCATTTCTACACCGGAGGTTGTACAAAATACAAGATGGGTGATCTTGGACTTTGGTTGGCCCCACTCTTTAAGAGCCTTCAATGCTGCTTCCTTACCAAGCTTAGGTACCTCAGCAGTGATAATCTCTTGGCGTATGTTAAGAGATGGAGCCATATAAGCACCAATGTTTGGGTGCTCCTCAAGCATTTCTTCGGTCAAGTGAATATAACGCTTCTTGATCATTGATTTGTCACCTGAAAATGAAGCAACATGAACACATTAGTTTTACCAATCGACCAGTTATATAGTATATTGTTCAAGATGATCAACATGCATTTAACATTGAAGAAAGTATAAAAGGTTATTCTTAATGCTACATGATTCAAAAAACAGCTCTTCAAGCCATTACAATCAAATGAAATGAATATTGGTTGCTGAAGTAAAATGATTTTCAAGTTTCCTCAAGTAATTTATCTAAAAGCTTTACTCTAGAAAGGTTGAAACATTCATTCACTTGGAGGTGAGCCTCACCTAATAGCACACTCTTAGATGCATACAAATGTTATATATATAAGAATTAATGCATGAATATACTTACATATGCGATTGAACTTCTTCTTCAACTCAGTCATGTGCTCGCTCTTAGTGACCCTGAAATAGTAATCAGCATAATCAGACTGGTAGACACAGTGGTCGGGAGTAGCTGTGCCAATGGCTAGGATGGTGGCCGGACCCTTGGCACGTTGAGCGTTTCTAAATTCCTCAACTGAAGCCATGGATGTCAGATACGTACTGAAATTGAAGCTTAAGATTAAGTTGAGGAAGGAAAGAGAACTCAAGTGCTTGGAGTTGGCTTGAGAAAGCTGGGTGTGAGTGTCGGGCTTTTATAACCTCTGCCTCACCAACTCGCATCCATTGGCTGTCAATAAAGAATGTTAGATATTTGAATTTGGGTTTTGAATGATCAGACGGCTTCAAAGTTTGTGTGCTTGAGTTTATTTTGGATTTTCAGACATGTAGGTGTATGTGTTTATATATTCGCGCGTGTTGTTTCTTCGTTCTTCACTGTTCTTCACCTACCCTTATATGATGAATGGGTCCACGGGAAGGAGAGAGCACTCAATCTGGTTACGGTCGAAGAGAAACATTTTTTTATGTAGAGAGATAAAGACTTCTCCAGCCTCTTACTGGAAATTAATACATTGTTCATTTGACTTTTCCACTGGTGGGAAGCTGCCACCAACTTTCTTCATGAAAAGCTCATTCAAAGGTGGATTTCTAAATTTGAAGTAATAAATAATAGTCTCAACAACCCAACACCTAATACACTCTTTCTTCTCCACGATAACATCACATGTCATTTAACTTATTCAAATAGCAATTTAAGAAATATCTCATTTTTATTTAACCTATTTCGTGATATAAGTTGCTGGCCATTCGTTTGATTCTCAAATATAAAAAATAAAAAAATAAGAAAGAAAAGTAGATTAAAAATACAAGTCTCCATCAAATATCCACGAAATAACTTGGAAAATAAATACAACTTTAATTTTGTTCACATAAATTTGATTCGAAAATATATCCATGGCATTGGAATATTGCAAACTTTTGGTTGTCAAGTCAAAAATTGGTATAGATTTAAATTTGTACCCATAAGAAGGTCCCAAATTAAATTTTTTGTAATTACGGGAGCATTATATAATAGCATTTTTTGTGTAAATTTATTACATGTGCATGTGAATAAGTTTCAAGGATCCACGAAAGTGGATATTGACTATAAGAGCATTTTAGCAATACTTTATAGCATTCTCAATTATATGAAGCAGTTTAAAATAAATACTTTCAAGAAAAAAATAAATAAATAAAGGTCACATGTGGTTCAATAAACAACAGAATTGTTCAAAGAGAAGTCTGTAAAAAATATTTAAATGTCGCGTGCATCACTTCCTAATATTTTGTAAGTTTTTCTCCCACATTTACTCATCACTTGAGCATATCAGGTAATGCCTTATATCAACTAATGGGATGGTATATATGTTGGTGAGCCATCGTCTTCAACCATGGAGACTGTACTTCAGAAACTTGAGCAGAAATGGATGCTTGTATCAGATACCATAATGAAAGGTTCGTACACGGGTTATTATTGACAGAATGAGGGCTACTTTGATGGGTTCTTGTTAGTTTTGCTTTCTCGAGGCCCATCTTGTGCTTTTTGTCGGCAGAACTCCCAAATATTTAAAGTGGATGATTTCAAATCACTTAAGGCTATGTTTGGTTCCCATAAAATTTGAGGGAAAATGCAAAGAAAAGAAAATACAAAGGAAAAATAGAAGGAAAGAAAAAGTGAAGGAAAATAAAAAATATATTAAAAATCAATAATTTTTTTTTTTTTTGTTACTTCAAACTCATTTTATTTATTTTAACTCATCAATATAAAAATTAAATAATTTTAAAATACATAAGTTTTTAATTAGTTTTAATTATATTTGATTTTCTTTTATATTTTTTATGAGACAATCAAACATGAAAAAATCATTTTTCTTTATATTTTTTTTCTTTTCTTAATATTTTCCGGGAACCAAACACAACTTTAAAGATCTATTATGGCCTAATGATGATGGTTTGGCAGCTGATTGTGGGAAAAGAATATGAGAGAATTCTACTTTATTTTGCATTGACATCATATTCTACCTAACACGCCCTTGCAAGTGAAATAAGACTTCAATGTGAACTTGGATGGTCAACAATGAAATCACAATGAGGATATACCTTTTGCAAGTGTTTCAGCTACTTGATCCTATGTAAGCTCATAACGAATGTGAAGGGCATGTTGCATCACTTTCTCTTTCAGTCTTTTTTATGGTTTACTGGTTCTAAGACACCTTATAGTACTGGATGCTTTTTCCCCATTCGGTTTAGCCTTTAGTGATCATCTTATGATTAGAAGAAGGTAGTGAGGTTTGGGTGAGTGAGGGTAGCAAGAACCGATTGAAAAAAAATAAAAATATAATTAAGGGAAGGGAAGGATAATAATTAGTCTCATTTAGCCAGTAAGAACTGAATGAAGAAAAATAAAGATATAATAATTTCTTTCATTTATGCTAGAAAGATGAAGGAGAGATAATGCTATGAAAAAAGAAAAGATCATACCTGCAGGGATTGGAGGGTTCAAATCCTTACAACTCACTCTTGTGTGATGAACAACAAAATTTTGGAGAAATTTTTACTAATTGTAAAATAATTAGGGTCCACAAATGAAAAAATTAAAAATAAATTAAAAAAAAAAAAAAAAAAACTTAAAACTCCCATCATGTGTATTTCATGATAATTGTGTAGTAATGCATCTCATCTTGCAAATAATTCCATCAGTAGTATTGACATTTGGTTGGTTGGGGCAGTCATTGGTTGGTGAGGACTGTGGACTGTTGACCGCCTCAAACTTGACTTTGAAAGAGCTTTCTTAATTAAATAATTAATTTAATATTTAATTTCTTAAAACTGTTTCTATAATCCATGTAAACGTATTTTATTTAGGTTATGTGTGGTTTGTGAAAAGTTTGAGGTACAACGTTATGAAGAAAAAGATAAAAATAAATAAATAAATAAATTTAAAATCAATAAATATTTTTATCTGTTACTTTAAATTTATTTATTTTATTTTAATTAAATAAAAAATATTAAAATATATAAGTTTTTAATTATTTTAATTATATTTTATTTGCTTTTATATTTTATATGGCAAAACCAAATGTGGAGTGAAATCATCCACACATTTATTTTATTTTAATTGAATAAAAAATATTAAAATATATAAGTTTTTAATTATTTTAATTATATTTTATTTGCTTTTATATTTTATATGGCAAAACCAAATGTGGAGTGAAATCATCCACACAAAGAGAATGAACTTTGTAACTGAGTCACTGCTCTTTAGCAGGAGTCTGTTTCTATTGTACAATTAATAGAGTAAAATGAGGTTCTCAAATTGGATTGAGCTTTATATGATTTTACTGTGGGGCGAGCCGAAATTTTAATGTAATGTAAACATATTACTAGAAGAAAATAAAATGAAGTCATCCACATATTAAATTATGTGAGGTGTTAATGTGGTGGTTCAATTAACCATGCACACCTTCATGGATGAGAAATAATTTTTCATTATACGATTTAAATTATTATAGAGGATAAAAATATATACAATTCTTGGGTTATGAAATATTCAATGTTTTCTCATTCCTTCTATTCTCACCTTAAACCATAAACCGTTTTATTCCACAAAGTGTCTTCCACTCTTCCCCACATCCCTGAATTGCGAGAAGTATTATTCTATTGGATATCTCTCACTCTTTCTCATATTTCTATCCATCACATATAATCTTCACAAGTTTATATCTTTTTTATAATATTTTCCCCTCATGATCTAAAGTATTTATTAAGATATTCCTACTACCATTCCTTATTCTACAAAGCATCTAAATACATCACATATGAATTTAAAAAATATTTTATATAATATTTTTTATAAAAAGAAATATTTTCCGATCAATTAAGATTGAATTTGAGACACTTCCCAACATTTACAAGCTTTCAAATACCAGTAAATTAAGAATCAACTCAATGCCAACTAAAGCCATCAAATAAAACATTATTTCTTTTATTCACTTTTAAATAAGATTCATATGAACACAACATTAATACAATATTTAAGGAATCTTTAAGATAATGAAACACCGAGAACTTCAAACTCATCCTTTTGGTTGAGCTCATCACAAAGAAAGTCTAACAATGACTCAAGTACAAATCCAAATTTAGCAAAGTAATTAAATACTATAAGAGTATTATCAATTTCGGAGATAAACACCATTGCTAACTCCTATTTGATACATTACAGCATTGAAGGGTCAACCATTCTCAATTAGTTCTCTTAATTTGTAACTGTAGGAATGCTATGCAGCACAACAGTTTCGATGGTCAAGCCCGGCCCAAAACCGAATAATACTCCCCAATCCAATCCATCACCTGTGGTAGCCTTTTCCCCTTTCAAGGATCTCTTTCTCATCTCATCCATAATAAACAACACACATGCACTTGACATGTTACCGTACTCACTTAACACATGCCTTGTTGCTTCGAGTTTCTTTTTCTCTAAATTGAGTTTTGCTTCAAATGCATCGAGAATTGCAGGGCCACCTGGGTGAGCAATCCAAAATAACGAGTTCCAATCGCTAATACCAAGTGGGTCAAAAGCCTGGGTCAAGCATTTCTCTATGTTCTCGGAAATTAAAGTAGGCACATTGGGCCACAAATGAAAGGTGAGTCCCACCTCACGTAAGTTTCCGGCAATGGCACCTGCTGAATTAGGAATAAATGTTTGGGCTGCTGAGACGAGCTGGAAGAGTGGTCGTTCAATTGAGATATCTGGATCCGATCCAACGATCACAGCTGCAGACCCATCACCAAAAAGGGCTTGGCCGACTAAAGAGTCCAAAGCTTCTTCGGAAGGCCCACGGAATGTAACGACAGTGATCTCAGAGCATACCACAAGAACTCGTGCTCCTGCATTATTCTCTGCAAGATCCTTAGCGGTTCGAAGGACAGTTCCACCTGCATAGCACCCTTGATGGTACAACATCACTCTTCTCACCGATGTTTCAAGGCCTAAGAGATTAGCGAGTTTGTAATCCGCACCGGGCATTTCTACACCGGAGGTTGTACAAAATACAAGATGGGTGATCTTGGACTTTGGTTGGCCCCACTCTTTAAGAGCTTTCAATGCTGCTTCCTTACCAAGCTTAGGTACCTCAGCAGTGATAATCTCTTGACGTATGTTAAGAGATGGAGCCATATAAGCACCAATGTTTGGGTGCTCCTCAAGCATTTCTTCGGTCAAGTGAATATAACGCTTCTTGATCATTGATTTGTCACCTGTAAATGAAGTAACATGAACACATTAGTTTTACCAATCGACAAGTTATTATATAGTATATTGTTCAAGATAATCAACATGCATTTAACATTGAAGAAAGTATAAAAGGTTATTCTTAATTATAGCTAGCAATGCTACATGATTCAAAAAACAGCTCTTCAAGCCATTACAGTCAAATGAAAGGAATATTGGTTACTGAAGTAAAATGATTTTCAAGTTTCCTCAAGTAATTTATCTAAAAGCTTTACTCTAGAAAGGTTGAAACATTCATTCACTTGGAGGTCAGCCTCACCTAATAGCACACACTCTTAGAAGCATACAAATGTTACGTATATAAGAATTAATGCATGAATATACTTACATATGCGATTGAACTTCTTCTTCAACTCAGTCATGTGCTCGCTCTTAGTGACCCTGAAATAGTAATCAGCATAATCAGACTGGTAGACACAGTGTTCGGGAGTAGCTGTGCCAATGGCTAGGATGGTGGCCGGACCCTTGGCACGTTGAGCGTTTCTAAATTCCTCAACTGAAGCCATGGATGCCAGATACGTACTGAAATTGAAGCTTAAGATTAAGTTGAGGAAGGAAAGAGAACTCAAGTGCTTGGAGTTGGCTTGAGAAAGCTGGTTGTGGGTGCCGGGCTTTTATAGCCTGTCTCACCAACTCTCATCTATTGGCGGTCAATAAACAATGTTAGATATTTGAATTTGGGTTTTGAATGATTAGCTGGCTTCAAAGCTTGTGTGCTTGAGTTTATTTTGGATTTTCAGACATGTATGTGTAGGTGTTTATGTATTCGCGCTTGTTGTTTCTTCCTTCTTCACTGTTCTTCACCTACCCATATATGATGCATGCACCCACGGAAAGGAGCGAGCATTCAATCCGGTTACGGCTGAAGAGAAACATTTTTTATATATAGAGATAGAGACTTCTCCAGCCTCTTACTGGAACTTAATACTTTGTTCATTTGACTTTTCCACAGGTGGGAAGCTGCTACCATCATTCCTCATGAAAAGGTCATTCAAAGTTGGATTTCTAAATTAGAAGTAATAATCTCAACAACCCACTATCTTTCTTCTCCAGGATAACATCACATGTCATTTAACCTATTCACAAAATAATTCAACAAATATCTCATTTTTATTTGACCTATTCCACCGTATAAGTCTCAAAAATAATAAAAAATTAAAAATTAAAAATTAAAAAAATTAAAAAAATAAAAGAAGTAAATCAAAATTACAAGTCTCCATCAAATATCCACGAAATAACTTGAAAAATAACTACTACTTTAATTTTTGTTCACATAAATTTGATTCGAAAATATCTTCATAGCATTAGAATTTTGCAAATTGTTGGTTGCCAAGTCAAAAACTGGTATGAATTTTAATTTGTGCCCACAAGAAAGTCCCAAATTAAATATCGTGTGATGACGCGTGCATCATATAATAGCATTATACGTGTATATCTATCATATGTGCATATGAACAAGTCTTTGCCACCTTTTGTTTTAATAAACAACAGAATTATTGAAAGAGAAGTCTGCAAAAAATAATATTTACTATTCAAATGCTTTTTTTAAGTCTTTTTTTTCAGTCATTCATCACTTAAGCGTATCGACATATGCCTTGTATCAACTTACGTATGAATGAAGTCCTTACAACCCAATTAAAAGGAAAGAACAAACAAAAATATATCCAACTGCAACATGGGCTTGTGGATCCAATATTAGCCATTGATTAAAAGTTTTCAAAATTTATCATCTACACTCGTTCAATCTTGGTAGGCTTATAGCTCATTTATGGTGGTTGAATTTGTCTTTGCCAAGCACGATTTAGTAGTATTATGTCAACAAATGGGTGCTGATGTTAAAGTTTCATCTACTAATCTGAATAATAGTTTACCGAGTTGGTATTTAACTGCAACGTATTTTTTGTTTAGTTGAAAATTTTAGTTTCATTTATTATAATTTAGATGGGAGTTATTTTCTTAGGTCTTATATATCCCACTTTGAACTTTATTATATTTCAATCCGGGCTGGTTCGGATAAAAAAATTAAGTTAACTATGCATCATGGTTGATAAAATTTTTAGAATGACTAATATAAGAAATTAGAATAAAAATTAACTTCTGTTTCCTAATTCAATCTTTGCAATGTTTTTAATGCCAAAAATTGTTTTCAATAAGTTTTCAATTTATGTTTCTCTTTAGAATTGGTGTTTGATTATAAAAAAGATTTTTGGAATATTTTAAACTTTAAAATTTTTCCATAATTAAATACTTCTATAAGTATAAATTATAAAGTCGTGGACTTTCACAAACTCTAAGAGGGCATAACCATTGATCAAAAGCTTAAGCCTCCATCTTTCAAATCTTTCAAGATCCATATTGAAAGCACATTTAGCTTCAACAAATGTTAAAATTATTATAATAAAATTTTAATAATGACTTCGAATGATCCACTTAGGAGCACAAAGAAGTGATATATTGAGAAATTGAAAAATTGAGTATATGTTAGTAGTATTAGAGAACTTATGAAGTAGGTGCATCTAATTAGGTAAAACTATTTACCATTCTCTCATGATTAGTATATTATTTAGTGATTACAAGACTATTTATAGTTTTTTTACACCTATTAGGTTGCTAGGTGACTTTGTCATATTATATGTTGTCTCATATTATTGATTGATTTTATTTATATTTGCAGGGATTGATTGCTCTCAATAAATAGTGAATCTAAAGGGACAAAAGAAAAATTAGTAATAAAGTATTAATTTAGGATTAATCAAAGACTGCCCTTTCTTTTCTTCGACACCCCTTTCTAGGTAGTTTCATTTTATCAAGAGTAGACATAAAATTTCTTTCAAGTCGTATCAAAGCCAGTGGTCTTCGGTTCAAGTCATGGGAGCATCATGTTAGGAAGGGATTGTTAAGGTGCAACACTTTCACTCTTAAGTCTCGAAATAGGTCACCTAAGTAATAACTCTCAAAATAAGCACGTAAGGTGTGATGTCAACTATCATAAAAAGTTTGACCTACTGTCACTCTTAGGATTAATTGTTTGCTTAGAAGTACGCAAATCATGAGCATGAAGCATAACTCAAGCCATCTTTTAAAAAAATTTGATCTTTCTTTCAACCACCTCATTTTACTAAGGCGTTCTAGGCATAAGAATTCATGCTTAATAACTTTACTTTCACAAAATTAATCAAAATCAACATTAGTAAATTCTTTCCCAATCACTACTAATCCTAACAATGAAATGCCCTTTTTCATGTTGTTTTTTTAGTAAAAATTGCCTTAAAGTATTCTATTACCTCTTTTTTTTATTTGAGGAACGCTACAAAGGTATATCAAGAGAAGTCATCAACTATAATTAGGACATACTTCTTACAACATATGCTCTATGCAAATTTGATCTAGGTGTAATAAATCAAGTGGCATGGAAGCATTAATATCTTCAATCATCCTATGAGATCCTTTAGTTTATTTCCTCCTCGGATAGTCTTTATAGGTTAAGTTGCTTGGAGCACTCCATTGAAAGACACCTCTATTGGAATATCTAGATTACTTCATTCCAACCCTTGGATCATTGGAGTGCATGCTACTACAATTCTAGGGATACTAGATATAAGCAATGGAAGTAATAATTAATGAAAATAAATTTTAGATCTAGGTGCTCAAAAAACAATACCTATAACCTAGATTTTCTTGAATTATTTCCAATTAGTGAAGAGGTTGGCATAGATCTCGAATACTCATAATCTTTTGATTGATGGCTCTTTTTTCTAGATCCCGGTACATGAGGATGGTAGAATCCTCTCTATGGCAATGGAGACTAGGTTCCTCTCTTTAGAAGACTAAATGACAAAACCACAAACCCTAAAACCCTAAGGTGGTTTATATAGGTTTACTTGTAAGTAATGTTTTTAGAATCAAATCGGAAAAGTTACTAGTTCACAGTTCAATAGTTGGATCAATGGTCGAACCGCAATTAAACCGATGATGTCTTAAATATATAATTTATATTTTATTAAAATTAAAAATAATTTTAAAATATTTAAAATATATAATTAAAAATTAATAATATTTGTAATATTATTTAATCATTTTTATATAAATGTATTAATATTTTAAATTCATTAAACAAAATATATACAATATTTAAATAAGAAAATATATTGAAAATAGAAAAAAAAAAATCGCATTTAAATATGAAAACATATTGAAAATGAAAAAAAAAATCAAATTATGTCATTATATATATATATTTTATTTTTTGAAATAGGCTATGTAATGTTCCCTATGAGCTTTTTATACAAGCAAAGGCATCGCATAATGGAGAGATTATCCTATTGTAAACTTGAGGTTTATGGTTCAAGCTCCTTTGTTGCAACAAAGCTGATTTTTTTCTTTAAAACCCTTCTCATTTGATCTTACATTGGATATGAGACGAAAAATGAAGAGCTTTATAAACCTCTTTCCATCCAACACAAGCTAGTAAGTTGTTGGGCTATGGGGCTCAATATGAGTGTGTGGGCCAGTTTAGGCCCTTATGGCCCATTTTGCAATAATATGAGTGGGCATGGGCTATTGGGCTGTCAGAGGGAAATTTGGCCCATTTTGCCAACAAAAAAAAAAACCTCTTTCCATCCAACACAAGCTAGTAAGTTGTTGGGCTATGGGGCTCAATGTAGGTGTGTGGGCCAGTTTAGGCCCTTATGGCCCATTTTGTAATAATATGAGTGGGCATGGGCTATTGGGCTGTCAGGGGGAAATTTGGCCCATGTTGCCAAAAAAAAAAAAAAAAAGGTAAAAGGAAGAGGTGATCTTGACCTGGTTCCTGAAGAACAAGCCGGCTCAACCCGATCCAATAATAAATCATCGATTAAATTTTGAGTTGCTCCATACTTTCTATGATGGGAAGTTTCGAAGGTGTTAAGAGCTCTTCAACGAAGAAAAAGATAATTTATATAACTTAGTCCAAAATTGAAAATACTAAGTTGAAATAGGGAAGAAACTATTATGTAGGTGGTTTGAAGTGGAAGTTCGTAAATCGAAGATATAAAGAAAAGAAGGTGCATTGGAGAGGCGCGCAGTAAGCGTTAGTAGTACCGGAGCGCATTAAATGAGTGCATAATTTAGGGGCACTGGAGGTGCGGTGCACGGGTTGGTTAAGTGCCTAATATAGTGCGTTGTACTGGAGGTGTGCTGAGTACAGTGTATGGTGCACCCCCTCTCAGCCTCTACCCAGAGCCTCTCCATAATTTTATTTTCTACAACATTATATTATATTTAAGTAAATATCCTCATTTATTATTTTTTTCATTTATATCTTTATTTGTTTTAAGTTTACAATATAAATAACATAATACCCTAATCCAATAAAAATATTTTCAAAACTCAATTTTAAGTAAATTGATAATTTTATTGAATTTCTTTGAGGAAAAAAAAACTGTTTTAAGGAAAATTATCAAAAATAAAAATCCAAAAAAAGTTATTTTAAGTATTCCCGACATTTATTTTTCATACTTAACAAAATTTCTACATAACAAAGGTGGCCATATATAAAAGCTCTCAATTGGGCCATATTATTTCAATTTTTAAAATAAATAAATTTTAAATTTGAAAATTATAAAATAAAATTCGTAACTCCTGTAAAATGGAGGACCCTATTGAAAATTTGTTCAATTTTATTCCTTGTGTTATATTCTTTTTTTCTTTTTTTCTTCTTCTTTTTTCACTTTATTTTACAATATTTTTTTATTTATTGATTTCATTTGAGAAATATTATGAAACAAAGGGGAAAAAATTGTTATTTAATTTAACATATAAATAATAATAATATAATTATATAATAAAAATGATTTAAAAAATTACATATTTTTAAATTATTTATATTAGATGGAAGATAAAATAAAACATAAAAAAGGTAAAATAGATAAAAATGATTGAAATTAAACTAGTTTTTAATTTTTCTTCCCTTTTCTTGGACTTTCTCTTTGAGTGTGGGAAAATTCACATCAGTACTATTCAAATTAAATTGAAAAGATTATAATTAGCAGCATAAAAATGATCCATTTTTTGTATTCCACACAAGCTTTACTTTATTTGAATATAGTGATTTCATTATTTCACTATTCCCATAAAGTACATACTAAGGCGCGTATCCAAACGGACCTCATTCAAGATTGGTATGGCGTGATCGAACGGCCGCGGGGCTCTCTCCCAAAACCTCGCCCAATCGGAAAACCACCATCTCAAACAGCACAAACATCGCTCCTTCGTACACGCTCCCCATCGGTAGCAAAGTGCGAGACTCCTCCGTTGGCGCCGGGCCTCCGTCATCCGCCATGGTCTGCGCCGGAATGTAGCCGATGGCGGTGGCGAGCTTGGCCGCGGATCCGGAGTCGGGCTGGGCGGTGAGGAGGAGGACGCGGGCGCCGCTGGATCTGGCAACGCCGCATATGGCGTCAACAGTGGGGAAGCCGCCGGGGCCGGCGGAGGCGAGGAGGAGGTCGGAGGAGGAGGAGATGGGAGGAGCGTTGACGTCGCCGACGCAGTGAGCGGAGAGACCGAGGTGAGCGAGTCGCATACAGAGAGCTTTGAGCATTAGGCCTTCGCGGCCGACGCCGTGGACGAAGACTCGGCCCTTAGCGGTAGCGGTGAGGGCGATTTCGTCCACCATGACGTCGAGAACCGGCGGTCTGGAAGTGGTTTTGGAGAAGATTGAGCTGATCTGGCTGCAGATCTCTGAGGCTAGAGTGGCCATTGAAGTGGCTGAGGAAGCCATAGTTCTGAGCGTTGATGTAATCTCAGAGGTCTCTGTATATACACACACATAGAGACACCCTTATCCAGGTGACTCAGCCCAACTGCATGGTTCACTACATAAAATGAGTTCCGTACGAATGATTGATTTTTATGAATTTCTGTGAAAACATAGAAAATTTATTAAAAATCTTATAAAATATTGAAGGCTTTTAGATTTTTTTTTTTTTTTTCACTTAAACTATTTTAAAAAGTAATTATATAAATATAAAAAATAAAATATTATGAATAAAATTTATTTTATAAAAGTAACAATATTTCAAATATTTATTTTACAAAACATCAAATAACGGATTTTTTAAAAGCACTTATCAAATATTTTTTTCAAAATTTATTACGAAAATACTTACCAAATAAAACCTAATTTTTTTCATAAAAAAAAATTTAATAAAAAGTTAATTTTTTATGAAAATCAACATAATATAACTTATAACTTAAGAGAACTTTTTTTTTATAATAAAAATCTAGTAAAATCTTGAATAAATTATTATTGGACTTTGAATATTTACTAATATAATATAACATTTATTTATTATATCAAATATCAAATTTTAAAAAAAATTAAATCAGAAGTTTGTTGCTATAAATAATGTTGGTATTGGGTATAACGGATAAAGTTGATATTAAAAATTTGAAACATTATCTCTTACCTACCGAAAATAACTATCTCTATTAATTACTTTTCGTTTATTTTACCAACTTTAACCAATAAATTAGTTGTAAATAAAAAAAATAAAAAATAAAAGCAATGATAAGTGAAGTTGTTCTTAAAGGAAATCCTATTTCAAACACATACTCATTCTAATTTTTTAAAATAAAAATATGAATATAAAGTGTTGGCTTAAATCTTCTTCCTATTTTTGTTTTTAAATCAAATAATAATAATAATAATTTTTAAATAAAATACAAAAAAAAAAAAAAAATAGAGACTTCTATATAAGAAAAAAATAATGATTTCAAAATTTGAAGTAATAGAAATTTTACTATCTCAAATTTTAAAATTTTTGAAAATGATATATATAAAAAGTGATTCTTCCAAAAATGCTTGTGGAAAATGATTCTCTAAATGCACTTCAAATAGAAATACAGTGAATATATTCTTAATTTTAAGTCTTATTAAAAAATGAAAATAGTTTGTAATTACAAATAAATTAAAGAATAAATAATTTTTAGTAAAATATGAATAATAATATTTATAATCATAGATTATATTTTTTTCATTAAAAAAATAAAAATATTGATATTATCATCTTTGTAAAACCATAATTAATTTTTTTAAAAAAAATAATTATAATTTAAAAATAATAATTATTAATAATAGTTTATTTAAAATGAATAATGAATAAATTTTAACTTTTTTTAATATATAAATGAGCCAAATTTTTTATCACATGCATACATTTAGTACTCGTTTTATAATGTTTTAATTTAACCTAAAATTAATTGGATTGTATTTTGAATTTCAAATTATTTTTAAACATTTAAATTATTAATCATATCTCACTTAATTTAGAATCCATTTACTTTATAATTTAAAAAATATAGTTGTGTATAGGAGAAATAGTGAAGTCATGAGTTTCAAATTATTTTTAGAAATTATTAAACTCGTTAATAAATCTAATACAAAATGTGACTTAATTTCAAATTTATTTATCTAGTGAGAAAATTTATAAAAATAAAATAATGTGTAAAAAAATAACAGAATCATTGTGAATCAATTTTTATCCAAATTTTTTGTATTAATAAGTTCGCTATTTGAGTTTCAAATTATTTTTAAAAATTATTAAACTCATCAATGAATCCAAAGCATTAATTAGTCTTGTTTGATTGAAAGTTCATTTGTCTAGTAAAAAAATCCGAAAATATAATTTTACATAGAAAATAAATAATAGAGTCATTCTACACTAATTTTTGTCCATAAATTTCTAATATTAATTGGACCATTGTTTACGTTTTAAGTTATTTTTAAAAATTATTAAACTTGTTAATGAATACAACACATTAAGTTTTACTTGATTTGGAATTTATTTGACTAGTAAAAAAAATTTGCCAAATTATGATATATGAAAAGAAAAAGTTAGTCAAATCATCCAAAATAAATTTGGATCTTTTAATCTTACTTAGAGGGTGTTTGTTTTTTTAGCTTTTTGCTAAAAGCAATTTGCTTTCAAACTTTAAGTTATTTGTTTTTATAATTTTTCATAACTTATTGCTTAATTTTTAATTTTTTTGGCTAAAAAGAAAAAGACAAAATATTTGGCTTTTTTTATATGGAAAAAAGCCACATTTTGAAGCCCCTCAAAATACGACTGTGAGCCCTAACCCTCGACTCTCACCCTATTTGTGTAGCTTGCTTGCCTACTGGTTCTATAGCCATTACCAATATCCAACTTTCTCGAGGTAATTTTTTCCCTGTTTTCTCTCTCTATTTAGGTTTCTCAAGGTGTAAATTTTTCATTCATTCTCCCTCTTTCTCTGTAAAATTTGTGAACTCCTTTTGGTAGGGCTTTGTATGATCTATGGTTTATTATATTATTAGGATCTTGTGGATTGCTTGATTGTTGTGATTTTCATGATTTCTTTGGTTATTAGGATTTTGTGGTTTGTTTGATTATTGAAACCTAAAGGAAAATATAAGAAAAATGGGGTTTAGGGTTGCAAATCTTTTTCTAAAAAATGTTTTGGCATTATAAGATATTTAATTCTTACACTCAATTAGTTTGTACTGAAACCAGTGTTTGATCTTCTAGTGATTTTTTGAAAGTTTTGCAGTGTTTACAAAGTTGGGTACTTTAAATTTCAGTGGTTGCTCTTAATTCTTGAGTGGGGTTTTTGTAGATTGTTGATTTTAGGAAGATGTCTACTTGTTTGGCTAGTCTTTATGAGCTTTGTTCTCTATACAAAGGTTTCAATAGCAATTCCCATAGACCATAGAGTAGAGTTGCAATTTGGATATCATTACCCTTTAGGGACAAAACCTCCCAACAAGGATTTATTTGTACCATATACATCTTCTTGCTAGTACTTCATCGTCAAAGATAACCTTAATTCTCATTTGTTGGTTATATATTTTAATATATCATTTCTTGTCTCCTTGCCAATCATGATCTACTCATAGTCGACTCCTTTTGCCTTTCCTTATTGACTTTCCCTTGAAATAATTTAGTAAACTTTTATTAATTTATTAGTTTGCAATTGCCTAGGATTTCTTTTTGAATTGGGGAGTTGAAATTGTTGCTTGGATTCTAAAAGCTTTTTGGAAAAAATAAATTTTGTAATTTGTTATGTTGAATTTAGAAAATCACTTTGGATTTAGTGCTTATATTCAAATCTGAATTAGGTAGGAGTAGTATGTTAGATTGCTTATTTTACATACTTAAATTTTTTGAGCCGAAAAGATTCAATCCTAGTGAAGATATGCTCCCCACTACCACATGGAATATGATATAAAAATATACCCAACCAACCAAATGATATGTCAGGTTTGATACTCGTTTTGTAAGAAAAAATATGTCTAGTACAAGATGTGTTCATCTCACTTATTTTTTGAGTTTAAAAAATGGTTTTATAGAATAGTTATCAACCGCTATCCTGGTGTTGCTGTAGTCTCTTCCACAAATTGCATAAAACAAATGTAAAATCCCAATGAATGAGAATCAAAGTGGAACACATTGGTGAGCCAACCTTTATCTGCAACTCTAATATAACCATTTCCTATCTCACTAGGTGGTCTTCTCCACTTCCAGGGCTTTTTACTATCAATAACGAGGTAATAAATTAGTCATGGTAGCATTAAAGAACTTATTCCCCATGAGAAACCACAATCATATGCTTTAACACAATGTTAAATTTGGGTTGATCATAGCTTAATCCCTTTAACAAAGGAACAAAATAGGAGCTTAATTTTTTAAATCTTTGTTATGTCCTTTTTCTTGTTTAGAGTATAATACAATCACATACTTGCCAGAGATCATGAGAGTAATAGAAATTCCCAAACACAAAAGGAGTTTTTCAAGCACATCCTTACTAAAATGGTTGGTGTGGTTTAGATTATGGTTATATTACATTAACATTCTTATGGCATATTAATTGAGATCCATTCATATGACATATTTGGTCATGTTATAAGTCTCTAAATTTTTTTTAGTACTTGATTAAAGTGCCCCATACCTGTATAGTGCCCCCACCATGTTCGGATTGCATGGTGATCATGAACAATTTTCATACATATAAAACAAATACCTAAGGAAATTCTAGAATTTAACGACTCCTACTACATTCATGTCTATTCTCAACATTTTGTCTGACCAACCAATGTTGCAGTTTCTTCCAAGAAGAAACCAAACCCACATAGATCCTCTTGTTGTTATGGAGGATAGCTTTTATTTCCTACATCATTTATTTCTTTTATAGTTCAATGGAATTGTTGTTTCTTATAAAGGCAAAAAAATAGTATTGTTTTGCTACCACATACTCTTTTTTTCTGGACTCATGCATGGTAAGTGTTTGCTTTTATTCAAGTTGTTGAGTTTGTTGATGTTTCTTCATTGTCATAGGACTTTTAATGTTCACTATTTGCTGGACTGTAGGTAGGTTATGAAAGGTTGATTAGAAGTTCTCTAATAATTACAAATAGAAGGAAAAAAATATGATAATTAAAATTACATAATTGGTTGAAAAATTGATTGATATATTTATCAAATAAATAAATAGCAAGGTTGTGGTGCTTCAAACCATGTTAACAAGAAAGGGGAACTTATTTTTATTTTTATTTTTTCTTTATATTGCAATATTATAAACCATGCATGCTTGGATCTTTACTTATCCCTTCCTATTTTTCAATTTATACCTCTACTTGGATTACTTGGTACCTTTATGTCTCTTTTGTATTTTTTTTTTCTCTACACTTCTAATTATTGTTTCATGCTTGATGCAATTCATTCATTCTTTAATACTACTAGTTGAATCTAACTTTCAAATCCCATTAGATATTTTTATTTTTTGAAAAATGAAAATTAATCATTAATGTTGATTGGTTTTTTGTACAGTAATGAGTCAAAATGTTGAAACTAGTAAGGCAAATTAGATTGACTCCACCCAAAAAAAACACTTCATTATCTTTGTCTTCAAGAAGCAAATAAAGGTTTTCCATCAGGTGGAGGTTTAAAGTCTAGTGTTTGGCCTCGAATTGCTGAAGAGATGGAGAAGTTACTTGGAAAACGCTATATTTGGAAACAACTTAAGAATGGGTGGGATTACATGAAAAGACAATAACCGGCCGTTTTGATCCTTTGGAACAACTCGATGAATTTAGTAGATCTTTTTAGGAGGCCCCAATGACCATAGATCGAACCTATCCAATTTTTACAGTGCGATGGTTGGCTGTTCACGGACTAGCTGTACCTACCGTTTCTTTTTTGGGGTCAATATCAGCAATGCAGTTCATCCAACGATAAACCTAATCCGAATTATAGAGCTACGACACAATCAAACCCGAACGAACAAAATGTTGAATTGAATCGTACCAGTCTTTACTGGGGGTTATTACTCATTTTTGTACTTGCAGTAAAATGATGACTATGATAGGACATGGTTATGACTCTGTAACCAAAACTTTTGATTGGTCAGCTGAAAAATGGGAAGAATATCTGTAGATAGTTTTCTTATGGATTTGAGTGAATTTTTAAAACAATTGTCTTATATATGTATGTATGACTAATTTTATTTTATTTTATTTTATTTTATTTTTGTCTTATAAAATAGAAATATCTAGAAGTTAAATAATTCCTTTTTAAACCACTAGTAAATGTGGAGGAATTAGAGGCATTGTTTGGAGGAGTGTTAGCTACTGGGTCTAAAAATTGGAGCTTTGAAGAAGTAATAGCTTTTAGGGTTGAGGAATCATCAACACATTCTACATCTTTGCTTAGTGAAACTCCGATTAATTTAGAGGAAGACAAGAATTTGCCAAGAAATACTAATAATGAAATACAAGGTTCTAAGAAAAAACAGAAGAAAGGAAAGAAAGAGCAAACTCGAGAAGAAATGAATAGAATAATGAATATGTTAGAGAATTTTAAAGGACCCTCGGTGAAGGAATCCATGAAGATTTTAAGGAGATTGTTGACTTATGAGGATCAATTATATTATGTAGCAATTAATGCGTTTTGCAAAAAGAAATAGTATAGAGTTGTGGATAGATATAGAAAGTAACCAAGAGCGAATGAGATGGATTCAAAGCTTGCGAAAATGACTTTAAATATTTGTTTTGGATTTATGGAATGCATATGATATATTGCTTATATGATGATTGTAATGTGGTACATTTGGTTTGTTTATTTTGGATCTTGGATATATTTCCACTTTTGCAATTATAAGACTTTCTCTTTACATTTTATTGTGAAGATTTACTCCTATATTACTTTCTTTACTTTAATGATTTGAAATAGGTGTGATATAAGTTGTTAGTTTTTCATAGTAATGGAACATAATGCAATGATATAAATTGTTACTTATACATTGTTATAATTATTTGATATTATGTTTCTATTTCATAAATATTATTTTTTTATAATAGATATTCTTATGGAGAATCTTTCACATCACTCAAGCACTTCAAGTTCATCATCATCAAGTGAAGATGAAGATACAAAGTTAGAAGTGACAAGAGTTTTAAAAAAGAGATTGGTTACATTATTACTCCAATTATTAAATGACTTATTCATTAATAAGAAACGAGTCTCTACATCATCATTTACAAGTTCACTTTTCATTCAACAACTTTTAGATGGTTTATCTAGCACGTATTATGAACTAATGCAAATGAAAAAGCATGGATTTATTTCTCTATATCACATGTTTCAAGAAAAATGATGGTTTGTTGATAATAAACATTTGAATGTTGAAGAAAAAATGACTATGTTTTTAATGACTATTAGTCATAATCTTTTAAATTGATTAATTAAGAATAAATTTCAATACTCAGATCAAACAATTCACAAATACTTCCATGAGATTTTAGTGGTCATAGTGAATTTCTTAAAAGAGATAATTACTCCTCCATCATTCAATGATAGTTCAAATGGTATCTCTAATTGTCAACTAAGACAAATTTTTAATGTATATTATTTTTTATTACTAATTATTCATATCGTATTTGTATTATTCTCATATAAAAATAATTATTTATATTTTAAAGAATTATTATCATGTAGGATGTTGTGGGTACAATTGATGGAACTCTTATTCATGCATGCATTCCTATTGATCAACAAGTGCCATATTGGGGTCATGGGAGAGGAAAATGTTTTCAAAATGTTATGGCAGTTTGTGATTCTAACATGATATTTAGGTATGTTGTTGGATGGGAAGGAATGACTCATGATTCAAGAGTCTTGATAGAAACTATTTGTAACCCACAACATAATTTTCCAATGCCCCTATCAAGTAAATATTTTATTTTCATTTTATTTAATATGATTTTTTATTTATTCATAATAATAATCAACTCAATTTTTTCTTTCAAAAAAAATATTATTTGGTAGATGCAACATACACACACACTCAAAGTTTTATGGCACCATATCGTGATATACGCTATTGGTTGAGTGATTTTCATAGTGGTGGTAAAGTTGTAGGAAAAGAAGAGATATTCAACCAATGCCATGCAAGATTAAGAAATTTCATTTAATGTGTTTTTGGTGTTGTTAAGGCATGTTTCCCAATATTGAAGAGAATGACATCTTATTTTTTTACTACTCAAACAAAAATTGTCATGGCATGCTTCTTCATTCACAATTTTCTTCGACAAATCTCAGTTGCGGATATATTATTTTCTGAATATGACAATGAAGCGGAATTGAAAAGTGATAATACAAATCAAAATCAAAACTCAACCATAGGCAGCATTTTTGTAGCATCTGATCACGAATTCATGCAACAATTTCAAGACCAAATTGCAAATGAACTCTTTCATGTATTTAATTAACTTATCATTTTTAGCTTTTACTATTGTAAGAAATGTGATGTTTAGATATTAGTATAAAATGTGATGTCTTTGGATATCTGAAAATATGTACTTGAATTGTTCTATTTTTTCTTTAATTTGATTCAAGTTTTATCAATCCATTATTTATTCGATTATTAAATTTAAATATTTTGTTTTAATTATATAAAAAATAAATATATTAATTATTTTTTGTAAGGATGATAATGATAAATTATTTATTATAATAATTTTATTATTTTGAATTTTTTAGAAATACGTTAAATTAAACTATTTTTCTTAATACATTAAGATGTTAAGATATTAGTTTTTAAAATCTAAAAAACAAATAGCTTAATATTTAATAGAAATAAAATATAAAAAAAAATAAACACTGGATACTTAACACTATTAAGCACTATTTAATATTAAGTTAAATATAAGTTATATTAAGAATTAAGTCAAAAAAAACTAACACCATCTAAGTTTTTTTTAGTATTAATTAAATCAATTTTTAAGTTTCAAATTATTTATAAAAATTAATAAAATTTATGTATCAAATATAGTTTGATTCATAATTTATCTACTTAATGAAAAATTTTAGAGAAATTAAAAAAAAAAAAAAAAAAAAAAAAAAAAAAAAAAAAAACACACATGTAATTTAGAAAAAAAAAAAAAAAAAAAAATCATATTGGTAGACTTTCCATGCTCAATATCATGTTGGATTTTTTATTTTTTTTATGGTTTTTTTTAAAAATTTCTATATTTTTATTTTATTTTTATAAACACTAAAAATAACCTCTTTTTGTTCATAAAACTGCTATCTACTTCATTTCAAAAGGTAATATTCAACATAATTCATAACAAATTTATTTAATATGATTTTTTTTGTAGCTAGATGTATCATGTATCATGGCACAAATTTGAACACTCTCTATATGTAGATATTAAACATAGCAGTTCAACTCACACATGGCACTGATGTTTGACATGACATATTGATTGAGATATAATAATAGCTTAAATTTAAATATGAAATTGCAAATTAATTGCCTGACGTGACCATTTAAAAAAGATGGGTCAATTATGCTTCAAGTCTAGAAGATGTAAAAGATGCCAAGTCTAACGGGGACAAAAATGCATTGCTGAGATAGGAAATGATGTGATTGTGCGATAAATAAATGAATAAATAAAAGGCTGAGTTTAGAACAATGGCAAACCAACGTTTAGTGGAATAATATTTATTTGCCTGCACAAACAAGGCCTTATAGTTGTTGAAGTTAGTTCCTCACTTCCTTTCTTCTTCATAGTGGTTTTCATATCGTATCCCACAAGCAATTTTTCATACCATATCCGATCAGTAATTACATTACATGTAGCGTTACACAAAGCCGCTCTTTATCTCCATTTCAATTTATTCACGACTCTCTTGATTCAATTCCCAAAGAGGCCCAAGCCTGTACCTCCTTCAACCATAACTTAGGAAGCTTCAGTACTCTGTAGACCAAAGATCCACGCAGCTGAAGCCAACCATTTTTCTCATTCCAGCAACAAGATCAAGATCCTCAGCCTTGATATTTTGCATCTAACATAAATTCTGAAGTTTAATAATTGTTCAAATCTGTGAAATTAGGAAGGTCCAACACTATGTGCCTGAATGATAGACATATATAAGCCCAATTAAAACCCATGAAATTCTGCTGGAAAGCAAGTTTGTCAGAGATGACACACCAAGAAGAAAAGCATCTTTACAAGAAAATTGCAGAAAGCAAATTAAAGGAAACATGGAGTCATAAGAGTCATTTGGCACTAAAATACCAGAAAATTGCAGAAAAATAAGGCCAGTTAGCTATGCTTGTGAGCTTAAACCCCATTGGGTGGTGCTGATGGTTTCTTAGGCAAAGTTGAGCTGCCTTCTTTTGAACGAGCCCTTGCTGAAGATGAAGCGCATCTTCCTCCATTTTCCTTTCCCTCATTATCCTCATCAGCTTCATCCTCCATAAATGAACCCTGTTTCCGGAGTTCTTTCACTTTTCGGAACTCATCATAGTGTGCTCGCCGGTGCTCCTTAAAACTCATACTGTTCCTGTCTGTTTCGTAGTCTAACGGCATTGAAAAAGGAGAGCAGAAAGAAAAGGAAAACATAAATAATTGTCAGAATAGGGGTGGTCCAGATTAATTCAAAACCATCCAGATGATACTTTAATTCTGATTTGTTGGCCAGCATGCTACAATAACTTTTTACTTGGATACTTTTTCCTTCTTAGAGCTGCTTCCAGATTTTCCATTAGGCTTATGAATAATAAAGTTATCAATGAAATATGTTGTTTCATTGAGAACAAAAACAATGATGGATTATTTATGCTGTTGAAAAACATGAGAACATTGAAACAGAAAAAGAAACATCTAAGAGTAATTGGTCTCAGACCTTCATCATCTTGTTCCATTGTATCTGCCTCATCATCAGATGATGTCCACCCACCAGAGAGAGAAGCGTTTCTACTTGAAGAAGCTACATCATTCAAAGCATTTCGTATTGCCTCTGCATGAATGACATTATCGCAGCCATCATCTAAATCACCGCGTATGGGAGATACAGACCCTATATTAATTAACAAAAATCAGCTGATACTAGGGGAGATAGCAATACAATTTTCACACATAAAAGCTACAGAATTAGACCTGACAATGGAACAGAGATGATCAAAATCTAACCCCAAACCAAGCAAAGTGAATGTCACTTTTAAAGCCAATCCAAGAAAACCCAGAAATCCATGTCTTCACAGTAAGGGTAGATTTGGGGGTGAAAGTCGGTACACACACTTGCAAATATATATAACCATTTGATGGACTTTGTAGAAGGAAAGACAAAATGAGATCAACATACCATGTTCATCATCCTCATCAATCATGGGGTGATAAGGTGTCTTGGGTTCAGTTATTTTCTGCCTCACAGGTTTGTTTGCCTCAATTTCACCCAGATTAGCCTCATCCCATCTTACACGTCCCCTGTTAAACATGCTGGTATTAGTATACTTATCACATTAACCATTTAAACATGGATTAAATGGATAATATCAAGCAGCAAACTACCTTCATAAAACTATGCAGATGATAGAACATGCTTATAGCAGATTGAGGATAAAAAAGGGAAAAGAGGAAACACCCAAACAATCTTGTTACCCACACCACTAGTCAATCAAACAGTAGCTGACTGTAGATTATCAAGCTAATTTCTTGTCCCACCTCAATGAATTGAAGCCATTAATTAAAGGCTTTCTTCATTAACATTCATTAGCATATGGCACTAATCAATAATCCTGGCGCATGTGACATTCTCTTCCAGTAAATGGTTGAAGTTCAGAAAAGTGCATTCACCTGATTGCATCAATCCTTGGTTTTATACGACTTGCCTGAGAAGGACAACTGTTCATGGATCCTTACCACTTTAAATGAGACATCTTCCAACCACTGAGACCCATGTTAGAAAACAATGTATCTTAGGCAACCAACCAAAGCTGCAGTGAGGTGGTTGGCGGTTCTGGGTTCACTGAACCAGGTTCTGGATCCTCAACACTTTAAATGAGACATCTTCCAACTACTAACACCCACATAAGAAAATGATATGTATTAAGCAACCATCCAAAGCTTAAGGCCAGATGGTTGGTGGTTCCGGGTTCACTGATCAGCTCACAGTGAAATGTCTCAACTACAGAATTACGTGCATTGGAACTACTAGAATAAACAACCTTAATACAACAAAAAACAACAATCTTAACTGAACCAGAATACATAAAAAAGGATGGTATGGATTACTTCATATCTTTGAACTGATAATCCCCTCAAATACCCAAAGCAGACTGAGCAGCCGCTTATTGACTTGCCTTCACCTGAAATAAATTTTTAAACGGCTTTAAAACTTCAGGATCAAACAAAAGGAACTTAGTGTTGCATAATAAGATAAACATTCATAGCAAAGTAATAGATGCCATGTTAGTTATGGCAGTCCTCTCTTGGCCTATCTATAGTGCAGTATGTGATAGGTGAGGAGGAGACCTTTACATTAATAGATGCAATGGGAAAGTAAAATAATCCATTAAGCAGAAGGGGGAAATTTGCAACAAAAATGTGAGTACAAAACCAAGCAGCAGAGAGACGACAAGACAGCACTGTCATCAAGTAAAAAATTGGGAAGAACGATGGGGTAGATTAGAAAGCCATTTGCAACTAAGAATGGTCAAGGGTCAGAAGACAAAACATATAGAACAAGAATATTAAGGAAAGAAAAAATAATAAGATATGAATAAAGTATTGCATGTAATAGAAAAGAAAATAAAAATAATGATCAACTGCCTCATAATGTGAATGAAACAAGACCGACTTGAAAATTCAAGAATAGTTAACAACTACATTATTTTTAACACGAAAACTTGCAATGAAGTTATTCTGGAAAGGACAAAACCCCAAATATAAGGTTTTAATGAAACATAAACAACTAAAAATTGAGTTTCTCATGTAATCTAGAAATTTTCAGCCACAAGTATGCAATTCCCCTCATGTTATTTTTGCCTACATTTGTCTCTCCCTATCAATTACAGAATCCCCTTCTGGAAACTAATGATTCTAACTTGAATGTAGAAACAAGTCAATGAAATACTCAATCAAGAATCAATATGCAGAGAACACTAAATGAGCAATTTATATAAGGAATATATGTGCTAAAAAATCCACCCCGTATCACAAGTTTTCATAGATACCATACAACAAAGGCCATAAAAATTCAATGAACCCTAAAATTCATAAAAAAACGTAACATCCCATGAAAATTCAATGGTCCCATTCCATTTTATATACCAAAACTAAGACCATTACAAAACCCAGAATCAGTCAACACAACTGATAGTAGAATTTTGAAATTGTGCCATTTCATGACATTCTGAAACTGAATCCATCCCATTAATTGTACTCCCCCACCCCAACAGAAAAAAAATGCAATGGAGCCATTCAATTTTCAAAGAGGCAACCAAACACAACCAAACTTCTAGACCAGAACACCAAATCCAAATTCAAAAAAACCACACCCCTACTCAACTCTGTACTAGGATATTATATAAAATATAAAATAAAAAAACACGAGATTACATACAAAGCTATCGGTAGCTTAATCTGACATCTTAAATTGGTAATTTAACATGTTCATTCCACATTCATCACTTTTCAAGCCTATTTAAAAAATAAATCAAAGCCTTAACAACAATAAAAAGGCAAAAGCGCAAAAGAATCCAATTCAGATTGCAGCTCAGCAAACCAATAATAGCTAACCAAACAAACAAACAATCCACTAATTCACATTCATCACCACAAATTTTGAGACCTCAATCAAGATCTCCAATAGGATCAAAAAGGAATTATCAAGAAAAAGTTGCTGAATCGATGACAATAGCAGATCCTAACGCCTCCGTTCAGTAGATGAGGGAAAAAAATCCAGGAAAAGTTACCCAAAATCAGAGGCTTCTCAGCCCTAACCTGTCATTAAAACAGTTCAACTCTTTTCTTTTTTTCCTGAAATTTTCCAAGCAACCAAACAGAGCGTAAAAAATAGAAAATGAAAAGAAAAACCAGGAAGAAGAGTGGAGAGAAAAGTTCCGCACCTGAGAAGTGGAGGAGGAAGGGAAGGTGGATGGCTATAGAATGCGCCTATTTCAAGGTGATCTCCGTTTTCTATTTTCCCAAAATACCCCTTTTATAAATATATAATCACGATTGGTCCCCCAGTTTGAGTGGATCATGACCGCCAATTTGTCCCCTTTTCTATGTTCCCAAAATACCCCTCTTTTAAATATATAATCACGATTGGTCCTCCAGTATGAGTGGATCATGACCGCCCACTTGTCTGACTTTTTTCCCAAGACTTTGCTTAATTTTAGGTGGACCAACATATTAAAAAGGGCAAATATAAAATAAGGTGAAAACATAGAAGAAAATAAAATATAAAAAAATAATAATAATAAATTATTTTTAATATTTTAAAATTTATTTTTCATCTATTATATAAAATTAACTAATTTTAAAATATATAAAGTTAATTTTAATTATATTTAATTTTATTTTTCAAAATTAAATCAAATATAGAAAAATTATTATTTTTAAAATTTTTTGTCTTTCTTTAGAAAAATTATGGTTTTGGCTTCTGCTTAAGCTTCTAGCTAAAGGCAAAGATCAAGAAGGAATCCAAACAATACAAAATATGAAACATCACACCATAAACCTCAATATTTTATCAAACCTTCAAAGCTAAAACCCTAAACCCAGGAACTTAGAAAGGTACAAATGTATATGAAATATGGACACTGAGTGATATCAGCTGGTACAGAACCCAGAAAATCATAGGTAAGAAAAACATCAAAGACAGAAAATGAAGCTGACTAGTGGGCATTCAAATGAATCCAGACAACCCAAATATCAAAGCTCACTTGCTTCAATTCCCTGAATTTTCAAAAGCACCATAGATGAGTTTCATGCTAACTGGTCTGGCGCAACCGACCCTCCTGCACTGACTTTTTCCTTCACTAATGGCTGTGGCTCTGTCCAAAAAAGATGTAGAAGACAGTTAGAATTTTCCTCCAACATCATCATCACAGCGTGTCTAAATCACAAATATGGTGTGCCAAGAACAATTCAAAATGGGTTAGAAGCTTAAAAAATGGCAGGAAGGCAACTTGTCAAGAATACAGTAGAGTGCTGACATAATTTTAGGTCATGCCTCAAGACAATAAGATAAAACAGGCAGGTCTAAAGGCCAAAATCATGTGCTTAAACAAGGCAAACTGCCTGTCAATTGCATCAAATGAAGCCATTATCAGATCACCCCAAGGGCACCTTCGGCATCCAGGGGTCGTGAACCGACCATAGAACCCTGTTCAATAAGTGGAACGCATTAGCTGTCCGCTCTCAGGTTGGGCAGTAAGGGTCGGAGAAGGGCAATCACTCATTCTTACAACCATCATTCTTAAGACCAAAGAGTCGGGCGGAAAAGGGGGAAAGCTCTCCATTCCTAGTTCTCATATAGCTAGGTACTCTGGAACCACAAGAATCCTTATTTAGAATGGGATTCCAACTAAGCACCTTTTGAGATTTTGAGAAGAGTTGCTCTTTGGAGAGTAAAGTACAATGAAAGTTGTAAGCAGTGTTCAGGGGGGAATTATTGTCTATCATTGGCCTCTATGGTAGAATGAGTCAGGGGGCCTAAGAGGCAGTGGTTTACACTGTGGCGGATGTCAGCGGTTCGAGTCCACTCATCTCCAACTCGTGAACTTAGCCGATACAAAGTTATATGATAGCACCCAATTTTTCCAATTCGGCAATTCAATCTACGACCAGTTTCATTCAACCTCCACATGCTAGCAATAGCAATAGCAATAGCAATAGCAAGCTTGCTCCATACCGAATTGAACAAACAAATAAGTATAATTCTTCAACCTATAATCACAGATTCTGATGTCTTCCCTCATGTAATTCCACAAGAGTGTAGGGTATAAAAAATAATAGATTCAGAACATGGCTCAAACAACTCCCAATACTCCTGTCAGGAACAGAAATTTGACAAATGGGCTGGAAATAAATCTCAATAGCTGAAGATGAAAGAAAACTGACTTCCATTTTTCTAGGCACTCTATCCTAACTATGGGCTCACTATATTTCCTCCATTTGTTCTAAGGCATGAACCTTGCATAGTAATGCTACAAAGGATTGCGTTTTTTTTTTTTTTTTTTGTGCACCAACCATTTGATATCTGAAGCATTCCAAAATGATTTATCTCATCTACTTCTTGGAGTACAACAAACTCTACCATACAAAAAGTGTTTCTCAAGCTTTATTAATCCCAAAAATTAACAGTCATGGGATTGCTTGTGCACCCTTTTGTTATCAAGAGATATAGCATGTGATGTAAGAATTTTGGACCAGGATTTTTTTTTTTTTTTTTTTCTTATCATAAAACATGGCAGAGCACCTCAGATATGATTATTGGCAATTCTTGCCAATTGAATAAAGAATATCAAAAAAAAAAAAATTAAAGATTCAACTCATAACCATCACTCAGCTTTAGATTCTTTTTACAAGCAGAACATATTCAAAAAAATTTATAAAATAATGTTAAGTTCATTACTAAGATATTAGTCATCCATTTGATGACATTAATGCAAGCTTATTTTATCACCCAACTCAAGAGCTCAGCCCTACTTGTTTAGCAAGTTAGTTTGAAACTAAGACTCAAGAACAGCTCATATATGCCAATAATGCCAAAGAACCAAACAAAAGTAGTTCACTAGCCGTTCAGTTTGTTTACAAGGCTTTGTGGAGGCATGTGCAAAAACACTGAAGCTTTTATTTAGCAGGAAACTGAACTCTTAAAAAGATCATATTAATTCTAATTTCCTACAATGTCATCAAACATAGACATTCACCCTTCATAGGCAAGAACATGAGGAAGGTGTTCGAACAAGGGATTTTAAACCTTGTCTGTCATAGAACCTTTACCAGTTGAGCTACCAAGCATTTTCAAAGACATCAAGAAATGGATGCTTTCACAGAATGTGCTTTCAAAACCATCCCTAGACAAAACTACAGTAGGGGCTAATTCCCAATAAGAACTATTTAGAAATAGTTTAGATCTAAATGTTTTAGGTGAAGAAAGAACAAGGATAAATGGTTCAACCATATGCAATGATTATGATGAAGACCTACAAATGCACCAGTACAGTGGAGTTAATTAGATTGAACTTGAAACCGTGGAGGCATAGATAAACAAAAGAAATGAGAAATGGCATGAATTCCTAGGATCTAACAAATGATGTGGCTCTATATAGAACTGGATAGCAAAGATATGGTTAATGAACCAAACCCAAGAATTAGATCCAGGCTATGTTGGTTTGAATCATTGAATAATAGTGTGAAAATCATCAATTTGGCTCTGACCATATGAAGTTGAAACATATTGCCAGTCAGACAAATGCTTACAGAACTTACAAGGGCACAAGTTTTCAATGCTTGTAAGATCAAATGGATATGTAACAAGAAACTGAAAATGCATATCATAACTTGCTTAGCTCTATGTCTCAACTTTTCATTTCCCAAATAAACTTACACCCACTTCTCTCATTGCATAAATTTTCAATCAACCAATATCAATTGCAACATTGCTCCCAAGTAATGTAATGAGATTATGATTATAACAGCATGATGTGTTACCATAATATGTTATAAGGGTTTTGCATAATAAATTATCTTATATTCTTGACAAAGTCATATGTTATGTAATTGCATGCAAATGAAGCCTGGATTGTTATACCGAGAATAAACAAGGTTTTAATAAAATCAAATAGAACATACTGGATATAAGGGCCTTTGGTCTGGCTTTGAACAAAATCCGATGGCGAATAATTCCCACTACTTCCAAATCTACACTAGATGATTTACTGTCTCCATTCTGGTTTGCATCCAAGTGCCTTGTTTTTTTAAGTACCACAAACGGCTTCTTCAATGGCACTTTTGACCCTGACAATTCATGATACCCAACCGTAAAAGTGTAGTTTTCCTGAACACAAAACCCAAAAGAAAATTGCTGTCAAAGCATAAAAATGCTGTTACAAGCCCATGGGCTGCAATTTCATGCAAGAATGCTAAGCACAATATTATATCAACTGATAGTAGTTACAAATTAATCCTAGAAATACTCACCCCTTATTTTCGCTTCAAATAACCAATGCCCTGTTGCTCATAAAACTCTAATCTGATATTTGTTTGTAAGATATGCTTGTAAAGCTTATAAGTAAAAACCAACACAATTTTTTAATACCAAAGGTTAGGGCCATCACCAATCTTCCATGCAAAGGACCCATTAAAAGCACCAGGGCCGCCTTATTATTTACAACATCATCTTCACAGAATAAGATTTGTTTCACATAATACATTAGTAAGAAAAGCATTTTTCCAAGAAGGAATTTAATGAATGAAGACAAGTGTAAAAAACTTGGATTTATCCATTTCATCTGAAGAAATTTTCTGTTGATTGCCCTTAAGTTGTGTTGAAACCAATTTCAACTAGTCCCAAGTGGGGCCCACTTCTTAATGGAATTCCAATATGTATTCAATTTCCTTCAAAAATTTTCCCCAATGCCTTTTCCCAAACATCAAACTTTATCAATTTCGATTCCACCCATTTTCTTTTCTCACAAATCCCCCATTCCAGACAGTGTGAATATTAGTTCCACTACCAACCCACACCTACCACCCCTTTCCCAGCTCCTAAAACAAACGCAAGAAAAACCCAATCAACGATTCATGCCAAAAAGAAAAACAATAATTTCCTCATACATTAAGAAAGGAAATCCATTCTTTGGAGAGATCAATAACAGAAAATGAAACCATTTCTAAAAATAACAGCAAGTTTGGGTGAGGAAATACCAACCTGTGAAGAAGGGCGGCAAAGTTGTCCAATTTCAAGGTTCTGGAGAGTGCCTTGGAAAGAGGGCTGCACTTCAACTACACCTTGCAACTCTACAATTGCCCATTCTGGGCACTTCTCTTCTGCACAACCACACTTCACCTGAATCTGCATTTCAACCTTTTTTTCCCCCTCTTCTTTGGGCGGGTTTCTTCTTCTTTTTTCTTTTTCTTTTTTTTTTTGGGTGGTTTTTTGGTTGTGTTTGATCCCAAACAGATCAAAGGTATAATCCAAAATTGATAAAAAGCAGAGGAGGGAAAGATAGTGGAGGCAAAGCAAATGGGTTTTGAATCAGGGCGGTGGGCTGGGTTAATGTTGGGATAGTTGAGTAATACGACGTCGTTTTAGTGTCGACGAGAAGACAGGAGTTGTTGCGCATTTAGTACCGGCTTAGTAAGATAAGGACTTTGCCAAAATGTCAAAAACTATTTAAAAAGAAAAATGAATTCCATATTATTTAAAATTGAATATACCCTTAGATTCTTTGGCATAAAATAATAATAAATTTGAAAAAATAGAGAAAATATCCTTTCAATGAAAGATTAATTTTATTTTCGTTCATTAACATATTTTTCAAATTAAAAATACTAACAAAAAATTCATCGACCAAAATTTTTCATGTGATATGTGAAGCATGAACCACTAAGCAAAAACATTTAGAAGTGGGAAAAAAGAGGTGAAAGTATTTTAAAGAACAAAAAAAGAGTGCTTGAACAGAAGACCAAAACATCAAAAAGCATTCGCAGGAATGTAAGAAGATAGGTGTATGAGAAGGCCAGATAACTTGAGAACTTATTGAGTTGTGGGCATTGAGAAATCTCCTTGGCAATTGATTTCAAATCCTTATGGGGAGATTATGAACATTCAGCAGTTAAAGAAACAAAAGAAGGCAGTCGCATGTCAAAAGGCCAGGAAGTGTCTTTTTCTACATAGTTAATTGTACATACTGAGGTCTCTACTAGTATATCAACTGTTTCTGATATTCCTTGCTTTTATCTTCACCTCGTTGGTGTAGACCACCGGTCGCACCTGAACTTGGGAAACTGGTATTTCCCTCTGGCTTGATTGTAGGCCCCTGTAGTTCCTTGCTCTTATCTTCACCAGGTTGGCGCAGCCCCGTCTGACCTGAACTCCGGAAGCTGGCATTTCCAGCTTGCTGGAATATAGGCTGCACTGGTGCTTGTGGTTTGGTTGCTGGATTTTGGGCGACGATGTTATTCTGAAATGAGAAGTCAGATTGATAAAAGTTACCCAACCCCAAGTTCAAGCCATTGTCTATTTGGGCTGGAACTTTTAGAGATGCCTTGCTTTTATCTTCACCAGGTTGGCATCCACCAGTCTCACCTGAACTTAGGAAGTTGACATTTCCGTCTTTCTGGGATGTAGGCTGTACAGGTGCTTGTAGTTCAGGTGCTGGATTTTCTGCCACATCGTATTGCTGGAAGGGAAAGTCGGTTTGTTGCAAGTTACCCAAGCCAAAGTTTGAGCCATTGTTGGTTTGGGCGTGTGGTGAGCTGAGTTGCTGCTGGAAGTAGTCCTCGATGGACAGATGATCGCTTGTAAGAGTTTTTATTGCAAATTCAATACATGGGTCAGTCCATGAATCCCCAAAAGGCAACTCATGAGGGGGTTCTAGATTCTCAGCCCCCTTATTTTCATCTTCAGCCACTCCAGCATGCTCTATGGGAATAGGACCATCCCCCAGAGGCAAGGAAAGAGGGCACCCGTGCTTCTCCTTGTCCTTATTCTCAGCCTCAACCTTTTCAGCTTGCACTTCTGGAGGAGCCAAGTCTTCAACAGGAGTTTTACCACTGTTTGATTCCAATAACACTTCCATCTTTTGGGAAGGTTGAAAGGAGCACTTTGTCTCAGGCTCAGCCTCAGCTGTACCTGCTTCTATCTCACCTGAATGTCCAGCTGCAACTCGACGACCTCGATTAGTGGTTTTCAGCTCTGGTGTCACATCAGCTTCAAGCCCAGCAAGTCGTTTTGAAGCTCGACATGGCAAGTCACGAGATTTTTTGTTCCTGTAATTGCACAGACCAGGTTGGGTCTTCCTTTTTCCACAAACTTTCGCCCTATTTTCCAGTGGTGGTTTTTCTGCAAGGGGCTCAACCAAACGCGCTGAATCTAACACATTTTTAGCATCATCACTTTTCTCTCCTATAGGCTCTGAACCCTTGGCTTCTGAGAGGTATAAGCTGCTCTCTGTGACTTTTGCACCTGCAGCATGCAGTAAATTCAAATTAGGTGCTACCTTTTACCATATCTCTCAAAGGCTTATTATCTATTGAACCCATCAACCAAATCTCCTATTTTAGGACAATCATTCTTGGTTCCAAATTTCATGTAGATGACGAGATATAATGGCCTCTCTTGTTCCAATTTTGAAGTTAAATGTTCAATGTGACAAGACTACCTACTATAGTACCTATTTCATGTTCTCATGAAAAGCCAGTCTGTACATCACTGGAAAAAAGGCATCTAAAGTTCAGATTAGAACAGCTTGCTAAAAGCAGCATTTGGATTATAATGGCTTCTAAGGATGTCTAGGTAAAACTCCTAAATATGGGTTCCACACAGCCCAATATGATTTGTAAGTGTTTTGGAAAAGCATGCTTTCACTCAAACACAATGCAGGAAATAGATTGGAGTTTTATAGAACTTTTTAAATGTCAAAATTACCTTTATTCTCACAAAAGTTTGTTTAAAACAGTGCTCCCAAATGCAAAATCAAACGCATGAAAACAGCATTGGCTTCTGCTTCTGCTTCTGCTTCTACTACCAAACACCAAAAGCTACAGCTATCCCAAATGGGCATAATACAAACCAGTCCATGCCCAAGCAATTCAAGTGGAAAACAATAGGGAAAGAAAAAGAAATAAATAAATGGAAATTTCAAGCAAAACATATCAAATGCAAAACAAAGCAGGGTCATGTATATAAAACTACAGTGCAAAAAACCTGTGCTCCCCTCTGGGCTAGAACATCAACCAACTCACTAAACAACTAGGCTTCCAATTAAAACGAAGATAGAAAAATCCCTCATAAGATCCATGATTCTCCTAATCTGGTGAACAAACTGTCACCACCTTGTCCCATCAGAAAATACCCAGGAAATAACAGTCAAAAAATCCCCATCAACAACAGTTAGAGATACCAAGAAAAAGCTCCTTTTCATCCGTCTTTTTCCAGAAACATTCCCATTAATCTTTTTGAGCAATTTGGCACAGTCTGTCCAATTCCCAATTTCCAGAGGTTTTACATTGACTTCTTCAATTTTATCTATGGAATATGCCTGTCCAACTCTCAATCTAGGGTTTCAACAAACACCTTTGCCTCAGCTTTACAGAGATTGTTGGTTTTAAGACTAAGAATTTTTCAGGTATGTCTTTCACACTAAAGATTTTATATGTTGGATATCTGGTGTTCCCAAATGGGTATCTTTTTTGTAAATTTTATATTTTGTTTGAATATTAGAAATAATGATGAAAATGATTAACTCTCTGAAGTGTTATTTAATAATCTTTTTTTAAAATGTTCAATTACTTGTTTTGATGTTTTCTTTGGGCTAGATCCCTCAATATTTTACACCTAAATGTTATCCCTCATAATAGAAAGGATCACACTAAGGAATCACGGTATTTACTATTTTCATTTTGGTGAATTGAGTTCTTATTTTTCATTAATCATTTCAGTTTATGAATAGGACCCCCCTTCCCAATATGTTCCATGTATATAAATTCGAAATATGCCATTTTAGGTTCTATTCTTTCTAATATGTTCTTTTTTTTTTTTCGCTATCTTCTTTTATCCCCACATGTTTGGATAATCTCTACTAGTTTTAATTCAATAAAATGGTGTTTTCATGGCACTTTATAGGATTCTAATAGATTCATACCAAAGATTAGAAACAAAGGAATGATAAAGTTAGCGAATGAATGAGAGGAAACAAGAAAAGCATTTCACTGCAAGAACTTTACATTGATCAGAAGTATGTTCAGAGTTCAGTAGGCATTCACCTGAACAGGCAGATTTAGGGATTCCTTCATCGCTTGCTATCTTGCCCAATTTCAAGCTCTGACCCCTTGTAATCTGTCTTCTTGCTCCACCACCTGCTAATTCTTGTTTTCTGGGAACAACAGGTGACTAAGAGAAGCAGGATAGAAAAAAGAAAAAGAGAAAGTTAAAACTTTCCATGAATCGATATAGTTAACCTGCAGAATGGTTTCAATTGGAACAGCAAAGAATAATGAAAAATAATCTCAAGAATGAAAAAGCAATTATGAAATTTGTTGTAGCACCTAATTTACAGGAAAATAAATGCAATAGATAAAGCAAGGTTTTTTCCCCCTTGTCTTCATAAATTTCATGGGAAAATATGATGGGAAATATGAGGTCATTTTGTAATAAAAGCAAATAAGATGCTGAACTCTTAGCCACATGAAAACACAAAACTAAAAACTAAAAGAAACCCAGATCTGATATCATGGACACAAATCTAACCTATTTTATAATTTCACCAGCCCATCACTGCATCAGATGAAAGCAAATATTGACAATTCCTTGGAGCATACATAATTCCATGCTGAATTGTTTCCATGCACAACATTGAAAATCATCTTACTGTCATAAGGCATCCCAAATGTAGGCAAGAGTCGAGTTTGTAAGCCAAAAGGTGATGTAAGAATCAAGTTTGTAAGCTGAAAGGTGACAGAGATTTGGTCTGGGTGAAGTTTCTCTAACAAATAGTGTCATCCTAGGCCAATGGTGTGGATGTTTCCAAGGAAAGGTGACACTCTTTGCATTTTATTGGGGTTTTGATTGTGAGATGGTACAAAAAAAAACTCATTTCTATGAACATCTGTGGTGGGTTTATCTGCCCTTCTAAGTTTCCTAAACTTTATTTGCTTTCCAACTCTAGAAATTCCACCATCTCCCCATCTAGATCATCCACTCCTTTAACATCTTAGAATTTTAACTTTCATCACTATTTGACTAACAAAGAAATTGATGACAACTCTTCCTAATTGCACTCTTTATTCCCCATCTTTTCCCAACAACCAAGTATGGTAGTTATCGTCCTCAAGTTTATCTTTTACTCATACCTTCTTTCTAGCTTTGACCAAATATGAGAGATGTGTTTCCTTTCCACCAACCAATTTCATCTAGAGATCTAAACCACCACCTAAAGTAAGAGCTTTTGCATAGCTTATAGCCAACAGAAACACAAATACCAACATGTTGCAGCTGAGAAGGCACCATAAAGTCTTTGGCCACAATTGGTGTCTCGTGCATAGGAACAAAGAAGGCGATGGATTTCCTTTTCCTCCACCGCCTAGTGGCATTGAACTAATGCCATGAACTTTTCAGACTCACTAGATTGGATTGGGTCCCTTGAAAGGTGGCATATATGATTGTTTACATGGTTTGGTTGGGGTGAGGATAGGAAGTGGAGAGGAAAAGGTTGTTTACAGTATCTTCTTTTTGCGTTTGGCTTTTACAATGGGTGGCTTCCTTGTTTTTCTTGGGATTGTGGTTTGTGAGCCAAGCAATGGCTTTGGGGGTGTGGTTTTGGTGAGGTAAGATCTTATTGCTTGTTTTTCATGGTTGGTTTGTTAGTCTTGTACTCCTGGCATTTTAGGGCTTGGTTATGTCGGTTTGGGAGCCCTATGGCTTGGGTAGTGGTTTGTTGTTTTCTTCTCTCGCCTGCTTTTTGGCACTCTTTGTATAATCCATGTGTACTTGGCGCACCTTTCTTTGTGCTTTTAATATATTTGCTTATTTACCTACCTTAAAAAATAAATAAATAAATAATCAAGAGCATAGTATTATAGAATGTGGCCATTTTCCATCAACTCTGGGTGATCTACTTGGAGACAAATTCCAAGAGTTTTACGGAATTTATAATAGTTGGAGACTCAATGTAAACACCTTTGTTCATCCTTATGGATGTCAATTTTTTCAAACACCTTATGTACCTCATTGAGTATGATCATGCTATATTGGGGATCTACTTGTTGCATGAGTAGGAGAATTATGGAGAGCATATTAAGTGAGTTCCTCTTCCATTAAGTTGTCTAAAGGTATGATACCCAAGCCTTTCAATTCCACCCAACATACTCGTGTTGACACAACATGACATAGTTGTAAGTATGGGATCTTTGTTGAGCACTCCTATTTTACTTTAGGTGTGGTTGTTTATTGATATCCTTTTATTCTTTCAACTTTCTTAGTAATAATTACATTAGATAAAAAGAATAATTGGCTGAAAAATGAATTTTTGTAAGAATATGTAGACAGAAGCTTTTAACAAGCATATTTTTAATTGATTTTTCTTTTATTGCACCATATCCCAATATCCATGCTTGTTTTTTGAATCCTTTTTAGCAAAGTCTTTGTATCCTAAAATATGAGTTATAAAGGATCAAACATTTAAACACATACCCACATCCAACACTCATACCTAGAACCCTTGCAACATAGGCTTGAAGATCTGTGATGAATGCTTATTAGGTAATCGAGATCAATTGATTAGTGATAGCATTTTCATAAAAAACCAACTATAGAGACAAAGATGCTATCTTTGTTGGAAGACTTAATCCATGGCAAGTCCTTCGGGTTTCAATAACTTCATATACAAGGGTAACTCAACCATAGTTATATAATGGCCCTTTAAAAGGAAAAAAAGGTCTTCAAAGTTAGACTTCATGTTATGGAAAGTTTTTGATCTGTATACAAAGCTAGGATGCTCCCTTTTATGAATACAACACTTGGCTTTTAGTAGATGTCTTAGCCAAGTGAGGTGGTTTTAAGCCAAAGGACTTTGCAAGTGATCTCATCCCCATAAGAGGTTATTTGCACTTTCTCAGTTGATTACTCTTTTAGGATGTCAGCTTTATTCTATGCTTTTTCTTGTTTACAAATTCATTTGTTTACTCTTGACTTTAATGCAATGAATTTGATGTTTTTGACCAAAATAAGTAAATAATAATGTCAACTCTTGCATTAGTACACTCTTGGTGGAGAAGGATAAGGCCGAGAGTGTAGAAGGATAAGGCCATCGGACCATTGGAAGATGGTAGGATCTAATAACCAGCCATATAGGTGCCTTACTTGAGCAAAATTAGCACCACAACGTAAAGACATAGTTTGCCATGGGATTAGTATAGGCATTAAGTTAGTAATGTTCCATGGTTGTAGCTTAAAGGTGGTGCCATGTCACAATGAACTAGAGGTCTTGAGGTCTTAAGGTTAAGCTTTCTTAATATTTAAGTGGTATAGGGTCCAAGCGTTGGGCCCATATCTTACTTTCATACCTAGAGAAAGGGATTAATCAAAAAACCAAAAAAACTTAAACCTTACTATCTATCCAGCACATCATATAAGGAAACCTATACTTAATTGTTACCTTATTTATCATACTATCGTAAATACATAACTAAAATGCTGAAATTCCACATGGATTCATGCGATCTAACAAAATCTTTTCTATAACTCCCTATGTGATCACTTAGGAGACACATCACCAAAGTCTCTCATAAGTAATTCAGACCTTTGATCATAGAGATCTTTACATTTCCGCATAGTGTCTCATACGTAATTCATGACTTTAATTTTTTAAATCATATTTTCATTATTTTTTTTAACAAAACATTCACTAAATATGCTCCTAGAAATTATCTACCAAATTTACCATGTATAAAATATTCATAACGTATCGTAGTCAAGCTTTAGATTCATTGCACTTCTCATAATGCTTTTGGAGGAAATAAATATTCCAGCTTCAATAACGGAATACATATGTATGATATTGCCGCATCCACTATTAATGAATTTCTACACCCATTTTGACGTAATGAAATACAATATTGTGATATTTATTCACAACAAAAGCAGTTCCCTTATATGCCCAAAAACCATGATAGCTCAAACAATTGGGTAGTTGTAGGAAGCAATGGCAATAGGGTTGGTTCAATTTAGGTCACCCCTATCTCAAACCTGCCCTTGTAGTATAATACTTCCTCATCTTCGACTTAAATGAAATGCAGAGCTAAATGGGAGAAAAAATGGATTCCTAATACCTGCCCTAATTCACCTTGGTTTATAAATTACCCATTAAAAAAAATATGGCATACAAAAACATTTTATATTTAATTCAAGGAGAGAGAGAGAGAGAAAGAGAGAGAGAAAGCTAACTTGAATTTATCTTTCACATGTTTAAAAGGGAAAAAGTTAAAAAAGAGAAGAGAAATAAATAAAATATGGATTTAATTTTACTTGCATTTTATAAATAATTTTCCTTACCTCCAAACCCTTACGAAACCTAACTCAAGTTTTAAAATAAAACCCAAACCCAACCCTACTCTAGCTATGCTTTGTTGTTTAGGAGTGAGGTCCCTAAAAATACCCTCCTCATTACCATCCCTAGTTGAAGGTGTCTTCCAATTGAACTTGTCCATGACTAATTGAGACATCTCATTCTCACAGCACTATCTTTGACTTTGTGTGTGTATATCCGTCAGTGTGTGTAGGTATGTGTGTGAGAGAGAGAAAGAGAGCGGACTCTATACACATATGTATCACCATTAGTTGCCTACACGACGCGACAGTCGTCCTCAAAGTGGCCTCATTACTAGCTTCTTTCTCAATCAAATCTCGTGAAAATGGTAGTTCCAAGTATTACACCAACCCAAAGCATTGAAGGTAGGTTAGTTGTTGTAAGGATACGACATTGCATTTCGTCCTCGTTGAAGCACTTCAAGAAAAGGAGGATGAAGGTTGACTATGCTAGCTCAAAGGAAAGGAAACCTTGGCTCAAAGAAGCAGCTAGCCCCTCCTCGACAATTGTGTCAAAGCTACACCAATTGGGGGATTCCTCCCACCAATAGAGTTGCATTTGCTACTTGCTTCAAGGCCCCCAATTGCATAAGCAACATGGTACTTGTCTCTAGCTCCCTTGACCTCAACCGCCACATGAGAGGGGTTGATTCAATAACCAACCAAGCTCTCTACTCCCTATTCCCGGGTCATCACGATCATCTGCAAATATAGCCACAAAGCGATCAAAGAGTTATGGGAAGTTCTAGGGGAGTTTCCTCCTTTAAAATTGGCTTTAAGTCTTGTTCTCATTAGATCTTCATAGCACAACTTTGCTACTAAACCAAGATTTCATCTTGCAACATTGAGGTGGGCCATTGATAAACACTGTTAGCACTTTGATCATATTAAAGAAAACCATCTAAAGCGTCAAGCTATGGCCAATATGATCAAAAAGTACAAAGTCAACGTGAGGGAGAACAAAGTAACACCAAAAGAAGTGAAGCAGGAAGCAAATTAGGTCAAGGAAGAGCTTAGAGGGTCCAAGGCAACGGCATAGACAATCAAACATAGCAATGGATCCATCTCATCAAGGCAAAGAGAATTATATTAGAAAAAAAAGAGAATTTCATTAAAGAGCTAGCCACCTTGTGATTCAAGCTTGAGACTTGGTCAACAAAGCTTATTATTGTCAACCAAACCAAGGTCGAGGATATGGATTAGTTAAAAGGAGGATTTTGAACAGCAATGTTAGGATCTAGTGCTGAAGGCACACTAGATAGACTACGAGACAAGCTATCTGAATACTTGTGCCAATCGTAGCATTTCAAGACAAGGATAATCCCGTAAGTTCTTCTTGCAGCATCCTCTCTTGGCAACCCCTCAATTGAAGTCTCAACCACAAAAGCTATCAATAATGCCAACACCAACCATCCATCCAATGAAAATGTAAAGGTTAAAGAAATTGCGGTTGGTTGGCTAGTTAGGGTCTAGGCTCTTTCCTTTTTTTCATTTTTTTGTTTGGGGGGGAGGGGGGTAATTTATTATCTTGAGTTTATAACTGTTAAATCATTAGGACGAACCTCATTGAATACTTTTCCTACTAATGCTTTTGGATGTTTTTCTCATCTGAGCTATATGCTACTATTCTACTTCCATATATACAGATATTTCCCAGCAACCCATTTACATGTGTATTCCATTTGTGCTCTAGGGATAACATGTATTGGATGTAGATGCTTTTTTGAGAAATTATGAAAAGTGTTGCATATGCAATTTAGCATTAATTTGGCTTAAATTATTGTCACCATGTGGGTACCATTTAGGGTTACCCAGGGCCATGGTAAAGGCAAAAAAGTTGCCATATTTCATTACCATGACTTCTCTAAATCTCATAAAGATTTTAGTTATATATCGCACAACTAAGCCCCTCATGCCTTAGCTAAAAACCTGGCACTTCTTTGGATCAGAAAGGTTTGTCTCATAGCAACTTCAGTTTCAATTTGCTCTAACCCACTTCGGTCAATCTGGTCCATTCCAGGCCTTCTGTCGAATTTGAATTTTCCACACTTGAATTTCAATTTTTGGTCTTCCTTCAGAAAAAATTACACAAATTTGGAGGAAAGAAATCTATAAATGAGCACACAGTATTCTTTGCTGCTTCCATTAATAATTTGAAAAGGTACACTAGTTTAGTCAGAACCAGTGTGTATATTGTCCCATTCCAAATGACAGATCAAAATTTTCATCGAAATGGACTTGACACTAGAGGCAAACCACACGATCCTAGGCAGTTCCAGACAATAAATGCTCCAACCAGGGCAAGTTGTTAGGTGTCAGAAATTGAGCAAAACACATGAAGGACAACATCAGAAATACATCAGCACATACAACAGTAACAACAACAGCAACACCAGGAATACATCAGCAAATACAACAGTAACAACAATAATTGTTTTGCAATTCCTAAAAGCTGATTCCTTGACATTGCACATAAAATTCCTATAAGTTATTTTATTTTATTTTTTTCTAATAGGTAAGAAAAGATCTATTAAGAAGAGGCGTCAAAAGAACGACTGAAGGTATACAATACCTATACACCCACCGTCAAACCAGCCAAAAAAGTACAAATAAACAAGCACCCAGTTAGGTCAAACAACAACTTTAACTAGAGTCCAACCAATCAATAAAACTGACTATAGTTAGAGGACAATCATCTATAAACAACTTGGCCTCTGACCAAAGGGAAAAAACAAAAAAGTATTTGAGTCTCTGGATTGACAACACATCATCATTGAAGGCCAATCTATTCCTCGCCTTCCAAACCGTCCAAAATATGTAAAGAGGAGCTGCTCTCCACACCTTCTTGTACTTTTTGCCCACAAACGAACCATGCCAACTAAGGAGAGTCTCTTTAACTAAGGAAGGCAACACCCATGACACCCCAAACAAAGTAAATAGCAAATCTCATAAGACCCTTGTTTTTGTACAATGAAGAAGAAGATGATCTATAGTCTCTTCCTTCTCACGACACAAAAAGCATCTATTTGCCAAGGCCCACTCTCTTTTTTGAATTAAATCCAATGTTAAAGCTTTGCCCCATGTAGCCTCCCAAGCAAAGAAGCTAATCTTGGGTTGCACCCACACATTCCAAATGCAACTTGAAGGAAAAAAAGAAGTGTTGTTTGGCTCAAGAGCATAGTAGAGGGATTTGACCGAGAACTTTCCACTCTTTGTTTCGGTCCAAAACACCATATCTTCCACATCTCCACGCACTTCTGCCCATGCAGCTGCTCCAAGAAGCTTTCCACCTCCTCCACCTCCTAATCATTAAAGGCTCTTAAGAAACAAGGGTTCCATCCCCCCCAACCCCACTCAGCCAAGGGGTACCAAATATCCACCACCCACGCTTCCTTATCACCAGTTAAAGCAAACAAGGAAGGGAAAGACACACATAATGGAGAATCCCCGCACCACCTATCCCTCCAAGATCTCACCCTCCTCTCGTTCCCTATCAAGAAGGAAATCCTAGAACCCACAAAGTCCCAATCCATCCTTATCCCTTTCCAAAGCCCCACACCATACACCTCTCTCACTTCCCAAGAACACCATCCTCCTCTATCTTCCTTGTACTTCCCTCTAATTACTTGATTCCATAAAGTCTCTCTTTCATTTGCAAAACGTCAATTCCATTTACAGAGAAGAGCTTTATTGAGAGTAGAAAGACATTTGACCCCTAAACCCCCTTTCTTCTTGCTTAAGCACACCAACTCTCATCTTACTTAATGAGGTTTACACCGAACTCAGCAAGGAAAGATCTCGGGTGAATACAACTCATCTAAATCATAACAATAAAACAACTTTCTTATCCATCTTGACTTCAGATTATTTGCATGGGAATTTAATTAGCACTGCAACGCTCAATTCCATACTATAGTTTGACTCAAGTTGGACAAGCAGAGTTTAAGGGTCAAACCACCACAATCCTCCAAGACCTCAAAAATGTATTGAACAAAAAGTACATGCCATAGGCAAGGAAACATGATGCTACATAGGGTCTTCAACATGCTATCTAGATTTTATTTTTATTTTTTTTCTAATAACCTAGGAACCTTTCATAGCCAAGCTCTTAGGACTCTCCGTGGAGACCCAAACCTTGAGGTATTGACCGCCCCGCAACAACTAGCACTGGGTAAATTCAAGGTATCATCAGTGGCAAGATTCAAACCCAGGATGATGTACCACTTACTGGGACCATACTTCCTAGTATTCACCCTGACGGGTAACATGCTGTCTAAATTTTAATGGAGGAAAATGTTGAGTATTTGTGGTCTGATTGTTGCACCAACTATCATCAATGTTGACAAGGTTCCCAAGAAAAACTAGTTTATCAAACCATAATAATGGGAATATTTTCAGATTGAGAATATGCATGCTTTAAGACCCCACACACCAATTAGAATTCAGAACCTTCAGGCAATGAAAGCAATGCATGAATATAGATGGCCCAAATGAAATTAACTGAATTACAGCAAGACTATTTCAACTGTGCCCCCATTAAGTTCTACTCATAATTCTTCACAGAATTTCTTGCAATTTTCTTGTTCCTCTCATTGCTAATTCAGCTCAAGCATTTAAAATGAACCAAAATCAAATAGACCAACCAAAGGAAAGAAGCTGCAAGTGATAAACAAAACTAAATAAAGTAATGAAGACAAAAGTTGAAGATTTAAAAACTGTGAATACTTACATAGGTTTTATCATCTTCCAAATTGATATCACCACTGTCTCTGGGCTTTGGCTTGAATGCAAGCCTTCCTGGGTCTCCAGTTTTAAGATAGCGAAGAGTGTCCTTCATTGAGCGGAATACATATCCACTTACAGGATCAGTGTAATACTGCAGAAATTTAAATATCACTTATATGATTCAAAGATGTCCAGTGGCATAGAAACTAATAATTTTAGAGCAAAAGAATAATTGGGAAATTGAGTGCAGCCAAGAGAAACTGCAAGCAGACAAGGAACAGGTAGAACAATGGAAAAAAGGGTCAGAGGAATGAACTAGCAATTTACAAACTACAAGAATAATTTCAAAAGCTTCTCAAAACAAGCATATAGTCAACAAAAATAAGGACAGGAAACAAAGAAATACCGCATCTCTTCTGACTATACCACACTTTTTTTGTATTTTTATTTCCTTAATCCATCCTGGAGGCAGGCCTTCTACTGTTACCCTCTCGAATACAACCTAAGATTGCTTGAAAGTCAGAACTTTGTATATAAGTAGAAAACTATAAAAGAAAAATTATACACATATCAGTAAATAAACGCAGAAAAAGTATGGAAACAAACTTTTTTTGCAATGCCTCTGTGATGTTTCTTCTTCTCCATGGATTTCTTCTTCCCTGCGGGTGCCATTGTCTTTATGGGTGTCTTCCTCTCTATGGATTTCTTCTGTATGGATTCACGATCAATGAGGGGAGCTTTGTTGAGATAACGAGACACCTCTGGCTTGGAATAGAACTTGAGTCCACTTGAGGGATGAATATAACACTACAATAAGCACGGATTCTCATAAAAATCATGGAGTATTCTCTTTATTAAAGGTAATTAACAGTTCTCTTCTCTAATGCATATTATTTGTCTTAATTCAATTCTTTCATTATAACCTGAGGAACCAATGTATTTTTTTTTCTTGATTAGGGAGGGAAGTTGAACCTTAACCTCAACAAACCAGATCCTTAATCCCTACGCCACGACTAAATGGTCCGAAAAATATTGACAAAAACTTAGATACAGATAAAAGACATTGCCAACAGTTGAATCAGTAAGTTGCATGTGAATATAAATGAATGTTCATTGGAGTCTCTAAATTTTAGACTACTGTACTTACCACGGGAAAATCAGAAATCCGGCTTCATGCCAGGAAAACCAACCGTGGTTGTTATTTTCATGTTTAGACAACTGATGTAAAGGTTTGGATACAAGAAGAAAGGCCTCTGATGTCATGACTAATAACAAGCACATAATGGGATTGTTAGAAAGAAGCTATAGGGGATGGGTATTAGAAAAGATAAGTAGCAATCTCCATGCATAAAATAAACAAATCCATGCATAATAGAGTGATAACTAGCATGAAACCATAAGAATAGGAAATAAGTTCATATATAATGAAACGATAGCTAGCACAAAATAATAAGAGTGGGAAGTGAAATGTTATTTATGATAGGCTTATATCAGAATGCAATGAGCCTCTTTTTTTTTCCTTTTTTTTGGGTGACAGGCAAAGATATAATATATTAAAAGCCCCTAACAGATGGGTGCACACCGACATTGAGTCTCTATCTTTTTGCATGACCGATGTCCCTCATGCTACAAATTTTCCAAAAGCAGCATCCTTGTGTATGTTTTTTGTCATGGAGAAACGCTTTAAAGTCAACAAATTCTAGAACATACTAGGGTAAGACAAAATACATTTGGTAAATCTTTGGAAACCACCCACTCAAATTAACTTACAAAATAAAATCCAAAATTTTCCAAACCAACCAAATTTCAAAATTCATGATTCAATATTTTTTTGCTTTTTCCGGCACTCATTTCCTGATGAAAATTTAAGAGAAATTAAAAATAAAAGACGTGAAAAGCAGATATCATTTCTCCATTTTAATTCTCATAATTTTACATATCTCTCAACTTTTCCCAACTCAGGTTGGAAACATGGTGAAATGGGTCTTCGTACACAATGGGATGTAGCCCTCCATAATAAGCACAAATTTTCCACACCACACCGAAAGCAGAATTCGATTCCAAGTCCCTGGTACATTCCCTGTACACTCTCCCAGCGGTCTAATTGGCACATTCTCATTTATCCCTTTCACTTAATAGCAAAAGAATCATCATCGTCCACATCACATAACTGGGTTTTTTAGTATAAATCACCACTCAAAAAAATTAAAATTTTAGCAAAAATTATTTCAAAAAATTAAAATAATTTTTCAATTTTAACTAACATTCATAAAAGGGTTTCGCCGACAAGCATCCAGTAACCAAAAACCAACCCAAAGTTCACATTTTTTTTTCATAAAAATCAAGCACCAACTAAAACAAATTTTCACTCAAAAACTCAATCAGAGAGCTCAATTACTCCCTCCCCGTTTTCCCAGAGCACATTTCTTGCCACTAAAAACAAAAACTGGCACAAAAATTTCAGCTCAAGAAACCAATTTCCGAAATGCCAACCAAACACCAGCAGGAAAAACTGAAACCAGAGCTCCGATGAGAAATACAGAAAGAAAACAACAAAGATCAAGACGAACTGAGCTGAAACCCTAGAATGAGAGAGACTGGTAGAAGCAAACAGTACCTTATATTTTCTACCGGTGGAGGTCAGCTTCATCTCCACCTTCCATCCCGGCGGAAGCCAGTCATCCGAAGAAGGCTCCCTCATGTCGGCGGGAATCGGAAGTTTCCCGGCGACGATCGCCGAGAATTGGAGTGGAGCGAAACGGAATAGGCTTCTTGATTCTCTAGAAGGTGTGAAATAAGAGAGAGGGGCTCACACTCTCTCCTATCCGACAAATAATAATAAATAAAAGAAAGAAAAGTGAGGTTTTAGAAACCACGTGTTGCCAAAGCTTTTATGTGTAGAAACGCCAAACGTGTCGGAAGTTTGTTAAATGATGATATTACCCCTCGCCACCTCACCCCCTTCTTCAAGTTCAACGCTTGCTTTTTTCCTTCCAGTACTTTTGGATTTTTAATTTCAAGTGAAATTATTCGTTTCAAATTGAAATTTTAATACCAACATAATTTATAAATTAATATAAAATATTATATTTTCAATATTTTGCTTCATATTTTAAAAATAATTTTTGAAAACTATTATCTTATTTTTATAAATCAAAAATATGTTTAAAAATCTAAAATATTTTAATATATTTTAAAAATAATATTTATATATAATATTTTATTTTATATCATTTTACATGTTTGCATAATTATTATTTAAAATAGTAAAAAAAAAAGTAAAAATAATATAAAATAATAAAAAAATATTTTATAAAAATATCATATTTTCTATTATTAGAATGAAAAATAGAAAACAGTTTTTAGTTATCAAATAAAAAACTATTCTAAAAAATAATTCTCAAATAGGATTTTTAAGGTTTATTTGACAACTACTTTCAAAAACAACTTTTTATTTTTTCAAAATAAAAAAAAAAACATAAAAAATAAAAAATAAAACACATTTAGCAACTAAAAATTATTTTCTATTTTTTAATTATTAAAAACAAAAAATAAGGTGTTTTTAAATAATACATTTTATTTATTTTCTTTTCACTTATTTTTTAAATATTATTTTAAAAAATAATTATACAAACATGTAAAATAATTATAAATAAAATTCTAAACATAAAAATTATTTTGTAAAATATTAAAAACATTTTAGGCTTCAAATAAACTTTTATTCTAATATAAAAGACAAATTTTCAAAAACTATTTTTAGAAATGTTTGAAAAAATGTAACCAAATAGACATGATTTTTTCTCTATAAATTTTTATATTAGGTTTATAGTTTAAAAGATAAATAAGAGAATTTTTGTCAAAATCTTGTTTAAATGATAGAAATAGACACATAATCAAACATTATTTATTTCTATTTTGAAAATGTTGAACTGTTTTTCTTTTTAAGGAATATTAGGAATAAAAAGACAAAAATTTTCTCTTTGAAAGGATAAATTCCATGTCTAAATTATAAATATGCATCCTTAATTTGATGTGAATATTTTTTGTTCTTTTCCTTTTCTTTTCTTTTTTTTAATTTTTCAAAAGTGTTACAATAATAATAAATAAATATTAAATAATAATAATAATAATTATTATTATTATTATTATTATTATTATTATTATTATGATAAAATTTCATTATTTATATAGTATTTTGTTTCAAAATAATAAAACAAGCAATTAAAGTGCTTTAAGTGGTGGAAGAAAAAAGTTGTAGTAATTAATTATGGTGGATATTTTAATTATTTTCATTAATTCCATTTTAATAATATAGATAATGGTCAAAGGTTGACTTTGTGAGCTACCCTTGATGCTTCATTCAAAGATTAACGCATAGTCAAAATCAAAATATATGACATCTCAGATTTTTTTTGTTTTATTTTAATTAAAGTATTTATTTGTTTCCTTCTCAATCGGTCCAAATATCTTTAATTAAATTAAAATATATGGCAAACAAAATTGGTTAATTTTTAAAAGTTAGCTTAGGAAAGGAAAATGTTGGGTGTCTTACACTTTATCACTTTTTACTTTTTAGTGATTTGATGCTAATAAATTTTTATATTTGATAAATAGAGACATTTTTTATTATATTAAATTTGTTTTGTATTTTCCCAAAGAGTTACAAAACATAGCTTTTCAGACTAATTTTTAAAAATTATTTTTTAATATTTTATGAAACAAAAATTTATTTGGAAATCTAAAATATTTTTAATATTTTTAAAATAATTTTTATGTCTATTATTATATTATTAATCGTTCTATATGTGTGTAATTTTTTTTTTAAATAGTTATTAGTAATCAAGTGAAAATAATTTTAAAATATTTTTTAAAAACACATTGTTTTTTATTTTTAAGAACAAAAAATAAAAAAACTATTTTTTTTGTTTTCAAACATGTTTTCTTGATTTTTTGTTTTGAAAAATAGAAAATTGTTGTTAAAAAATTGTTGTCAAACATACTCTAACTATTTATCATGGATTCATGTAATAAAAATAGTAGCCGGTGTAGCACCTTTCTTTAGGAAAATCATTTTTAATTATAATGATAGAAATAATTATGATTTAACAAATAAAATGTAAAAATAGATTTATTTATTTTTTAACCTTTAGAATCAATTTACAATAGTATTTTTAGTTTTAATTGGAAGATAAATTTAAAATGAAAATTAAAAATCATATAATAAAATTATAAAAAATTTATTAAACATGAAATAATTTCTTATATGAATTGAAATAAACATTTTTTCTAATTTTTTTAGGTTATAAATTGTTTTTTTAAAGGAATTGAATTAAATAAATATAAAAGCTTTTATTAAATTTAAAGACAATTTTAACCAGGCCCTCCTTTATTTTTTTCTTCTTTTTTCTCTTTCCTTTTTAATCTGAGTAGATAGTGTGCATGAGTAGCACATGGCAAGAAGAAGAAAAGAACACGTGTGTGTTATATGTGATGTAGGATAGCCTGAAAAGTCTACCCTAATGCTTCCAAGATGCATGGCTTCCTTCACCACCCAAAAACACTAGAAGACAAACACACTCAACTCCACAACCTAATCCTCACTAAAAGCCATCAAATGGCTAGTCACTCTCCCCGTCCGTTTCTTCACCGAACCCCATTCTCCAAACAAAACCATCTCTCACCTCAAATAAAAAAATTCATGCTTCCAACTGTTGTGCCATCGGTTTTAACGTAAACAATATTATTCACACCAAAATATGTTAGGTATTAACATGGTTAAATCAATTATTTCTATATTTATTAATAAAAAAGAATCATTTTATTATATTAAAGAGAATATTATAAAAAATAGAGTCGATTATTGAATTTATCCAAATATTTTATATTTCCCATTTTTTATATCTATACCCTAAATCATAAGTTTCTCACTTCATTGATATATCTCTTTTTTTTCTTGCATTTTTATATATCTCGTATGATTTTTATGAGTCTGTCTTCCTCTTATAACTTTTTTCACACATAATTTAAAATATTCATAGATATATATTTTAATAACTTTTCTTATATACGAGAAAATCTAATATATTACTTAAAAAATATTTTACATAATACTTTTTACAAAAAAAAAATTTATTCATGATTTGAAACACTTTCCAATCATAACTTAAAAAAATACATGCTTCCAATCATTGTGTTGTTGGTGTTAATGTAAATAATGATAGTTAAAAAATGTAAAGTCACATAAAAATATATGAGGTTTTAATATGATTAGGTCAATCATGTTGGTTTCCACAAATAAGAGATAATCATTTCATTATATTATGAAGAATATTATAAAGAATCGAATAAGATATAATTATTGGATTTCTAAAGCATTTCATATTCCCAATTTTTTTCATCTATACCCTTAATCATAAGTCCCTCCCTCCATCAATATCTCTCATTCTTTCTCATTTTTCTGTGTATCTTATATGATCTTTATTAATTTATTTTTATTTTATAACTTTTTCCACTTATAATTTAAAATATTTATAAAAATATTTTTAATAATTTTTCTTATTTATCATAACATATATCATATCACTTAGAAAATATTTTATATAATACTCTTCAGATAAAAAAAAAAAAAAAAATTTATGCACAAATTGAAACACTTTCCAATCATACCAATCTATGACGCTTTCCAGCACTAACCATACTCAAAACTTCCACTACCAGGTCTCCTAAAAGTTGTGGAATTATTCTAAACCAGAAGTAGAAAAACCTGACACTCTCTGCAAACATATATTTGAAACTTTCTGTTTCTCTTTTTTTTTTTCCCCCTTGAGAACCAATCAGTTGTGAAGTGGGTTTGGTCCACCAGGAACAAGCTGATGAGAAACAGTATGTATTGGGTCGTCAGTTTTTCCTTTGCTTGCTTCTTGATCATGAGCTCCAGGGCTTGAAGAAAACTGCTGTGAAAACCATGAAGAAGAATATTGCTTAGCTCTTACCTTCTTTTCTGGTTCTTCGACGCTGCTGATGGCGGACAGACAATTAATCGATGAATGGATCAATGCTATGATGATGATCAGGAAAATGAGAAATGGGACTGGAGAATTTTGAATTCTCATGATTGATCAAATGAGAGGAAAAGAGCTGGGAAAAAAGTTGGGAAAAGAGAACCTCCAGGCGAGAAACAGATGATTGTGTGTGTTGGAAAAGTTGGAATTCTATTAATAAGAAAAAACAACGAGTAGGACACAGTCAAAAACCATAATAAAAGCGAATTCTACGATTTTAAATTCTCAGGAAAATGATATTAATTCCATGGAAAGAAAAACTTCTTGTTTGGCTTCAACATGATGATGATGATGATGCATGAAAGTTGACTTGAATTTCTAGCTAGGAAGTCACTTTCTCGAGAAAAAGTTTGGCTAATCAGGTGGAAAAAAAAGGGGGTAAAACATATAAGAGGATAAAAACAGCTGGTGGAGATTAAAATAAACCGCTGAAGTTGACAGATAATTGATGTATTTGATTAATAATCGAGAAATTAAAGACAAAGCTGACGTTGTCAGCAGTGCAGGCTGTTTGAATAAATTGAATTGGGATGGACATACAAACAAAATCAATTGCTTTTTCCTCGTCAGGTTTTAGATTTATCAGTTTAATTTCTTGTGATTTGTTGTTTTCAAGCCATTGACTAGATTGATGAGAAAAAAAAAATGATCTATTTTTCTGCTTCAGCTGAATTGAATTAATAAAGCAAACGCTGAGGGTATTGTAAACCTCCAAATTTATCACATTTTATTTATTTATTTATTATTATTATTATTATTTCTTTCTTTCTTTCTCTCTAACCCGTGGCCGTCTCTCGCCACTGCCGGTGGCTCCATTGCCGGCAACGCCATAGCCGATGATAGTCCTCTCAAATCCCGACAGTCATTCCCCCCTCCGGCCATATTTTCTCTCTCTCTTTTCATTCCTACCCATCATCATCTATCACGATCTCTCACCATGGCCATTATCCTTCCATCTTTATCCGGTGATGGCTACTGTTATTATGGTTACCCTCTCACTGCACCTTTCTTCTCCACATGACTTCAAGACCATGGGTAAACCCTACCCTTTTATCTTTATGGTTTGTATTTGGGTTATTGGATTTTGTTTGTGGGCTTGAATTCGGGTTGAACTTAGTTTCAATATTATTTGGGCCTTGGGCTTATGGTATTTGGATTGCGTTTTAGGTTGGGCCTACTTTGTTTATTGAATTTGATTTATGATTTGAGATTTGGGCTTAGTATGTTGTTTCAGAATTGTCATTTCAATTGAATTACATTTGGGTTTTCCTTTTATTTTTATGGGGCTTGTATATTATCTGGGCCCTGATTATTTCTTTTGCTTCTTTATTTGGGTTTTTCTTGCTGTTTGGACGGGTTTTGGCACCATGCTGAGAATGGGAGAAATATGGAAGTAGTTGGAGTAGGTGAAAACAAGGCATGGGTTGAGCTGACTGAGGACCAGAATTTTTGGATTAAAAAGGGAAAAATGAGCAAAAAAAGAGAGGGGGGAGGACGACTTTAGGGGACTTTTTTGAATCCTTTCTGTATTTTCTATGATATTTGTGCAAGAGTTGAAGGTTTTTTTTTTTTTTTTTTTTTTTTTTTTTTTTTTTTTTGTATTTTTGAGCTTCATTTTGGAAGCTTTTGAGGGTCATTACTGTTATTTTTTCAAAGTAATGACACTTAATATTGACTAATGTCCCTCAAAAGTAATGACCCTCAAAAGCTTCCAAAATGAAGCTCAAAAACACTTAATTTTCAAAGTTCTCATTTAATTTTTTATATTTTTGTTTGTTTCATTTATTTATTTTGAAAAATTTACGTGAGACTAATGTTGACTTTTAATTGCATGAGTTGACGTTTAATTTTAGATATGCATGAGAGTGGCATATATTTTTTTTAATAGTATAATTTTATCTTTTATTTTCAATGACATGATCTTTCCTTTAATTTTTATCTTTTTTTTTCTTGCATGAATCTAGAGGCTATGCATGGGAGAATTTATGGGAAGTAAGGGCTACTATGATTTTGGAGAATTATGATTTATGTGTAGTTTTGAAGTTTATAAATGGTTGGTTTTGAGGCTACATATTAAAGCTCTCATGAGTTGCCTTTACCATATCATATTAAAGCTTCTTTTGGGTTGTTCTTGTGGCTATTTTTTGGTGCACTCATGGACCGCACATGGGCTGAAACTGGGCGCCTTGACGAGTTGCGATAGGCATTGAAATTCAACGCACTTACAAGCTACACATGGACTGACAGTGAATCTAGGCGCTCTTATAGGCTGAATTTTTAATAAGGAAATATCGTGGTTGTAGGAGAGATTTTTTGGAGGACAGAATCATGCATTCCATATATTGGCAACCACACTTTCCATGCTAGAAAAAGCCACGCACCATTGAGATTGGGGAAGCCACGCACTTTCCAAATAAAAAGAAGGCAACTTGCACATGTATAAAGAGAACACACAGCCACCTCGTGCTAAGGGGAGGATTCACACATTCAGTATTGGAGAGGATGCACCAATATGGGGGGCGGCGCTACCAAAAGAGGCATCCATTAGTTTTTTCTGAGGAGGGAATGCACATCAGAATTCTCCTTGAACACGCACAATCAAATTCTTGGTTGGAAGGAGAACATGATGAGATTGTTGATTGTTAAAGGTGATCATCATCAGATTTTTCATGGTTAGAAGGAGAACACTATTAGAATGTTCAAAGGAGAGCACGATGACATTGCTCGTGGAAAAGATGAGGAGAAAGCGTGTCAGATGGGATTTCTCCTATGGATGGTAGGCATAAAATCTTGGGATTCTCCACATGAAGGGACAACCGCCATCACCGAGAGAACATCTCCTCACAGCCCCTTGGAGTCCAATATGCACCATTTAGATTTTTTAGTCGGAGAAGGTAAGTTAATTTTTTGAGTCTTTGATTTTTCTTATCTATGTGTAATTTAGATGCCTAATATTAGATTGAAAGTTAGAATTATTATTATGTGCTTAACAGTGATTTTAACACTTAGAAAAATTAGAAACATTTCCTAAAATCATTATCAATTACGCTCTTAATTTTAGTTAGTTTTGTTAATCATAGGTGCTTTTAAAATTTTAGTTTACTAGTTTAAGTGATTTCGTCTAATTAAATTCATATTTTGAAGTTTATTAATTTTAGTTTCGATTCTTTCTTTTTAGTTTGAGTGTTTTGAGAATTTTAGTTTACTAGTTTAAGTGATTGTCTAATTAAATTTATGTTTTAAAGTTTATTAAATTTAGTTTCGATAAGTGTTTTTAGAAATTTTAAATTCTATTAAGAAAATACAATATATTAATAAATATCTAAATTTTATTTGTTTGAAAAATAGTATTTTATAAATGTTAAAAAAAAAAAGGTGAAAATGAAAAAATATACATTAATAAAAATAATTTTTTATTTAATATTATATATAATTGAGGCTGGATAGAACAAAGTCGTACCCAAACCCACCCAAACCTATCATGAGTTTAAAAAAAAAATAAAACTTATTATGCACTCATTTATATTTATCTCAAACTCGTACCATTATGGATCAAATGAGTACTCGAAAACACCTCAATATCATCCCTAATTTTGAGACAACATGTTAATATATCATTTCAAAAGAAAAACAAATTATAAAAAACAATTTTCTTCATAGTGAACAAATATAATAATGAGGTTTGGACTTTTCCTTATCTTTCTTTTCATTTTTCAAATACTAATAAAATTGCAAAGATGAGAAGGAAAATAAAAAATAAAAACTAAAACTAGTAAATTCCTTTTGATGGCATGAAGAGGAGAAATTTTGTTAAGAACTAAATTCAAGATTATGATAATCTATTAAATATTCATGCATAATGTTTGGAATCATAGTTTCCTAAAATAAGAATAAGAAATTAAGTCGGTGTTTATTTTTTGGTTGAATAAAAAAAGCCAAAATATTTAGTTTTTTCTATTCAACTAAAAGTAACATATGAACCAACATAACTAAAGCGAACTTATTATTAATAAGTTTAGTTTAGTTATATTAGTTAATATTAAAGGATTACTTTTGGCTGAATAGAAAAATACAAATATTTTTATTTTTTCTATTCAGTAAAAAAAAAAAATTGTCATACCCCAAAATCCAAAAAAATTGTCATACCCCAAAATCCACTCCAATGTCATAACGGTCATTTCACACCTCAAGCCCAAAGTTTTCAAATGAAAACGACACAAACATTCATTTTGTAACTGGAAATTACCAATTACTAAATTATTGTTCAGAGTAGTGGAACAAAATCCTAACATCTATAAATATCAACTTTAAAACTAACATATCAACTAAAGTATTACCATCAAATCAATTTCAAACTTAAACAATAGTTAATAAAAATAAACATTTGACATTTAAACAAAGTCATAAAAGAGAGTTTAAACAAACGTCCTAATAAAGCTAAATTTCTCTCCTAACCATCACTCCTTGCTCGACCTTGTCCCAATAAGGAACAATAATAAAGTTTCATAAATCATATAGTTTCAATACTTGCAAATAGGAGATATAAGGTATGCTCATTTTCATAAAAATGTTTGAGTTCAATTATGCAAATACATTTTAAACTATTCAACCAAACATTTTCATATATATAAAAACCTTTTCACATCAAATTCAAATCAAATACATTTCAAATATTTTCACTCTAGTTATCTTATAATAAATGGTGTCCAGTTAAGTAGGACTTTACAAATTTGTAACTAGTTTCAAATTTATTCCATTTAAGGTGAACAAAACCAAAGGTCAACAATTATAACCTGTTAACTAGGATAATAAGGTCAATTATTATAACTCATTGACTAGGACCATAGAAACTAGAGTTAAATACTTTATTTCATTAATTCAAACTTACAAAACAAAATATCATATCTCCACACTTTATTTCAAAACATATATTTGGAGACATCCGATAAAATTGGAACGATACAAAGAAGGATCACAAGAATGACATGCATAAATCGAGAAATGGTATCAAACTTGATCCCCAACCCCAATGTGAAAGTTTATTTGGCTCTATAAGGGTTGCTTATCTATTTGACTCCATAATCGTATGGAACACAACGAGGATGTTGTGTTTGCATGAAAAAGTATTTGTGATGTCCCACATCGGATAGGAAAGAAAGTTCATAAGCTTATAAGCTCCTCTTAACTTTGTAAACACGTTTTAAAACTGTGAGAGCTCCTTTGAGTGCGAACAATATCTACTTGAGTGTGGGTTTTTACAAAATATTATTATTAATATTATTTTTTTATACTTCTGAAAATCACGAAAACCCTATTTTATTTATTATTATTTTTATTATTTTTTGTGTAAATTCCATTACTTAGATCTATTCATCTAAAAAATTCGAATTTCCCTATTTTCATCAATAAAATAATCTATATTCATAAATTTTCAATATTGTGATCTAAAAATTAAATAAACTAACCCTAATTTCAATTGAAATATTCCAAAGAATTTTTAACTGTTCAAAACTAATTAACGAATTTAAAATAATAATTTAAAGATTAAAAATCTTACCTGAAAAACTGATCTTCAACTTTAAACCTTCAGTTCTTCAACCTTACGCTTTGATTTTTCTTATCCGTGTAAAAGGTTTTTTTTTTTTTTTAATAAAGATAGAGAAAATGACTTTTAAAAGCAAAAAGACTTTTCTATTCTTATTAAATTAATTTAATTTATTAATTTTTTCTAAATTATGGTTTTACCCCTGATTGAAGCAATACACAAATACCACTTAAAGACTTTAGATTTAGTATAATTTATTTAAAATAGTTGTAGATTTGATAGAATGAGCATCTTATTTGCCTTTCTAAACCAAAAAGCTAGTATAACTTTCCCTTTTAATCAATATTGATAGATTCTTTAAATGGTTATAGATTTGGCTCTCAAAGGTAATTCAAAAGGAAAATATACTCCAAAATTTGATTCTTTTGGATTAATTTCCCTCATTGAGTCATTTTCAATGTTTCTCTTAAAGTAAAATATCATCATGATACATTTTTTCCTTTTTAAGCGAATAAAACCCACAAAATTACCTCACTAATTTTTTTCAAATGATATGTTGTTTAAAATAAACTACTTCTATTACAAAAAACAAAAAATGAGGTATCCAATACCTTTATACAAATTTCCATATGATAATTATTACCATAAAAGTTAAAAAATAATTTATTGAATTTTTATTAAAGGAAAAATATATTTAATAATCTGAGACCTTTTTTTTTTCCTAAAATCAAGTTAACTTAATTTTGTTTTTTTTTCTCTCTCATGTTTTTATATCAAATTCTATTTGCTAATTATTCAAACAACACTTACAATGAACACTATTGTATTTAAAAACAACTTTTAATTAAGCAAAAATAAGACATAAATATTTTTCTTTTTAACTTTTGTTGGCTATACCATGCTTAATTCAATAAAGTTATAAATTTATGTATATTTTTAATCTCAATACAAGGAAGAAAGACAAAAGAAAATTACGTTCACTTAATTTTATAAAAATGAGAAAAATTTTAATTATTAATTTTTTTTTTCTTTCATGTAAATTTAATTCATTATTTTAGTGTTGTGATATTTAATTTAGTGACTTATACATTACAAAGGCTAGGTGACTAGGTTTTCTTTTGCATACTTTTTTCTTTTAGATTTTAAAATTTTAAAATAAGGGGTAATTTCACTCAATTTTTTTTGAGATTTTGGTTAAATATACCTAGTTTTTTTTTGTTTGAAATTTCATCAAATATCTATTTTTATTTTAAGGTAGAGGGGAGGTAAGTGAAAATAACAAATAAAAAGTAAAGGGAATTTATTTGATAAAATTTTGAGAATTGAAGACAGATGAATTTAGTCAATATTTTATGGGAGGTCAACCAAGTTAATTCTAAAAAATAATGATTTTTATATAAAGTTAATTAAAGTATTTTATTTTTTATTTTTTAATATCTTTAAATTAATTGATAAGAAATTAAAATTTAATTGAGAGAATCATTTTTATCTTTTATTTCAAATTGTTTTATGTCATGGGTCGAAATCTTAGATGCAGATGCAAAACTATCATTAAACTTAAAAGATCTGGAAGAACAGTTAAATTCTACTTAAGAACTAAGTGATATTACAACTTAGTAATAATTTAATTATCAATTTATTCTTGTAGAAATGTTAATGGTTGATGCTTTTTGAAAAGGTGTTTCAAAATAGACAGTCTTTTGAGAAGAGATATCCCCTTTAAACAAAAAGAAACGTTTGAAAAACCCAAAAGTAAGAAAGATTGAGAGGATAATTTTTTCTTCCATTTCTAGGTTTATCTTCAAAAAATCAATGATGTATTTTAATATTTATAGGATTTTTTCTAATTTGGAAGTGAATTAACAATAGCTCTTTTTTATTTATTAAAAAATAAAATTCTAAATGTTAAAAGTTAGGTCTAAAATTATTATTTGTACTAAATAGTAGTTATTTGTTTATTAAAATTTTTTATTTATTATTTATAAATGGTGAAAAATAATGTAAATAAAAAAAAAATGAAATGTTTTATTTCCCTCTATCTTTTAATAAAAAAATGTTTTTTTTTTTAAATTAAAATATATGAAAATTTTGAAATAATTTAGAAATGAAATATTTTATTTCCCAGTACTTTTTCTTAAATTTTAAATATTTAAATAAACATTAAAAATAAAAGAAGGAGCCCTTTTTTTTTTTTTTTTTTTAATTTTAAATTAAGTTTAAACATTTTCTCTAATAAGTTAAACATAATATAATTTAATTTAGGAAAAAATTAATATGGTATTTTTTCATGCTTATAAAATTTGAAATTTACCATAGGTTATAAGAAAATTTAAAATTTATTTATATCAAGTAATTATAAAATAAGAAATTTAAGATATTTTTATATTTTTATTCTTTTTACTAAGAAATGGTTTTCAAGTTATCATTAAAAGGGTTAAAATTTCAATTAAATAATAAATATTTTAAAATTTAAAGTTTATCTAATCAACTTAATTTAAAATTTGAAAGCAATAAAAATTATTCATTTTAAAAAATAATTTAATAAACCCAAATAAAATAAAATCAATAATTAGTTCCTATTTTTAAAAATTAACAATTAAATAAATTTAAAAATAAAATTGAACATAAAGAACAAAATATTTTTTAATCAATATCTAATTTAATATAAAACAGTACTACTTTTTTATATGATTGTAATATATCCTTGACATAATTTATATTTTTATAAAAATTATTATTTAGAAATAATATATAAAAATAATTAATTTATAATATTATTATTTTATTATTTAAAAATAATAAATCCACAATAATTAATAATTATATATATTAAATTTATTACATAAAATTAATTAATTTGATAACACATGTATTTTAAATAATTTTATTATTATAAAAATATATTATTTCTTAAAAATAAGAATTGAAGAAACTACTTTGGCATAATTATTTTATTGAAGAAATTAAAATCATCTCACCAAGAAACAAATTTTTAATAAGATTTTTTTTTTAATTATTAATTAGGAGAAAACGCACGTGCCTGGTTACTTTTCCTGCATGACTAAAACTACGGTAATTTTGTTACTGTCGTTGCAAATTACTTTCCTGCACCTTTGAATGTCTTGGGCCTGAAGGCCCTATTGAGGCCCTTGCAAAAAGCCCAAGCCATGGTGCATATCCGGCCCAAATCAAATTCAGAAAGGTGTACAGACTTCAACCATGGATGCCACCCTTCCAGCCCCCCTTTTTTGGTTTATGTTTCAGTTGAATGACAGAAAAATGACAACGAAACTGGATAAGAAGAAGAGGGAAAGAGAAGGGAGGGGGAAAGGGGAAAGGGGAAAGAGAAGGTAGGGTGAACGGAGGTTGGAGGCTTAGAGCTTAGTGGGTTATTCATGTGAAAGAGACAATGAGGGTAAAAATGTCTTTAGATAAAAGGAGACACGTGTGAAGAGACATGAGCCGGGTGTATTTAACATTTCCATTTCCAGAAATACAAAATGCTCGATTTCGAACAACAGAGTCGAGAGATAAAAACGAAGACGAAGACGAAGAAGAAGAATAAGAAGGAGGAGGAGGAGGAATGAGATTTAAGGTGCAATTCTCTCTGTTTCTCTCTATTTTATAACACGTACAAGTGTCTGAATTTTATTCATATGGGTATTACTTTCTATGTTTCTTACTATGAGTGAAAGTGGGAGGCCCGGATCAAGATGGATCTAGATTGCTGTGTTTTGGTGGCAAGTGATGGAGGCTTTTTGATTGAAATTCGATGAAACCCATAAGCTTTTTTAGCATGAAAGTTTGATTTTGGTTTTGGGTTTTACTTTTGGGTTTTGGATTTTGGGTGCCGCTTAGAGTTTTTATCAATGGCGAAATGAAAAGCTTCACTTTCTGTTTGGTACAGGAGGTTTTAGAACTTGAAAATTGCAATTTATGACATGGGTTTTGTTTGTTGATTGGGACCTTGAGAATTAATTTGATTTGCCATGTAATTCTGTTCGATTTATTTATTTATTTAATTCTCTCGATGCTTCTATGTTTTTGTTGAGAACCTTTCCCTTTGATGGTGGATGCCAACTGAAATTAATTTGATTTTTGAATGTCAGCATTTTTTCTGGGCTCATTGCTGGTTTTTTTTTTTTTCAAAATTTTTTCATTTATGTGCCTGCTACAGATGTTTTTTGTTTTTATTTTGCAGCAGTTTGTTCTTGTAGGTTTTACTTATTGGGATTGCTCATTTCAGTGTTTTCTTAGTTGCTTTATTTCATCTCAATGTTAGTTGACACAAGATTCATTTATATGCATTGCATGCCTCTGCCCGATTTTCTCATTGAGTATTGTTTCTATATCAGATTCGAGGGTTTTATACCTGCATATGTGTTTTTCATGTCTCTGTGGCCTATTGGACTAAGCTAAAGGTTTTAACTTTTGGTTTTTTCCCACTATGCAAGTCAGTGGTGGGATCTCAGGGGAGAATGTAGACCACATCAGTTGTTGTGGGTGACAGTTAGCCTGGCATGTTGGCCCCCCATTTTTGTCATACAAATGAGTGGGAATGTATTGGCCATGCAGAGGTTCGAGCTGGCATGTCCCTAACCATGCCTTTTGATCAGGATGTTGTAGTAAGGAAAAGAATCATATATGCAGCAAGATATGGTGTCACTTAGTTCTTTGAGAGATATTGAGTTCTTGCAAATGGTTACAGAATTATCTTATGTCTTGTAGTTTCAAGCTCCATTGCTATATGATATGGGGTGATGTAGAATGAGTTTCGACTCATTGTCTTCCAATAGCACATGAATTCTAGAAAACCTTAATGGGTAGTGCCATCTGGCAGTAAACTAGAGGTCCAGATTTGAGCCTTATGGTATATAAGTGGTGTCAGGAAAATGGGCAGGTCCATGTCGCCCTGGGTTTGACAGTTGGAGTAGATATCTCAATATCAAGTTGGCCTCTGTTGTCACATTTTTTTTTTTTTAAAGGAAGGAAGAAGAAAAAAAGAAAAAATGGTGCAGGATATGAAGACAAGTAATTGAATTTCCATCTGACCTTGATTAGGTAAGAAGTAAGGACTCTTGAATATTCATTATTGATTTTGAGGAAATAAATGGTCCACATTTTGCTGAGTTCTGTTGGTTATTGATCCGTTATTGTTATTTTTGTAGTCATTATTATTATTCAATACCGAAAGTCATAGCCAATAAGCAAGAGCATGTTACTTCTTATTTGATTCTTTGCATCATGCATACCATGCTTAATCAGACTCATGAGTTAAGGAGATCATCTAGAACTTGTTCCATGGACTTTCATTCATCCAATGATGGTATGTTGGATATATGAACTTTTTAAGGATTGCCCAATTCTCTAAGCTGTAATATGAGTTGTCAGATATTTACTACTATGCATTTTCTATTTAGTCACATAAGCTTTAAATAAGAATTCACTTGCACAAGGAGAGCATTTATGATGATTGCTTAAATGTTTCTTTATTTGGGTTGTCAGATATTAACAACTAAGTATTCTCTAATTAACGTTGGTGACAACAAGCTGAAATAAGAAATCACTTGCACAGATAGACAATTTATTGTGATTGCTTAAGTGTTTCTTAGTGATCAGAGAGTTCAATAGTGAGTAATATTATGTTTGGATTGAATTTTGATATTGATTTCTTCACTCCTTTTTGTAGGCACTATGATGCAATGAGTCTTGTTGATTTTTGCGAAACTGGTGAAATGGAAGATGGTCAATCTGTTGTGAGGAAATGGGAGGACATGGACATCGATATTTTGGTGAAGATATTCCAATCGTTTGATATCTTTGAGTTGACATCGGGCATCGCTCATGTTTGTAGAGTCTGGCGCATGGCAGCTTGTGATCCTTTTCTTTGGAAAACGCTTGATTTAACGAAGTTGGAATCCCACTTCATCAAAATCCCCTTAGAGCCATATGTTTATGTGTCTGATCAATCAGATAAGTCTTTGACGCGACTGTTAAAGATTTCATTAAATCTTAGCCAAGGGAACATTCGCTCGTTGATTTTTCATTTCAATCTATACCTGAATGATGATCAGTTAACTTATATTGCTGAAAGGTACTTCTAAATAAGTTACTTATTTTTTAGGATGAATATCATAAACCTCCTTGACTCTCTGTTAATGTCTCTGGCTTCCTTGTATGATTCTGAAATATTGTTGACTGCTATTAAGGTTGAAATTTCAGCATGATATACCTCCCCTTGGGTTATGATATCAGAAAATTTCAATTTCACATAGCATACCTGGGTCGACATGACATTGGTTTGGTTGTGGGATCCTTGTGGAATACTTCTTCTTTGCTTTGGATATGGCTGTTTGATTTTCGTTAATTTATTTATTTTGTTTCCATTTCCTTAGTAGGTGATTACATTAAAATAGAGAGTTTGCTTGAAATTGAACTTTTATAAGAACATTTAGGAAAAAGGAAAGACAAAATAAAAACAGAGGGGAAGTTCTTATTAAAGATATTTTTGGTTTTGATTGATTTCTATTGATTTTTCCTTTTTTTCCTCCTAATGTTGTATCCAAGTGTTCATCTTTTATTAAGATTATTTTAGTTGAGTTTTGGGATTCTAAAATATGTAGGTCTGTAGGTGTGGGAAATTAGACAACTGGACATATTCCTGTACTCAACGCTGGCACCTAAATCCCTACAAATGGCCTTGTTGAAGTGTCTCTTTCCCATTAAAATGTTAAAAAATATTGTTGACCTTTATTTGAATAATACATCATTAGGATAAGCTTATCAAAAAAATAATACATCATTAGGATAACTTGGTGGCAATCCCATCATGTCCCTCAATGCCTTAATTTATGATGGTGCAATAATATGTATTATTCTCCCAAGTTGGAATTGCATGTTCTCTCTTCACTATTAGGTATTTTAACTATATACTTGTGGCCTCTTGTCACGATCTTCTTTTTTTTTTTTCTTTTTCTTTTTCCCACTTTGTTGGAACTGCTGAATTTTTTTGTTGGAAGTACAATTGCTTGTTTTTTCTTGGATTCATGGATTCATGCTGCTATTGTTATCCAATGTAATCCCAGTATGAGCACTGCATTTGACTTTCACACTGGATTAAACTGAATCAAGCTGCTCCATAAGGTGTAGCTATGCACTAGTGCCTGGCAATGAACCAAAGGTTGTGAGTTCAATCCTCCCCCTATTTAACCGATTATTAGAGGATGGGACCATAGTACTCACGATTTTCTCCACTGGCAGTTGGGATAAATGCCTTGCTGTTGAGGTGAAACATGTTTTTAGCTGATCTATAATGTCAAATAAGCTTGACTTGCAATTTGCATAAAGTTTGTGCATCATGGAAGAACATTAGTGTAGCACATATATTTGTGCTACTTGTATATTACATGCTATTCTACTATACTTCAAATCAAAAGACTGTGACACGAGTTAGTGGCCAATATACAATGACAAATAAGCTTGGCCTGCAATTTGCATAAAGTTGTTGCATCAAGGTAGAACATTAGTGCAGTACATATATTTGTGCTACTTGTATGTTACAGCATTCTATACTGCTATTCTTTTAACTCATGTGTTAATTAGCCGATATACAATGACAAATAAGCTTGGCCAGCAATTTTGCATAAAGTTCTTGCCTCATGGCAGAACGTTAGTGCACCACATATGCTCGTGTTCCTTGCATCTTACATGCTAGGCTACTATTCTTTGATTCATTTTTAGTTCTGAGTTGTATTACCCTTCAGTTCAATCCACTGTTAATGCTGAAACCTGTGTCATGGGAGGTTAGTGATTTTTTAAGATATCGCCGGAGGTTTATGATGCCATTCTTTTAATTATAACATGCAAATTTGAGTAGGCTGAGGTGAAATCATGAAAGTAATCTGCTCATTCTTTATTGTAGGTGCCCTCGGCTCAGACGGCTTGTTCTGCCAGCTTGGAATCGAATAAAGAAGAGTGGGATATGCAAGGCTATTCGCATGTGGAAAGATCTCGAATCCCTGACAATGCCTAGCATAGAAAATCCCCCATACCTGATGGAGGAAATTTCTAAGAACTGCAATAACTTTAGAGAACTCAAAATCATGGGCCCTTGTCATGTTTTCTTTGCTAATACACTGGTAGCATTTCTTCCAAGATTAAAGATTCTAAGTCTTAGGTGCTCAGTGCTATTAAAGGAAGCTTTACTCAGTATCTTGGAAGGGTTGAAACACCTGGAAGTGCTTAACATATCACACTGCCTTCTCATAGACTCCCAGCGCATGAATGCGCAGCCACTTCCTCCAATGAAAAGAGTTATGAAGGAGCTTGATGAAAGCATTCTCAAGGCAGCTTCTAGATTACGCGAATTCTTAACATGCATGAACGACTCCTGCATTATGTGTGAACGGACGATCAATGATGAAGGGCTCATGAGGTGGTACAAGTACGAGGAAGGGCTATGGAAAACAGATGAGGCGACCTCGCTTGCTCTCTGATTAGTGAACCTTGGGTTAAAATGTAGTGAGTTAGAAGGCTTAGTCCATTTACCCTTTTCCTTTGTGAGCATAGAACGTGTATTTAACTTCCATGGAAGACACAGAATAAAAACTTTGTTCAAGTGCATGTTGGTTGATGCCATTTTGGCATTAATTGAAACCATTTCCTTTTGTTTCGCATGAAAAGATCTTGTCAATGTGCTGCACACACTTCTTTAACTGTGTGACCGCAATGTCGGTTTTGATCATGTCCCAAACCTTTGGCTTTCTGTCTTGATTAATCTCTTTACACCTGAAATTTCAAATGCCAAACTATCAAACTGTTATATCTTAGATGGAAAGTGGGGAAGGAGAGAACTCAAGCTTTCAAATACCCTTCATGTTTTACATGCCCTTCATGTTTTACAATCATTAGCTGATAAGAGTGTAATTTCCTTATTATTGTGGGCCTTTTTTGTTTACTTTTTGGGGTGTTCTTCATTCTAAATTTTGGACGGCTTCATTTGATACTGTACCAACCATCCACCCACCATATAATGAAATGACTAAAATACCCCTGAAATCCTGGAATTGGTTCTTTCACTGGTACTAAAATCTCTTGCATTGTCCGCCATAAAAGGATTGTCAAAAGTACTAACCTTGGGAAAAGAGTCTTCGGCCAAACAGTCCTTTTGGGGCAAAAAAATATTAAATCTACCTACTTTACCAAACTTACATTCAAAATACTTTTATTGCCATGTTATTGCTATATTACTAAAAACATATATATATATATATATTTAAATTAAGTTAAAATTTTAATTGTCAATTAAGACTTTAGTTAAAAAATGAAACCTCACTTGCAAACTAAAGCTTCATTTTGAGATTTTATTTTGAAGTTTAATTGTAAGATTTCATTTCATTTTTTAGTTGAAATTTTGATTGGTAATTGAGACTTTATTTTTTAATTGAAGTCTTACTTATCGATTGTTATTTTTGTGGGAGGATAACGTGGTACTCACGTGATTAGAAAAGGTCGTATTCAAAATAAGTTTTGAAAGAGACCTAAAAGATATATTTTAATGCTCAAATAATCGATTCTGACCCAAAATTATGGGGAAAAGGGTATGAATATCAATCAAAATGAAAAAAAAAAAAAAAGGAGCCAATTTTCTTATTCTTTTATTAACATGGAAAAAATTGTATTATTAGAAAAGGGAAAATTAAATCCATCAAAATTGAAAAAATAGCCATCTCTTTGAAAATTTAAACTTAGGCCATCTTATCCATAAAGCTAGAAGGACCCATGGGCCAACTAAATTAGATAATGGGTCAATATCTACTCTTTTTACTCAATTTTTAAGCCCATTTATTAATTAGACATGGGGAGATATTTTTTATTCTTAATAATAAGTCATATGAAATTGAAAATTCCATAATCTTCCCAAAAATTTTTCCCTATTTTGTGGTTAATATAATTTTATCATCATCATCATTATCTAATGTTGTTGTGATATTTACCTTTTTTTTTTTTTTCTTGATAAGATATTTAATTTTTTTTTTTTGGTAATTTCTATAAAAGAAAAATGGGTTAAATAGTCAATCCTCCATTTGTTATGTACAATAATGGGATTTGACAAGCAATGAATAAATCACAGAAAAATAAGGAAAATGATGTGATATTTGGAATCTTATGCCATAAACAATATAATAACATACATCTGAAGGCCCCACCCAAAAATAATAATAATAATATTGAAAAAAAATATATTAAAAGGAAATTTGGTAAAAGATCCCGACTGCAGAGTCCAAACAAGACCCACCAAACCTAAATCCTGATATTTAGAAGAAAGAGATTGATCAAAACTCCCATCTTTTACAGGAGAGGAGGAAAAAGAGAGCCTATTTTCCTCTGATTTTCTCGAGGCTTTTTTTCAGGCTCAACCATGGCTTTGCAACTCTGGGAGACACTGAAGGAGGCAATCACAGCCTATACAGGGCTGTCTCCGACGGCTTTCTTCACAATTCTGGCTTTGGCTTTGGCCGTGTACCATGTTGTATCGGGGTTTTTTGTCTCGCCTGATCATCCTGTGAGGGAGAGAGACTTGTTCAAAGAGATGGAGCCTCTGCCCCCTCCTGTTCAGCTTGGTGAGATCACTGAAGAGGAGTTGAAGACCTATGATGGGTCCGATTCCAAGAAACCTTTGCTTATGGCTATCAAGGGTCAGATCTATGATGTTTCACAGGGCAGGTATAGCGTTGATTTCTTGTGCTTTATATTGTTTTTTCGAGGGGTTTTTGTCTTCTGGGTATTTGGATGTTGCAGGGATTTTTGTGGGTTTTGATTTTCCTTTACTATTTCTGCTTCGATTCTTTTGAAAAAAAAAAAAAAAAATTGATTTTTCCCAATTTTTTCAGCTTCTGAGTTTCTGGGTTATTTGACTTTGTAGTGATCTTTGCCTTTAAATATTTATGGGTTTTGAATTTTTTTCCCCCTTTCACTTGTGGATGCTGTAGATTTCGAGTTTTGTTTTGAATTTTTTTAGCGACTTTTTAGCTTCTGGCCATGTGTCTTTTATTGGGTTTTTTGGCTTGTTATCTAAGATATTTTCTCTGTTTTTCGTGTGGTTTTTTGATTGGCAACTTTTTACCTTTTCTTCTCTTCCTTTCCGCCCCACATTGTTCTTTTGGCCTTTCGATTTTCTGTCAACTGAATTTTCTGCTCCTTTTCTCTGAAAAAGCATACCTCTTTTTTATCTGGGATTCTAGGGATTTCAGCTTTTCTGTGCTCTTGTTTAACAAGAGATTTAGGTAATTGATTTGTAATTAAAGGTCACCATCAAATGGGTTTGTAGATATTGGATTAACTCCAATTTTCTTCAAAATGAAGCATAAGTGACTGAAAAATATACTGTGTTTTATCAGAATCTTGATGCATGTTAATCTTGTAACTGTTTAAGTGTGTGGTTCTATCCTTAAACCACAAGGATCTCAAGATGTGATCTGAGGAATTAAAGCTCTCACTAGAATCCTTTGTGATCCAGCTATTGGAACATAGTGGTCTACCTGGTTGTTTCAATTTGTTCTGTACAGCATGCTAATTGCCATTTGTGGACTTCTATAATATTATTTCAGAGTTTTCAGCCTCACAGCACAATGCAGTTGATTGTGGAAGGTTCTATGTTTAGATTGCCTTTTTTGTTTATTATCATTTTTTTCACACCATGGTTAATAAACCTGATGGCAGACTAATTTGTTTGCAGTGATAAACCTCGCAGTCCATTTGTCATTACACAACCTTGAACAGCCTAAAATGTTGTTTTCATGGTTTTTTGTACTCTTTGTTCTGTAGTCTGATCCCCTTTCCTCCTCATCCTCAACTCATTAGGCTTGTTATTGTGGATTTCTAGTTGCTGACTCTATCAAGTCTGGCTGTCGTTGGGCTTGTTCTTGGACATCATTACTAATTTATTTGTGTTGCTAAGTCAATTTGCTTTACATTGTTAATATGGTTCTGCTTCATAGAAGTCATTCAGTCATGCCTTTTCAAAAGTGGATCTGTTACATAACTGTTAGTGCTTAAACCACAGTATTTTAAAACATGATCTTGGATTATGCCTCCTTGTTCTCTTTAATGATATTTTCTTGCTTATTTAAAAATATACAGGCATGATTAATTTGATAATTGGTTGGTGCTTTTGCACGAATTTGATTTTCTGAAGTGAATATTTGATCTAAACTCTATTCCATATGTACTACTTGAACTCACCAAAAAGTGGTGTATGGGATCACAATATTGTAATTTGTTTTCATCTCCATGAATATGATTTGGGTAATTAACTACATTATATGCAGCAGTGATGCACGTCAATTGATATGGCAGTGAACTCGGATGTTTTCATTTGTATTTGATTTTTCGGGAGCCATGGATCCATTCCCACTGACTCTTACAGTTGATGATTATAAATTGATAGTATATTGTTCCCCTTATCCCTTACCGGTGCCAATTTTCCATGATGAATTATTGCTACTCCATTAAAGGCTTTTATATTTTCTATTACTCCACACTGAAACTTCTAACTTGCCTTTAATTGAAACTCATAATCTCTTGCAGGATGTTCTATGGACCCGGTGGTCCATATGCTCTGTTTGCTGGGAAGGATGCTAGCAGAGCTCTCGCTAAAATGTCTTTTGAAGAACAAGATCTAACAGGAGATATCTCTGGTCTTGGTCCATTCGAACTCGAGGCCTTGCAGGACTGGGAATACAAGTTTATGAGCAAGTATACCAAGGTTGGAACTATTAAGAAGACAGTCCCTGTAACCGATGGGTCCTCCACCGTTGAAACCACTGAAACCACTGACCGTGACATTGCCAAGCCTGCAGAAGACGGTCCATCAGAGAGCTTGCCCGCCAAACCTGTGGAAGCCACCGCTGGCGTGGATGCACAGGAGTAAAGTTGAGGTACTTTTGACCACAGTAGTAGGAGCAGTGAACCACCACCCTTGGTGGAGATTCTGTTGATGTTATATTGTTGGGTGCTTGTGTTTGTTAATGTGCTTATAAGTTTAGGATACTCCAGTGACGATACTGTTATGAATGTTTACATTTTTCAATAATGGGTCAAGACATGATAAACTTTGGAGTTCAAAAAATGTGCAACTTGCTTAATCTGATTGATTCCCAGTATCTATCTATTTCCATGTTTTAGAATTCTCACCCCTTCAGGCACTTGGAAACTCTCATATCAACAGTTTACCCGATAGTTATATTATCTCATTATATTCCTGCATTCTACCTTGAGCAAGCAGCCTCACATCTTTCTATAATCTGTGGTCTGTAGAGGCTTAGCTGTTCAACAAAAGATTACCAGTGCCTTTCTAGTCTTTGAGGACTTTATTATTGGAAGAGTTTTTAGTTGAAGTGTCTTTTTTTTTTTTAAAAGTGTTTTTGAAATAAACACCTATTTTCTCAAAAAAACATTACAGGGTTTTTTTTTTTTTTTAATATTTTGTTAAATGTTTTCTAAAATTTATCAAATTGGTGAGTCTCATGTTGGAAGTGTTTTTTAAAAGCATTTCCAAATGGACTCTTTTAAGCGTCGATTTTAACGTCACTTTCTCGTGTTTCCATACGCATTTCATACAAAATCTAGACATTTAACAAAATTTGAATAGTATGTACCAAACTTGTCATCTCCGTCGTTGAAAGTGCATAATAAAATTTAGGTTGATGGATGAGGGTATAAATAATGAAAATCTAGGTAGGTTGATGGATGAGGGTATAAATAATGAAAATCTAGGTTGATGGATAGGGATGGCAACACGAAGGGATGGGTTGCCCCATCTCAATCTCATCCTATTTATTTAAAATAATTATCATCATCATTCCATTAAAAATAAAATAAAATAAAATTAGACCTTGTCCTACTCATTTAACTTTTTTTAAAATTCTTTTTAAAATTTTTAAATACATTAAAATAAATATATTTTATAAATAATTAAATTATTATAATTTTTTATAACTTATTTTATTAATTTTTTTATTATTATCTATATATTAAAAATAACAAAATAAAAATTAAATTAAATTAATTTTAAAATTTAATTTTATATATAATCAGGACGGGACAAGGTAATATCGGAATTCATCCTAGGTTGAAAAAAAAAATCTCAAATCTATCTAGAACCTGTTTATTTAAAATTTAAACTTGTCCCATTAAAGACGGAACGAGTACCCAAAAAGATTTATCTCATTGCCATCCCTATTGATAAATGAGGATCCTATTGATAAATGAGGATACAAACAATGAGACGAAGGTAGAAAAGAATGAGATAAAATGAGATTAAGTTTAAGATATAAAACTGAGAATGGGATAGAATGGGATTGAAGAATAAAGCAGTGAAACGTATTCGGGTACAAAGCAATGAGGACTCCTTTTCTTGTGTAAGGCATATTAGTTCCCCATTATAGCATCTAATGGTTTGGAATATTATTAATGTTAAAATTTATATCTAAATCATACCTTACCCTCCAAGAAGGATTTATATCCTAAGCTGTTTTTTCAAGGAAAGGCAACATTTTTATGTAATATACAACCTCTTAAGGTTTTGTACAAACAAGACCAAAAATAAAGTCTATTAATATTATATTTGATTCGGGGAAAATGCATAGGAAAAACAATGGAGAAATAAATAAATAAATAAAAAGTGAAAGAAAATAAAAAATAGATTTAAAGTTAATAAGTTATTTTTATTTGTTATTTTAAATTTATTTAACTTATTTTAACTCATCGATATAAAGGATTAAATAATTTGAAAATACATAAATTTCAAATTAATTTTAATTATATTTTATTTTTTTTATATTTTTATGGGACAACCAAACATAATATAGTCATTTTTCTTAGGTTATATTTGGTCCCAAAAAGTATTAAAGAAAGAAAAAAATACAAAAAAAAAAATAATTTTCTCATTTTTGGTTTCATCATAAAAAATATAAACAAAAATCAAATATAATCAAAATTAGTAATAAAATTATATATATTTTAAATCATTTCATCTTGGTATAAAAGCATTAAATAAGTAAAATGAGTAGGATATAAAAATAATTTATTACTTTAAATCTATTTTTGATTTTTCTTAGCTCAACCAAATATAACCTAAAATTATTTCTTCATTTTAATAAAGCAATATTGTCGTGCATAAGTCAATCATTTGTTTCCTAATAAAACACAAATTCAATTTATTTGGCACTGAAAATAAAATGGTTTTTAAGGTAGTTGCTTAAATAAATAAAAGTAATAATATTTTGATGTTATGTAACAGAGACCCATTTAGTCATATCCTAAAATAGCTTCTGAAAATGTTTCATAAAATTTCCTTCCAATAGGAAAGGCAAAAGGGATTAGGAAATGTTGTCATTAAATATCAATCGAAAACTATGTTGAATTATATAACAACGTATGTGCATTTAGGTATGTTTGTATTTTATTCTCATTTACTTATACTTTAATCTTTTTTTTTTTTACCTAATCTTAGCGTTTATACTTTGATTTTTCTTAAGAAAGAAATGCATCACTTCTATGCAACAAGTGTAAGATCTAGAAACTTCCTATTTTCAAAGTAATTATAAAATGGAAACTTTCAGTCTTACCATTCAAAGGTAAATGATAGAGCTCAATCTTCCCTAGGTTTGAAGCCCCAATTTGATGGAAGAATTTAATCTAACTCATACATTACGTTTGAGAAAAGCAAGCTTTGGCACCATTTTTTTTTTTTTAAATGATTAGCAAATTCAACCTCCATTTTCACCTTTACATATACCTTTTTGTTGTAGAAAATAAAACAACGAAAATCAAGTAAAAAGAAGAATAGAAAAAACAAGAGAGAAAAGAAAGAGAAAAGAATTGTGAAGTTATCTTTTTTTCAATAATCTTGACCCCACTTGTAAGGTTATGATCATAATAATAGAAGAATTTATAGCTAATGGATTGGAGAGGTAATCTTGAAAGGATGATAGCACATACCTTGTTAGCTAGATTACATACATTAGTTTATAGGGAATCTACATGTAGTGGATAGTAAGTCACTGACCTGAACTATATCTCATTATAATATCATATGATACTGAAGTGCAATCGACTCTTTTTAATAGAGTATTGAGTCAACTTTAGAATTAAATTATGAGAGAGTCAACATTTTCCTATGAGTTTCAATGGTTCTTGTTCGAGCTCTTAATTTATGGTGACACATTTGTTTGAGGGAACTATGAGTTTGTAATTCTGAAGTGTACATCAGTGCATTTTGGCAAAAACACAATGTTGCACTGAATCTTATGAATGATCTTGTGAGATGAGGCTAATTAATTTATTGGAACCTAACAGGACTAATTAATTAATTATAACTCAAGTGGGAAGCCTATATATAAACACCCTAGGGGTTTAAAGCATTATTCTTGGCCATTATCTTTTAGACTCCAAAGAGAAAATCCTAGTTTCCCCTTTAAAAAAAGAAAAGTACCCTTCTCTTGTGCCAAAGATCCATGAAAGGAGTGATCGATTAAAAGATTGTTGGGTACGAGATCTACGATGCCATTAAAGTTACTTCATCATATTGAAATTGATTTGAGAACATTTATATAATAGGTATTATGTTCTTCATCTCTTGATAAAGTTTTAAATGCTATTTTTTCCATTATGCATAGATCTAAGTTTAGGAATAGTTTTGCATGCATCCTATATGATCTAGGGCTAAGGAACATATTAATCTAAGTTTCCCTACACCTAACTCCTTTTTATATACTAACACCACTATTCACATTGATTACAATAAAAAGGAAAGAAAACATAATAAGCATTTGTATAGACATAATCTTTTGCTTAAACTATTTTACCATGTTTCAATTGTGCATCGATTGTGTTAATTAATTATCCTATATAAGGATATTAATTTATAATATTCTCATGTATAAAAAAATTTCAAGATATTTTATATTGCTCTTTGAGTTTTGATTAATCTCCATCCTATTAATTTTTCTTTTATCCAAATTTCCATGCTAATATTTCTAGATATTTCCATAAAATTAACTATAGATATTTCCACGAAAATCAATATTTTTATCGTTATTATCAACATCACCAACTTCTTTCTTTCTCTAAGAGCATCAAATATTTTATAAAATTAGACATGCCAAAAAATTAATTTCCATTTTCAAGAATCACCTTATGAAAACCCATTAGAGAACTACACAAAACAAAACTAACTTCAAAAAATGTATAAATTAAGTAAAATAATAGTGCACACATTATATTACAAAAAGTTTAGGCATTAAGTCAAAAATGATTCATAAGGAGATATTTTAAAGTAATTTTAGTTATGATGATAGAACTCTTCTTTCCACTCTTACTTCTTCCGAGTATATAGGATACAAACATCAAGCATGATCAACCATCAAGTGCTCCTAAAAAATGAAACAAACATGTAAATAATATATATAAGAAGAAAATTAAAATCAAAAACAAAATATTCATATTACCTCTCCTCCAGTTTGTTGCCTATAATCCTAAGAAAGGCATAAAATTTATATGATTTCATCCCAAAAGGGACCCAAGATTCACACATAATTTCCAATTGGAAAGAGGCGCTTTATCTTTCATATCCAAGACCTTGAGCTTAGGCTTCGGCCCGATCTTTGGACCTGGGGTTCATATTTTTTATTTTAATTTTGTTTTAATATTTTTAGTAAAATTTATAGCTTATAGTTATGAAAAAGGGAAAAGAATTATAATTTAAAAAATATAATTTCAAAAGTTATTATATTGAAAACTATATTTATAAATTAGAGTTTTTATATAAACTTATAATTTATAATATTAAAAATGAAATTTTAAACTATGAAATTTTGTTTGTTTGAGATGTACACTTTAAATAAATTATTAAATCATGGGAATAAAATAAAATTAATTGCAATATAAAAATTTATTAAAAGTTACGTTTGATTAATTAACAGAATATGATAAGATAATATATATATATATCATATCTCATTGGATAGAAAATGTGTATTTTAAGATGTGATTTTTAAATGAAATATGATATCCTTAATCAATTGATATGATATGCTAAGGTAATATATCTAATGACATATGCTATGTTATATTATATTTATATTTCATTTGTGAAATGAATAAAAATTAATATAGAATATATATTATTTTTTAATGTTTAAAATAAAAATTATATTATATTTAAATATTTTTTTATTTAAACAAATTTCTCTTACATTTGACAATGTTCATGATTAAAATATTTAAACTTTGTAAATATTTTTTTTATATCATGTTATTCAATATATATATATATATATATATATAATTATTTTAGAATATTTTATAAGTACTTTTTTATATCTTCTTTTTTAACTGCAAATTTAATTTTATAATAAAAAAATTTTATTTTGTAAAATAACTAATATAAAAAATAAAATTTTAATAAAATAAATATCCCATATATAAAGGATATATATATATATATATAAATAGTGGATAATATATCTTATCATTTATCACATCACATCTTTGATTGAATATAATATAGAATAAATGATGAGATAACTTATCTGATCTCATTATCAATCAAATATAATATAAAATATAATATTACATCTCTTATCCTATCACAAATTATATCCAACCAACCAACCAAACACAACCTAAGTACATTCAACATTAGGAATGGGTGAATGAGTGATAAAGAAAAAGGCAAAGGTGAAGTTGGGTATTGAAGCCTAAGTCGGACCAATAAAAAGTCAAGTATAAATTTTTCTAAAAATTATTATTTGAAAATAAATACAAAAATATGATATTTTCATCATTAACTATCTTTTTTAAAAATGATTTTCTCATATGAAAGTTTAGAGATCTTGGTTCTTTAAAGATTTTTCTTATAAAACCACGGGTTGGAATGCACAAAAGTATACAAATTTGTCAGCTAGATGTCATCGATAAGATGACTTACTCTCTATACCTACACTAATATTCACATTCGTGACATAATATCACTCGTGCTCCCAATGAACTACCTCAACACCTTATGGGATGCACATCTTTGTCACGCTTCCAGTAATGAAAACACATACTTTGAGAGTTTTGAATTAAATACAAAGAATAATAATTTAAAACTTAAACTCATGAGTTCTTGAAAGAAATCTTCATATATTAAAGAAACTTAGAATCAATTTAGAAATCCTATTTACAAAAAAAAAAAAAAAAAAAAAAAAAAAAAAAAAAACAATTTAGAAAACTTAAGGCCTTGTTTGTTAACTGTTTTTAAAAATAGTTTTGAAAAACAATTCTTGAAAATCGTTCTATTATGTTTTATAAAATAAAAGTCTATTTGGGAATCCGAAATATTTTTAACTTATTTTTAATGTTTTAAATTTAATTTATATCTAATATTTTATTTTTAATTATTCTACATATTTGTCTAATTATTTTTTAAAACAATCATTATAAAATAATTAAAAATAACTAAAAGATGTTCTCTAAAAATAATTTATTTTCTATTTTTAAAAATAGAAAATGAAAAATAGTTTTTTGGTTGTCAAACTTTTGTTTTTGGAGAACAGAAAACTTTTACAAAAAAGTGAAAAACTGTTATCGAAAACAATTGCCAAATAAGGTCTAAGACTCTTAGAAAATTTTGGAAATATTTTTTTTATTAATTATACTTTGCCCCTCAACCTTTTATGTCTTTTACACTTTGCCCCTTCCCATTCAAAATCCAATAACTTTCACACCAAACTTCTTAAAGACTAGCGTTCCACCCTTTTTTTTGTTTAACAACGTTACTTTCATTAAATGAGTAGGTCACGTACTCCACACATGACTTAATATGAGAGGACAAAAATGTTATGTGAAAGAGATCCAAAGCCCTAAAATCTATTGCTTCTTCATTTTTCTTCCTTCGAAAGCCTTAAATCCCTAAACACCACACTAACGTATTAAAAATTCCAATTGCTTAGTTCATTAGACGATGAAATTGTTTACCTTAATTCTACTTTAGCAATAGCCCTGGTACCTATAAAAAGGTTCAACTTGTGTCAAGTAGTAAGAAATGCCAATAATGAATAGCGAAGTGGAAACAACTATTGGAAGTTCAACTGGTCCTCTTAAAGGCTTAAGAGAAAAGATAAGTAGAAACCTTCATTTGATTTAGAGCCAAATTTGTTCCAACTAAAACATAATGCTTCTTTGCATGCTCTTCTTTTACCCATTTCTCTGCACGCTTCTTTCACTTCACAATCTCTTGGGTTAGAAAGAGACAGACCCATTAGTGCATTTCCATCATAAAGAGTAGAAGCCTAAGAGGGTATTTGTTTTTTTAGTTTTTTACTGAAAGTAATTTGCTTTCAGATTTTAGATCGTTTGTTATTGAATAGAAAAAGTTAAAATATTTAACTTTTTTTAAATAGAAAAAATAATATATTGATTTTTCTTTATCTTCTAATGTTTAATAGAAATAAAATATTATAAAAACAAACAGTCTAATACTTAACACTATTAAGTATTAAAATTTTATTTAGAATTAAGTAAAAAAACAAACACCACCTAACACTTATAACCTTCTTCGGAAACAAATTCCCCTTTAGTAGTACACTCGCTTGAAACCATTACGTTTTTCAACAAAACATGAGGAAAGAGAGTTGATTCCCAATGCAGCTTCCTCGTTAGAGAATCCATAATAACCCCAAGACCCTTTTGACCTACATCAAATTCCTTTGCAATACCTAACTGTTGCTCATTTTTGGAGAAACCAATGGAAGTCAATGGTTTAGTTTCAGGATTTACAACAAACACAATTGTACCACCAACCCCAAACTTTTCATCATGATTTGAAAATATTTTGGAAACTGAAAATTTTCCTACGCCATCAAACCCAAAGTTGTTCTCTATTTCCCTAAGGTTTCCCACTCCATCATCTCCTCTTGAAATGCCAAGCCGACAAACATGTTGTTGATTAGGAGGGTTGTCTTCCATATCCTTTGGCTGAGTTAAAATAATACTTTCCTCCGGTTATTCTAACATAATCAATGGCACCAGACCAACAATAAGCAAATCCTTGGTCATGACATGCAGAACCTTGAAGACCATCACCTTCAATATTGAAATCTAGTGACGGGATAATAGTTCAATCGAACATAAAATACTTGCAAAATGAAAACAATAGTAGAAGTTAACTCTACACACACGCACATGCACAAACACAAAAAACAGAAGCCAAAGCTATTGCCATTTTTATGTTAGACCTAGGTTAGGAAACACATACCTTTCCTCACTCTCCCTCTCTCCCTCTCCCCCTCAAATGAATCAAAGTTATAACAAAACTAGTGCTTTTCGCTAATCTTAAGCCACAAAATACACTCCTTACAAATCTGTGTTTAGGGACTTAAGGCTTTCGAAGGGAGAAGAATAGAGAAGGAATAGGATTTAGGGCTTTGGATCTCTTTCAAATAACTTTACCCTTTCACAAGTCATGCGTGAAATACGTTAACATGTTTGCTTAATGAAAGTAAAGTTAGTCCAACAAAAAAATGAAGTGCTAGTCTTTACTAAGTTTGGAAGGCAAGTTTGAATGTGAGGGACAAAGTGTAAAAGATGCAAAAGGTTAAAGATGTAATTTATATTTAACTATTTTCTTTTTAAGTTAATTTTTTTTTTAAAATCCTTAAATTAAGTATATTTCTAAATTTTTTTAAATATATATATTTTTAAATTCTTAATTTAAATTTCTTTCCAAATAAATTTTATTATCAATTTTCATCTTAAGTGTACTTATATCTCATTATTCTCAATTAATTCAGTTATAGTAATATGTTTAATCTCAAGTTAATTATGCAACAACTTTAAATCTTTGAAAGAGTGTAAATCACAAGAATTCCATTGAATAAAATTGTCAACTTAATTGAAAGGTGAAAATTGAGGATTTTATAGTCAATTTGAGTTTAGGATTCCATTTTTGTCTTCCTTCTTTTGTTGAGTCTAGACTTGTTGAGTTGAAGACCAACTTCATCTTGTTCTCACTATGGTTTCTTGTTCCTTGAAATGTCTTAAATAAGAATCAATGGTGGAGTGAATCACTACAACTCCTTCCTTCTTATTGTCACCACGATTTCCCATTTGTTGAAATGTCTCGAATGAGAATGTGATGGTGGATAGAGTAAAGGGGGTAAAACCTTTTAGTAATATGATTTAGGTCAATTAGAGAAATGTAAAACCAATGAAAAATATTACGCATATCCAAGATATGGGTCACACTTTATACATGAAGACTTACTCCGATAATGTAGCCCCTTTAATTGTTCCCTCCAATGCTTTTATTTAGTTTATACTCTTCATTTAATATTTCTGTTACTACTTTATTTACTTCATTTTGTTAACTTTTTGGCTCTTCAATGAATCTAACAAAAATAAATTCATTCCCAAATCATTAACACATTATAACTTTTATCTTTAATTAAAAAAATTAACTCCATAAAAAATGACTAGTACAATCGCGTCTCTCCACTTGGACAACTCACCTTTCCGTATTTTACCACCACTATTCACATTGATTAAAATAAAAAGTATAAAAAATAAACGAAAGAAAATGCAATAAAAAGTAAACAAAAGAAAATATGACAAACACTTTTCCTAACTGAACATTATCTTTTAATTCAACTAACTTATTATGTTCCATGTTCTTTTACTACTGCATTAGTTTATTATTCTATAAGGACAATAATTTATTATATTTACTTATATAAAAAATTTTCATAACCTCTTATATCGTTTTTCAAGTTTTAATTAATCAAATAGATAGAGAGAATACTTAACACTAGTTGAAATACCGAATGTTATACTCATATAAAAGAGAAAAAATGTTAATATATCTAACATTTTTATACATTCCTCCACTATCTAAACATTTCAATATTTCAGTATTTTTCAATATGTGAGAATATGAAATAAAGATTCATTGTTTCATTTACACCAACATGCATGTATTATTAGAAAAGTAAAACAAAAATGGTAGTTGAAACACGGATGTTATACTCATATAAAAGAGAAAAGATGTTAATAATATATCTAACATTTTTATAGATTCCTCCAATGCCTCTAATATTTAACATTTCAAATATCTCCCAATATATGAGAATATAAAATAAAGATTCATTGTTTTACCTACACCAACATACATGTATTAGTAGAAAAGTAAAACGACAATGGTATGTCACAAAGATTTTTAATTTCCTACACTATTCATATGATTCGAAGTCATAGTAAACACAATTCTAGTCTCACACATAACTCATGATTTATGAGGAATGGTCATTAATAGTTATATTAAAAGAGATCTTAGATTCACACGTAATTTCCCGTTGGAGAGGAGCACCCTCTCTTTCAATATTCGAGGCCTAGAGCTTAACCGTATGGGCATGGGGGCAGGCCTCGAGCTTAGGCTTCAGCCCAACCTTTGGACATGGGTTCAAAGTTTTTATTTTAACTTAATTTTGATATCATCTGGTAAAATTTAGAGGTTATGAAAAACAGAAAAAGAACTAATAATTCATAATTTATAAAATAACGATAATTTATAAATTAGACTTTTTGTGTAAACATATACTTTATGAATTTGCAAAATATAATTTATAATTATAATTTTATTAGTTTCAAAATAAACTTTTGATTAAAATTTATAATTTATGAGTGAAAATACTATAAGATAAATTATGAAATTGATAAAATATAAACCAAGACAAATAAACAAATTTATTTTAAATATTTTGCATTATATATAGCATAAATATTATAATATATTACAATTTAGAAGTTTAGAACAACTTTATTAGACATGCCTCATTAATTTATTAGTACTTGAAATTAAATTTTTTTAAATTTTGTATTACTTTAATAAATTTTTATTTTGAAAAGATAAATTCATTTTTTATATCTTTCAAAATAAAACAAAATTATCAACTTCATCTAAATAGCACACTAACAACATGAAATCTACTTAGATACAAATTGCTCTAATTTTAGGATTATTTTTTTATAGAATAAATTTATATTTTTATCTTTTAAATTGTTTTACATGTGAATTAACGAAGGGTTTAATCAAAGTGTTAACAATTGGATTTTTTTTTCCATCCCAATCTTTGGTCCAAGCATAAATTCTAAATTATAATGAAAGTCTACCTTGAAAAAGATTTATAGAAAGGGATTCTTCTTTCATTTGTAAATTAAAAATAAAAATAAAATGAAATAAAGAGAGAGATGACTGCGAAAGTCCCTCTTCCTGAGCCTAGGGCTTCCCTAAATAAGACGGGCCCAGGCCCAAGCTAACATCTCTTCCTATAACGAAAACGACGGCGTTTAGTTGCGCCTAAATCAACTTCACAATAATTAGGGCTTTTTGTTATTTGTTGGACTCCAGAACGACATCGTCGTCTTGTTACCTGTAAATTTCTGTTCGAGAAAACAAAGGAAAAGGAGAGGAAAAAGCATGGGAGGAGTGGATCACGGCCATGGCGAAGATTTCAGGACGAAGGTGTGGAGCATGACTGGAGGTCCAAATTGCAGGCCCAAACACTGGAAGCGCAACACTGCCATTGCCATGTTCGGCGTCTTTCTCATTTGCATCCCAATCGCTATGAAATCTGCCGAGCTCGAGGTCTCTCTCTTTCACTCTCTTCTTTTGGCAGTTAATCAATTCATAATTGTGATTGATTTTGAATCCCTAGGCGTCATTTGCTTTTGATTTAATCGTTTCTCATTTTTTGAAATCCTAAACCCGAAATTCCATTTTGCTTGACAAGGACTTGGCTGGGGACATAGCTAGATATAGAGCTTGAAAATGTAAGGAATATAGGGATCACTGCTGCACTCTCTGAGTTGAATCAAGGACCCAATTAAAAATAAATAAATTCTATTCTTATTTTTAAAACCCTAGACCCAAAATTCCATCTTCCGTTGAAGGGTTGACACGGACTTGACGGACGATATAGAGCTTGAAAATGTAGAATCTAGGGTTCAATACTGCACTTTCTGAGTCGAATCAAGGAGGAATTGAGAGTCTAAACGATGCTTAAGCCTAAGATGTGAGAGGGATAAGAAAAAATACAGTGAAGATCTATACTGATCACAGAGTAATATTTCTACTTTTGAAGTAAAATTTGGAAAGGAGGAAGAAGATGCCGAAGCATCAGCAGAAAATTCACAAAATAGGTAGCTCCCTTCCCCTGTGACATTTATCTTAATCACCCAACACCATCTTTCCCCCTGAAACCCTGATCTTGTTTCTTGGGAATTTTTAAAGAATGGGATAATTTAAAAAAAAAAAAAAATTAAAATACCACAATTTAAACAATATTTACAAATATTTCGCTCTAAAGTTGTTTTTTGAAAAAATAACTTTAATACTTAAACTAAAGTTCTCTTTGAAAAAAATAATTGCGGCCTTAAAACAATCTCAAGTCACAATTAGGACTTATTTTCGAGTACAAATCCTTTTCCTGATATTACTTCTATTTCCTTGCAAACCCTAATATTACTATTTTCAAATTTGAAGGCCCCTTGATATTCATTACCTTGTGATTAAATTCCATCTCTGAGAACTCCGAGGAATTGATTTTGAGAGGTTGCCTGCCATGAATCTGGAGGCCTTAAATCTGTGATGGGAAGCTGCTAATACTAGTTCTGAATTCTAAGTTTGTAAATGGTGAAGAAATTGCTTATCTGAGTTTAATATGTTATATAAATATTATATATATAGTTCATGACATAATGCATGTAATAGCGGGTTTATCTTAACTATGTAGACACCATTTAAAGTAGTGAGAATCTATTAAGTCAAAAGTGGATAGTATCCACACAGATGGAAAGAGTTGATTTTAGATTCCAGTGTGGGACTATTTGTATGATCTCGTAAGGGGTGTTTGTCTATCTGAGTAACCCTACAATCCCTCGGACACAAGACACTATGGGTTCGTGATATTTTGTATCAGTTAGAAGAAAAAGGTTTCTACAATTATAATGTAGTAGACTTTTCTTAATCATATAAATGTATTTTAAGACCATGGAGGTACGTGGATCTAGAATGGACATTATCTATACGAGAGTGTGGTGTGCACAATATTTACAATATAAGAGAAGAAAAAAAAAAAAAACGGAGTACTTAACATATAGTGTAATTATAATTGTGTAGCTTTTAGTGAATATCTTGTGCATATGTAAATTCCAGGAGTTCCAACCAAAAAATGTTTTATTTTGCAGCAACGGCCTCATCATCCGGTTCGGCCAATTCCTTCACAGCTCTGGTGCAAGAATTTTGGAAATAAGGAATACTGATTTCTCTGCTGCTGTGTGATAAAATATGGTTTGCTGTCAGGCCAAGAACCATCTTCTCCTCAGCCTGTGAAAATGTTTGGGTTTCATGGATACATTTGACTTGTAATAATAGATGGTTTCCAGAACAGCTCACCCATAGGTGATCATCATATCAAATTGAAGTTGTTCTGTTGGAGATGAGGGAGTTGCCCTATAAGTCCTAAAACTTTTGGGTCAGTTGGTATTCCAATTTTTTTTTTCCCTCTCTCTACAACTTGAATTTCAAATGATGTTAGGAAAACTCTGGTGCCTGTTTGTTTGCTGTTTTTGAAAATTGTTCTGTAAAATAGTTTTTGAGAACAGTTTTTAAGAACAGTTTTTTGTGTTTTCATAAAAAAAATTGTGTATGAGAATTGAATTCTTGAAAATAGTTTTTGTTCTCAAAAACAAAAAAAAAAATGTTTGGTTGAGTTAATAAACAAGTTTTTTAGAATAAATAAAATAAAAAATATATTTGAAAGTTTTTTTTTTTAATTAATAAATGGTTTTCTCTTATTAACTTGATATTATAAATATATAAATAATTTTCATATGCACAATTTATTTAAATTAAAAAATTATTTTATTTTAAAAATTTTACACCAGTTATAATTTTTTTAAATAAATGATGGCTTTGTAATCATGTGTAAGTATATTAATTTTAATAATTTAAGAAAGAAGAAAGGGCTTTTGGGTGGGGGTGTGGTGGTTACTTAGGGTCTCACTTTCCTGAAAGCACAAAAAGCAGATAGGAAAACACAAAAAGGAGAAGAAAACATGAAAAAAAAATCTATTCTTTGAACAATGAAAACATATTTTTTTTGTTCTAAAAAATGTGGTTTTTGAGAACACGAAAAACGCAAAAAGCAAAAACACAGTCCCCTTGTCAAATAAGTTTTTTGTGTTTTTTGTTTTCAAGAACATAAAATAGTTCTTGAAAACAGGAACCAAACAGGGCCTTAGCCTTTCCTTGTATTTTTTTGAACATTTGTTATAGCCTTGGGATAATTGCTTTCGTTGGAACCGGGGGTTGGGCCGTTAAACCGGACGGTTTGTTCGGTTCCAAACGAACCGGTCAAGCCCAAAAGGGTTTCTGCTTACCTGTTAAATACCCATTTAACTTTCAGCCCAATTCACACTCAAGCCCAACCCAGTATCAAGCTTGCTGGTAATGGTTGTTGCAAGGTATTTCTATAGCACATAGATAGAAGTGAGGTGGGATTAACTAAAAACCTTTGAACAAATGTAAATATTTATATTTATGGTTATTTTTATAATAATTATATAGTAATAAATATAAATTAATGAATATAATAAATTTAAAATAATAAAATACAAAAATGTGAAGTAAAATTAAATATTATAATTTTTTTCAATTTAAACATATCTTTATGCTTAAATATTATATAAATATATTCTATTTAATAAAATTTCATATATTAATACATTTATATTTATATTTATCATTTAATTTGATATATTAAATATAAAAAAAATATTATTATTAAAAAATTTAATTTTATATATATATTTTAAAATTTTTAAAATTATTTTTATTTTTATATAATATATAAATTATATATTTATATCATCAACGGCGATTGGTAACTTTTTTGGTTGAGAGATGGCGAAAAATTGGGGAGAGCTTAAAGGGCGTCGTACAAAGCAACAAGGGTAAACGGAGAAAAATAAAACGGCGACGTTTTAAAACAAAGGGTTATTTGTCCGTAAGAAGAGTAATTTAGACATAAAACATGGGCATTTGAATTTCATTCATCTTCTAGACTTTCCCCCCCGGAAGAATCTCTTCAAAGGCCCTCACTCATTTCTCTATCTCGAAATGGGTGTGAAAAACCTCTGGGACATCTTGGAATCTTGCAAGAAAACTCTCCCACTTTACCACCTCCAGTGAGTTTCCTACATTTTCTCAGTATCCAAGCATACCCTTTTTTTTTATTCTTTCTAAGAAAACTACTTTTGCTTACCCTGAATTTGTGGTAGGAACAAGAGGGTGTGCATCGATCTTTCATGTTGGATGGTTCAACTTCAAAATGTAAACAAATCTCATGCTTCAATCAAGGACAAGCTTTATCTCAAAGGTCTCTTTCACCGTCTTAGAGCTCTCATTGCTTTGAATTGTAGCCTTATTTTTGTCACAGGTATGTGTATTTTCCACTTTGGTTGCCTTCAATTTTGACTTCAGATGTAAACTGGAACTGGGTATTGCCTTTTCGTGGAAATTAGTATTGGGTTTGGACTATTTCATGATAATATGATTTGGGTGATCGGTATTTAGAAATTTTGGTAAATTTAAGTTATTTGATTTATGTGGGTGTTTAAAGACATGTAGGCTCCTTCCTTCACAATATTTGATGGAGGAGTTTTTTTATTTTCTTCTCAATGCTAGTGGATTTAAGTAATCTTTATTGTCTCATAGATGGATCAATCCCTGCAATCAAACTAGCCACTTACAGACGGCGCTTAAATTCAGGAACTGAGGTAGGATTCTACACATGCTGCATTTTCATTGATGTTTACCTTTCTTCAATCCTCTTTTTCTTTTTTCAATTCAAATTTTTTCTTAGTAATAAATTCTGTAACTTGACCAAAGCAGGTCACTCGAGATGAAACAAACTCCCATAATGTGCCTTCGCTCCGGAGAAATATGGGATCTGAATTCTCATGTATGATAAAGGAGGCAAAAGTCCTTGGCTTGGCACTTGGTATCCCTTGCTTAGATGGGTAATCTTCACTGATGAGCTAGAATTTTGGTTTGTGTTCCACTTTATATAATATCAACTCTATTTGATTCAGACCCTTCAATGTTTTCTTGTGGTCTTATTTTCGTATAACAATAACTCTTATCTTTTTTATTTTCCAGAAGATAAATACATGACAGAAAAATGCATAGAAGGACTATAAGGAAAAACAAATTGGACTGATGATAAATTGGAATGTTTTTGTTCTATATCATTATAAAACTTCACCTCCACAATAAACTTTTGTAATGAAGTCCTTGCTTCATTTGCACCTTGGATTAGGAAGAAGAAGAAATTCAAGTTTCAAACCTAATTTTAACTTTCATTTTTAGTTCGGCAAATTGGCTACTTAAAGGGCACCATTTGTGCTTCTGACATGGTTTCCGTGCACATGCCTGGTTGCTTGGAGCCTTTTTGTTCCTCAAGATTCTACTTTGTGATCACTTACTTAGGAGTATTTAGCTTTGCAAGGTGCTTCTTTGTGTTTAGAAGGCTGACAATTAGATAGGGAAATCCATTTATCAGTCATGAGACCACATTCTTGAATTTTCTGCTCTAAATTTAATAAAATTCTGGCAGACATGTTTTTCCCTTAGCATTGTTTGGCCATTTTGTCATCTTTGTATGCATCATGTATACCTTTGTTCCCCCTTTGTTAGGTGCTAGTAATATATTCCATCTTTGCCTATCAAAAAAAAGAAAAAAAATCATATTTGGAAATGAGCCAACATGTGAACCCCTTAGCTTTTATAGCTTACGGGCCTAATATGAAAAATCTGTGGATGGAGAACTCATTACTAGCAAGAGAGGATTCTGTTTTTTTAGTTTTTCCATCCAACTAATAGAAGTTCTGAAACCGTTTTCTTTCATTTTTAAGGTTTTAGGCTTTAACACTCGGTTTATAATCTCATCTTTTGGGAATGGTAAGTATTTAAAGAGGATTTAGCTTGTTAGATTTGTTCTTTTCCGGAAGACTAATAATTTTCCCTATCACCAATTAATCATTTTTCTAATGCTTAAAAACTTTATAATATTTTGCATATGAAACACCTCAAGTCATCATTGAGTCCCAAGAGGGACCCAAAAAAAAAGAAAAAAAAAAACGTAAGTGTCGCTATGCATCAAAAAAAAGGTATCATATTCTCCATCAGGAAGTAAAATAGCAGAATATTTTGCAAATGCACAAAATCAAACCCAAACTGTCAGTACCTACTTTTATAGAGAAATTGAAAATATTGCTTTCATTTTACCTCTTCTAAAAATGATGCTTGTTTTAAAAGAATTGTTGTTCTTCCTTTTGTGTGCTTGAAAATGTCTTGAAGGAGTGGTTTTAAATTCCTGAAAAACTATTCAAAACTCTTCCAGTTTTATTAGTTAACATTTGCAAAGAATGTGTCTGTAGCAGTAATATGTAATTTTGTTATGTTTATCAAAAGCTCCAAGTTTCTCAAAGCATAACCACAAAGTTACTTCACAATTTATTATTTGTGATATCTCGAGATTATAACATGTCTACTGTTTCCATTCCTCAAACAATCCCCTGGCATATTAACACTCAAACATATGAATCAAGACCTCCTGAAATTTTGTGATGGAAGGTACCTTATTGATTCACTATTCTTCTGGCATACTTGTGGAGCAATGGGCGTTGCATTAATAAAAATTTGGATTTAATGAAAATCAGGAGTTGATTAGTATCATTGTATTCCATGTAAAGTAATACTTTATATATATAGATTTGGATATTTGTAGCCTATTTATGTCTGAAAAAGTTGAAATTGTTCTTTCACCCAAATTCAGGATTGAAGAAGCTGAAGCACAGTGTGCATTGTTAAACTCAGAATCATTATGTGTAAGTCTTTTGTTATTTTATATAGGGCTATCATAATGTCCATCAGTTTGGTAATGGGCAGCATGGCATTGTTATTGTTATTATTCAGGATGGATGTTTCACTTCAGATTCAGATGTTTTCCTTTTTGGTGCAAGGACAGTGTACAGAGACATTTGCCTTGGTGAGTAAATGGGGATTCTGCTAGTCCTTGAGTCTTTACTTTTCTTCAACTATTTTCCTTTTGTATACTGATATTGCTAACAATTTTCTGACAAATTAGGGGAAGGCGGTTATGTTGTTTGTTATGAAATGGCAGACATTGAGAGCACACTTGGGTTTGGAAAGAACTCCTTGGTAATTCTGTTTTGGCTTGTACTTGTGCTTTTGTAACATATTGCTTTTTTACCATAGAAAAAGGGGAAAATTGAGGATGGGCTACACCTGCAAAAGTGGTTGTGATATGGCTGGAACTAATTGCAGTAAAATTTAGTTGCTCCCCACCTTGTGAAATTGTGTTGTTCCAAAGCATTCTAAATGGAACTGCTCCAATAAATCTAAGCATGCCCATCAGCTACCTATTAATAAAACAAATAAAGAATTAAATAAATCTAGCTAAGCACATGCATAAACACACTCACATGCACCTCTTTTTTCTCAAGGTCTGATACCCACAAATTCCACTTGTGGCTCCTGAACAGCAGCCGTTTGTTTTCTTTCCTATATTAGTGGCATTCAGTTATAATAAAATCAAGAAATTCAAACTTCCATTTTTATATATTTCCAATAGGTAAGCTTGCTTCTCAACAACGATTGTGATTTTTGATCTTCAGATTACTCTGGCACTTCTTCTTGGTAGTGATTACTCTCAGGGAGTTCATGGGTTTGGGCCAGTAAGTTCCGAAAAGTGTCATTTCCTGGTTGGATAGCTTATCTTTCCTCTTAATCTCAAGAGCTGAATGAAAGCTTATGTTGTTGCAATTGTTTCTTTGGCCACAGGAGTCAGCATGCCAGATTGTTAAATCAGTTGGTGAAGAAGTTGTTCTCAAAAAAATTGCATTAGAAGGGATATCACTTGCAAAGAAATCAAAGTGTTCAAGGAAACAGGGGCAAGTTCTTAAGTGCAATGACAAAGAGAATTGTTCAGACCATGAAATGAACATTAATGGTAAAATAAAGAAAGCCTTTCATCAGAAAATCTTATTATGTGGACTGCACTTGGTTTTAATGTTGGCTGTGTTTCAGAATTTTGTCAAGCCTCAAAAAAGAAAAAGAAAAAAAAAAGTTTGTCAGTTCCCTTGAAACAGTTTAGTTAATATATAATTTAGCATTTTTTTAATGAACTGTTAGAAATAACATCTTAGATGGTTGGCCATCCTCAAGAAACAGAAATACTTGACTTCAATCTTTATATTTAAAAGAAGAAATTGATTAAAACAGCATGGTTCAAGCTTGTGTCTCTTCGGTAGTGTTGTCCTCATTTTCACTGTAAATACACAACATGACCATGCAGGTGTTTTATAAAGGCAAAGTATGATTACAGTCCCTTGCTCCCAGTAAAGCTGTTGAAAAAATAAGCTAGTTCTATAGCATGCTTAAAGCCCATGCAGGTGTTTTACAAATGAATTTATGGTTTATTAAATACAATCCCTTTGTTCCAAGTAAATCTGTTGAAAGAATAAGTTAGCTTTCTCTTTATTCTTATTATCAGTTACAAAATGTTTGGTTGTCTAAGATGGTAGGGTGCTGCTAACTTTTGCTTTGAATTCTTGATGCCTTTGGTAGGATCTGAGCATAGTTCACAAAGGGAGTTCTTGCGAGTAATTGATGCTTATTTGAAACCAAAATGTCACTCTGCAGACTCTGATGCAGTGCATAGGTAGAGTTCAAAGTATTGTATTATGATCCATTGTTGTCTGTGCTTGTACTTGTTGCTGCATTCGATTAGGCTACAAGTCTTGTGCCTTAAAACATGTGGTGTTTTACTCTTCTTTCTTCCTTTTTGCTTCTGTCCTTGCACCCACACAAAATTAGTGGGCTACTAGGACTACCATAAGTGTTCCGTTTGATAATTTCCTAAAGATAGGAGCATAACATTGAGAGTGATCTTGGTTTTAGTTTTTTTGATACTTTGATTCTGTCTTGAGGTTTAATGAAATATGGTTTATTTTATCAGGATACCTATGCATTTAGACTTTGATTTCTTACTTTTAAATCTTTCTAACAGTGCAGGTGGTAGAGTATCATTTCTGCATTAGACCTGGCTGCACTATTCAGAACCCTACTCCTCACCCCCACTGTGCCTGTTAAGGACAATGTTTCTACCGCCATACTTATGGACTAGGCTAATCTTTTTTATACATTTCTTTTTTTGTGTAAAAATATAGTCTAATTATATAATTATGTCCAGTCCTTTATTACTTCCTGGAAAATAGTTTCTAATTCCTGTCCCTTACTGCTTAGTGGTGATTAAGTCTGATTTATTTTGGTAAACCGTTATGATGATATTTTGAATTAAAACCTTAATTACAGCAGTTGAGCATATATTTGTGTGGAAATTATTTTAAAAAAATGAGTTTCATGACAATAGTAGGACAACCTTTTTTAAGACTTTGGCTTCTTGATTTTCTGAAGAGATTGATTATGGATGCTTAGCCATGAAGGGCCACAAATGTGAGAAGAATCTGATTTGGTCCACTTAAATGTTATAGGGCTCTTGCTCTTCTTCCATTTCAACGCACTGAAGCTCAGAAGATATGTGCTCAGTTGTTTGAGTGGCCTCCTGAGAAAACAGGTACTTTCTTCCTCAAAATTTTTACTTGTAGGTGATGCACGCAAACAAGTAGATGCAAAATTTTCTGCAAACTTCATGTATATTCTTGGATTATTGCCTGTGGAGGTAGAACTTCTTATGATCACATCTACTTGGTTAGCAGGTCATGAAAACATATATTTGTTAACCCCTCATTTTACAACATAGTCCAACAACATCATAACTTTCTTTTGGACATGAAATTACACTGATGATGTGAACATAATTGGTGAAATTAACTTTGTCCTTGCATTCATTGATGTGATGGGATTGGCTTCAGGTGTGAGGTAATTTAATATGGAAACTAGATTTATGAAGTGATGGTTTGATATGATGGGTACAACTCTGCTTCTTAGCATCAACATCGGTTGATTTGAACTGATTGTAACTTTTGAATTTCGTATATTTCGAGGTTTAAAATGTTTTCAAATCACTGGAGAGCATAGAATTGATAACATTCCAAGATTTTAGGGTTTTGATGGTATAGATGGAATATGGGAGCATTAACTTGGGAGCATCTGTAAATTTCTGCCTTGTAACGCATCTAAAGTGTCATCAAGTTCCATACAGAAGTTTGTTCAGTTATTCTTGAGTTTGTCAAATATTCATGATTTTTTCTTTTGGTTCAGATGAGTATATCCTTCCTAAGATCGCTGAAAGAGACTTGCGACGATTTGCCAATTTGCGTTCAACTTCTTCAAACTTGGGAATTCATTTTCCGTTGCACGAGGTATGACTCTCTTTGTGACTTTTTGATCCTATATTTTTTTATCCTTGTGTAATTTGTTTAAATTGAAGTTCTGAAGAAAATCTCATGAGTCCTCTGAATAAAATTATAGTAGTACAAGGGTGTGTGAGGACATCCCATGAAATATATAATTGCTTATTTATAGGCTGAAATTTTTTTCCATGTCACAGATACCCGTAAAATGCCCTATTTCTGGAATTATAAAGCACAGAAAAGTCCGAGGAAGAGAATGCTTTGAGGTTTCCTGGGAAGAGTTTGATGGCCTTAAATCCTCCATAATACCAGCAGAGCTTGTGAAGAGGTAATTGTATTGAGGTGCAAGTCCTGTAGGCATGTTCCAAAACGCTTTTTAATATTAGATGTTTTGAAAAATATTTTTATTCCCATTTATTTTGGTCCCCAGTGCTTGTCCTGAAAAGATTGTGGAGTTTGAAGGGAGAAAACCCCAAGAGAAGAAACAAAATCATCGTAAACCAAGGCCAAAGAAATCCAATAACAGAACTCCCTTGGCTGAGATTGATAAACAACTCCAAAATCTATTGCTTGACATGGAAGCAGGAGGCAATTCTTTTCAAAATGTTTCATTTTCTTCAAGCATGACACCATCCAAAACCCAAACTGATGCAACCAAAGCAGCAAAAACACAATATATGTTGCTTGATACAGAGTCAGAGAGCGACAATGACAATCACAATGAAGCCATAATTTGCCATCAGAATGGTCGATGCGGCGCTGAAATAGTCATTGATCTGCTAAGCCCTTCCCCACCAATACGTGCCCGAAAGGTTTCGAAGTGCCAACAAGGCAATAATGGCCAACAAATTGATGTAATTGATTTGAGTGATTGAGAAACTGGCACAATCACTTCAATATGAAAAGAAGGAAGGAGAGCTGAGAATGTTCCTACCAAGGAAGACATAATCTGTAATCTGCCAATTTATCTCTTTTCTCTTTTGCTTTCTTTTGTAGCCTTAGTTCAGATCATAGACTATTGTGTATCTTTGCTATGTGTATTTATTCCAACAGTGCAATGTAAATTATCAAATTTACACATAATTCATTGCAATGGCAAAAAAGCAAAATTGAGATCAGAGTGGATTCAAGTCTGGCCAGTGAATTTCAGTTGGATTTCATTCTGGTTTGGTACAAATCACATAAAGTACAATTGGAAGTTCCCAGGGTAAATCACATTGTAGAGAATGTCATTAAGTTCTAACAAGTAACAATTGCTTGGGTAAAGCAATCTGGTCAAGTCTATAGAAAGTAAACATGAGAGAGCTGGCAAATGAAATGCCATATAAGGCCAAGTCGATTCCAGTTTTACAAATTTACAACATCATCTCAACACCAGATTGCAACATGAGAGGCAAACAAAAAGGGAACAAAAAAAAAGACCAAGAATTAGAATTCTATATAATACTGAGGAATGAGATGAAGCTCTGGTGGCTGCACCATGAGTGTCCACTACTTTAACACAGTTCTGAGAAGAACCGACCACCAAGTTATGAAGATTCTACAACTTCCAAGGTTCACCACTGTGTAAGATGGGTGATTGGCCAAGGAATAGGTTTCAGATTACTTCCTGGGGTTGGGCTGATTTTGAATGATGAGGATGGGTTGGATGTCTCTGTGGCAAAATATGACTTAAATTGGGAACCAGGGTAGCCAGGATCCCCAGGAAACTGTAAAAGTGAACTAGGTGACGAGAATGGAACTTGGGTAGCAATGTAACCGTATTCGAAGCCACTTCTACCCTGCAAGTTCAAGATGCTGGACACAGGAGGAAAACCCAATCCCTTGCTTTTAGGGAAAAAATCAAACGGCCCCAAGTAGTAGGTGGCGGGAGGAGGCAAAGCCATTCTCTTAGTTTCAGGAAACATGGTTTGATGTTGTGGTAGCAATGACCCCGGTGGACCAGGCAAACCGGTCTGGCGCACAGCATCTTGAGAAGCTGCTATTGACCCAGGGTGATTTGGATCAGGGCTCAAAACTGAGGATCCTGTGACCCATTGGCGTGTACCCTCCCTTACTGCCAATGTCTTCCCATCAATTTTGTACCCATGCATGTGGGATAAAGCCAAAGCAGCATGAGCAGGATTTTCAAATTTAACAAAGCCATAGCCTTTACTGATACCCGTTGCTCGGTCCTTAATCACTTTTGTTTTAGCAATCTTACCGAATGGAGCAAACAACTCTGCTAAACAATTCTCGTCCATGGTTTGAGGAAGATAACCAACATAGAGATCTGCATCACTGGTTTCTTTATTGGGTTTGCTTTGTGTGTCTGGAGTTGAACCAATTTCAAGCCCAGATGAACCCCGCAGAGAGTTGCTACCTTGAGATGATGCTATCAAAGGGCAAGAGGGTGTGGCATGGTTGTTGCTGCCACAAATGTCACAAGAGAGCGAGGTTTGAAAAGTAGATTGTAGGTGAGGGCAGGCATAATGTGGATGCCCTTCGTCACAGCAGCATCGGCACATATTTCTGTTTCTTTCTCCATTCAGTTTGCCAAGCTCCACTAATTGGGCTTGTTGGGGAGCATTTATTCCACGGTCAATTGGAATTAGTAGTTTCTCAACCATTCTTACAGCTGCATCAAAGGAATTTTGGTTATCGGCCTCTATACGGACATGCAAATCTTCATTATCAGAAGCTTTAGTTCTGCGTGGCGTTTTCAAGGAGTAACCTTTACCCCTTAAAAGAATCTTAGCCCCAGTTTCCTTCTCCATCCTCTTTTGAGTATTTCCCCGTGGACCAATTATAAGACCAACAAAATTATAATCAGGGTATTCTTTCTCCGGAATGTAAAGTTTCTTAATGAGCTTTGGTGGCTTGTAGTCAGCAGCAGGTTTAAAGGTGGAGTTCTTCTCAATCAACCTGGAAATGATACATTGACGCTTCTTGATGAGTTTTTCACGGAGCCTTACTTCCCTTGTATTTTTTCTATTACCAAGGTAATCATACACTGGCTCTGGAGAAGGAGACCTGTCTTCCTTGGGGCAGTCATCATGAAGCTCTGGTCTTTGCAACTTGCTATTTATCTCAAACAGTTCCACTTTCAACTCCTGAATTTCTGGATCCAGATCAGATGTAACAAAGTCTTTCACGAAGCTAGGTAGTTGAATAGGACCAAGTATTTTTAATTGAGAATCATCACCAGTCCACCTGGTTTTCCTTCTTTTGCGAGTCCTATTGCCTTCATCAGTTTCCCCATCTACTTCAGGTTTTTGGTCCCTTCTACTAAGCCTTCGTTTCCCAGAACTTCCTGCATGCTCCTGCTTTTCAGAAGTACTTTCATCAGTAACAGGTGCCATAGGAACCCCAGATTTATCATGGAGATCTGCAACTACAGACCCAACATCTGCTTCGAGGTTTGATGATTCATCTTGCTTGCACTTCTTTAGCATCTGAAAGTCTTGCAATGGAGCTGGCTCATTGGCTATTACATCTAGTGACCCCTTATTTTCAATCAAACTTCTAGAAATGGCTTCCAACCCGGCCTCAGCTTCATCAGGGTCACTATCAGAAGATGACTTTGACACAGACTTCCCCAATGAATCCATATCTGGATCTTCAATTGGCTGTTCTTTCTCATCATTGTAACGGCTTAAAGAAACAAATTCCTCAAGTTCCCATTCCTCACTCTCATCAGTATCCCTGTCTAAAAAGGACTGAAGAACACATTGTGCTTGCAGCTCCACAGTAGTTACCTTGTTTGGTTTATCCACCTTGATGCTATATTTCTTTCTAATCCTTGAAAGGTATGAAGCTTCATGTTTCTCCATCTAGCTATGCTTGAAATATGAATGACACAATTTTCCACAAAGCAAGAACATGGAATAAAAGCACCCCTGCCGCATCAAAGCCCAAGTGCATCAGCAAACATAAAAGGAGAATGGATACGGACAAAAGTATTGTAACAAGTAGAAGTGCCATAGTAATTTTGACTGTTGTATGAATGAGATCCACATATTTAGAGAGGCCAAATAGATCAGAAATGAAAAAAAGTGGCATGTTTATTAAAGATTTTTTATTCTAGAGGGCATAGATATTAGATTAGTGCTTTATATGTATAGTAAAATAGCCAACAAAATTGACAACCTTAAATTCTTCATCTAGAGAATTTCAGAGAACTTCAATTAATCTAACTAAGTAAATCCAAATATGCAACAAACTAAGATCTCAAGAGAAATAAGCATCAAAAACCAATAAATTTGCCCTCACATATATTACTTAAAACAACTGGACTAGATTTTTATCTAAATGCCAAGTAAGAAATAAGCATACACCTACACCCCCCCTGAATATGGTGCAGCATGTAAACTTGCCAACCTTAAAACCAGTCAACTAAAGAGTTTCTTAACATATCATGAAAACCTCTATAATGTTATGAACACCTGAATGATAGTGTGGAAGAACCAGAACTACTCGGTGCAAAGGAATGATTTGTAAGAAGAAAGGCAAAAGAGAAGCAAAATACATAAAACCTTAAATGATGAATGCATCAATAGAGCTCCCAAAAAAAACCAGATGAGTGCTAATCACCTCGGTTTAACCATGTCTCCATACTCTAACATCAAACTCATTCTTCCCCTATTGCCTGTTTGGTTGATCAGAAAAAGTGGGTAAACCGAAAGGAGAAAAAAACTAAAATATGAAGTATAGATTTAGAAAACTAGAGAAAAACAAAACTCCCATTCAACTTACACTAGCTATTTGGCTCAGTTGATTTGTGTTTTTTCACTCATTGCACAACCAAAAGAAAACACCAAAAAAAAAACGAAACTTTAAGGCCGAGATCATTCATTGTTTCCCCTTTTTCGGCTCAGTTTTCTTGGCAACTAAAAGTAGGGCGGGAGAGTTGCTTCAGCCAACTATCACAAGTTTTCTCAATATAGATACAATTTAGAGACAATCAACGCTCAAAACTAAGGCCTACACAGCCCAACTGCTCCCTTTTACCCCAGGCTTTATTTGAGGTGTTTTATGCCAAACATGACTTTGTTCTTGTTTACCCCAGCTAAGTATAGAAAGACCCATCATAACAAAACCGAAAACCCAAATATAAAAACTAATAAATCCCAGAAACAAACTACCCACCATTGTCTCTTTTTGCCATTAATTTTCCCACATTCTTGATTTCCTCCAAATTTCACAATACATCCAATTAACAAAAGCTAAACAACGGCACGTTTCGAATCCCAGAAAAACAAGATTAAACAAAACAAAATGCTGAAAATTTCCTAAACATCGGATTCCCTTTTCATTCAATTTTCAGATTTTCCTTCCCTTTTCTTCATTCTCCCCAAGAACCAAACAGAGCGCAAACTCATCAATTAAGAAAAGAAAAGAAAATCAATAAAAGGTCACCAAGATCTCATTTTTACCTCTTTCTTGAAAACTGAAACCGTAATTCATATCAAATATAACTCAAAAATTAAAATATAAAAAAATATAAATAATTAAAAAAAAATGATCAGAATGTGGAACAATGCAATGCAATGCAATCAAGTTCAATCCACAAAACACATAATCAACAGTTTTCAAATCTCAAAGAATAAAAAAACAAAAAAATTATGATAAAATTTAATAGAATACATATATCACCTGGAGAAACCCTAGCTTCGAAGGCGAAATGCAATTGCAAAATTTCTATGCTTTCGTTCGCTCTTCCTCTCTTCGTCTCTATCTGGTTCTTTCTCGCTCTTGAAGTGAAAAATTACACACAATGTTTTGTATGTTATTTATAGTAAAAAATTTGAAATACCGTTTGGCATTGGAACTGCAACATATTCGAAAAGTTAAGAAATACAAACACCTCTTAAATTTAATTATTTTGAATTTAATCTTTTTTCATTTAAAAAATGAAAAAAATAATAATATTTTTTTTTATAAATAAATTGAAATGATATTGCAATTACTTAATTAGTAACACATATCAAAGAAAATTAAATTAAGTAATTTATTTTTGTAGTTCCATGTTCCAAGAATGTTACACAATGTTGAATGTTTTTATTTTATAAGCCTGCTTGTATTATAAGAAAAATATAATTTTTAAAAATTAAATTTTAATTTATTATGGAATTAGATCTTATGTATATATAATAGCCGCACTTAGATACATATTTTATGGAGTTTTTAGTTTTAATGAAATCATATATTCCTAGCATCGTTTTGAGGGTAAGGAGGTTATGTTATAATAATTTCAAACTTAAGGGTTATATTAAAGGTTCAAGGTATCTATCAAGTTGTATCCTCCTCAATAAGAATTGCGATGAGTCTAATACTTGATACATGTTTTTGCATTAACTCAGTGGAAAATTGGTAAAACTTGCTTAATTCAATTAAGTTCTCAAGAGACCTAGATTGTAAAGTCTGATTCACTAAGTTAACTCGAATCCCTGACTTTAAACTCATGAAAACAATACGATCTTCTTCATTGTTATTGGATTAAATGATGGTGAGTGATAACAGTAGGACTAATTAAGTTTCATCGCAAAATATTCCAATACCGCCTCTTCTTCAATCTTCCTTGCTTACTTGTGGATTGCATCACTACAAATGACAATACATTTTTCTTTTATTGATGGATGATGTGGTGTTCGAACAATCCCTTTACATATTCTCTAGTTTTTGTTTGGAATTTAAAAATCAGGAAAGTAGATATATATATATATATATATATCTAGATGACCATTTTATTTCAATTTCAAAATCTCTACTCTATAGTTTATATTAACCAATTTTAGTGTTCCATACTGTCAATTATGACCATGAGCACTCTTTCGGCATTGCTTATGACCAATCTTGAACTACATTTATTTGTACTAGAAATTTGTTTTAATGATCTTGTAGCACATATATGCTTTCTCTTTTCTATTTGATTCCGCTCTTCCCCATAATCAAGACTTTTTTTTTTTAAATATAGTGTAATTCGAACCTCCAACCAAGATAATTTTGTTGGACCCAAAAATTTATTATGAAGATTCTCCTCTCTTCCATTTCATTTGAGTGGATGCACTCTACCCTATTTCTTATTTTTTTGCTCTCTTATGTAACATCTGTGGAGGGGTAGATTAGGAATAGTACCTAGGTCACCTGCATGGGACAAGTGGCACATTTCCGCTAGGTAGGTGATTCCACAGCATGATGAGGTGGCTGATAGTTCCTGTAAGGGGATACTGTACTCAAAGGTGGCAATTTTGTTGCCCCATCGAGAGGAGCTAGGAGTCTAACCCTGTTTGCCTTGTCGTTTTTATACATGTTAGCACACCAGGCATTTGTATTGATCATGCCTGATCATGTTGTCAGACCAAAACATAAGGTTTGGATTTCGGAAATTGTTTGGAAGATCTAGGGGTCGGGCTCCCTTGATTCTGTGCCGCTTATAGAATATATTATTGCTTATATAATTTCTAGATTATATGATAGGTGACATGCTTGTGTGTCCTCATGATGACAATATTTCTACCATGGGCAGAGTACGACCAAATTGGTATTCATTGGTGCGATCAATTGATATATGTGACCTGTTGTGATTAGTCCCGCTTTTTGATAGGTACCGATTCAGTACTAGAGCAGGACCCCATAATTAAACGCAGAGTCTGAAGAAAACCAATACTGAAACAAAGGTATATGAAAGAACTCAAGAAAAACCATTGCTGAAACTGAAAGGTACATGTCAGAGTACAAAAAGCAACTGTCAGGAGGGATCCGAATACAAAATCTTCACACAACAATTATCTACAAGCTGAAAACATTCACCATCTGTATGTGTGTTTGTATCTGCAAGTATCAATGTCCTCTCCATCCTGCATATATGCCATTCTGCTTTCTGGATCTTCTCTTTTATCTATGGAAAGAACAAACTCATTGATGGAATCAGAACATTCAATGCATGCTGTAAAGTGATATAAACAAACGTACTATGAAGTAAATCCTGGGAAGATAGATGTCAACATATCATCAGGTGATTTAAGGATGGCTTAAGGATGGCTAAATGGTTTCGTCTTTACCTGCCTATCAACTCTTTTGCAATGCTTCTAGCATGCTTCAAAAACTGGAGGCTTCTTTCGGGATCAGCATTGCCCAATGCTGATTTCAAGTCCAAAAAGAACTCCCTGCAAGCATCTTCTTCCAGGCCTATTTGTTCTGCCCTGGAGCAACCAGATTGTATTGAGATGCTCTCTTGTGATCCTTGTAACGTCTTTTGTGCTGAACTGTTTTTCATTCTGCTGACAATCATTGCTTCCAATTCTGCAGCCATGATGTTGGCTCGGCGAATACATGAAGAAGGTAGCTGCAATGCAAGGTAAATCACCTACTTAACTCAAAAAGTGTCAAAATAAAAATAAGTGAACAAGAAAACTCTCAAAGTCAGAAGGTTCAAACTGAGAACAAACCCAACTGTCAAAGCAATATAAACTTCAACTCAGCCTCATCCTCATCCTCATACTCTCTACTAAAATATTCCCACCTCATTTGATAAGTTGACTCTCAAAAGAAAATTTTTCTTTCCCTTTCTTTTTTAATTAAATTCTTGGGTTGGCCACTGTTTGCTTTTGGATTTTGTCAGAGAGAGAGAGAGAGACAGAGAGAGAGAGGCAACTAACCTGTGCAAGCTGTGCAACCTTAAACCCAAAACTTCTCTCTGAAACGCCAGGCACAAGCTTATAAAGGTAGGTGACATCCTCATGATCCATAGTTTGAGCATTTTTATCAGATTTTGAGTCTGTTTTATCTGTATCCATATCCATAGCTCTCTGTGACATCATATATGAAACATGGTATGCCCCCACAGAGCCTGGGAATTCATTCTTGACATCAACAATTTTAGGGTAGTGGGTGACAAAGAGGACCATGCATCTCTTATGCTCCAGAAGATAATGCAATGTAGCATAGGCAATTGCTACACCATCATGTGTACTTGTGCCTCTCCCCAGTTCATCAATGATAACCAATGAGCGTGATGTGCAATTGTGGATTATGTGAGATGCCTCGCTCAGTTCTTCTAGAAAGGTGCTCCTTCCTTGCTGGATACTGTCAGAGGAGCCCATTCGGGTGTGGATGCCATCTAACACACACAGTTTTGCTGATGATGCTGGTACAAAGGAACCAACCTAGAGGGTTCAGAGGGCACATTTTTATGAACGGTAGTGAGAGATTCTTTGTCAAAGAATAGCAACAAAAGGATAAATTGGTATTTTAAGAGCATGATTCAGGATTGGAAACTTTGGCCAAACTAAAATTTTCACAAGGAAATTGGTTGGAGAGGGGAATTTGCAAACCGGACAGAATCGTCTAGTTCAAACATCAGTTGGAGATGTGGAAAAAAGAAAGCATGCAAAAACCAAAGAAATACCTTTCTTGATATGAAAACATCTATGTAAGTACTGAAAATAAATACCTTTAAGACGAGACCCTAATATTTCCAAATACCATAATTGAGTTTCTAGATAAAAAGACATATGTCAGGGGTTTAACAGCACAAGGAAAACAAGCAGCAGGGTCATAAGCAAATAAAATGTGGATCATGAGCAAATAATGTCAAGTGCTGGTTCTACCTGGGCCATGATAGCAATGAGAGCCACTTGGCGAATATAGCAACTCTTTCCACCCATGTTTGGTCCAGTAACAATCTCACAGTACTCTCTGTGTGCATGCAAATTTGTGTCATTTGGGACAAAATTGTCTTGTAATACTGTCTCCAAAACCTGGTTATAAATAATTGTGTAAGCAGTGAAGAAATAGTCCCCCAAAACAAATAAAAATGTTGTTTCACAGTAGATCAATAATTGAGAACTTGGAACAGCACTGTATCTTAGAGCTCTAATTTGGCAATGTCTAACTAGGTATACATTTTGATTAAGCTGAAAACTGATTTCACAGAGTCCACCAAGCAAAATTTTGGTTTTTTGAGAGAAGCTAATCTGAACCAGCACCACAATACTTGAGCTTTGTCTCGCCTAAAAAATGAGCCCAGGCTTCAGATTCAAGCTTGAGTTGCTCAGTTTACCAATAGCTTGAGCAAGCTTCAAATGAACCAAACTCAATTGTCTATTGAGCTACTCATTTCACTTAACAGCCTTATACTTACACCATAGTTTTGCCTTAAGTGAAGTATAATAACCAACTTCTAAATCCTCAACTCTATTAAAACATCCAAAGGAACCTAATTAACTCAAGAAGGCAAATCATTGAACAAGGTGGTAATTCAAAAAGCCAAACCTAATTGAGAGGCTTATATGGCGCAATTGGAACAATAACAAAAAATCTGACTATAAAGATACTAATATCATCAGAAATTGAAAAAAGAAAATTTCTCAATTCAACTGGTCAAAACATTCAATAGACTTTATACGAATTTGATATACAAACCGGATGACGACCAGAACAAATATGCATCTGAACAGGTTCACTATCACCAACAAAAACTGGACGTACATAATTCTGCAGTGAGAGAAAGGATTATATAACATCTTAGGAGTTGCAGGAGACAGTATGATTTAGACTTTAAGTCATATAAAGCATACCTTATTTCTTGACAGAATGGCAAGTGAATGCAGACAATCCAAAGTAGCCAGAGCTTGGACAGCAGCTTGGAACTCAGAGAAATATTTATCAAATGCCCTTAGAAAACTGTCCCAAGCACCTCTACATGCAATCATGAGCTCCTCATTTGCCAGAGATAGTTGATCTAGGGCACTCAATACCTCAGGGGGGTGATAGCGAACAGTCTTTTTTGTACTATTTACCTTCACCCAATTTGAAGGTACCTTTACATCTACAGGTAACTGCAGTTTAAAGCAATATTTTTACATCCATAAACGAAACCAGTGCCAAAGAAATAGCATATGAATACCTGATTAAGACATCAGCTTCTCAGGGAAATAAATAAACAAACTAGTAAGCACTGAGGCAGAGTGCAATTGCCAACACGAAGATCAAAGAAGACCTAAGCCCAGTAATAATGAAATATTCATTGTACCAATATGCACGTGTGCACACACAGTATGAAACCATTTCAAGTGGTCAATGCTGAATCTCAATTAGAAAGCCGCCAACAATTTCATGAAAATTGGGGCATTAACATAATCCAAAACCTACTTTGACAAAGATATGTGTGCAGTCAGGATGCATTGTATGGAGGGTGCATTCTAAATGCTAATAGGTTATTAAATACATCAAAAAAAAGTCGCAATTATTAACCAGGAGTTAAAAGGAAGGGAAAATTAAAAAAGGAAAGAGAAGGACCGAAAATCAGTCCTTCAGTTTTCCCATATTAAGCTTCTACAGGACAGAACTAGAACGCTTCCTACTCAATACTCAAACAATTGTTATCTTCAAATAAATCTGATAAAGCAAGGGCTGAAAGACAAGAGGCTTAAAATTGTAAATCAAAGGAAAAAAGTGATTAATATCTAGCAGATCAAATAGCATTAAAATTATTAGAATACTTTGTTATCTGGCGAGGTACATATATAAGTTCTCGCAAAATTTATTTCGCTGAACTACCTCTATCAAATGTGTGGTCCCAGAAACACTCATGAATTCCAAATTGTTCATTCGAAGCTGCTTCCGATACAATCCAATTAATAAATCCAATTTCTCCTTTGCTGATTGAACCAGTGACCTTGCTTTAGCAACCTGTGCATAAATGAGGTGTTGAAGTACAAAACAGAGACTAGAAAATATATGAAGACAGTAAAGCATCACATTCACAATATGGAACACAAATTGAGAAGATGAACATTTCATACAAACCTCTGGGAATTGGCCACTTGAAATAATGAATAAGTTAGGTAAATCCCCTTTGTCAGCTGCTTCTTTGTTTAGGGTGGACAATAGTTTTGCAGCATTCCCAATCATACCAGATGATGAAGCTGTCAAAATCAACTTTCTTAACAAAACAGAGTGCACACTCCTTGATTGCCCCTTCTCATCAACATCTTTCTCTTCAATGTGAAGTCGCTGAAGTTGTTTCCCAGCAAATAAAATAGCTTGCGTGACTGAAATGAACTGTACCATCCAATCATTGTCAGCATGCAGTAATAAATGTGCTGTCAAGAAATGTAATTTTGTACAAATGGCTCCAGAATGCTGCAGCTAAGAGGCATTTTAGGAGCAGCTTGTTTAAAAATAATAAGAATTCAACTATTTAAGAATTATAACTCTAAGGTGGAGGTGGATCCAAGAATTCTAGGTTACTCTAAAAGTTGTTTTGATGATCAATAGCTTCCTCATACAGCAAACAGACCATGACTAATTCAGTCAGTCACCCCTTAATGACCTTATCATTTCAGTATGGATTTCAAGTCTGTTAAGTAAGATAGCACCAAGAAAACCTACATAGTAAGGATCACTATAAATAAGACCTTCTAGTGTGGAATTGGAGGAGGTGAATCGTTTTTTGGGTCACATTTCTGCAGTAAAGGTTCAAGAAGGGGAGGATTTTCTAGTGTGGAAAATTGAGAGGAAAGGAATGTTTAAGGTTAAATCTTATTATAGGTCTTTGAAGGAAGACAACGGCCCCTTATTTCCAGCAAAGGAGGTTTGGGGTTCTTTTGCCCCTTTAAGAACTCGTTTTTTTGCTTGGGAAGCAGTTTGGGGTAAAATTTCTACTGTAGATATGTTAATGAGGAGGGGTTGGTCTATGGTTAATAGATGCAATCTTTGCAAAGAGAATGAGGAATTGGCAAACCACATCCTAATTCGTTGTGGTAAGACAAGGGAGCTTTGGACTTTGTTGCTTTCTTCTTTTTGGGGTGGTGTGGGTGTTCCCGGATTCAGTGAGAAATCTGCTTCTTGAATGGAAAATAATGGAAAATTAAGGGCCTAGGGAAGAAAAGGAGAGTTGTTTGGAGAATGGCGCCTATTTGTCTGTTTTGGTGTATTTGAGGAGAGAGAAATCGAAGAATCTTCCAAGAGGAAGAGAGGTCAGATACGAGCTTGAGGAACCTCTTTCTTCGGTCTCTTCTTGAGTGGTCTCAGCAGTTTCTGGACACGGACTTGGACTATCTCTCTTTTCGGAATTTGTTGAGTGATCGGATTGTGTTTTAGCCTTTTCCTTTTTAGGTTTTTTCTTTCTTTTGCTTCCTTGGTTTGGGTCTTCTTTGTATACAGCCTGTGTACATAGGGAGTGCCCCCTGTTTTTGGCGTTTTTTAATCTATTTTTCTTCTTTGTCTATCAAAAAAAAAAACTATAAATAAGACCTTCTAAGAACCAAGTGTTAATTATATACAGATAAGAAAGTCAAACACCAGAATAAGGCATTTATTTACCTCAGATGCAGTGGCTGTCCGGTGGAAAATTCTTGTTAGTCCACGTTGAATATCTGGTGACCTTCCTAAAGTTGTTAAAACTGAAGAAAGCAAATAATTAACCTCAGGTTGTACATATGTGACATCAGAGTCTCCCTCATCAATCCCACCAAAATTTTGCGATGCTTTGCAAGAACCCATGGACATCACAATCTCAGAAACAGCATCAAGACGAGCAGATATCATGTTTCTATCACATAAAGGGTGAGATACCTGTGCCATGCAGTATAACTCAAAAATCAAATTCACGAAAATGAAGACCAAAATTGCAAGAGCAATATCTCATACCCAGTGCCTAAGAAGTCTCGAACCAAATATGGTAAGAGTGTGGTTCATGGTATGCAACAGGGAGCCAGACTCAGATCCATCAGAGTGATTATTTAATACCTAAAAGCATTTAACCATTTGGTTAGTGTCAAAACAAGAACAAAATTTTGAAATGTGTTAGAGAACAAAATATCAATTCAAATCACCTTTTTAATTACATGGAATAAGTGTGAAAATGTCCTAAGCTTCAAAACACAAAATTTGATAATCTATGCTGAATTTTTTTTCACTAGTCATCATCCATTGGTTCAAGTTGATGCCCAGAAATAGATATGGTTATATTCACAGACCCAAACACATTACTTATGTCATTCACAGTAAATGTAGAATAGTACAGAACTTAAAATGTAACTAGTGAGCTTAAAAAATGTCCAACTAATAACATTTCAGAAATACATATTAACAGTGTCAATTACCTCTAATTGTTGAAGTGCATTTGCCGAAAGGGTCATCTCCATGTTGCTTGAAAAGGGCCGAAAGGAAGCTCCCATACACAGAATTCTTTCCAAACCAAATTGTTTCAAATGGCGAATGGTTAAGGCCAGTGCTTGAACAGCCAAATCTGGCATGCTCATAATTCCCTTAAAAACCAAAAAAGAGACAGTAAAATATAAAGGTAAATCATTCATAAAAACCATTCATTATCCTCCACCCACCCCATCCAAATAAATAGATAAATAAATAAGTAAAAGAAAAAAAAATCATATTATTAAAGAGTGGAGAGTAGATAACAAGCAACAGGTTTTATAAACTAGAAAATTATACCTCTATAACATTTTAATCTAGCCTTTTTTTGTATAGGAATTCGGTAACATTTTATTAGGAAAGAAGGCGCAAAGGCATTTTTGAGATAATTGACCACCCGATGATTAAGCAATTCATGAAACCAAGGCTATACCAGAACCATAATGAACACTTACAAATTTCACATAACAGGTGGTTGGTGGCTAAAATGAAAATATATGTCCAAAGAAGCAGCAATTCATACTGTTTCGTTCCTGACACGAGCAAGTCAACAAACACTATACCTCAATTGCCAGGCAATGATTTTCCTGTTCCATCACTTCTGTGTTGTCCACTTGATGATCAGCTCTACTATTTTCACTTAAGTTCTCATATAAAGACATAACTTCAGCAAGTGCTCCACCATCACTGAAGCAATCTCTTGAGGTACGCTCCACACGAACATTTGATGCAGGTCCAGCATAGGCTAATAGCAACTAGGAATAAACCATCATATAGTCATATCAATGCAAATTTAAGTAGCCAAATATCAGAATTGGATGCAATCATTTTATAGGACGTGAGCATGAAGGAATGATTTTAAATAATATTTTTGTTTCTAAATGGCATAAAGGACTTCACCACCATTATTATTCAAGAGGGTTTCCAAACAGATAATAAAGCAAAGATGGAATGCACCAAATACAATAAATAATAAGAAAAAGCAAAGGGTAGATCAAAGGTATTTCTAAAGTACGCCTCTGAAATCCAAGTAACGACATTTTGGTTGTCTCATACCAGAAGGTGTACTGGCTAAGGAAGTTGTATGGTCACTCAAGTAGAGCAAGGTCTATGGGTGGTTGCTGCTGAAATGTTATAAGGAGACACTGACAGGGACCAAAATCAGGTATGGCTTAATTTTCTATTTAGTATATGTCTAAAACTTGATTATAAAAGCTATACAACTTTTCCTTCACTTGCTGTTGGACAATGTCTGCTATAAGTAAAAGTTGCCTTCTCAATGGATTGAAAAAGAGGCATTCTAGGAAGTAACATAACAGGACAAAAGCTTAAAACCCCAAAAGAAAGTCCTATTGTTTGCACTCTCATTAAGTCATAATTTCCATACCACAATTTCTTAGCAAACCCATCACTCAAACAAAAACTGTTCAGAAAAGCAAATTTCCTATTCCCCACCCTCCAACAATAAGATAAACCCAATAATTACCACAACCTACCGATTCTAATGCCTAACCATTGACCTAAAAAAAAAAACCCTCTATAGATATGTACTCATAACTAGATATGGAGAAGGGGGATTCTGTAGGCTTTTGCTCAAACAAGATAAGAGGCATTATAACTATTTATTATGTATGTTCGGACCCAACACAGATATGAATCACAAAAAATTCTATTAGAACAAGTGTCCAAGTTAGAGCGCAAAAATTGTGTGGAAATAGATTCCCTAGGGTAAAGGAAAGCCTAGATCAATAAAACTGACAAGACTGAGCAAGGATTTTTGCTTGATCCCGGTTTTCTTTGTGAGAAATTTAGACAAAAGAGGACCCATCAGTGTAACTGAGAATTAGACTGGCAAGAAGTGTCTTGATATTGTATCATACTGAACGTAGAAATTAGAAAATGACACATATAAATCCATTCTAACTTTCTCTTTTGTGTAATATGATTCAAATATAAGTTTCAAATTTTCCTTATATTTATCTGTATCTTATTGAAATCAACTATTTTGACATTATGAACAAGATGCCTATAGAAAGCTGTTGAATAAGCCGTCTGTAAATAACCAGCATCTTTCAAGTTAATAACCAGACTAAATTTAAAAGCCAGTATTCCATATCACACACTAAATATCAGTTGATAAGTTCTATTCCAAGGATGAAACAGTTAAAGAGAACATTGTATATGAAAGAATTACATTTTCGAAATTATTTCAATAAAAGCAAATGGATTCCCCATTACCACTTATGTTTAATAACAATTAAATTGAATCCGCACTGCAGTTCTAGCATAATTTATTTGAATAAGTCTGGTTTGGATTTCAAAATTATGAACTCTTCCCTTTTTTTTTCATTATAAGGAATAACTAAGAATGTTTGCCAATAGTTTTATTTATTTGCCTTTAAGAAAAAAGATGAAACCTTTAAGAACATCCAGATGAAACAATGATGGTCCTGCACCCTTTTGAAGTAGAACCAAAGTAGATTTCCATTTATACAAATAATTAATCATGGAGTTCAATGTACTATATAGAAGGGAGCCTTGAAGGAATAATAATTTGATTTCTATAAATAGAAATGACCAATAATGGAGTTCAATGGAATTACATAGAAGTCTTATATAGATAAAAACACAAAAGGAACGACACAATAAATGCATATGAAAAAGTAAATATCTCCCACTTCTGCTAAGACGCCAAATGACACTGTAACTAAAATCTACCTTCTCTGTTTGTTTAGAGAGCGGGTATCCAAGAAGCAATTCAGCAGGAGACATGCTCAAAACCACAGCCTCAAGCCCAGCCCTCATAAAATTATCATTGAACTCCCCATGAACAACATCCCCCGTTGATACTTCAACTGCAACAATCCCAATTCTCACATCAAACCCACCCCCAACACCACAATCTTTACTATTTTCTACACTAATCCCTTTCTCAACTACACAAACCAAGTAATTATTATAAGACCCACATTCCTCTTCCCCACCTCCTACGTCCTCTGCTGCCTCCAACGTCGCCTTCGTGTACAGTGCCGATAAACCCCGGCAAAAGGGTCCCAGTTTATTCGAACCATGCGCCTTAAGGGCTGCAGTTTCGGTCTGCTTAACAACACCTACCTTAAACCCTGCACTGACAAGCCTCCTCACATGGACATTTAATCGAAAAGTTGGTATGCTAGCAGTCAAGAAATTGCGATCAACATGAGCATAAATGCCCAACACCCTAGCTGCAATCTCAGCATCCTCACCAAAGAATCTATACCTATACCCAACTTCAACCATCAATAGAACATCTGGGTATTTTTGCTTTAGGTCCACGACTTGTTGCTCCAGTGGAGTGTACTTGGTGGTTGGAAGTGGGAGCTTTGTGGAAGAAGGCTCAAGAAGCTTCTGTACGAACTTTTGGTGGAGAGAGGGGTCAATAGGGTGAGAGATTTTGGGGGCTTTGGGGGGCTTGGTGGAGGGGGACACGTGGGAGGAAGGAAGGCGCTTGGAAGGAGAGAAAGTGACAGTGGTGGAGATTTTTGGTGGAGGGGTTGGTGGGTTTGGGAGCGAAGATGGAGATGGAGATGGAAATGGTAATGATGGTATTGAAGATGAAGATGATGAAGGGGTTTTAGATTTGGGAGCGAAGAAACGGGAGATCACCTGCTGTTTCTGCTTTCCCATAGCGTGGTGGTGTCTTCTTCGATTGTTTCAGTTCTCATGCGGTTTGACGATTATAGTATTTCAAAGTATCGCAAGTGGAGAGCGCCAATAGCTCAATATGATGAACACTTTTTAGGTTGACAAAAAAATTTTACTTAAAAGTATAAAGTGGAAATCAAATATTAAAATTGGGATTAAAAGATATAAATGATACAATATTAATATATATATATATATATAGTACCTTGTCCTGGGTGTTCATGGTATCAAAGCCATGGGCAGGGAAGTCGGGTCCGTTTTGGGTGTTTTTTGATCTATCCTAGGAGAGGTAGCAGTTTGCCTGGGGCGATCCTCGCTGGGTTATGCCCGTTGTTAGCTGTGGTTAGGCGTTTGTTAGGGCGATTTGACGGTCAGAGGTGATTCCTGATTGGGTCTGTAAATCTGCTATTAGGCTCTAGATTAAAAAACCCTAAGATGAGTTTGATTTTCAGAAACATGTCTAGGAGATCCACAGATTCTCAAGACACTGTAGTTAACAGTGAAGAGATTAATTATCCTAGAATCCAAAATGATTTAAATAATTGGAAATTACCCAAGGTGCCTAATCAAGAAATTTATAAGAAAGGAACCTTCAGCTTTTTCACAGACTACACCATTAAAACTTCAGAACAGTCAGTAACCCTGGAGCAAGAAGATCAAGTCATTAGGCTCTTAGACAGTAAGTCCATTGATAAGCATAAGCGTGATAACTATAATTTCATACACTTTGGTATGATTCAAGTATCAGCTAAGCCTTTGACAAGATTAGGTTTAAACACCTCAATTGTCATGTGTTTAAGGGATAATAGGCATCTCGATTATCGAGATTCTATTATTGGAGCAGTCGAAGCAGGATTAAATGCTGGTCCTGTTTATTTCCAGTGTTTTCCTAACTTCACAGTCAGATTGAAAGATGCCGACATCTTAGATTCGGTTGTCCTTCATGTTAAGACTCATGGTTTTAAGTTTAAGGAAGGAAACAGTCCTGTTTCCATCATAATCAAGTTCGCCTACAAGAGTATGACTACAAGCGTTGGATCTGGAGCATTGTGCACCAGCCCCAAAGGAGAAACCACTCTTTTCCACTCAGATATGCTAAGTAAGTCCAATTTCATAGTTCTTAAGCAAATCATGTGGAAGGATGTTGAGTTTCCTGAATCTTGGCATTTTTCTAATGCTGTCCCAGCTATTGAGCAAAGATTTGAAAATATTGAACAAATTGTTCAATATCCTGATGGAGGAGGAGATCTGATTTTCTCCAACTCTTTCCGTCAATCTAGAGTCCCTAGATTTTCATATTTTGAACCCTCTAGAGCTTCAACTTCTTCTATCCCTGTAAGAGTCACTAGGACAGAAAAAGACTCTACTTCAGCAAATCCTAAGAATATTAAACTCACTGGTGTTAGGAGTCAAACCAATTTGGCTAGACCCTATTATACAGTTGATAGAGAGTCTACCCAAGCTTTTTAGCAGGGTGATAATCAGGATGATTCTCCTGATTTGTCCCTTACATACTCCCAGTTGGTTAACACTGTAAGCCTAAGTGATGAGAACTTTGAAATTAACAAAGATCTCTTAAGGAAAGACTTCTATTATGAAGTCAACAAGGAAAAACGTGATTGGTTCTTTATATCAGTCCCTAAGGTCATTAGAACCATCTACCAAGAAGAGTTTTACTCTTACTTAAGACAAGAAAAGAAAAAGATTAAGTATTGGATCTGGTTTGAACTCTTCAAACAAGATGATCATCCAGATTATCCCTATAAGCGTATTAATATCATGTCCAGCAAAATTAAAATATGGAAAAATAATGACAATACTGTCATAGAATCCATTTACCCCCAAGAAAATGAAATTAAAGAAATCCCTAAGAAACAATTAAGCTCTGCAGAATCTGAGTCAAGAACTGATTCAGACAATGAAGAAGATATTAAGCAACTAGATAATAGTGGTAAGGAGATCTCAAGCCAAACTTTTAGTGACCAAGCAAATTGCGTTAAGGGTAGTTGTGATTACCGACTTAAGACCATTAATGTTATAAGCCAGGAACAAGAGTTAGTCTTAGATGTCCTAAGAAAGGTTAAAGATGAGAAAACTAAGCAAGACCTTTATGATGTCTTTAAGAAGTCCGTCAGTAAGCAAGAAGTTAAGAAGACAGTCAATCCTTATAATTTAAATGACATATTTACAAGACTTAGCCAGCAGCCTGCCAAAGAAGTAACTATAAAGGATCTTCAAGAAGAGATAAGGTAGTATAAGAAGGAGATTAAGGATTTAAGACAATTCACAACTTTTGGTTTAACTAATCTCCAGGGACAAATTAATAGGATTATTGTTGGAAAACCTGTTAACAACTTTGATGAGGTTCTTGAATCTTCACAAACCAATGAGGAAGAAGCAGATGCATACCTGAATACTGTCAGTAAGATTATTTCCCAAAGGTGGGAAGTCTCAGTTACTATAGTAATCAAGAATAAATTTGCTATTGATCTTATTGCTTTAATTGATTCAGGAGCATCTTTAAATTGTATACAAGAAGGTTTAGTACCAACTCAGCTCTATGAAAAAACGAAACAAAAGCTTTTTGGTCCTAATGGAAAAAGACTTTTCATTGAGTATAAGTTATCTGATGCTCATATCTGTAATCAAGGTATTTGTATTAAGCAAACTTTTATTCTTGTCAAGGATCTCAAAGAAAAAGTTCTTCTTGGAGCACCTTTTTTAAGCTCTATCTATCCTATGTGGGTGGATGACCAAGGTATAAGAACCAAACTTTTAGATAATGAAATCCTTTTTAAGTTTGCAAGCCCTCCAGATGAGAGATGCATTAATACTTTAAACCAGGTAATTCAAGCCAAGGAATACCATATTAATCTCTTAAAACAAGAGATTAATTTTGTTAGGATAGAAGACCAGTTGAGTGTTAAGAAAACCCAAGAAGCAATAGAAAATTTTAAGAAGAGGGTTATTGAGGAAGTTTGCTCAAGCACTCCTAAGGCGTTTTGGCACAGGAAACAACATGAGGTAGAATTACCCTATGAACCGGAATTTAGTGAGAAGAACATTCCTATTAAAGCAAGACCTATTAAGATGAATAAGGATTTGTTAAGATATTGTGAAAAGGAGATACAGGATCTCCTTGATAAGAAGTTAATTAGGGCATCTAATTCCCCATGGAGTTGCTCAGCCTTCTATGTCCAGAAACAAGCTGAATTAGAAAGAGGAACTCCTAGATTGGTCATAAATTATAAGCCCCTTAATGACGCATTAAGATGGATTAGGTATCCTATTCCAAATAAGAAAGACTTCCTACAAAGGTTAGTTAAGTCTAAAGTCTTCTCTAAGTTCGACATGAAATCAGGATTTTGGCAAATCCAGATTGCTGAAAAGGACAGGTATAAAACAGCCTTTGTCGTTCCCTTTGGACATTACGAATGGAATGTGATGCCCTTTGGTCTTAAGAATGAACCCTCTGAATTTCAGAATATTATGAATGAAATCTTTAATCAGTTTTCTGACTTCATCATTGTTTACATTGATGATGTCTTGGTTTATTCTGACTCTGTTGAGCAGCATTGGAAGCATCTCAACAAGTTTGTTCAGACTGTTAAGTATAATGGTTTAAGCCTATCTGCCACTAAGATTAATCTCTTCTAGACTAAGATTAGATTCCTAGGACATCACATCTATCAAGGAATCATCACCCCAATTCAAAGATCCTTAGAATTTGCAGATAAGTTCCCTGATGAGATTAAGGATAAGAAACAATTACAACGTTTCTTAGGAAGCCTTAATTATGTTTCAGACTTCATTCAGGAGTTAAGCCTTATTTGTGCCCCTTTAAGACAAAGACTTAAGAAAAATCCAGTTCCTTGGGATGAAAATCATACCAAGATTGTCAGAACGGTTAAGTCTAGAGTCAAGACTCTCCCTTGTCTAGCATTAGCTGATCCTAAAGCCTTTAAAATTGTTGAAACTGATGCTTCTGACATTGGTTTTGGGGGAATTCTTAAGCAAAAGGTGGACGATCAAGAAAAGTTGGTTAGGTTTACTTCAGGAACTTGGAATAATGCCCAACTCAACTATAACACCATCAAAAAAGAAATTTTAAGCATTGTTTTATGCATTTCAAAATTTCAAGATGATCTTCTAATTATTTTTTGAGAACTATTTTAAAAAATAATTATACAAACATGTTAAATAATTAAAAATAAAACATCAAATATATAAATTATTTTTAAAATATATTTAAAAATATTAAAAATATGTTAAAAATAGTTTAATTTCTAAAATAGACTTGTATAGTATAAAACATTATAGAACAATTTAAAAAAAAAAAAAATCTCAAAAACTGTTTTCGAAAATAGTCACAAATAGAACCTAACCTTTCTTAAACAATGCTTATTGTTTGAAAATAATTTAGTCTATCATACCGACTATGCATATTACGGATCATATTGAGAAAGTTTTTTTAAAAAATATGTAACTTTTTTATAATTTAAAATTAATGAGTTTTCAAAGTTTCAAAGTAGTTTTTGACTTGGGATAAATCAAATAATAAGATTTAGAAATATTTTTATTTATTTTTACTTTTTTTAACGGTTTCTAAGTTGTAAACAGTCTTACAAGACTTTCTTATAACATATTATTGGATGGCTTAAATAGCTTATTAATTTTATTACCTTATCCTCGATAACATGATTTGAAAAAAAAAGAAAAAAAGAAAATGGATGAGGAGTCTCTTATTTCAAACCGTCCGGGTTTTTGTTTTTGCTTTTCAATTTTTGTTTTGTTTTTTCACTTTTTATTTTAATATTTATGAAGTGCTTATATATGGGTTTGAAGGGTGCCATTTCACGCTCCATGTAGGCACGAGCCCTGACAAGGGCTTTTAGGACTAATTTCATCGAATTTTTTTTAAAATTATTTATTAAAGCATGACATTTTTAAAACAATTTTTGAATTTATCACACTTTTTATAACATTAATAGAAAATTATTATAAACCTCAAAACTTGTCTAAAATTTATTTTTATACTTAAGTCCAATTTTATCATTAAATTTAAATACCCACTATACCTGAATTTTTTATCTACCCACACGGTCACACCCTTTAAGTTTTTTTAATTTTTATTATTTTATTTTATTTTTTATTATTATTATTTTATTTTTTTCCTTTCTCCTCTCTCTTCCGACTACCCAACTCTCTCTCTCCACCCCATTCTCCCCCAACCCCACCCTTCTATCCTCTCTTTTCCTTTTCTTTTTCTCCACCTCATTTTCTTCCCCCATTTTTTAGTTACTTTTTTTTTTTTGTTCCTTCCTTTCCATTTTCCTCCCCACCCTCTCTCCCCAACTGCGACTGCCACAGGACCAGACCCCTTTCCCCTCTCCATTTTCCCTTTCTTTTTTTCTTTTTTTTTCTTCTTTTCCTCTTCCCCATACCCATTTCTTCCCTCACCCAAAAACCCATCCAACCTCACCGCCACCTGTAGCACCGTCGACGCCACTGCCGGCCGGCAACCCCCTTCCACCCATCTCACATTTGCCCATTTTCTTCAAATTTATGTAAGTTTATATTTTATTTTATTTTTATTATTATTTCTATTTAATTTTACGGTAATTTATTCTTGATTATTGAGATGGATTGTTTGGGCTAATTTATATTATTCTTGGGTTTGCATTTACTTGATGGGGATATTATTTCCAAGCTTTGGGCTAAGTGTAGATAGTTTGGGTATATTTTAAACCGTGTATTTTGATTCAGATCTCTCATCCGGGTTTGTTAATTTATGTTTTATTTGGATTTAGTGATAATTGGATTTTGGATTTGGATTTGCATGTAAAATTAGATTTGGATTATGTGGTATTAAATTTAGGCTTTATTAAATTTATTTTGTTTTATGATATTTTGGGCTTGACTAATTGTGTGGTTATTAACTTGGAAATTTTGGATTAAGACTATTAGCATGAGAGATATTTTTATTGGGTATATTAATTAATTTGGGTCTATTTTTATTGGTAAAATTCATTGGACCAATTTGAAGTTTGAATTTGAGCTTAAATAATTATTTTGGGCTCTGCATATTTCTGGATATTTATATTTGGGTCCATTTTTGTTTTGCATGGACGGTACGGATTTATGACATGTGGAAAACCAAATTTTATGGAAGAAAATGAGGTTTAAGAAAGTTGTAAATGAAACATTGAGCTTATTGTAGGCTTGTATGGGTACATATTTTATTTTCCTATTTCTATTAGTTCATGTAAATGTTTTTATGTATATATTTGATAGGTGTATAATTGAACAGTTGATAACTTAAAATTTTTGTTTTAATAAAATGAATAGTTAGTAATTACGTTTTAATAAAAACAATAGAAAATATTCTTTTCAATAAAAGAAAGTTTTTTTTTCTATAAAAATTCAGAAATATGTTTTTAGGAAAATCCAAAAAATTGTTTTAAATAAAATTCAAAAAATTGTTTTTAACAACTATTGTTTGGAAATTTATTTGTTTAATAAAATTTGTCCAAAAAAATTGTTTTGTAAATAAAGTATGTTTCCTTCATTAGAATTAGAATGAGATTAAAGTATTTTTTATAAATAGAGGTTTTAAATAATTTTTTTTATGAGATTAGGATGAGAGTCTTTTGCAAATTGAAGTTTTAGAAATCATTTTTCTGTTTAGAAAATATTTTTGTAAATAAAGTTTGTAAAGAAATTAATTCTTTTGTAAATAAAATCAAATTGAAATACTTTTACAAATAAAGTTTTTAAATTTCATTCTTTTTTTGGTAAAAGTAAAAATATTTTTATTGCCAAATTGAAATTTTTGTAATAAGTTTTTTTGAAAATTAAACACAAATAAAATTGAAACCATTCATTCCAAATTGTTTTTAATTTAAAATTTTCCTTTTTTAATTAGATTAATAAATCAATTTGCTTAATTATCTTATCATTTACCTTGTATACTATTGTAATCTATTTTTATGATTATTATTTTTTACATTGACTTGTGTTCTTAGTTTTGGTATTCATAATTAATTAATTAATTATCATAATTCCCTCAATTCGCTTACTAGAGAGTATACGAGCTTAGAGGGTGCTATAATTGTTCATTGCTCCCTCCCGATTGGTAACCTTCTCTATAGGTAACTTTTTGCAAATATGTTTTATCCCAAAAAATGAGTAATATAGAGTTATTTATTTATTTATTTTGTTTTCCCTTTTAAAAATAAATTAAAATAAATGGCAACTTCAACTTTTTCAAAAAACTCAATTTTTCACAAATAAAAAAAAGAGTCTTAGCCTTTTCGAGTGGGGACTTGAAAAATGTGGGTCTACAATTATCTTTTGAAAAAATAAAAAATTAATATGATTTTTTTTAAAAATAATTTTGAAATTTAATTGAAATTATCTATTATAAAGATAACTTTCAATTCAATTCAATTCTTAATAGATTTGCAAATAGTTTCAAAAGTATTATATTTTAATAAATATTTTTAAAATGTTTTTATTTTTTTCAAAGCCCCTTGAAAAAAAATTCCTTTTCAAAAGTGGATGTTTGCCTTGATCTTTGATAAATTTATGGTAAATTAAAAGAATCATTTGTAAAAAAAATGATAGTTTAATTATTGATAAAATTATGACATCTTGTATCACATAAGCTTAAAAAAAAAAAAGAGGGTCATGTAGTTCTTTGTCTTAAAATCATGTTTTCTAGACACAATTTTAGTATATCATTATGAAGTAATGTCTTGAATAGGGATGATAATGAAACAAATTTTTTAGGGTACTGCTTTGCCCTTAATGAAATGAGTTTGAAATTAAAATAAATAGGTTAAGAGTGAGTTTGAGATTCGAGGCATTACCTTGTCCCTCTATGCCCCAGTTATATATAGTTAATTTTAAAAAATGATTTAATTTAATTTTTTATGTTCCAATTTTTAGCACAAATTATTTTTCAATAACACAAGTTATAAAAAAATTATAATATTTTATTTATTTATAAGATATATTTTTAATAAATATTAAAAAAAAGTTAAAATTAATTGTTTAAAAAAATTGAAAAATAAAAGAAATTACACGGGGTGGAACCCGCTTCACCTTGTTTAAATGTTTTTATTAGAGAGGGAATGATAATTACTTGGGACCCAACCCGTCCCAAAGCCTTGAAGACATGATTTCAATACATTATTAGTAAAGTATTATGAAGTTGTGATGAAGACATGATTTTAGTATTTTATCAAGAAGTTGTATATTAAAGACACCTTTTTAGATTTTTTTGTTCCCCCTCTTCTATCTTTTTCTAATAGTTTTTTTTTTTTTTTTTTTTAATGTAAATTAATTTATTTTTTGTTTCTTTTTCATGTTGTTCTATTTTTATTGTTTTTTCTGGGATTTTTTTTAAATTTTATATTTTTTTACCATTATTCTATATACATGAAATAAGTAGTATGAATGTTGCAATTAATTTATTTGTAGAGGTTTATTTTGGGAGGATGTGAACCAAAAAAAAAAAAAAAAAACAATTGAAAATGAGTAAATTAAAAATAAATAAAATTTTTTGGAAATAAATAAACTTAGTTATTCACATATAATCATTGATTCATTTATAATTTTATAGAAATTTGGATGATTAAACAAATAGTTGACAAAAAAAAAAAAAAGCAAAATATTTGAAAATAAATAAATTTAATGAGTTTTCTTGTTGTTTAGGAAATATATTATAGATGTCTATAGCGCTTCTTATGTAATGAAGGAAAAAAATAATGTAACAAGGGTTTGTACCATAATTGATTGACATTATAAGAAATCGTGATGCAGTGAATTTGTTTGAGTACCCATTTTATTTAGTCCCTAATAGGATGAAATTTCAATAAATGTAAATGAGTGTAGGACATGTTTGAGAAATTTTTTAAACCTAGGTTAGGTACAAGATGGGTTTGGATATGATTTTGTTTCATCTCACCCTGTTCCAATTATATACAATATTAAATAAAAATTATTATTATTATTTTTTTTCATTTTTCAACTTTTTTAATATATACAAAATAAAATTTTTTAATTTTTGCAAGAAGAAAACATTTATAATAGTTATTTATTTATAAATTGTATTTATATTTAATAAAATTTAGAATTTAAAAATTAAAAAATAGAAAATTGTAAAAATTTAAACAAGATAGGGTGGGGAAGGTATGAGAAATTTCTAGACTTGCCTTGATCTATTTATTTATTTTTTATTTTTTATTTTTGGATAGGGTGGGAATAGATATAAATAAATAAGATGGGTTCTAATGAGATGACCCCTAAGCATTTTGCTTCTAAGTCAATGTGGCAAGAAATATGTGGGCACAAGTTTCATTTGTGCCCCATGATTTAGGCAAAGAGCATATAACAATGGTAACTTGTTACTTATTAGTTAGGTTATTAGTGATTGCTAAGTCAAAAATTAGGGTTGACGTTGTCTTTAAATGTTCAACTATGGTATGTTTCAGGTCCATGGCATTTGCTCAAACTTCAAAATAAGCACTCACAACTTAGTTGCAATGTTAAACCATAGTCAATTTCGAACTTATTCTACATGTCTTAAGCAATGAGCCAATTCTCAAACTCTCCTATTAAATCAAGGTGCATGCTACTTAACATAGTGAACACATGCACAATAGTCTCTTTTAACTCAAGAATAATAAACTTCCATATTACAGTGATATTAGGTTAAATTCCCTTCTTCGAGTTGGATCATGATATTAGTTAAGGTCTCTAAGACATTTTGTTCATTTAACAGGTCTTGAATTTTTCTATGTCACATATCATAATTATTGTCATTTTTTTTTTTCAAATCAACAACCTTCTTAGTGGTCATTTCACTATATTTATTGCACAAAGTATGACATTAACATACATTTCTCAATTTCAAATTAACATATGATATTCTTGTTAACAAAATGAGATAAAAAAATTTCGCATTTCTCATAATCATCCCTCATTGAATGTGAGCTAGAATATTATAACTAATTTAAAATTTAAATTTTTTTCTAAAAGATACCAATATCCCTTAAAAAAAAATCCACCATAATAGTAACGGGAAAAAAAAATTCATCCATAAGTAAAGTTTAATTTAAATAATATTGGACAAAAATAATATGTATAAACAATTGATATGCAAATAAAAACTATATGCATAAAAAAAAAGGTAATTCGTAAATTCAACAACCATATTACCAAAATTCTTTTAATGAATAAGGTAGCTCCTTAGGTTGAACCGTGCTTTTGTGTTTGCGTAGTTAGGCTCACATTTTTGGATTAGACCTACATTTTTGGGTAGTCCATTTTTGTGTTTGTACACCTGAGCCTACATTTTTGGATTGAACCTAGGCTTTTGGGCAGTTTATATTTGTGTTTGTACACTTGGGCCTACACTGTTAGATTAGACCAGCACTTTTGGATGGTTCATTTTTTTTGTGTTTGCTTAAGCCGACCTAATCCAAGCCCCATGAGGGACGGATAGATGCTTCACCTAAGCCTTATTCCATAGAGGCGTGTGTGGAAGGTAAGATACTGCCAATGAGTGACATCTATATATCAGTTAATACTCAATAACAATTATTGTATCCCAAGGGGAATAAACCCATTATTAAGAATGCGGGTTGTATATAAATAATTACTTAAGGTAGAGACAAGGGAGAAGTTAGTTGCCAAGGATACTCAGTCTTCTTCTTTTCCTTTTCTCTCCATTTTGTTGCCACTAGAGTGCTAACTTACCATTAAATAGGGATATGCCAAACCAACACCCATATGGAGCTGAACTTTGTTTGTAGGAAGCATTCTACCTAGTGGTAGTCGAAGCTGCTACACTTGGTAGTACAGTTTGCGAAGCTGCTACCAACAAATTTTTAGCTCTAATACAGCACTTGCTGAAAAAATGTTAAATTCTATCTATTGAAATAAAATTTAAGCTCCATGAATCAAGATGATTGTAATATGGTTTGTCACTAGTCTTTAATCAATACTCTGCAACCATAAATATTTTTACTTGAGAATATAAAAAAATGAACGAAACTTGCTTGAAAGGAAACAAAACTTTATTTAAGAATTTCAAAGGCCTTGGAGAAGACTACTCATGTATGGAGACCTTCTAGGAACCAAGCCAGTGCTTTAGGACAAATACATTTGATACATGAAAAGTAACGATCCTTACATCTAAGCCAAGAAAACATTATCAAGGGACAAAGCATGCAAGTAGATACAATGTGGCACTACCTTCCGATTAAGGTGATTGTATCCATGGCATTAAGTGATGAAACTGGTACTCCTGCTTGATTGCTCACCTGATCCTCTACTTTCAATACATCATAATATAGAGCAGGCTTAGGAGGCATTTGCAAGAGTTCAATCTCACCTTCTAGCATCTTCAATGCTTTGCTCATGGAAGGACGGTCTGTGGGCTTCATCTGTATACACCATAATGCAACTATCACCATTTTTTTTACAGATATTTTTTCACTATCTGTGGCATCTTCCATTTCAATTTCCTCCCCTTGGTAAAATTTATCATAGATCCATGATGGGAAGTATATTTGACTTGAGTGATCTGCTAATGCATTCAAATTCTTCCTTTTACCCACCATTTCCATCAACAACATTCCAAAACTATAAACATCGGCCTTATTTGATATGCATCCAATGTTTTTGTAGAACAATTCTGGAGCAATGTATCCCATTGTTCCTCTTGCTTTCGTGAGAGAAACAATACTTTCATCTGTTGAATACAACTTTGCAAGGCCAAAATCTGAAACTTTTGGAGTGAAGTCTTCATCGAGAAGAATATTGTGTGGTTTGATATCAAAATGTAGAATTTTCATATCACAACCTTGATGTAAGTATTCAATCCCACGCCCTACTCCAAGTGCAATCTTATACAACCTCTCCCAACTTAAGGGGGTATTATTTTCATGTTTCGGAAAAATAAACTTATCAAGAGATCCATTAGGCATGAAGTCATATATAAGAGCCCATTTTGATCCTTCTATGCAAAATCCAACAAGTTGCACCACATTAATATGATGGATCCTTCCAATTGTAGCCACTTCATTGATAAAATCTTGCCCATCAGCTTTAGACATAACCAGTACTTTTACTGCAACAACTCGACCACTCTTGAGCTTTCCTTTATAAACAGAGCCAAAGCCTCCTTGTCCTAATTTATCCTTGAAACTGTTGGTCATCTTCTTTATATCATAATAAGAGTACTTTATGAGTTGAAGACTTTTGTGATTTTGCAGGAATTCTTCAATATTATGATCTAATGATAAGTGTCTCCGCCGAAACTTGTAGATTAAGTAGGCAAACATGAACATCCCAAGTATAATTCGTACTCCAATGTATATTATGACTGAACATACATAAAGCAACACAAAAAATATATGAAATATATTAGAAAATGTTTATGATCATATGCATTCAATTAATATTAAATCCACCAAGTAAACCATTAGGCAGTTGCCTTGCTGATTAATCTAAAAATAAAGGTATTGTGAAACTTTTTGAGATTGGATTGAGTCTTGAACTGTGCTGCTTAGGGGCTCTCCATGGAAGTAATATGCTGATTAGTAGTAAAGAAAAAATTGGGGCTTTGGATTTGGAGGCCTCAGTTCCAATCCCACTGTTTTGACTTTTTTGTATACAAGTGGACTTGAAACTGAATTCAAATCAGAGTATATGCATTCCAAATCCCCTAAGCAGCTACTACTACTACTACTGCTAATAATAATAACAATTATTATTATTATTTTTAATTCCTCTGGCATTTGATTTTATAAATGAGGTCTTGGTTGGATAAAAAATTCTAAGGTGTTTATATAAAAAAAACTACATTATATATATTATTCCACAAAGAATTAATAGTTGGGAACGGGAAGTCTCACCAATCTTTTGTAATATCCAGCCTCCTGATAAGAAAATTAAGAATAACAGAAATTAAATTCAGAGAAGAACATGAATTAAATTAAGTTATAATTATAATTGTCAAATCATCCTTATTATATAAGATGATGACTATGCAAAATCAAGTTGGTAAAATGTAACGGAACTCCCTCAAACTTACCAATGGCCTCAGAGTAACTGCCATAGGAGTTCTGAAGATCTCGTTTAAGTCCTACATGATTGAATCAAGCAAGTAATCTGAGCTTTTACAAGCATAATCGAATGCAAAACAATTCTTTATAATTGGAAGAAGAAACGAAAGCATCATCCCTCGAAAGTAGGAATTTCAAGTAATTGAGTTAATATAAAGAGAGAGCTCTAAGTCAAATTATCTAACCGAAACTACTAAGCCTCACCTCCAATTTTAAAGTTTGTGGGATTCAATATGCATTCTGTGAATAAGAGAGGATATTGAATTCAAAGTAAGAAAGATATAAGTGAAAATATCACCATCATTATAACTGAAACCAAAAAGAAAATTATCGAGAAATAAGGACAAAAAGATAAGAAACTCGGAGGCCTTACCAATTAAGTAAAGCGGAATGTTAATCAATGTCTGGATCCCTGCATGATTACATATTCATATATACACATTATTTATTCATGGGGCACTTCAAAATTGACTTCAAAGTTTTCATCATGCATGAATCACATTTAATTCATAACTCCAAGCCTCCTTTACGAGGCTTCAATACTAATCTTACTCACATTTTGGCTTTAAGCAGACGTAAAACCAACATTCTCTGGCGTTGTAGCATTTGAAAGTATTGCTGATGATATCCGGACGACAGGATAGCCCTTTCACTTCGCATTCTCTGGCGCAGATGTAATACAGAAATGAAAGTTCAAACCCCATGAGTAGCTCTTCTTGCAAATCTGACATTGATAAATGTCTTCCCTCCGCAACTGCCTTTGATTGAATGGCGATATTCCCATCCAAGATGCATGAATCGGGAATATCTCCGAACTCCAAATCTCCAACTATTGCATACGCGTATGCTTGCGAGAAAGGGGAGCTGCGATTCTTGTTGCATGGATTGATAGGAATATAATTATTATGAATCTTGTCACCAGTGATCGGCCATGGGCATTCAATAAAAACTACAGGATGATAATCTTCAGTTAAATCATATGATGGATATTGATAATAACTCAAGAAAAAGAGAGGATAGGAGAAACAGTTTCCCATGCCCTTTTTCTTTAGGCCCGGAGCCACTACCCGAATGGTATGGCTACTGTAGTTGATGTCTGCAACATGGTATTTTCCGCTGTAATTCAGGTTTACCATAGTACGATTATTTTCACAGATCAATTTCAAGCCAGTATAACCGAGGTTAGACGCATAATCATCTTCCAAATGGAAAGGGTCACTGATGTTCATATCTCCGCAAGAAGATTTGAAGGTCTGATTTTTATCAGCAACGCAAACAGAAAGGAAGCACACATGGAGGATTGTTAGGAGCCCTACTCCCACAAGATTTTCTTCCCTCAACATCATAAACTGAGAGAGAGAGAGAGAGAGAGAGAGAGAGAGAGAGAGAGAGAGAGAGAGAGAGAGCAATTACTTTGTTTTTGAAGTTGCATATTGTAGTGATAATTAAATACACAATTGCCGAAACCCAACTCAACTATCTAGACTCATGTCTTCCAAGCTAGTTTTTTGGTCATTGTGTTTCTCCATCATTTAAGACAAATGCTAAACCAATTTAGACATCCAAACTTTTTTCTCATTTTTACATTGACCATCACCGTCTATGTATATGATTTTATGTCATTTCAATTAATTCTTTTGAAAATAATAACATTCATGGTAAAAAAAACCATTAAAAGAATTGGTCAAACATTCTATCATTCAATCCTTACTAGATACATCAACGACCCCACAATGTTTGAAGTTTCAACGCGGACACCTTTTTAGACTATCCTTCCCAATAATTCTTTTAAATATAGTTGCACTCATCTTCTCATGAAAAACAAAGATTATTAGTCATAGATCCCTAGTGTTTAGTTTTTCTAATTGGTATATTTGGACATTATCCCCATCCCATAAATTATGTAAAATTTTTTGGTACCTATTTTTCAATGAAAATAAGAAACCATAGAAGTAATATGTATATCCTTGTTATAGACATCAACTACCCTAAAATATTGAATGTTTCTACATTGACACCTTTTTTACTTTACAATTAATTGAGCCAATTTTTAAAATCCAAATTATTCCTAATAATTAAAAGATTCATCAAAGAATTTAAAATAACAAGTCTCACTTGTTTAGAATCTATTTACTTAGTAAAAAAATTTAGAAAGCATAGTTGTATGCATAAGAACAAGAGTAAAAAGTCTAACATATTATATATTACTTTTAGTTTATTATTTTTTAGTAGTTTAAAAATTATTAAACTCATCAATAAATAATGTATATCAAGTGTTTATTTATTTTGGAATTTATTTATCTAATAAATTTTTTTAAAGAAATTAAAAGAAAATTTTAAAAAATATATGTAATTAAGAAAGATTATATCCAAATATTTTTTATAGTGGTTGGTAGAGAGAATGAGAAAGAAAATTTAAATAAGACATTACTCATCAATTACCAAGATTTAGAACCCTTATTTCACTCCTTGTTAACAACATCAACTACCCCACTACATTGGATGTTGAAAGTTGACACCTCCAAAGAGTCCATTCCGTTAATTCTTTTTATAGCCGTTGGAAACTAATTCCTTGAAAATTTGGGAAGAAATGTAAAGAAAAAAATAGAAAAAAAAAAAAAGTAGAAAGAAAGAAAAAAATAAAAAATAAATAAAAATTAGATTTAATATTAATAACATATTTAATATTAATAAATTATTTTTATATATTACTTTAAACTTATTTTATTTATTTTCTCTCACTTTTGTAAAATTAAATAATTTAAAAACACATTCTAGGTATATTGTCAAATTTTACATTAGATACCTAGATTAATTTAGTACATGTGCCTCATGTGATGTTTCCATTTTAACAATGCTTAAAAACGATCCTCACATATTTGATGTTTTTATGCCATTTTGATTAATTCTTTAAGGGGCAATAGCACCCATTTTTCAGTGTCTGTTTCTCTATGGCAAAAAGAAACCACAAAAGGAATTGGTCAAGCACTTCTACTTTTCAATTCTTGTTAGATACATCAACCACTCCACAATGTTTGAAGTATCAAAGTTGATGTAGACTTTCCCATAACGATCCTTCCTAATAATTGTTTTGAAAATAGTAACACCCTCTTCTCATTAAAAACAAAAAATCATTGGACATGGATTTCCATAATGTTTAGTCAAGCTTGTTTAGTTTTTCTAATTGATATTTTGCTAGACATTATCTCCAGCCCACAAATTTTGTGGAAAATGTTTTGGTGCCAATTTTTCCATAAAAAATAACAAATAGTTGAAGAAATTAGTCAAACTTTTCTATCATTATTTAGTTTTTCTAATTGGCATTTTTCTTCACATCATCCCCACCCCACAAATTTTGTGGAAAATTTTTTGGTACCTTTTTTTTCCCATGAAAAATAGGAAACTACCAAAGGAATTAGTGCATTTTCTACTATTGTTTAGTCTTTCTAGTTGACATTTTTCTTGATGTCATCCCTACCCCACGCGTTTTGTGGAAAAAAATTTTGTGCCTATTTTTCCATGAAAAAAAGGAAACCGTCAAATGAATTAGTCAAATTTTCTTGATGTCATCCCTACCCCACGCGTTTTGTGGAAAAAAATTTTGTGCCTATTTTTCCATGAAAAAAAGGAAACCGTCAAATGAATTAGTCAAACTTTTCTACCATTATTTAGTTTTTCTAATTGGCATTTTTCTTGATGTTATTCCAAGCCTACAAATTTTGTGGAAAATTTTTTGATACTTATTTTTCCATGAAAAATAGGAAATTGCCAAAGGAATTAGTCGAGCTTTTCTACGATTGTTTAGTTTTTCTAATTAGCATTTTTCTTGATATTATCCCTAGCCCATGAATTTTGTGGAAAATTTTTTGGTGCCTGTTTTTCCACGAAAAATAAAATCCGCCAAATGAATTAGTCAAGCTTTTCTACATGGTGTCTATGTTGATACCTTCACACTCTTAAGAACCGACCGGTTAAACCGCTGACTGGAGCTTGGTCCAGTTCGGTTCACATGTTGAGTCGAGAGCAGAGAGCCCTTTCAATCAGGGTAGAGCCAGATCAACCCATTGTTAAACCGTCAAACTGATGAATCCTTTCGCGGGTTCCGGTTCATTCAGCCCATTCTCTTTTGGGCTTCAACGCATACCTTTTCTAATTTGGGCAAAATAATGAATGGGCTTTAACAAAGTCTTCTAGGCCCACTGACCTACTTGAATTTTAACTTAAGGCCTCTGTTTCTCCAGAAGTTTCCGATGTGGTATGCCATTTTATGCCAAAAAGTCACAAATGTCACAGTGTGGAAGCTTAAACCATTGACCAATTGACCAAAGGTTTAGAAAAGTGACGGTGCAACCACTAGACCATATGCTAGTTTTGTTGGTGATTGTAAAGTAAAATAACCTAATATTGTTTAAAATTATAAAATAATCTGACATTTAATATCTAAATGAAATTAAATAATATAATTTTATAACTTTTTATTCATTTTCAATATATATCTTTATATTTATATTTATAATTTGAGAATATCAAACATGAAAAATAAATATTATTGATTTTAAATTTTATTATACATATATTAGATTTTTTAATTATTTTTAATTTTAATAAAATATAAAATTATATATTTTTAATATTACTTATATGAGAACTTTTTTTATTCAATGAAAGATGATGTTTTGAAAACATTGATAAAACCATTTTTGCCTTGATAATAAATCATCAATTAAAGAATCATTCAAGCTATTTTTTTAATATATCTTAAAGACTTGTTAGTGGAAATTGCCCCAAAATACCTAAAGTTTTTAATTTGACAACTTCCTAAACATTATCGCTTCCTATAAATTTTCTAGAAAATTTAGCCTATTTCAAATTTGGTTTGTAAAAATAGTTTTTTATTCTTTGAAAAAAAAGAAAAAGAAAATTAGAACTTATTTAATAACTATTTTCACAAGGGATTTTTTTTCCCTATAAAAAAAAATAAAAAAAATACTTTTGAAATAAAAAACATAAAACAATTTTTTATCCTTAAAAACAAAAAACAATTTTTTACCCTTAAAAATAGAAAACAAGGAATTTTCAAAGAATATCTTTTAATTGTGTTCACTTTTTTTTTTTTTAAGGATATTTTAAAAAGTAATTATGCAAATATGAAGAATGATTAAAAATAAAGCACTACATATAAAAGTTATTTTTAAAACATATTTATAAATAAGTTCCAAATTGAAATTTGTTCTACAAAACATTAAAGAATAATTTTCAAAGATTGTTTTCTAATTATTCTTAGAAATTATTTTTCAGAATTGCTTTCAAAAATGGTTACTTAACAAGGCCTTATTTTTAACATTCGAAACCATTTTTGGTAACTTTTGGAAAGGAAACAATTCTTTGAAAACTTGTTACAAAAACAAGGGACCTATTTGACAACTGTTTTCAAGAACAATTTTTTGTTCTTTAGAACAAAAAAACACGTTTGACAATTAAAAATCATTTTATGTTTTTTATTCTTAAGAACAGAAAATATGGTGTTTTTTGATAACAACTTTTAGTTATTTTTTGTTGTTTTAGAAAATAATTATATAAGCATGTAGAATGATTAAAAATAAAGGATTAGATATAAAAAATAATTTTAAAATATATTTAAAAATATTAAAAATATTTTAAATTCCCAAACAGACTTTTATTCTACAAAACATTAGAAAACAGTTTTCAAAAACATTTCTCTAAAACTATTTTCAAAAATAGTTATCAAATAAGGCAAATGTGTTTCATGAAAACATATATTCATTGTTTTTAATCATTTTCATTTATTTTTGGAGGACTATTTAAAAAAATAATTGTTCACATGTGGAGGATGATTGGAAATAAAGTATCATAATAAAATTAAGTTATTTTTAAAAAATATTAAAAAACATAAAAAATAGGTTGAGAATATTTCAAGTTACTAAATAAACTTTTATTCAAGAACACATTAGAGAATTGTGTGTTAAAACATTTCCGAACACATTCAATACCTATTTTTCCATGGAAAATAAGTTAAGCTTAAATGGCTACCATTATTTCTATCATTTTTGGATCCATCAACCTACCAAAGTTCAATGCTTCTATGTTGAGACCTTGGCTCTGCCCTTACAATAAATTCCTCTAAAAATAACCACCCACTTTTTCATGGAAAATAAGAATTTTTTTATTTTTAAATTATGAACACTAATAGTAAAAAAAATCATAAATTAATTTTTTAATAAAAATAATGCTAATTTACTATATGTTATAAAACTATAGATAGCGGTTTAGAGTTATGGATACTCTTTGGAGCTAATCAAGTAGTTCCCCTTCTTACGAGTGAATCTCTATGCTTTCTTTCTTTCAACATAAGCATAAATGCTAACCTATTTCAATATCTTTGTAAAAGTATAATTGAATTTTATTTTTAAAAATAAATGATAATAATTAATAATATTTTGTTTAATATGTAACTAAGTAATGTTTTTCATTATATGTAATATTTAGTATAGAGTATTTTAGACTAGTTTTAATTCACTTTATAATTAATTGTGTCTCAATTTTAAAATCCAAATTAATCTTAAGAACTAGAATATATATTAAATAATTTAAAACATTAAGCTCACTTGATTTAGAATATATTTTCTTAAAGCATAGTTGTATACATAAGAGCAGTGGTAAAGTTATATTTGATTATGTACCAACTTTGATATATTATTTTTAGTAGTAGTGGAATTTATTTTTGAGTTCCAATTTTTTTTTTTAAATTATTAAAGTCATTAACAAATCTAAAACATTAAGCTTTGTTAGATTTGGAGTTTATTTACTTAGTAAAGTTATGTATAAAGAAGAAACTAGCTAACTCATTCATAATAAATTTGGTATGTGAATTTTTAATATTAATTAGATCAATTTCTAGTTTCATGACTTAGTAATAATTGGATCAATTTTGTTGACTTTTAAGTATTTAAGAAATTAGTTGATTGCATATATCAAGTGTCTGATTGATTTGAAATTTATTTGTTTAATGAAAAATACACAATTACCAAAACCCAAGCTAAAGATCTTGAGTTATATCTTGTAAGTTGTTTTTTCGGTCATCAAAGACAACAACGTTACCCCATCATTTAAGACAAATGCTTTAAACCAATTTGGACATCCAAACCTTTTTTCTCGGCAACATCCATTTTTAATTGCCTATTTTTCTATGGCAAAAAAAAAAAAAAAAATGAAAAGAATTGGTCAAACACTCTACGTTTCAATCCTTGTTAGACATGTCAACAACCCCACAAGTTTCAATGTTGACACCTTCTTGGAAAATCCTTAATTCCCAATAATTCTTTTGCAAAAACTGATTTTTCATTGTTTAGTCCTAATTGATACGCCGTAGACCTACGTTATTCCTCTTTGGCATATTTTGTGGAAAAAATTTTGGTGCATGTTTTTCTATGGAAAATTAATAATGACAACGACCTAAGAATTAGGCAAGCCTTTCTACCCTTATTTCTATCCTTGTTGGATACATCAACTACCCCACAATGTTTTGTTTTGACATTTCTATGTTCACACCTTCCTAGTCTTAAGTCTTTTGAAAACAATAACAACCATTTTTAATTGAAAACAACAAATCTTGAATTAAAGAATCACTCAAGCTATTTTTTGAATATTTCTTAAAGTCTTGCCTGTGGACGTGGCCCCAAACACCCCACCTAATATTTTTAATTGGCACCTTCCTAGACATTATTGTAATATTTTTACTAAAAACACCATAATATTTTTAATTTTTTTGATATAAAATTACTTATCTTTTTAATGAGTCTTAACATTATAAGTTTCACTAGATTTAGAGTTTGTTTGCTAAAAAAAAAAATGTAACTAGAAAGAAAGTAGAAAGAAAAAAGAAAAAAATAAAAAAAAAGATTTAAAATCAATAAATTATTTCAATAAACTATTTCAAACTCATTTCACTTATTTATTTATTTATTTATTTTATGTAAAATTAAATAATTTTAAAATATATAAATTTTTAACAAATTTTAATTATATTTAATTTTTTTTAAAAAAATTATTTTTTCTTCTTTCCTTATTACTTTCCGTAGTCATACAATCTTTCCAATCCGCGAGATCACAAACTTTGACTCCTAGTACCAAAGTATTGAATAATTTTATGTCAGAGATTAAAATAAATAAATAAAACGCTCCATTTATTAAGAAGATGCAAAAGAAAGAGTAGAGCTTGTTCCTCACTCCTTTGCAAAAATTCCAAATCTAATGTCCATTGAGGGGCTCATCAGTAGCTTGCAGTACTGCAGAGGAGACTATCAGATGAGCATTTCCTTGAAAATGGTATTCCTCTATCTGTGTTGCTGCTTGACTGTAATAATTAGTAGTTTTGCAGAGACTGGAGTGAGCCAAGATGAGTGCATGGTGTCACAGAGTTGCAGCCTCCAGGGCCCCCCCATCCATTTCCCATTCCGGCTTAAAGGCCACCAGTACCCAGACCACTGTGGCTGCTCTTTGTTTGAGCTCTCCTGCGGAGAGAGGAATCAGACAATTCTAGAGCTGCCAGACTCAGTAAAACTCTTGGTGAAGGACATAAATTACACATCTCAGGAAATCCTTGTTCAGGACCCTGATAATTGCTTCCCAGGGCAGTTTCGTAATCTCAATTTAGCTTCCTCTCCCTTCCAGTTCTTCGATGATTACACAGAGGACCTCACCTTCTTCAAATGCCCTTCAAGAAACAGTACTACATATTATGATGTATACTCGATGTCACCCATCCCTTGCCTTGGAGGGCCTGGCTTCCAAGTTTATGCGGTTTGTTCATGGGAAAACCCCGGTTACGTGTACCTACCATCTTGCAGCAAGATGTACAACGTCGCAGCAGCTCGTGATTACCTTGTTAACTCACAGGAAAATGCTACTCAGCTGAAATGGACCAAGTTGCCACACTGCGAAGCAGAAGGTAAGACATGCAGCCCCACTGGAAATTAACTGTCGATGTACTATCTCAAATCAAAAGTAGTTTTGTTAAAGGTGGTGTTTGTTTTTTTAACCTAATGTTGAATATAACTTGCTTTGAGACTATATCATTTGTTTTTATTTTTCTGTTGACTTATTATTTATTTTTTAAAATTTTTGATTGAAAAAAAAGAATTAAAATATTTTATGTCTACTTCTAAATACTAAAATTAAATCATAATAACTAAAGCATACCTCATTTTGTTTTACTATTTAAAACTTAATAGAAATAAAATATCAAAAAAATAAACAACTGAATAATTTAACACAATTAAACACTATTTAATCTTAGGTTTTATTTAGAAATAAGTTAAAAAAATCAAATATTTCCTAAAAGTGCGATTGGTGATGTTTTTCTTCAAAATGCTTTTTGTATAGTGTTTTTTCTAACAGTATTTTTAAGATAATCATTTAACAGAAAACATTAAATATGATTTTTTTTTAGTTTTTTATGTTTTTCAAATTTTATCAAATGTGTGAATTTTTTTCAAAAACATTTTGTAGACTAGAAATGATTTTTAAAAACATTATTAAACGGACTCTAAGTTTAATTGTTCAAATATAGTATGACATAAGATAAAACATTAAATAACATATCATATTTCATATTTAGTTGTATAGGATAAGTAATAAGATTTATTATTTCACCTCTTTTTATATTCCTTAATTCCCTATCCACGACTATAATAATCTCAAATTGAGGAATGCCATGTACATATCTATTAAATTAGTATTTTATGTTTCTTATCAATTTTCTATATTATTCATTTTATAACACAAGTAATTTTGATTAAAAAAAATTAATTTTTAATTAAAGAAATTAAGAACTAAAAAAAATAAAAAAATATATCATAAAAGAATACAAACATATGTATTACTTAATATAATATATAAAAATTTATTTTCTAAATTTAATAATATAATATTTTTATTTATAAATTTTACATATTTCAATCATAAATATGTTTTTCATTTTATCTTTTATTCTTTTTACAAATTAAATATAAGTGTAACATAATATATCATATTTGATATAATACCTGAAGATATCATGCTTTTGTATGTGAAGACACTTCAATATGATTGTAAAGAAAGTGAAAACAAATTTGTTAGGAAATTGATGCAGAGTCATGGAATGATGTATGTGTGTTCAACTTTTTATCTTTAATGCAGATGATCACTATTAAACTGCATTGTCACATTAATCTTTTCTAAATACTTACTTAAAATTTGATTGTTCCTCATTAAAAACGGCTGCAATGTGTGAATTTGGATTCATTTTTCCTTTTAACCAAGAAGAACAACTTCCTCCTATATGAGTAATTGCTGCAAATTGTTGGTTAGGATGTATATTAATATAGGGTTTAGCTTTTATATTTTTCTGCCACAAAATAGATTGAACCGATGCGATCAGTTGATGAAGACTGTCCACCCAAGACAACTATATATGTGACAAAATGGGGATTAATGATCTGGTGCCAATTTTAGTACTTCAGGCCTACGGAAAGTTCTTTGTCAAATACCCTGGCACAACTAAAATTAATTGACCTCAAAAGTGAAACTAGAAAAGCATAAGGGTCACAAATTAGAGCCAAGGCTGAAAATCAAGATGCAGTATACATATACAATCTTAATGATTTTTGTTTATTTAATAAGCATGACAAACTAATAATTTTATTTCCTTTTACAGGTGCAACAAAAAAAAAATTAATTGTTACAGGTAATTTTCAGTAACTTGTTGCCTTTCCTTCAATCACTAAAAGGAAAATCGATCTTGATCTTTTTTTTTTCCCATATGCAGGTGAAAGCCTTGGTTCCCTTTTTCTTGTGACACTTGTCTTTGCACTCTACCGAATTTATAGCTCAAATGAATTGAAAAGACAACACAAAATAAAGGTTATAAAGTTCTTGGAAGATTACAGAGCCCTCAAGCCCTCAAGATACTCTTACAATGATATTAAGAGGATTACAGATGGGTTCAAGGAAAAATTAGGTGAAGGAGGTTATGGAACTGTCTATAAAGGAAAGCTTTCTAATGAAATTCTTGTTGCTGTGAAAATCTTGAATAATTCTAATGGAAATGGGGAAGAGTTCATTAATGAAGTGGGAACAATAGGTAGAATCCACCATATCAATGTTGTTCGTTTGATTGGCTTCTGTTCTGATGGGTATCGAAGAGCTCTTATCTATGAGTTTTTACCAAATGAGTCGCTAGAAAAATTCATATTTTCAAACCATTCACTTGGTTGGGAAAAGCTTCAAGATATTGCTATAGGCATAGCCAAAGGAATTGAGTATCTTCACCAAGGATGTGATCAAAGAATCCTCCATTTCGACATCAAACCTCACAATATTTTGCTAGATCATAATTTTAATCCGAAGATATCTGATTTTGGTCTAGCCAAATTGTGTTCTAAGGAGCAAAGTGCAGTTTCTATGAGTGTAATTAGGGGGACCATGGGTTATATTGCACCAGAAATGATATCTAGGAATTTTGGCAATGTTTCCTACAAGTCAGATGTTTATAGTTTTGGAATGTTATTGATTGAAATGGTAGGAGGAAGGAAGAATATAGACGCTACGGTAAAGAACACTAGCCAAGTATATTTTCCAGAATGGGTTTATAATCGTCTAGATAAAAGGGAAGAGTTGCACATTCCGATTGAGGAAGAAAATGATGGTGAAATAGCAAAGAAACTATTAATTGTGGGGCTTTGGTGCATTCAATGGTGCCCAACGAACCGTCCTTCCATGAAATTTGTTATTCAGATGTTAGAAGGAGAAGGAAACGATTTAAGTATGCCTCCAAACCCATTTACTTCCATGGGCCCAACAAGAACAAGTCCAAACATGCATCAACAAGAGTTGGCAGTCATCTCAGAAATAGAGTAAAAAGATATTTGGTTGTGTTTTTATTTTAGTGTATTATGAGCATGTAAGTTACTTAGGAATCATGTTGTTATAGTTTATCAATGTAACCTTTATGTTTAATGGCAATAAACTCTGTGATATTTGGCAACAAGTTAGGTCTAAGAAGCTTTCCTAAATATTATTCAAAATATAAGCAGTTTTGAGGATTTTTATTCTTCAGAAAGTGGGCGGTGAAGCTAATAAACTACTCCAAAGGGGGTTATTATCATGTAAAAGAAAGTGTGCTTTTGGTAACTAGGAATAGGAATGTAAATAAGATAGGAAAGCAAGTGAATCATATTATGAAATAGAATTTAGGAATCAAAATTCTCACAAGAGTAAGATTTAACTTCCATAATAATGAATTTTTTTTTTTTAATTCTCATTCTAAAAAAACAATCCAATTAAATATATTTTTTGGTACTTATTTTTCCATGGCAAAAAGAAACCATTAAAGGAATTGGTCAAGCATTCTGCCCTTCAATCCTTTTTAGATACATCAAATTCCAAGTCTAGCTTTTTGGTTGTCGAAGACGTGTTTCTCCACCATTTAATTAGACAAATGCTCTTAACTTTTTTCTCATTTCTACATTGACCGTGACCATTGATATATATTTTTGTCGTTAAAATCAATTCTTTTGAAAACAATAACATCCATATTTTAGTGCTTGTTTTTCTAGGAGAAAAAGAAACCATTAAAGGAATTGGTCAAACATTCTACCCTTCAGTCCTTGTTAGATACATCAACTTCCAAGATAGCCTTTCAATCGTCAAAGACGCGTTTTTCCATCATTTAAAACAAATGCTTAAACTTTTTTCTCATTTCTTCATTAATGGTCATCATCGATATATATTTTTATATTATTCCAATTAATTCTTTTGAAACCAATAACATCCAATTTTTTATGTGTATTTTTCCATGGCAAAAAGAAACCATTAAAGGAATTGGTCAAACATTCTACCCTTCAATCTTTATTAGATACATCAATTTCTAAGTCTAACTTTTTGGTCATTGAATATGTGTTTCTCCATCATTTAAGAAAAATGCTTCAATCTTTATTATATATTTTTTTGGTCACAAACCCAATTAATTCTTTTGAAAACAATAACATCCATTTTTTAATGCTTGTTTTTCATGGCAAAAAAAAAAAAAAAAAAAAAAAAAAAAAAAAAAAAACCATTAAGGGAATTGGTTAAGCATTTTACCCTTCAATCCTTGTTAGATATATCAACTTCCAAGCTAGCTTTTTAGTCGTTGAAGACGCGTTTCTCCTTCATTTAGACAAATGTTTTTAACTTTTTTCTCATTTCTACATTGATCATCACCATCGGTTTATATTCTTATGTCATTCCAATTAATTCTTTTGAAAACAATAGCATCCATTTTTCAGTGCTTGTTTTTTCATGACAAAAAGAAACCATTAAAGGAATTGGTCAAACATTCTACCCTTCAATCCTTGCTAGATACATCAACTTCAAAGTTCAACTTTTTGGTTGTCAAAGACGTGTTTCTCCATTATTTTATTAGACAACTGTTCTTAACTTTTGTCTTATTTCTGCATTGACTGTCACCATTGATATATATTTTTATGTTATTAAAATCATTTCTTTTGAAAACAATAACATTCATATTTCAGTGTTTGTTTTTCCACTGCAAAAAGAAACCATTAAAGGAGTTGGTCAAACATTCTACCATTCAATCCTTGTTAAATACATCAACTTCTAAGCTTGCTTTTCAGTCGTTTAAGATGCATTTTTCCATCATTTAAAACAAATTCTCTAAACTTTTTTCTCATTTCTTCATTATATAGTCACCATCGGTATATATTTTTATGTTATTCCAATTAATTCTTTTGAAACCAATAACATCCAATTTTTGGTGCCTATTTTTTCATGGCAAAAAGAAACCATTAAAGAAATTGGTCAAACATTTTACCCTTCAATCCTTGTTAGATACATCAACTTCCAAGTCTAACTTTTTGGTCATCAAAGACACATTTCCATCATTTGAGACAAAAGCTCTTAACTTTTTTCTCATTTCTACATTTATCGTCACCATCGATATATATGTTTATGTCACAAGCCCAATTAATTCTTTTGAAAACAATAACATCCATTTTTTAGTATTTGTTTTTTTGTGGCAAAAAAAAAAAAAAAACCATTAAAAGAATTGGTCAAGCATTCTACCCTTCAATCCTTGCTAGATATATCAACTTCCAAACTATCTTTTTGGTTGTTGAAGACACGTTTCTCCATCATTTAAGACAAATACTTTTAACTTTTTTCTCATTTCCACATTGATCATTACCATCAATATATATTTTAGTGTCATTCAAATTAATTCTTTTAAAAATAATAACATTCATTTTCCAATGCTTGTTTTTCCATGGCAAAAAGAAATCATTAAAGGAATTGGTCAAGCATTCTACCATTCAATCCTTGTTAGATACATCAATTTCCAAGTCTAGTTTTTTGGTTGTTGAAGATGCGTTGCTCTATCATTTAATTAGACAAATGCTTTTAACTTTTTTTTCATTTTTACATTGACTGTGACCATGGATATATATTTTTGTTGTTAAAATCAATTCTTTTGAAAACAATAACATCCATATTTTAGTGCTTGTTTTTCCAAGACAAAAAGAAACCATTAAAGGAGTTGGTCAAGCATTTTACCCTTCAGTTCTTGTTAGATACATCAACTTCCAAGCAGGGATTGAAAAATCGGGAAATATCACCGATATTTCGGAGAAATATCGGATATCGGGCGGTACCGAAACGATAATCATCACCGATTATCGATCGACGGAAAAATCGGCAAAAAATCAGCAAAATCGCCGATATATCGGAGAAATATCGGTGAAGCACCGATAAATCGGAGAAAAATCGCGAGTGGATCTGACGCGCGGAGAAACCAGAGGAGAATTTCAAAATATCGCCAAAAATATCGCCGATATTTCGGTATTTTTACCGATTTTTGGGAAAATTTCCCTATATTTCCTACCAGTCCAGCCCGCGCAAAGGATACAAAATCTGGCTAAAAAATCGTGGATTTAGGGTTCGTGAAATTTAAATCCAATGGCACAACAGCAAAGAGACCCTTAAAACAGATCCAGAAAACACAGGGAGCAAAAGAAAAGCAATTTTTTTGGTTTTCTTTGGGGGTTTTGAAAGGATTTTCTCGGAAATCAAACGAGGATGAATTTTCCCGGAAATCGAATGGGGGATGGATTTTCTTGGGAATCAAACGGGGGTTGCAAAAAAAATAATATCAACGTGATTAGATTAGTACCTGCGAGGATTGAGAGTGACAGAGGAAAATAGGTCTTTTTAGGAATTCTCTCGGCTGGAGGGCAACTTCAGAAGTGGGTGGCCTTTCTAATTTTTAGATTTAGTAGAGGTAAAGAAAAAAAAACAAATCATGAGAACAATTTTCCTCTATCTATATAAATAATTATAAATTATCGAATTTTATTTTGATTATTAAATAAATTAATATTAATAAAAAAAAGTTATTACTAAATATTTTTAATAAAATTTTAAAAATTAAATCTCAAATAAAATATTTTATATAAATTAATTTAATTTTCATTTAAAATATAATAAAACATGTTTTAATAAAAGTATTTTAAAATTTTTTAAATAAATATTACATTCAACAAGTTAGGTTCTCTTCATCTAACAATATAATGAAATCATATCGATCTCTTCCTTAGTATAAGGACTATTGCAATCTCATATGTATTATATTTATGTATAAATTGTTTTTATTCAATAAAATCAAATATTTTTTAACTCAATTCTAATTTTATACACTTTCAAAATTCATATATATTATTTTTAAAATTCAAATATCGAATCTAATAATATATCTTTGTTTACGATATTTTTCTTCTTAATTATATATATGTCAATTACACTTATAAGATAACTTTAAAATGTGTATTTTTACTTATTTTATCATTTTTTGAAGTTTTTTCAAGCATTCCTATTAATTTTAAATAATTTTCACTCTATCGATATTTGTAAAAAAATATCCACCGATATTTCTCTGATATTTCCGATATATCCGTAAAATCGAAGTACTGATATATCCGTAAAAACCGATATTTCAATCCTTGCTTCCAAGATAGCTTTTCAGTCCTCAAAGACGCGTTTTTCCATAATTTAAAACAAATTCTTAAAAAATTTTCTCATTTCTTCATTAATGGTCATTGTCCATATATATTTTTATATTATTCTAATTAATTCTTTTGAAACCAATAACATCCAATTTTCGGTGTTCAAGCATTCTACCCTTTAATCCTTGTTAGATATATCAACTTCCAAACTAGCTTTTTCGTTGTTGAAGACACGTTTCTCCATCATTTAAGACAAACACTTTTAACTTTTTTCTCATTTCCACATTGATCATCACCATCAATATATATTTTTGTGTCATTCAAATTAATTCTTTTGAAAACAATAATATTCATTTTCCAGTGCTTGTTTTTCCATGGCAAAAAGACATCATTAAAGGAATTGGTCAAGCATTCTACCCTTCAATCCTTGTTAGATACATCAATTTCCAAGTCTAGCTTTTTGGTTGCTGAAGACGCGTTGCTCTATCATTTAATTAGACAAATTCTTTTAACTTTTTTCTCATTTCTACATTGACTGTGACCATTGATATATATATATATATTTGTCGTTAAAATCAATTCTTTTTGAAAACAATAACATCCATATTTTAGTGCTTTTTTTTCCAAGACAAAAAGAAACCATTAAAGGAATTGGTCAAGCATTTTACCCTTCAGTCCTTGTTAGATAAATCAACTTCCAAGATAGTCTTTCAGTCGTCAAAGACGTGTTTTTCCATCATTTAAAACAAATTCTTAAACTTTTTTCTTAGTTCTTCATTAATGGTCATCGTTGGTATATATTTTTATATTATTCTAATTAATTCTTTTGAAACCAATAACATTCAATTTTCGATGTTTATTTCCCCATGGCAGAAAGAAACCATTAAAGGAATTGGTCAAGCATTCTACCCTTCAATCCTTGTTAGATACATCAACTTCCAAGTCTAGCTTTTTGGTCGTCGCAGATGCGTTTCTCCATTATTAAAGACAAATGCTCGTAACTTTTTTCTCATTTCTACATTGACCATCACCATTGATATATATTTTTATGTCACAAGCCCAATTAATTCTTTTGAAAACAATAACGTCCATTTTTTAGTGCTTGTTTTTCTATGGCTAAAAGAAACCATTAAAGAAATTGGTTAAACATTCTACCCTTCAATCCTTGTTAGATACATCAACTTCCAAGTTTAGCTGTTTCGTCGTCAAAGACGCATTTCCATCATTTGAGACAAATGCTCTTAACTTTTTTCTCATTTCTACATTGACCGTCACCATCAATATATATTTTTATGTCATTAACCAAATTAATTCTTTTGAAAACAATAATATCCATTTTTTAGTGTTTGTTTTTTCATGGCAAAAAAAAATAAAAAAAATAAAAAACCATTAAAGGAATTGGTCAAGCATTCTACCCTTCTATTCTTATTAGATATATCAACTTCCAAGCTAGCTTTTTGGTTGTTGAAGACACGTTTCTCCATCATTTAAGACAAATGTTTTTAGTTTTTTTCTCATTTCCACATTGTCCATCACCATCAATATATATTTTTGTGTCATTCAAATTAATTCTTTTGAAAACAATAACATCCATTTTTCAATGCTTGTTTTTCCATGGCAAAAAGGAATCATTAAAGAATTTGTCAAACATTTTACCCTTCAATCCTTATTAGATACATCAATTTCCAAGTCTAGCTTTTTGGTTGTTGAAGACGCGTTGCTCCATCATTTAATTAGACAAATACTTTTAACTTTTTTCTCATTTCTACATTGACTATGACCATTGATATATATTTTTGTCGTTAAAATCAATTATTTTGAAAACAATAACATCCATATTTTAGTGCATGTTTTTCTAGGACAAAAAGAAACCATTAAAGGAGTTGGTCAAGCATTTTACCCTCTAGTCCTTGTTAGATACATCAACTTCCAAGATAGCCTTTCAGTCGTCAAAGATGCGTTTTTCCATCATTTAAAACAAATTCTTAAACTTTTTTCTCATTTCTTCATTAATGGTCATCGTCCGTATATATTTTTATATTATTCTAATTACTTCTTTTGAAACTAATAACATCCAATTTTCGGTATTTATTTTCCTATGGCAAAAAGAAACCATTAAAGGAATTGGTCAAGCATTTTACCCTTCAATCCTTGTTAGATACATCAACTTCCAAGTCTAGCTTTTTGGTCATCGAAGATGTGTTTCTCCATCATTAAAGACAAATGCTCGTAACTTTTTTCTCATTTCTACATTGACCATCACCATTGATATATATTTTTATGTCACAAGCCCAATTAATTCTTTTGAAAACAATAACGTTCATTTTTTAGTGCTTGTTTTTCTATGGCTAAAAGAAACCATTAAAGGAATTGGTCAAGCATTCTACCCTTCAATCCTTGTTAGATACATCAACTTCCAAGTCTAGTTTTTTTGGTCGTCGAAGACGCATTTCCATCATTTGAGACAAATGCTCTTAACTTTTTCTCATTTCTACATTAACCCTCACCATCGTTATATATTTTTATGTCACTAATCAATTTAATTCTTTTGAAAACAATAATATGCATTTTTTAGTGTTTGTTTTTCCATGGCAAAAATAAAAATAAATAAAAAATAAAAAAAACCATTAAAGGAATTGGTCAAGCATTTTACCCTTTTATTCTTGTTAGATATATCAACTTCCAAGTTAGCTTTTTGGTTGTTGAAGACACGTTTCTCCATCATTTAAGACAAATGCTTTTAGCTTTTTTCTCATTTCCACATTGTCCATCACCATCAATATATATTTTTGTGTCATTCAAATTAATTCTTTTGAAAACAATAACATCCATTTTTCAGTGCTTGTTTTTCCATGGCAAAAAGAAATCATTAAAGAAATTGGTCAAGCATTCTACCCTTCAATCCTTATTAGATACATCAATTTCCAAGTCTAGCTTTTTGGTTGGCGAAGATGCGTTGCTCCATCATTTAATTAGACAAATGATTTTAACTTTTTTCTCATTTCTACATTGACTGTGACCATTGATATATATTTTTGTCGTTAAAATCAATTCTTTTGAAAACAATAACATCCATATTTTAGTGCTTGTTTTTCCAGGACAAAAAGAAACCATTAAAGAAGTTGGTCAAGCATTTTACCCCTCAGTCCTTGTTAGATACATCAACTTCCAAGATAGCCTTTCAGTCGTCAAAGGCACGTTTTTCCATCATTTAAACCAAATTCTTAAACTTTTTCTCATTTCTTCATTAATGGTCATCGTCCGTATATATTTTTATATTATTCTAATTAATTCTTTTGAAACCAATAACATCCAATTTTCGGTGTTTATTTTCCCATGGCAAAAAGAAACCATTAAAGGAATTGGTCAAGCATTCTACCCTTCAATCCTTGTTAGATACATCAATTTCCAAGTCTAACTTTTTGGTCGTCGAAGACGCATTGCTCCATCATTTAATTAGACAAATGATTTTAACTTTTTTCTCATTTCTACATTGACTGTGACCATTGATATATATTTTTATCGTTAAAATCAATTATTTTGAAAACAATAACATCCATATTTTAGTGCTTGTTTTTCTTGGACAAAAAGAAACCATTAAAGGAATTGGTCAAGCATTTTACCCCTCAGTCCTTGTTAGATACATCAACTTCCAAGATAGCCTTTCAGTCGTCAAAGATGCGTTTTTCCATCATTTAAAACAAATTCTTAAACTTTTTTCTTATTTCTTCATTAATGGTCATCGTCCGTATATATTTTTATATTATTCTAATTAATTCTTTTGAAACCAATAACATCTAATTTTCGGTGTTTGTTTTCCCATGGCAAAAAGAAACCATTAAAGGAATTGGTCAAGCATTTTACCCTTCAATCCTTGTTAGATACATCAACTTCCAAGTCTAGCTTTTTGGTCGTCGCAGATGCATTTCTCCATCATTAAAGACAAATGCTCATAACTTTTTTCTCATTTCTACATTGACCATCACCATTGATATATATTTTTATGTCACAAGCCCAATTAATTCTTTTGAAAACAATAACGTCCATTTTTTAGTGCTTGTTTTTCTATGGCTAAAAGAAACCATTAAAGGAATTGGTCAAGCATTCTACCCTTCAATCCTTGTTAGATACATCAACTTCCAAGTCTAGCTGTTTGGTCGTCGAAGACGCATTTCCATCATTTTAGACAAATGCTCTTAACTTTTTTCTCATTTCTACATTGACCGTCACCATCGATATATATTTTTATGTCACCAACCCAATTAATTCTTTTGAAAACAATAACACCCATTTTTCAATGCTTGTTTTCCATGGCAAAAAGAAACCATTAAAGGAATTAGTCATATATTCTACTCATCAATCCTTATTAGATACATCAACTTCCAAGTTTAGCTTTTTGGTTGTCGAAGCCGCGTTTCTCCATCATTTAATTAGAGAAATGTTTTTAACTTTTTTCTCATTTCTACATTGACTGTCATCATTGATATATATTTTTATGTCATTAAAATCAATTCTTTTTAAAACAATAACATCCATATTTTAGTGTTTGTTTTTCCACGACAAAAAGAAACCATTAAAGAAATTGGTCAAGCATTCTACCCTTCAATTCTTGTTAGATACATCAACTTCTAAGCTAGTTTTTTTATCGTCAAAGATAAGTTTTTCCATCATTTAAAACAAATGCTCTAAACTTTTTTCTCATTTCTTCATTGATGGTCACCATCGGTATGTATTTTTATGTTATTCCAATTAATTCTTTTGGAACCAATAACATCTGGTTTTCAATGGCTATTTTTCCATGACAAAAAAACCATTAAAGGAATTGGTCAAACATTCTACCATTCAATCTTTGTTAGATACATCAACAACCCCACAATGTTTTCCAATGTTGAAACCTTCCCAAGCGATTCTTAATTCCCAATAATTCTTTTGAAAATAGTTGCACTCATTTTCTCACAAAAAAATAAAAAGTTATTGGTCATAAATTCCTAGTGTTTAGTTTTTCTAATTGGCATTTTTGGACATTATCTAACCCATAAATTTTTTTGAAAAATTTTTTTATGCCCATTTCTCCATGGCAAATAAGAAATTACCAAAGGAATTGGTCTAGCTTTTCAATCATATCCTTGTTACAGACATTAACTGCCTTATAATATTTAATGTTTCTACTTAACACTTTTCCAAATGGTTCATCCTAATAATTATTTTTTAAAAACTCGTTTTTTGTTGTTTAGTCTATCTAATTGGTACAGATGTTATTCCTCTTTTGTAAATTTTGTGGAAAACTTCTTTGTGTATGTTTTTCCTTGGAAGATTAATAATAAGAACCACCTAAGGAATTAGGTAAGCCTTTACATCAACTACCGCACAATGTTTTAATGTTTGTGTTCACACCCTCCTACTCTTAGGTCTTATGAAAGCAATGGCAACCATTTTTTCATCGAAGACAACAAACTATCATCACTTAAACAATCATTCAAACCCTTTTTTCTAATATTTCTTAAAGACTTGTCGGTGGAAATTGATAAGGTGTAAAATATATAATAATTGTTTTCAACTATTTTCGATGATTTGTTTGAGGAATATTTTAAAAAATAATTATTTAAATATAAAAAAATGAACAAAAATAAAGCAATACAAATAAAAGTTATTTTTAAAAATATAGAAAATAGGTTAGAGAATATTTTATGTTCTAAACAAATTTTTATTTAAGAAAAATATTATTAAATAAATATTTTGAAAACATTCTCCAACAAGCCTTGAATACCTGTTTTTCATGGAAAATAAGTCAAATTTAAATGACTACCATTATTTCTATCATTTCTGGATCCATCAACTGCCTTACAATGTTCCATGCTTCTGTGTTGACACTTTGGCACTCCCCTCAAAACAACCACCCACTATTTCATGGAAAACAAGAATGACCCATTTCACTATGTTTTCTTATCCTCGTATTTTAAAATTATTTTTAAATTAAAAATAATTTTTTTAACATTTAAAAATATCGGCTTGAATGAGTTGTTTTTAAAAATATTTTTTATTTTGATTTTATAAAAAAAAAAATTGTAATTTAAATTTATATAATATATTAAATTTAATTCAAGTCTTATTAAAAATAAAAATATTTTTTATTTATAAATAAAGTAAAAAGTAAATAGTTTTTAATAAAATATGAATACAAATATTATAAAAAAGAAAATCCTAGATTATTTTTTTATAAAAATAAAACTATTTTACTATGTATTATAAAACTATGGATATCAACATCTCCATAAAAAATATAATTAAATCTTTTTGTTAAAAAATAATAATAATAATAATTAATAATATTTTATTCAAAAACAAATAAAGTTTAATATTTTTAATACGTAATTAATTCCTATTTTTATTACGCGTATTTCATGTTAAGCGGACTTGGGCTTATGTGGTTCGGCATAAATGTTATTGTGGGCCTTAAGTCAGGCTTTAGTGGGCTGCCAGAATTAACTTGGTTGTCGGATACTAGTACAAGGATGGCTTCTGGCACCAAACTCCATATCGGGCCTGACCCAATTCAAATAGCACATGATCCCAGCATGGCCCAAGCCATTCATGCTCATGTCCTCCCCTAAGTTGCCTATGAACCTTCCACTGGGCTTGGCCCAGCGGCTCACTCACGAGCCTATTGTTGGGCCTAAATAACTTGGACCGCTCCACTAATTAAATGTTTTGGCCTCAATGGAGTTAATTTCAAATAGCAAATAATTATTATAACAAATTATCTCTTTATTTTCTCCTCTTTGGGTTAAAATATCCATCATTGTCATCATCGTCATCGTCATCATCATTAGTATTAATCAAATATGACATTTTAAATAACCACTAAATAAATTTTCTTAGCACTAAAGGGAGGTTTATCTAGCCTTTTGAGGACATGATTCCTTTGCCATTGGAAAACTATTGTGGGCTAGAAAGAAGCTTTTAACTAGGATTATATATATAATCATATATGTTAATTAATTTTTTGATTTTTGTGTGTAATGACTTATTCCCTCTCATGTAGACATTATATGCTCTAGGTTTAATGGAATGTTACAAGTTTAAAACACGTTTACATAATTAAGAGAAGTTCATACATATATAATATCAAAAATTTATTTCTCTATGCGATATAGGATATCATATTTTGATTGATTGTAAAGTTACTAAAGTTGAATGCCAAGCATTGTGAGATAGTTTATATAACCAACCATCTTCGGTTTTCAATATTAATTAATATTGTCTTTGATGTTGGGACCCAAATGGCACATTTCTAAAGGTAAAGCCACTTGCTTTGTTGGAAAAGGCTGACGAAGAATTAAGTTTAATTTTCTAAAATCGTAGTCACAAATTAAAGGCTAAGTCTTATATATAACAAATTAAATTATTTGTTTGGATACGCTTGTTTTTTAGTGCAAAGTAAAACATTATATGCTTTATCTATTTATTAGGTAATATGGTCTAGCTTAAGGATCAATTTCAATCATACATAACTAATTATTCTTACTTTTTTAGTCCAATAAAAAAGGGGTAAAGAAAAAAGAAAGAAAAGAAAAGAAAAAGGGAAACACACTTTTAGCTAATGCCCCTTTACCTTTAAAGTTTTGGCCATGCGTTCCATACAACCATATTGCTTATCAATCGTATGCCCACTAAGGTGCCTCAACTTTAGTCCCTATTCCGAATTCTCTTTGGAAAAACCCTGAATTATCATCAGTTCAAAATTTTTGGATGTCTGTACAATCCTTATATTCACCCCTACAATAAACACAAAATCTCATATCGTTCAATCCTATGTATCTTCCTTATCTATAGCCCAATTCACAAATGGTATGTGTGCTTTGACCACATTTCAAACCGAATGTATATAACTTGACATGTAATCTTTGATGAAGCAGTATTTCCATTCCAACACTCCACTATTCCTTCCACCTCTTTGTTGTCTCCTTCCTCCATTCAGTTTTCTTATACCCCAACATTTTTACCCACATCTCCTCCTTTCCTCACTCCATAGTCCATTGTTTCTACTAATTGAGATCTTGGTTGTACTTGTGTCTATCATCCTAGTTCATTAGCTTTACCACACACTACAACCTACTCATCTAATGGTCTTTCACCTTCACCTTCAGCTTCACCAACATCTTCAATATCAACCATTATTCCAATTCTTTTTGTTGATTCCGCAACTAACATTGCTAGTTCTTACCCTTAACCCAAAAATCACCATCCAATGGTCACATGTGCAAAGGACGACATTTTCAAGAAGAAGGTGTCAATGGTTCACAAAGTTGTTGAACCTCATACCTTTATACAAGCAGCAAAAGATTTGAATTGGCTACTTGCCATGGAAAAAGAATTCATTGCCCTCATAAAGAACAATACATGATACCTTGTCCCTACTCCTTCTAATATTAATATCATCGACCATAAATGGGTTTACAAACTTAAATACAAACCTAATGGGACTTTTGATCGATACAAAGCTCATTTGGTCGCAAAAGGATTCAACAAAACTTTAGGTCTCTATTATTTTGAAACATTTAGCCTGATTGTAAAAGCTTCAACAATTTGCATAGTGCTTGCCATTACTCTTTCTTTTCAATGATTGATTCGTCAACTCGTTGTTTAGAATGCATTCCTCAATAGTGATCTTAAAAATAAGTGTTTATGAGCCAACCTCTTAGGTTTGTTAATAAACAATTTCCTTCTCATGTCTGCAAACTAAACAAACATTATATGGCCTTAAATAAGCCCCACATGCATGGTTTGCTAAACTTAGCAACACCTTTCTTGATTGAGGTTTCCAATCATCTAGGGCTAACAATTCCACATCTATTCATCACTTTTTTTATTTTTTATAAAAAGAGACTACAAAGCAGAATACCTACAAATTTGATTGAAAGATGAATCACAATAATTTTCAAAACTATACTTTGTAACATCTTTAGGAAAATTTAAGCATCAAATGATTGATTCTAAATTACAAATACCTTCTTAGTTAAACAATTTGTTATTCTATTTGTTTCCCTATAAATATGATGATAATAGTAAATATTTAGATCTTAAGATAATATTCAAATATCCTCCATTAATAATATAATAGAACTAGGAATGTTGCTCTTTTTATTATAATAATTTATAACTATTTTTTAATTACCTTCAATCTCTAGGTTTAAAAACTCATTGTTTTTGGCAACTAACATGTCATCTCTTAAAGTTATACATTCCGCAATAATTATTGAAGTATTACTTATATGCTTGCTTGCAACCATTTTTGTAGTTCTATTAGAGTCTCTAATAATCCATCTTGAAGCACTTTTATTTTCTATCCTTGAACCATCAAAATTTAATTTGAATCTTCAATTAATTAGAGGAATCCAATGAATCCATTTTTCAACCATTTGTAAGACATTATGTCCTTCGATTTGAAGATAGGAGTTAATCATATAAATCCTAAATATTTTGAAAGTTTAAGGTATGGGTTGGATCTTTCTAATGATGTTTTGATTCTCTTGATTTATGTTGATGAAATATTAGTAATCGACAACAATTCCTCTCAAGTTTTCTCATTTACCTCCTATCTCAATTCCTCTTTTGCACTTTGTGATCTTGGACATTTGAATTACTTTCTTGGTGTGGAGGATCTTCATGTTGATAGTACACCACATCTCAATTGATACAAATATATCCAAGACATCATGACTTGCACCGAAATGCTAGACTCCAAACCTATCTACACACCTATAATGTTAGGTCATACCTTATCTCAACATGATGACGAAATACTCATGGATGAAACCTTGTGTTGCAGCACTATTGGTGTTCTCTAATACATAACCATCACACGACCTGATATCTCCTTTCCTGTTAACAAGGCTTTCTAGTTCATGGCCAAACCCACCAATTCATTGGCTTGCAATGAAAAGAATACTCTCCATTTCATGGCTTACAAATACAATAATCTTTCTCGCTAGATATTCAAGGATATACCAATGTTAATTGAGCCTCCTACCTGGATGATCACAAGAGTACCAGTAGGTATTGTATCTTCCTTGGTCCAAATTTAATCTCTCAATCATCTATCAAACATCAAGTCGTCTCTTGAAGTAGTATCGAATTTGAATACCATGGCTTAGCCTCTATTACAGCTAAGATCATCTGGTCCAATCCATTTTGAAAGAACTTTGTATTTCTCAATTTGCTTCTCTCCTAGTTTGGTGTGATAATCAAAGTGCAACTCATTTAGTTACCCACTCTGTTTCTCATGCTCATTCGAAACATATTGAGCTTAACCTTCACTTCATTCGAGATAACGTCCTAGAGAAAGATCTCATCATTCACTACATTCTGTCTTCTAATCAAGTTATCAATATCTTCACCAAACTCTTAGTTCTTCAGTTTTAGAATAAAGCTCGACATCATTCCAGGACCTATGAGTTTGCAGGGGAATGATAGACAGTAAGAAGATAATTGAAGATACAAGAAGATAATTGAAGATTCAAGTATCTTAACTAATATTAGTTAAAGCATCTTAAGATTCAAGCATCTTAACTAATATTTAAAACCACATTTCATAAATAAAGAAAACTTAAGCTCTATTTGATAATTATTTTCAAAAATAATTTTAAAAAATAGTTTTTAAAAACATTTTTTTAAAATTATTGTTTGATATTATATATATATATATATTTGTGTGAGAATCTAAAATATTTTTAACATGTTTTTTTATATTTAAAAATAATTATTACATACAATGCTTTATTTTTAATTCTTCTTCTTTGTATTTATATAATTATTTTTTAAAATAATTTAAAAAAATAAATAAAAACAACTAAAAAAATATTTTATAAAAACATCATATATTTCCCCCACCCCCTAAAATTCTACCCATGCACCGCCCCTCTTGGTGGTGCTTGTGGTCATATATTGGGCCAATAAATTGGTTCCAACGACCATGCCGTCCAATAAACAAGGCAAGATGCCCCACTTGGGCCTCATGGGCGGACAAAGTGGAGCCCACACACAAAATACCCCCATTCGGGCCTCGTGGCCGGACAATAAATTCGGTTCCAGGTTCCTTGCTATTACCCTTGTCTGCATGTATATGTATAGTGACCACTTGAGAGAAAAATGATTTTCACTGTGGCACCGAAACGCTGTAAAGCCTGCGACATGAAGATAGGTCAAGAAAATTGGAGACTAGAGATTGAATAAAAGCAGCATAAACTGGGTTACCAAGGATAGAAAGGCAAGGGATGGGCTGAAAATCATATGATTTTGTTTTATCTGACGAACATTTCAAGAAGGTGAAGTCGTATTCAAGTTTGAACTGAAAAGGGGAGGCAGCTAAATTGATGTTTCCAAGCTACCTTGGAAGGCAATTATCAGGGTCTCGGACAAGAATATATTATGAATTATATAAAGAAAATAATAATAAATATGCTAATTAATTCGATGCCTTCTAACCTCTACAAAAAATGTCATCAACATGAACAAAAATAAAGGGATTCATTTTAAGGAACTGTTGATCTCTAGTTTTTTCTGCTCTTGGTGACTTCATATGTAGGGAATTTGTGATTTTTGCCAAGAAAAAACATATGGGGACAAGAAAGAAAGTCCAAAAGGGCATACAACTATTGAGAAATTAAAGACCACCATGTAAGTAAAAATAAAAATATCGGTAATTACAAATATATCAGTACTTTCATTGATATATTGGATATATCGAATATAAATCGGCGAATATTTTAACACAAAATATTAGTGAACATAAAATTGATTAAAAATTATAAAAATATAAGAAAAAACTCTTAAAAATAAAATTAGAAATATAATAGATATTTTAAAGTTGTTTTGTTCAAGAAATTGATATATATATTAATTTATTATATTTGATAATAATATTATATATGTTGATAAAAAAAAATGAATTTCAAAACTATACATTTATTATTAAATTATATCAAATATTATTTGATAACAATATTGTGATATTTGATTATAATATGTCTAATTTAAAAATATATTTAATATTAAAATTATAATTCATTTAATTCAATTGCATTAAATGATATAAAATAAATGATGATATATAATTTTTAATATTTAATTAATATATTAATGATATTAAAAACATTATAAAGAAAATTATTACCATAATTTTTATATTTTTGGTATTCAAATAAATGAAAATTTTTCATTTAATTATAAAATAATTATAATTAGTTTGTTCTTTAAAACATTTTTTTAATATTATATTTATATGATGAATTTGAGTATATATATATATTTGTTGCAACTTATATAAGAAGAGGCAAACTTGCTCCAGTGGTTAGCGCAATGCATGAAGAACCTTTTGGTTGGGGTTTGACTGTGTTGATCGTCCCAAAATATCCCGAAATATTGACAAAAAATAAGTAAAATGCCGATAAATACCGAAAAATCGATAAAAATACTAATAATTAACTAAAATAACAAGGTACTGATATTTCTCTCATATATCGTGTCGAGGTCCATTGAAACTCGATATTTCAACGATATATTGTCAAAATATCGCGGTATTTTAATCACTACATGTAGTGACATACTTTAGTATGAAACTTTATAGAGGAGAATTCAAAAATGAGCATTACTATTTTACGGCAGTTCTCCCTCATTTGTAATTCAAATGTTCATCACTTTATAAATACAACTAAGTAATGGAATTTGGCTTTTGGTTTAGAAAGAGTATCATCAAAAGAAAAAAAATATTAAAAAAACAATTTTTTTATATTTGTGTAGACCCTTATTTTGGTCTAAGTTTTAAGGGCTATTTTAGGGAGCCTTTTTTTTTTTTTTTTTTTTTTTTTTACCACCTTTTGGTTTTTTGTGGCAACGCATGCATGAGGGAGGAGGCTGGCAGTGAGATTTTCTTGAGGAATTAGAGAGCAACACGTGGATAGGAATATTCTACAGGCCGTTAGTGAGAGGTGTGTTTTCTGTTGTTGGAGGAGCGTATTCTGTGGGGAGATTTTTTGGAGTTAGCTTGGAGAGCAAGGGTAGAGCTTGAGGAAAGAGGAAAGGGGTAGCTTGAGAGAAACCAGAGAGAGGCAACTGAGAGAGATTGCCAGAGAGGGAAGTGATTTTGTTGTTGCTGGTGAGAGAAGTGGAGGTTTAGAGTGGCAGAAGCATTTTCTCACAGAGGAGAGGAGAAGAGAGGAGCATTGAGAAGTCGAGCAACCATTGTTTTAGAGGAGCTCTCAGGTAAGTTTACTGGGTATCTCTTATTCATCTTCATTACCACTGTTCTTTCATCTTCTCCTCTTGCTGTTTGGGGTTTCGTTTGCTTGTTTGGGTGGATAACAGAAGCTACACATGAGTTTTGTTGATTTCTGGCTTGTTCATATGCTCATTGTAATTGTTTCATTCACTATTCGTTTTAGTATTGTTTGAACTCAGTGGGGCTCTGTTTCATTTTGCTTTATTTGGAGATATTGGTTGCCTTCTTCTTGTTTGAATCTGCTAGTACTCTTCCCACCAGTCCAAGCCCATTGAAAGAGCATCAGATGTGGCTTTGCTTGGTTCATATATTGTTTGTTTGCTTTTTCTGGTTCTCCTCTGTTCTTGCTGTTTCCCCTGTTTCTGGCTTGCTATGAAAGACGGGCATGATTTCATTAAAGTAATCAGAGTAGAATGAGATTGTGCGCTGTGGGTTTTCCAATATGTATGAGCAGGGTGCAGGTAGAATTTATCTCTGGAATCTTATGAAATCCTGAAGAGCCACCAACCTCGGACAAGCATCTTTCCTAGCATCGTTGATCATACGGGCTGCCCTTATTCTTGGCCCACCTGTCGTCAACCACTCCATATGAAGAAAGGAATGCCATTATATGGTCAACTATAAGAAACCTGCAGCGGCAAATTACTCTTGCTGGTGTTCATGATTCTTCGATTTTTTTCAAAACCCCCTTTATCCATCTCACTGGTGTGTGAGCTTCTGAAGTCAAGACACAACATCATCAGGTGGGGCTTCCTATTTGTTCTGGAGAGACTTCTCATGTGATGCAAGTTTTTGTTAGATGAGAATGAACAGCAACACTCAAGCAGCAGTGAAGTTGGGCAAATGCATGAAGATAGCCGTCTTGAGAAAGCAAATATAGTGATGGATATTATGACCAGTGCATTGTCCTTGGTGGCTCAGAAAGGAACAGATTGCAGCAATATTTTAAAGATGTGTGACATTCTCTTTTCACAATTGTGCCTGAAAGTTCTTCCTGCAACAGCAACTCCCATCTCAGATAGTAAACACCATGGTCTATTTTTGGGAGCTCAGAGGTACCGCGATAAGATATTGGCAGTAATCATGTTGACAGCAATGAATTGGCTGCAAATCTCTGGAAAAGAAAGACTGGGAAGAGGCAACCTGTTCAGTCATGCATGGCCCCACATCACCTTACCCATATCTCTATTTTCTAAACCCACTGCCCCCAACCCATTCATGTTGTCCTCATGCATATATGACCATCTTTGATACCCATTTATCTTACTGCTCATCCTTCCCACTTCCCACATACCCCACATGCATATACACTCATTCCATTTCACCACCTTCTTACTATACCCGTAAATCCATTTCTCACACTACTCATAACCATATCCAAAACCACTTATACCCATCATATGCCTATCTCCATCTATCATTTCGCCATCTTCTTACAATACCCATTAATCCTCTTCTCCCACTTCCCATTTCACTGATGATATCCACATCCTTCATACCCACCAATTACCCTTCATCACCAAATCTGCCACCTCAATCTTCATGCCCATCAAACTCTTCACCCATCTCCATCCGACGAACCTTCCTGGTCATCAAACAATGGAGCTGGCTCATTGGCTATTACATGTAGTGACCCCTTATTTTCAATCAAACTTCTAGAAATGGCTTCCAACCCGGCCTCAGCTTCATCAGGGTCACTATCAGAAGATGACTTTGACACAGACTTCCCCAGTGAATCCATATCTGGATCTTCAATTGGCTGTTCTTTCTCATCATTGTAACGGCTTAAAGAAACAAATTCCTCAAGTTCCCATTCCTCACTCTCATCATTATCCCTGTCTAAAAAGGACTGAAGAACACATTGTGCTCGCAGCTCCACAGTAGTTACCTTGTTTGGTTTATCCACTTTGATGCTATATTTCTTTCTAATCCTTGAAAGGTATGAAGCTTCATGTTTCTCCATCTAGCTATGCTTGAAATACGAATGACACAATTTTCCACAAAGCAAGAACATGGAATAAAAGCACCCCTGCCGCATCAAAGCCCAAGTGCATCAGCAAACATAAAAGGAGAATGGATACGGACAAAAGTATTGTAACAAGTAGAAGTGCCATAGTAATTTTGACTGTTGTATGAATGAGATCCACATATTTAGAGAGGCCAAATAGATCAGAAATGAAAAAAAGTGGCATGTTTATTGAAGATTTTTTATTCTAGAGGGCATAGATATTAGATTAGTGCTTTATATGTATAGTAAAATAGCCAACAAAATTGACAACCTTAAATTCTTCATCTAGAGAATTTCAGAGAACTTCAATTAATCTAACTAAGTAAATCCAAATATTCAACAAACTAAGATCTCAAGAGAAATAAGCATAAAAAACCAATAGATTTGCCCTCACATATATTACTTAAAACAACTGGACTAGATTTTTATCTAAATGCCAAGTAAGAAATAAGCATACACCTACACCAGTCAACTTAAGAGTTTCTTAACATATCATGTAAACCTCTATAATGTTATGAACACCTGAATGATGGTGTGGAAGAACTAGAACCACTCGGTGCAAAGGAATGATTTGTAAGAAGAGAGGCAAAAGAGAAGCAAAATACATAAAACCTTAAATGATGAATGCATCAATAGAGCTCCCAAAAAAAACCAGATGAGTGCTAATCACCTCGGTTTAACCATGTCTCCATATTCTAACATCAAACTCATTCTTTCCCTATTTCCTGTTTGGTTGATCAGAAAAAGTGGGTAAACCAAAAGGAGAAAAAAACTAAAATATGAAGGATAGATTTTAGAAAACTAGAGAAAAATAAAACTCCCATTCAACTTACACTATAGCTATTTGGCTCGGTTGATTGGGGTTTTTTCACTCATTGCACAACCAAAAGAAAACACCAAAAAAAAAAAAAATGAAACTTTAAGGCCGAGATCATTCATTGTTTCCCCTTTTTCGGCTCAGTGTTCTTGGCAACTAAAAGTAGGGCGAGAGAGTTGCTTCAGCCAACTGTCTGTTAAAATCCTTTGCCAAAACTGCTTCATTTCACAAGTTTTCTCAATATAGATACAATTTAGAGACAATCAACGCTCAAAACTAAGGCCTACACAGCCCAACTGCTCCCTTTTACCCCAGGCTTTATTTGAGGTGTTTTATGCCAAACATGACTTTGTTCTTGTTTACCCCAGCTAAGTATAGAAAGACCCATCATAACAAAACCGAAAACCCAAATATAAAAACTAATAAATCCCAGAAACAAACTACCCACCATTGTCTCTTTTTGCCATTAATTTTCCCACATTCTTGATTTCCTCCAAATTTCACAATACATCCAATTAACAAAAGCTAAACAACGGCACGTTTCGAATCCCAGAAAAACAAGATTAAACAAAACAAAATGCTGAAAATTTCCTAAACATCGGATTCCCTTTTCATGCAATTTTCAGATTTTCCTTCCCTTTTCTTCATTCTCCCCAAGAACCAAACAGAGCGCAAACTCATCAATTAAGAAAAGAAAAGAAAATCAATAAAAGGTCACCAAGATCTCATTTTTACCTCTTTCTTGAAAACTGAAACCGTAATTCATATAAAATATAACTCAAAAATTAAAATATAAAAAAATATAAATAATTAAAAAAAAAATGATCAGAATGTGGAACAATGCAATGCAATGCAATCAAGTTCAATCCACAAAACACATAATCAACAGTTTTCAAATCTCAAAGAATAAAAAAACAAAAAAATTATGATAAAATTTAATAGAATACATATATCACCTGGAGAAACCCTAGCTTCGAAGGCGAAGTGCAACTGCAAAATTTCTATGCTTTCGTTCGCTCTTCCTCTCTTCGTCTGTACCTGTTTCTTTCTCGCTCTTGAAGTGAAAAATTACACAAAGTGTTTTGTATGTTATTTATAGTAAAAATTTTGAAATACCGTTTGGCATTGGAACTGCAACATATTCGAAATGTTAAGAAATACAAACACCTCTTAAATTTAATTATTTTGAATTTAATATTTTTTCATTTAAAAAAATGAAAAAAAAAAAATTGAAATGATATTGCAATTACTTAATTAGTAACACATATCAAAGAAAATTAAATTAAGTAATTTATTTTTGTAGTTCCATTTTCCAAGAATGTTACACAAAGTTGAATGTTTTTATATTATAAGCCTACTTGTACTATAAGAAAAATATAATTTTTAAAAATTCAATTTTAATTTATTATGGAATTAGATCTTACCTATATATCCGCACTTAGACACACATTTTATGGGGTTTTTAGTTTTAATGAAATCATATGTTCCTGTGATCATTTTGAGGGTAAGGAGGTTATGTTATAATAATTTTAAACTTAAGGATTATATAAAAGGTTCAAGGTATCGGTCGAGTTGTATCCCCCTCAACAAGGATTGCGATGAGTCTAATACTTGATATATGTTTTTGCATTAACTCAGTGGAAAATTGGTAAAACTTGCTTAATTCAATTGAGTTCTTGATAGACCTAGATTGTAAAGTCTAGTTCACAAAGTTAACTTGAATCCTTGACTTTAAACTCATGAAAACAATACGATCTTCTTTGTTGTTAATGGATTAAATGATGGTGAGTGATAGTAGTAGGACTAATTAAGCTTCATCACAAAATATTCCAATACCGACCCTCTTCTTCAATCTTCCTTGCTTACTTGTGGATTGCATCACTGCAAATGACAATATGTCTTTCTTTTATTGATGGATGATGTGGTGTTCGAACAATCCCTTTACATATTTTCTAATTTTTGTTTGAAATTTAAAAATCGGAAAAGTAGATATATATATATATATATATATATATATATATATATATATATATATATATATATATATATATATATATATATCTAGATAACCATTTTATTTCAATTTCAAAATCTCTACTCTATAGTTTATATTAACCAATTTTAGTGTTCCATATTGTCAATTATGACCATGAGCACTCTTTCGGCATTGCTTATGACCAATCTTGAACTACATTTATTTGTACTAGAAATTTGTTTTAATGATCTTGTAGCACATATATGCTTTCTCTTTTCTATTTGATTCCGCTCTTCCCCATAATCAAGACTTTTTTTAAAAGATAGTGTAATTCGAACCTCCAACCAAGATAATTTTGTTGGACCTAAAAATTTATTATGAAGATTCTCCTCTCTTCAATTTCATTTGAGTGGATGCACTCTACCCTATTTCTTATTTTTTTGCTCTCTTATGTAACATCTGTGGAGGGGTAGATTAGGAATAGTACCTAGGTCACCTGCATGGGACAAGTGGCACATTTCCGCTCGGTAGGTGATTCCACAGCATGATGAGGTGGCTGATAGTTCCTGTAAGGGGATACTGTACTCAAAGGTGGCAATTTTGTTGCCCCATCGAGAGGAGCTAGGAGTCTAACCCTGTTTGCCTTGTCGTTTTTATACACGTTAGCACACCAGGCATTTATATTGATCATGCCTGATCATGTTGTCAGACCAAAACATAAGGTTTGGATTTCGGAAATTGTTTGGAAGATCTAGGGGTCGGTCTCCCTTGATTCTGTGCCACTTGTAGGATATATTATTGCTTATATAATTTCTAGATTATATGATAGGTGACATGCTCGTGTGTCCTCATGATGACAATATTTCTACCATGGGCAGAGTACGACCAAATTGGTATTCATTGGTGCGATCAATTGATATATGTGACCTGTTGTGATTAGTCCCGCTTTTTGATAGGTACCAATTCAGTACTAGAGCAGGACCCCATAATTGAATGCAGAGTCTCAAGAAAACCAATACTGAAACAAAGGTATATGAAAGAGCTCGAGAAAAACCATTGCTGAAACTGAAAGGTACATGTGAGAGTACAAAAAGCAACTGTCAGGAGGGATCCGAAAACAAAATCTTCACACAACAATTATCTACAAGCTGAAAACATTCACCATCTGTATGTGTGTTTGTATCTGCAAGTATCAATGTCCTCTCCATCCTACATATATGCCATTCTGCTTTCTGGATCTTCTCTTTTATCTATGGAAAGAACAAACTCATTGATGGAATCAGAACATTCAATGCATGCTGTAAAGTGATATAAACAAACGTACTATGAAGTAAATCCTGGGAAGATAGATGTCAACATATCATCAGGTGATTTAAGGATGGCTTAAGGATGGCTAAATGGTTTCGTCTTTACCTGCCTATCAACTCTTTTGCAATGCTTCTAGCATGCTTCAAAAACTGGAGGCTTCTTTCGGGATCAGCATTGCCCAATGCTGATTTCAAGTCCAAAAAGAACTCCCTGCAAGCATCTTCTTCCAGGCCTATTTGTTCTGCCCCGGAGCAACCAGATTGTATTGAGATGCTCTCTTGTGATCCTTGTAACGTCTTTTGTGCTGAACTGTTTTTCATTCTGCTGACAATCATTGCTTCCAATTCTGCAGCCATGATGTTGGCTCGGCGAATACATGAAGAAGGTAGCTGCAATGCAAGGTAAATCACCTACTTAACTCAAAAAGTGTCAAAATAAAAATAAGTGAACAAGAAAACTCTCAAAGTCAGAAGGTTCAAACTGAGAACAAACCCAACTGTCAAAGCAATATAAACTTCAACTCAGCCTCATCCTCATCCTCATACTCTCTACTAAAATATTCCCACCTCATTTGATAAGTTGACTCTCAAAAGAAAATTTTTCTTTCCCTTTCTTTTTTAATTAAATTCTTGGGTTGGCCACTGTTTGCTTTTGGATTTTGTCACAGAGAGAGAGAGAGAGACAGAGAGAGAGAGGCAACTAACCTGTGCAAGCTGTGCAACCTTAAACCCAAAACTTCTCTCTGAAACGCCAGGCACAAGCTTATAAAGGTAGGTGACATCCTCATGATCCATAGTTTGAGCATTTTTATCAGATTTTGAGTCTGTTTTATCCGTATCCATATCCATAGCTCTCTGTGACATCATATATGAAACATGGTATGCCCCCACAGAGCCTGGGAATTCATTCTTGACATCAACAATTTTAGGGTAGTGGGTGACAAAGAGGACCATGCATCTCTTATGCTCCAGAAGATAATGCAATGTAGCATAGGCAATTGCTACACCATCATGTGTACTTGTGCCTCTCCCCAGTTCATCGATGATAACCAATGAGCGTGATGTGCAATTGTGGATTATGTGAGATGCCTCGCTCAGTTCTTCAAGAAAGGTGCTCCTTCCTTGCTGGATACTGTCAGAGGAGCCCATTCGGGTGTGGATGCCATCTAACACACACAGTTTTGCTGACGATGCTGGTACAAAGGAACCAACCTAGAGGGTTCAGAGGGCACATTTTTATGAACGTAGTGAGAGATTCTTTGTCAAAGAATAGCAACAAAAGGATAAATTGGTATTTTAAGAGCATGATTCAAGATTGGAAACTTTGGCCAAACTAAAATTTTCACAAGGAAATTGGTTGGAGAGGGGAATTTGCAAACCGGACAGAATCGTCTGGTTCAAACATCAGTTGGAGATGTGGAAAAAAGAAAGCAAGCAAAAACCAAAGAAATACCTTTCTTGATATGAAAACATCTACGTAAGTACTGAAAATAAATACCTTTAAGACGAGACCCTAATATTTCCAAATACCATAATTGAGTTTCTAGATAAAAAGACATATGTCAGGGGTTTAACAGCACAAGGAAAACAAGCAGCAGGGTCATAAGCAAATAAAATGTGGATCATGAGCAAATAATGTCAAGTGCTGGTTCTACCTGGGCCATGATAGCAATGAGAGCCACTTGGCGAATATAGCAACTCTTTCCACCCATGTTTGGTCCAGTAACAATCTCACAGTACTCTCTGTCTGCATGCAAATTTGTGTCATTTGGGACAAAATTGTCTTGTAATACTGTCTCCAAAACCTGGTTATAAATAATTGTGTAAGCAGTGAAGAAATAGTCCCCCAAAACAAATAAAAATGTTGTTTCACAATAGATCAATAATTGAGAACTTGGAACAGCACTGTATCTTAGAGCTCTAATTTGGCAATGTCTAACTAGGTATACATTTTGATTAAGCTGAAAACTGATTTCACAGAGTCCACCAAGCAAAATTTTGGTTTTTTGAGAGAAGCTAATCTGAACCAGCACCACAATACTTGAGCTTTGTCTCGCCTAAAAAATGAGCCCAGGCTTCAGATTCAAGCTTGAGTTGCTCAGTTTACCAAATAGCTTGAGCAAGCTTCAAATGAACCAAACTCAATTGTCTATTGAGCTACTCATTTCACTTAACAGCCTTATACTTACACCATAGTTTTGCCTTAAGTGAAGTATAATAACCAACTTCTAAATCCTCAACTCTATTAAAACATCCAAAGGAACCTAATTAACTCAAGAAGGCAAATCATTGAACAAGGTGGTAATTCAAAAAGCCAAACCTAATTGAGAGGCTTATATGGCGCAATTGGAACAATAACAAAAAATCTGACTATAAAGATACTAATATCATCAGAAATTGAAAAAAGAAAATTTCTCAATTCAACTGGTCAAAACATTCAATAGACTTTATACGAATTTGATATACAAACCGGATGACGACCAGAACAAATATGCATCTGAACAGGTTCACTATCACCAACAAAAACTGGACGTACATAATTCTGCAGTGAGAGAAAGGATTATATAACATCTTAGGAGTTGCAGGAGACAGTATGATTTAGACTTTAAGTCATATAAAGCATACCTTATTTCTTGACAGAATGGCAAGTGAATGCAGACAATCCAAAGTAGCCAGAGCTTGGACAGCAGCTTGGAACTCGGAGAAATATTTATCAAATGCCCTTAGAAAACTGTCCCAAGCACCTCTACATGCAATCATGAGCTCCTCGTTTGCCAGAGATAGTTGATCTAGGGCACTCAATACCTCAGGGGGGTGATAGCGAACAGTCTTTTTTGTACTATTTACCTTCACCCAATTTGAAGGTACCTTTACATCTACAGGTAACTGCAGTTTAAAGCAATATTTTTACATCCATAAACGAAACCAGTGCCAAAGAAATAGCATATGAATACCTGATTAAGACATCAGCTTCTCAGGGAAATAAATAAACAAACTAGTAAGCACTGAGGCAGAGTGTAATTGCCAACACGAAGATCAAAGAAGACCTAAGCCCAGTAATAATGAAATATTCATTGTAACAATATGCACATGTGTGCACACACAGTATGAAACCATTTCAAGTGGTCAATGCTGAATCTCAATTAGAAAGCCGCCAACAATTTCATGAAAATTGGGGCATTAACATAATCCAAAACCTACTTTGACAAAGATATGTGTGCAGTCAGGATGCATTGTATGGAGGGTGCATTCTAAATGCTAATAGGTTATTAAATACATCAAAAAAAAGTCGCAATTATTAACCAGGAGTAAAAAGGAAGGGAAAATAAAAAAAGGAAAGAGAAGGACCGAAAATCAGTCCTTCAGTTTTCCCATATTAAGCTTCTACAGGACAGAACTAGAACGCTTCCTACTCAATACTCAAACAATTGTTAACTTCAAATAAATCTGATAAAGCAAGGGCTGAAAGACAAGAGGCTTAAAATTGTAAATCAAAGGAAAAAAGTGATTAATATCTAGCAGATCAAATAGCATTAAAATTATTAGAATACTTTGTTATCTGGCGAGGTACATATATAAGTTCTCGCAAAATTTATTTCGCTGAACTACCTCTATCAAATGTGTGGTCCCAGAAACACTCATGAATTCCAAATTGTTCATTCGAAGCTGCTTCCGATACAATCCAATTAATAAATCCAATTTCTCCTTTGCTGATTGAACCAGTGACCTTGCTTTAGCAACCTGTGCATAAATGAGGTGTTGAAGTACAAAACAGAGACTAGAAAATATATGAAGACAGTAAAGCATCACATTCACAATATGGAACACAAATTGAGAAGATGAACATTTCATACAAACCTCTGGGAATTGGCCACTTGAAATAATGAATAAGTTAGGTAAATCCCCTTTGTCAGCTGCTTCTTTGTTTAGGGTGGACAATAGTTTTGCAGCATTCCCAATCATACCAGATGATGAAGCTGTCAAAATCAACTTTCTTAACAAAACAGAGTGCACACTCCTTGATTGCCCCTTCTCATCAACATCTTTCTCTTCAATGTGAAGTCGCTGAAGTTGTTTCCCAGCAAATAAAATAGCTTGCGTGACTGAAATGAACTGTACCATCCAATCATTGTCAGCATGCAGTAATAAATGTGCTGTCAAGAAATGTAATTTTGTACAAATGGCTCCAGAATGCTGCAGCTAAGAGGCATTTTAGGAGCAGCTTGTTTAAAAATAATAAGAATTCAACTATTTAAGAATTATAACTCTAAGGTGGAGGTGGATCCAAGAATTCTAGGTTACTCTAAAAGTTGTTTTGATGATCAATAGCTTCCTCATACAGCAAACAGACCATGACTAATTCAGTCAGTCACCCCTTAATGACCTTATCATTTCAGTATGGATTTCAAGTCTGTTAAGTAAGATAGCACCAAGAAAACCTACATAGTAAGGATCACTATAAATAAGACCTTCTAGTGTGGAATTGGAGGAGGTGAATCGTTTTTTGGGTCACATTTCTGCAGTAAAGGTTCAAGAAGGGGAGGATTTTCTAGTGTGGAAAATTGAGAGGAAAGGAATGTTTAAGGTTAAATCTTATTATAGGTCTTTGAAGGAAGACAACAGCCCCTTATTTCCAGCAAAGGAGGTTTGGGGTTCTTTTGCCCCTTTAAGAACTCGTTTTTTTGCTTGGGAAGCATTTTGGGGTAAAATTTCTACTGTAGATATGTTAATGAGGAGGGGTTGGTCTATGGTTAATAGATGCAATCTTTGCAAAGAGAATGAGGAATTGGCAAACCACATCCTAATTCGTTGTGGTAAGACAAGGGAGCTTTGGACTTTGTTGCTTTCTTCTTTTGGGGTGGTGTGGGTGTTCCCGGATTCAATGAGAAATCTGCTTCTTGAATGGAAAATTAAGGGCCTAGGGAAGAAAAGGAGAGTTGTTTGGAGAATGGCGCCTATTTGTCTGTTTTGGTGTATTTGGGGAGAGCGAAATCGAAGAATCTTCCAAGAGGAAGAGAGGTCAGATACGAGCTTGAGGAATCTCTTTCTTCGGTCTCTTCTTGAGTGGTCTCAGCAGTTTCTGGACACGGACTTGGACTATCTCTCTTTTCGGAATTTGTTGAGTGATTGGGTTGTGTTTTAGCCTTTTCCTTTTTAGGTTTTTTCTTTCTTTTGCTTCCTTGGTTTGGGTCTTCTTTGTATACAGCCTGTGTACATAGGGAGCGCCCCCTGTTTTTGGCGTTTTTTAATCTATTTTTCTTCTTTGTCTATCAAAAAAAAAAACTATAAATAAGACCTTCTAAGAACCAAGTGTTAATTATATACAGATAAGAAAGTCAAACACCAGAATAAGGCATTTATTTACCTCAGATGCAGTGGCTGTCCGGTGGAAAATTCTTGTTAGTCCACGTTGAATATCTGGTGACCTTCCTAAGGTTGTTAAAACTGAAGAAAGCAAATAATTAACCTCAGGTTGTACATATGTGACATCAGAGTCTCCCTCATCAATCCCACCAAAATTTTGCGATGCTTTGCAAGAACCCATGGACATCACAATCTCAGAAACAGCATCAAGACGAGCAGATATCGTGTTTCTATCACATAAAGGGTGAGATACCTGTGCCATGCAGTATAACTCAAAAATCAAATTCACGAAAATGAAGACCAAAATTGCAAGAGCAATATCTCATACCCAGTGCCTAAGAAGTCTCGAACCAAATATGGTAAGAGTGTGGTTCATGGTATGCAACAGGGAGCCAGACTCAGATCCATCAGAGTGATTATTTAATACCTAAAAGCATTTAACCATTTGGTTAGTGTCAAAACAAGAACAAAATTTTGAAATGTGTTAGAGAACAAAATATCAATTCAAATCACCTTTTTAATTACATGGAATAAGTGTGAAAATGTCCTAAGCTTCAAAACACAAAATTTGATAATCTATGCTGAATTTTTTTTCACTAGTCATCATCCATTGGTTCAAGTTGATGCCCAGAAATAGATATGGTTATATTCACAGACCCAAACACATTACTTATGTCATTCACAGTAAATGTAGAATAGTACAGAACTTAAAATGTAACTAGTGAGCTTAAAAAATGTCCAACTAATAACATTTCAGAAATACATATTAACAGTGTCAATTACCTCTAATTGTTGAAGTGCATTTGCCGAAAGGGTCATCTCCATGTTGCTTGAAAAGGGCCGAAACGAAGCTCCCATACACAGAATTCTTTCCAAACCAAATTGTTTCAAATGGCGAATGGTTAAGGCCAGTGCTTGAACAGCCAAATCTGGCATGCTCATAATTCCCTTAAAAACCAAAAAAGAGACAGTAAAATATAAAGGTAAATCATTCATAAAAACCATTCATTATCCTCCACCCACCCCATCCAAATAAATAGATAAATAAATAAGTAAAAGAAAAAAAGAATCATATTATTAAAGAGTGGAGAGTAGATAACAAGCAACAGGTTTTATAAACTAGAAAATTATACCTCTATAACATTTTAATCTAGCCTTTTTTTGTATAGGAATTCGGTAACATTTTATTAGGAAAGAAGGCGCAAAGGCATTTTTGAGATAATTGACCACCCGATGATTAAGCAATTCATGAAACCAAGGCTATACCAGAACCATAATGAACACTTACAAATTTCACATAACAGGTGGTTGGTGGCTAAAATGAAAATATATGTCCAAAGAAGCAGCAATTCATACTGTTTCGTTCCTGACACGAGCAAGTCAACAAACACTATACCTCAATTGCCAGGCAATGATTTTCCTGTTCCATCGCTTCTGTGTTGTCCACTTGATGATCAGCTCTACTATTTTCACTTAAGTTCTCATATAAAGACATAACTTCAGCAAGTGCTCCACCATCACTGAAGCAATCTCTTGAGGTATGCTCCACACGAACATTTGATGCAGGTCCAGCATAGGCTAATAGTAACTAGGAATAAACCATCATATAGTCATATCAATGCAAATTTAAGTAGCCAAATATCAGAATTGGATGCAATCATTTTATAGGACGTGAGCATGAAGGAATGATTTTAAATAATATTTTTGTTTCTAAATGGCATAAAGGACTTCACCACCATTATTATTCAAGAGGGTTTCCAAACAGATAATAAAGCAAAGATGGAATGCACCAAATACAATAAATAATAAGAAAAAGCAAAGGGTAGATCAAAGGTATTTCTAAAGTACGCCTCTGAAATCCAAGTAACGACATTTTGGTTGTCTCATACCAGAAGGTGTACTGGCTAAGGAAGTTGTATGGTCACTCAAGTAGAGCAAGGTCTATGGGTGGTTGCTGCTGAAATGTTATAAGGAGACATTGACAGGGACCAAAATCAGGTATGGCTTAATTTTCTATTTAGTATATGTCTAAAACTTGATTATAAAAGCTATACAACTTTTCCTTCACTTGCTGTTGGACAATGTCTGCTATAAGTAAAAGTTGCCTTCTCAATGGATTGAAAAAGAGGCATTCTAGGAAGTAACATAACAGGACAAAAGCTTAAAACCCCAAAAGAAAGTCCTATTGTTTGCACTCTCATTATGTCATAATTTCCATACCACAATTTCTAAGCAAACCCATCACTCAAACAAAAACTGTTCAGAAAAGCAAATTTCCTATTCCCCACCCTCCAACAATAAGATAAACCCAATAATTACCACAACCTACCGATTCTAATGCCTAACCATTGACCTAAAAAAAAAAACCCTCTATAGATATGTACTCATAACTAGATATGGAGAAGGGGGATTCTGTAGGCTTTTGCTCAAACAAGATAAGAGGCATTATAACTATTTATTATGTATGTTCGGACCCAACACAGATATGAATCACAAAAAATTCTATTAGAACAAGTGTCCAAGTTAGAGCGCAAAAATTGTGTGGAAATAGATTCCCTAGGGTAAAGGAAAGCCTAGATCAATAAAACTGACAAGACTGAACAAGGATTTTTGCTTGATCCCGGTTTTCTTTGTGAGAAATTTAGACAAAAGAGGACCCATCAGTGTAACTGAGAATTAGACTGGCAAGAAGTGTCTTGATATTGTATCATACTGAACGTAGAAATTAGAAAATGACACATATAAATCCATTCTAACTTTCTCTTTTGTGTAATATGATTCAAATATAAGTTTCAAATTTTCCTTATATTTATCTGTATCTTATTGAAATCAACTATTTTGACATTATGAACAAGATGCCTATAGAAAGCTGTTGAATAAGCCGTCTGTAAATAACCAGCATCTTTCAAGTTAATAACCAGACTAAATTTAAAAGCCAGTATTCCATATCACACACTAAATATCAGTTGATAAGTTCTATTCCAAGGATGAAACAGTTAAAGAGAACATTGTATATGAAAGAATTACATTTTCGAAATTATTTCAATAAAAGCAAATGGATTCCCCATTACCACTTATGTTTAATAACAATTAAATTGAATCCGCACTGCAGTTCTAGCATAATTTATTTGAATAAGTCTGGTTTAGATTTCAAAATTATGAACTCTTCCCTTTTTTTTTCATTATAAGGAATAACTAAGAATGTTTGCCAATAGTTTTATTTATTTGCCTTTAAGAAAAAAGATGAAACCTTTAAGAACATCCAGATGAAACAATGATGGTCCTGCACCCTTTTGAAGTAGAACCAAAGTAGATTTCCATTTATACAAATAATTAATCATGGAGTTCAATGTACTATATAGAAGGGAGCCTTGAAGGAATAATAATTTGATTTCTATAAATAGAAATGACCAATAATGGAGTTCAATGGAATTACATAGAAGTCTTATATAGATAAAAACACAAAAGGAACGACACAATAAATGCATATGAAAAAGTAAATATCTCCCACTTCTGCTAAGACGCCAAATGACACTGTAACTAAAATCTACCTTCTCTGTTTGTTTAGAGAGCGGGTATGCAAGAAGCAATTCAGCAGGAGACATGCTCAAAATCACAGCCTCAAGCCCAGCCCTCATAAAATTATCATTGAACTCCCCATGAACAACATCCCCCGTTGATACTTCAACTGCAACAATCCCAATTCTCACATCAAACCCACCCCCAACACCACAATCTTTACTATTTTCTACACTAATCCCTTTCTCAACTACACAAACCAAGTAATTATTATAAGACCCACATTCCTCTTCCCCACCTCCTACGTCCTCTGCTGCCTCCAACGTCGCCTTCGTGTACAGTGCCGATAAACCCCGGCAAAAGGGTCCCAGTTTATTCGAACCATGCGCCTTAAGGGCTGCAGTTTCGGTCTGCTTAACAACACCTACCTTAAACCCTGCACTGACAAGCCTCCTCACATGGACATTTAATCGAAAAGTTGGTATGCTAGCAGTCAAGAAATTGCGATCAACATGAGCATAAATGCCCAACACCCTAGCTGCAATCTCAGCATCCTCACCAAAGAATCTATACCTATACCCAACTTCAACCATCAATAGAACATCTGGGTATTTTTGCTTTAGGTCCACGACTTGTTGCTCCAGTGGAGTGTACTTGGTGGTTGGAAGTGGAAGCTTTGTGGAAGAAGGCTCAAGAAGCTTCTGTACGAACTTTTGGTGGAGAGAGGGGTCAATAGGGTGAGAGATTTTGGGGGCCTTGGGGGGCTTGGTGGAGGGGGACACGTGGGAGGAAGGAAGGCGTTTGGAAGGAGAGAAAGTGACAGTGGTGGAGATTTTTGGTGGAGGGGTTGGTGGGTTTGGGAGCGAAGATGGAGATGGAGATGGAAATGGTAATGATGGTATTGAAGATGAAGATGATGAAGGGGTTTTAGATTTGGGAGCGAAGAAACGGGAGATCACCTGCTGTTTCTGCTTTCCCATAGCGTGGTGGTGTCTTCTTCGATTGTTTCAGTTCTCATGCGGTTTGACGATTATACTATTTCAAAGTATCGCAAGTGGAGAGCGCCAATAGCTCAATATGATGAACACTTTTTAGGTTGACAAAAAAATTATACTTAAAAGTATAAAGTGGAAATCAAATATTAAAATTGGGATTAAAAGATATAAATGATACAATATTAATATTAATATATATATATATATATATATATATATATATATATATATATATATATATATATATTAAATATTCAAGTTAATGGTAATCTATAACATTTTCATATAACATCTTTTAATTATTTTTTTAGAACTATTTAAAAAAATAATTATACAAACATATTAAATAATTAAAAATAAAATATCAAATATATAAATTATTTTTAAAATATATTTAAAAATATGTTAAAAATAGTTTAATTTCTAAAATAGACTTTTATAGTATGAAACATTGTAGAACAATTTTTTTTTTAAAAAAAATCTCAAAAACTGTTTTCGAAAATAGTCACAAATAGAACCTAACCTTTCTTAAACAATGCTTATTGTTTGAAAATAATTTAGTCTATCATACTGACTATGCATATTACGGATCACATTGAGAAAGTTTTTTTAAAAAATATGTAACTTTTTTATAATTTAAAATTAATGAGTTTTCAAAGTTTCAAAGTAGTTTTTGACCTGGGATAAATCAAATAATAAGATTTGGAAATATTTTTATTTATTTTTACTTTTTTTAACGGTTTCTAAGTTGTAAACAGTCTTACAAGACTTTCTTATAACATATTATTGGATAGCTTAAATAGCTTATTAATTTTATTACCTTATCCTCGATAACATGATTTGAAAAAAAAAGAAAAAAAGAAAATGGATGAGGAGTCTCTTATTTCAAACCGTCCGGGTTTTTGTTTTTGCTTTTCAATTTTTGTTTTGTTTTTTCACTTTTTATTTTAATATTTATGAAGTGCTTATATATGGGTTTGAAGGGTGTCATTTCACGCTCTAAGTAGGCACGAGCCCTGACAAGGGGCTTTTAGGACTAATTTCATCGAATTTTTTTTAAAATTATTTATTAAAGCACGACATTTTTAAAACAATTTTTGAATTTAGCACACTTTTTATAACATTAATCGAAAATTATTATAAACCTCAAAACTTGTCTAAAATTTATTTTTATACTTAAGTCCAATTTTATCATTAAATTTAAATACCCACTATACCTGAATTTTTTATCTACCCACACGGTCACACCCTTTAAGTTTTTTTAATTTTTATTATTTTATTTTATTTTTTATTATTATTATTTTATTTTTTTCCTTTCTCCTCTCTCTTCCGACTACCCAACTCTCTCTCTCCACCCCATTCTCCCCCACCCCCACCCTTCTATCCTTTCTTTTCCTTTTCTTTTTCTCCACCTCATTTTCTTCCCCCATTTTTTAGTTACTTTTTTTTTTTTTTCCTTCCTTTCCATTTTCCTCCCCAACCTCTCTCCCCAACTGCGACTGCCACAGGACCAGACCCCTTTCCCCTCTCCATTTTCCCTTTCTTTTTTTTCTTTTTTTTCTTCTTTTCCTCTTCCCCATACCCATTTCTTCCCTCACCCAAAAACCCATCCAATCTCACCGCCGCCTGTAGCACCGTCGACGCCACTGCCGGCCGGCAACCCCCTTCCACCCATCTCACATTTGCCCATTTTCTTCAAATTTATGTAAGTTTATATTTTATTTTATTTTTATTATTATTTCTATTTAATTTTTACGGTAATTTATTCTTGATTATTGAGATGGATTGTTTGGGCTAATTTATATTATTCTTGGGTTTGCATTTACTTGATGGGGATATTATTTCCAAGCTTTGGGTTAAGTGTAGATAGTTTGGGTATATTTTAAACCGTGTATTTTGATTCAGATCTCTAATCCGGGTTTGTTAATTTATGTTTTATTTGGATTTAGTGATAATTGGATTTTGGATTTGGATTTGTATATAAAATTAGGTTTGGATTATGTGGTATTAAATTTAGGCTTTATTAAATTTATTTTGTTTTATGATATTTTGGGCTTGACTAATTGTGTGGTTATTAACTTGGAAATTTTGGATTAAGACTATTAGCATGAGAGATATTTTTATTGGGTATATTAATTAATTTGGGACTATTTTTATTGGTAAAATTCATTGGATCAATTTGAAGTTTGAATTTGAGCTTGAATAATTATTTTGGGCTCTGCATATTTCTGGATATTTACATTTAGGTCCATTTTTGTTTTGCATGGACGGTACAGATTTATGACATGCAGAAAACCAAATTTCATGGAAGAAAATGAGGTTTAAGAAAGTTGTAAATGAAACATTGAGCTTGTTGTAGGCTTGTCATGGTACATATTTTATTTTCCAATTTCTATTTAATTTCATTTCTATTAGTTCATGTAAATATTTTTATGTATATATTTGATAGGTGTATAATTGAACAGTTGATAACTTAAAATTTTTGTTTTAATAAAATGAATAGCTAGTAATTACGTTTTAATAAAAACAATAGAAAATATTCTTTTCAATAAAAGAAAGTTTTTTTTTTTCTATAAAAATTCAGAAAAATGTTTTTAGGAAAATCCAAAAAATTGTTTTAAATAAAATTCAAAAAATTGTTTTTAACAACTATTGTTTGGACATTTATTTGTTTAATAAAATTTGTCCAAAAAAATTGTTTTGTAAATAAAGTATGTTTCCTTCATTAGAATTAGAATGAGATTAAAGTATTTTTTATAAATAGAGGTTTTAAATATATTTTTTTTTTTATGAGATTAGGATGAGTCTTTTGCAAATTGAAGTTGTAGAAATCATTTTTCTGTTAGAAAATATTTTTGTAAAGAAATTAATTCCTTTGTAAATAAAATCAAATTGAAATACTTTTACAAATAAAGTTTTTAAATTTCATTCTTTTTTTGGTAAAAGTTAAAATATTTTTATTGCCAAATTGAAATTTTTGTAATAAGTTTTTTTGAAAATTGAACACAAATAAATTTGAAACCATTCATTCCAAATTGTTTTTAATTTAAAATTTTCCTTTTTTAATTCGATTAATAAATCAGTTTGCTTAATTATCTTATCATTTACCTTGTATACTATTGTAATCTATTTTTATGATTATTATTTTTTACATTGATTTGTGTTCTTAGTTTTGGTATCCATGATTAATTAATTAATTATCATAATTCTCTCAATTCGCTTACTAGAGAGTATACGAGCTTAGAGGGTGCTATAATTGTTCATCGTTCCCTCCCGATTGGTAACCTTCTCTATAGGTAACTTGACCCCCGAATTTAGATTTGGTTTTTGCAAATATGTTTTATCCCAAAAAATGAGTAATATAGAGTTTTTTATTCATTTATTTTGTTTTCCCTTTTAAAAATAAATTAAAATAAGTGGCAACTTCAACTTTTTCAAAAAAATCGATTTTTCACAAATAAAAAAAAAGAGTTTTAGCCGTTTCGAGTGGGGACTTGAAAAATGTGGGTCTACAATTATCTTTTGAAAAAATAAAAAATTAATATGATTTTTTTAAAAAATAATTTTGAAATTTAATTGAAATTATCTATTCAAAAGATAACTTTCAATTCAATTCAATTCCTTAATAATGCAATAGATTTGAGAATAGTTTCAAAAGTATTATATTTTAATAAATATTTTTAAAATATTTTTATTTTTTTTCAAAGCCCCTTGAAAAAAAATTCCTTTTCAAAAGTGGATGTTTGCCTTGATTTTTGATAAATTTATGGTAAATTAAAAGAATTATTTGTAAAAAAAAATGATAGTTTAATTATTGATGAAATTATGACATCTTGTATCACATAAGCTTAAAAAAAAAAAAAGAAAAAAAAAAAAAAGGGTCATATAGTTCTTTGTCTTAAAATCATGTTTTCTAGACACAATTTTAGTGTATCATTATGAAGTAATGTCTTGAATAGGTATAATAATGAAATAAATTTTTTAGGGTACCCGCTCTACTTTGCCCTTAATGAAATGAGTTTGAAATTAAAATAAATAGGTTAAGAGTGAGTTTGAGATTTGAGGCATTACTTTGCCCCCATTATTTTTCAATAACACAAGTTATAAAAAAATTATAATATTTTATTTATTTATAAGATATATTTTTAATAAATATTAAAAAAAAAGTTAAAATTAATTGTTTAAAAAAATTGAAAAATAAAAGAAATTACACGGGGTGGAACCGACTTCACCTTGTTTAAATGTTTTAATTAGAGAGGGAATGATAATTACTTGGGACCCAACCCGTCCCAAAGCCTTGAAGACATGATTTCATTACATTATTAGTAAAGTATTATGAAGTTGTGATGAAGACATGATTTTAGTATTTTATGAAGAAGTTGTGTATTAAAGACACCTTTTTAGATTTTTTTGTTCCCCCTCTTCTATCTTTTTCTAATAGTTTTTTTTTTTTTTTTAATGCAAATTAATTTATTTTTTATTTCTTTTTCATGTTGTTCTATTTTTATTGTTTTTTCTGGGATTTTTTTTTTAAATTTTATATTTTTTTACCATTATTCTATATACATGAAATAAGTAGTATGAATGTTGCAATTAATTTATTTGCAGAGGTTTATTTTGGGAGGATGTGAACCAAAAAAATAAAAAATGAGTAATTAAAAATAAATAAATTTTTTTGGAAATAAATAAACTTAGTTATTCACATATAATCATTGATTCATTTATAATTTTATAGAAATTTGGATGATTAAACAAATAGTTGACAAAAAAAAAAGCAAAATATTTGAAAATAAATAAATTTAATTAGTTTTCTTGTTGTTTAGGAAATATATTATAGATGTCTATAGCGCTTCTTATGTAATGAAGGAAAAAAATAATGTAACAAGGGTTTGTGCCATAATTGATTGACATTATAAGAAATGGTAATGCAGTGAATTTGTTCGAGTACCCATTTTATTTAGTCCCTGATAGGATGAAATTTCAATAAATGTAAATGAGTGTAGAACATGTTTGAGAAATTTTTTAAACCCAGGTTAGGTACAAGATGGGTTTGGATATGATTTTGTTTCATCTCACTCTGTTCCAATTATATACAATATTAAATAAAAATTATTTTTGTTATTTTTTTTCATTTTTCAACTTTTTTAATATATACAAAATAAAATTTTTTAATTTTTGCAAAAAGAAAACATTTATAATAGTTATTTATTTATAAATTGTATTTATATTTAATAAAATTTAGAATTAAAAAATTAAAAAATATAAAATTGTAAAAAATTAAACAAGACGGGGTGGGGAAGGTATGAGAAATTTCTGGACTTGCCTTGATCTATTTATTTATTTATTATTTTTTATTTTTGGATAGGGTGGGAATAGATATAAATAAATAAGATGGGTTCTAATGAGATGAACCCTAAGCATTTTGCTTCTAAGTCAATGTGGCAAGAAATATGTGGGCATAAGTTTCATTTGTCCCCCATGATTTAGGCAAAGAGCATATAACAATGGTAACTTGTTACTTATTAGTTAGGTTATTAGTGATTGCTAAGTCAAAAATTAGGGTTGACGTTGTCTTTAAATGTTCAACTATGGTATGTTTCAGGTCCATGGCATTTGCTCAAACTTCAAAATAAGCACTCACAACTTAGTTGCAATGTTAAACCATAGTCAATTTCGAACTTATTCTGCATGTCTTAAGCAATGAGCCAATTCTCAAACTCTCCTATTAAATCAAGGTGCATGCTACTTAACATAGTGAAACGTGCACAATAGTCTCTTTTAACTCAAGAATAATAAACTTCCATATTACAGTGATATTAGGTTAAATTCCCTTTTTTGAGTTGGATCATGATATTAGTTAAGGTCTCTAAGACATTTTGTTCATTTAACAGGTCTTGAATTTTTCTATGTCACATATCATAATTATTGTCATTTTTTTTTTCAAATCAACAACCTTCTTAGTGGTCATTTCACTATATTTATTGCACAAAGTATGACATTAAGATACATTTCTCAATTTCAAATTAACATATGATATTCTTTTTAACAAAATGAGATAATTTTTTTTCGCATTTCTCATAATCATCCTTCATTGAATGTGAACTAGAATATTATAACTAATTTAAAATTTAAATTTTTTTCTAAAAGATACCAATATCCCTTAAAAAAAAATCCACCATAATAGTAAGGGGAAAAAAAAATTCATCCATAAGTAAAGTTTAATTTAAATAATATTGGACAAAAATAATATGTATAAACAATTGATATGCAAATAAAAACTATATGCATAAAAAAAAAAGTAATTCATAAATTCAACAACCATATTACCAAAATTCTTTTAATGAATAAGGTAGCTCCTTGGGTTGATCCGTGCTTTTGTGTTTGCATAGTTAGGCTCACATTTTTGGATTAGACCTACATTTTTGGGTAGTCCATTTTTGTGTTTGTACACTGAGCCTACATTTTTGGATTGAACCTAGGCTTTTGGGCAGTTTATTTTTGTGTTTGTACACTTGGGCCTACACTATTAGATTAGACCAACACTTTTGGATAGTTCATTTTTTTTGTGTTTGCTTAAGCCCACCTAATCCAAGCCCCATGAGGGACGGATAGACGCTTCACCTAAGCCTTATTCCATAGAGGCGTGTGTGGAAGGTAAGATACTGCCAATGAGTTACATCTATATATCAGTTAATACTCAATAACAATTATTGTATCCTAAGGAGAATAAACCCATTATTAAGAATGCGGGTTATATATAAATAATTACTTGAGGTAGAGACAAGGGAGAAGTTAGTTGCCAAGGATACTCAGTCTTCTTCTTTTCCTTTTCTCTCCATTTTGTTGCCACTAGAGTGCTAACTTACCATTAAATAGGGATATGCCAAACCAACACCCATATGGAACTGAACTTTGTTTGTAGGAAGCATGCTACCTAGTGGTAGTCGAAGTTGCTACACTTGGTAGTACAGTTTGCGAAGCTGCTACCAACAAATTTTTAGCTCTAATACAGCACTTGCTGAAAAAATGTTAAATTCTATCCATTGAAATAAAATTTAAGCTCCATGAATCAAGACGATTGTAATATGGTTTGTCACTAGTTTTTAATCAATACTCTGCAACCATAAATATTTTTACTTCAGAATATAAAAAAATGAACGAAACTTGCTTGAAAGGAAACAAAACTTTATTTAAGAATTTCAAAGGCCTTGGAGAAGACTACTCATGTATGGAGACCTTCTAGGAACCAAGCCAGTGCTTTAGGACAAATACATTTGATACATGAAAAGCAACGATCCTTACATCTAAGCCAAGAAAACACTATCAAGGGACAAAGCATGCAAGTAGATATAATGTGGCACTACCTTCCGGTTAAGGTGATTGTATCCATGGCATTAAGTGATGAAACTGGTACTCCTACTTGATTGCTCACTTGATCCTCTACCTTCAATACATCATAATATAGAGCAGGCTTAGGAGGCATTTGCAAGAGTTCAATCCCACCTTCTAGCATCTTCAATGCTTTGCTCATGGAAGGACGGTCTGTGGGCTTCATCTGTATACACCATAATGCAACTATCACCATTTTTTTTACAGATATTTTTTCACTATCTGTGGCATTTTCCATTTCAATGTCCTTCCCTTGGTAAAATTTATCATAGATCCATGATGGGAAGTATATTTGACTTGAGTGATCTGCTAATGCATTCAAATTCTTCCTTTTACCCACCATTTCCATCAACAACATTCCAAAACTATAAACATCGGCCTTATTTGATATGCATCCAATGTTTTTATAGAACAATTCTGGAGCAATGTATCCCATTGTTCCTCTTGCTTTCGTGAGAGAAACAATACTTTCATCTGTTGAATACAACTTTGCAAGGCCAAAATCTGAAACTTTTGGAGTGAAGTCTTCATCGAGAAGAATATTGTGTGGTTTGATATCAAAATGTAGAATTTTCATATCACAACCTTGATGTAAGTATTCAATCCCACGCCCTACTCCAAGTGCAATCTTATACAACCTCTCCCAACTTAAGGGGGTATTATTTTCATGTTTCGGAAAAATAAACTTATCAAGAGATCCATTAGGCATGAAGTCATATATAAGAGCCCATTTTGATCCTTCTATGCAAAATCCAACAAGTTGCACAACATTAATATGATGGATCCTTCCAATTGTAGCCACTTCATTGATAAAATCTTGCCCATCAGCTTTAGACATAACCAGTACTTTTACTGCAACAACTCGACCACTCTTGAGCTTTCCTTTATAAACAGAGCCAAAGCCTCCTTGTCCTAATTTATCCTTGAAACTGTTGGTCATCTTCTTTATATCATAATAAGAGTACTTTATGAGTTGAAGACTTTTGTGATTTTGCAAGAATTCTTCAATATTATCATCTAATGATAAGTGTCTCCGCCGAAACTTGTAGATTAAGTAGGCAAACATGAACATCCCAAGTACAATTCGTACTCCAATGTATATTGTGACTGAACATACATAAAGCAACACAAAAAATATGAAATATATTAGAAAATGTTTATGATCATACGCATTCAATTAATATTAAATCCACCAAGTAAACCATTAGGCGGTTGCCATGTTGATTAATCTAAAAATAAACGTATTGTGAAACTTTTTGAGATTGGATTGAGTGTTGAACTGTGCTGCTTAGGGGCTCTCTATGGAAGTAATATGCTGATTAGTAGTAAAGAAAAAACTGGGGCTTTGGATTTGGAGGCCTCAGTTCCAATCCCACTGTTTTGACTTTAATTTTTATATACAAGTGGACTTGAAACTGAATTTAGATCAGAGTATATGCATTCCAAATCCCCTAAGCAGCTGCTACTACTAATAATAATAATAACAATTATTATTATTATTATAATTTTTAATTCCTCTGGATTTTGATTTTATAAATGAGGTCTTGGTTGGATAAAAAATTCTAAGGTGTTCATATAAAAAAACTACATTATACATATTATTGCACGAAGAATTAATAGTTGGTAATGGGAAGTCTCACCAATCTTTTGTAATATCCAGCCTCCTGATAAGAAAATTAAGAATAACAGAAATTAAATTCAGAGAAGAACATGAATTAAATTAAGTTATAATTATAATCGTCAAATTATCCTTATCATATAAGATGATGACTATACAAAATCAAGTTGGTAAAATGTAACGGAACTCCCTCAAACTTACCAATGATCTCGTAGTAATTGGCATAGTAGCTCCCGCCAACCTGTTCAAATCCTACATGATTGAATCAAGCAAGTAATATGAGCTTTTGCAAGCACAATCGAATGCAAAACAATTCTTTATAATTGGAAGAAGAAACGAAAGTATCATCCCTCGAAAGTAGGAATTTCAAGTAATTGAGTTAATATGAAGAGAGAGCTCTAAGTCAAATTATCTAATTTAATGAAGATCATGCTGAGTATAGGTTCTACTTGATTCAAGCTCATTAAAGTCTTACAAGCAACTTCAATAAAATACTGATTTCTATAAGTTTGTATAGATCAACGATCCCCCTCAAATTTCTGCCCATCGTTGGGGTCCATCAAGCTTATTATATCCAAAGCATTGCTGGTCATACGCTTAAGAATTCCAGGTATTAACATAGATGATCTTATCATCCCAAATTCCTATTTTATTAATCTTCAAAATAGTTTAGATTCTAATCATGTTTTTAAGGATCAAGTGAGATAAGGAAGCTAAAAGAGAAAAAGGAGATGCACATCCGGTCTCGTCAGATCATGGACAAACTACTTAAACGTGCTAAAAGCTATCAGAAGCAAGTAGAGAAGAGCAATATACAGCTTTTACAGTACCATGAGCACGAGGCAACAAGCAAGGGAGTACTTACAGAAGAGGCCACGGTATCCCCTTTCTATTTTTAAATCTGAATTAAATTCGCCTTAAGTTGGAATAGAATTAAATGCATATATTTAAGTTTAAATAATACCTCTATTTTTATTAATTATTTTAAATTTATTAATTTTTTTATACGAAAACATATATAAATCAGTAATTGCATATGTTTGTCCTCATAAAATAAAATAAATAAATAAATAAAGTTATTATTTTTATTCTTATTTTATAGAATTAAAATGTTTGAAAACTAACCATTTGATATAGAAAAGAGGTTAAGAGGAAGATATTTCCAAATATCTCAAGCTTTCAAAATTTATTACAATAACCAAAAACTTTTAAAAAATCAATAATTTAACGTTATCAATGTTGATATGCAATCATATTTGTGAATGTTTAGCTAAGTTGATAATTCCGGATAAAATTCTTAAATGTCTCCTAACTCGTTTTTCAATCCTCTTCGGACTACTTGACTTATGAAGATCAAAACATTGGATTTGCTAAGAGGCCAAGGTAAGCAGCTGAGTTTGTGGTTGAATGAATTTGAATCAACCCCATTTTCAAAGTGTTGGTTGTTTTAAATCATTTTAAAAGAGTTAGGGAAGTTGGGAGAAATAATATTTGCTAAAAGTTTTAAGTTACCCTGTTCGGGATCGATCCAAGTGCAGAGGTAAATCGATCCAAATAATCTCTTTTTGAGATCAGTTTTTAGCCATTAGATTAAGGATTTCTTTTCCCTTTTAAATACAAATTCCTCCCATTTCTGGGCAGAGAGACTGCAATAGTCTCTTCTTGTGCTGCTTAGGGGCTCTCTATAGAAGTAATATGCTGATCAGTAGTAAAGAAAAAATTGGGGCTTTGGATTTGGAGGCCTCTGTTCCAGTCCCACTGTTTTGACTTTTTTGTATACAAGTGGACTTGAAACTGAATTTAGATAAGAGTATACGCATTCCAAATCCCCTAAGCTACTACTACTAATAATAATAATAATAATAATAATTATTATTATTATTATTATTATTATTTTTAATTCCTCTGGCTTTTGATTTTATAAATGAGGTCTTGGTTGGATAAAAAATTCTTAGGTGTTCATATACAAAAACTACATTATACATATTATTGCACAAAGAATTAATAGTTGGGAACGGGAAGTCTCACCAATCTTTTGTAATATCCAGCCTCCTGATAAGAAAATTAAGAATAACATAAATTAAATTCAGAGAAGAACATGAATTAAATTAAGTTATAATTATAATCGTCAAATCATCCTTATTATATAAGATGATGACTATGCAAAATAAAGTTGGTAAAATGTAACGGAACTCCCTCAAACTTACCAATGGCCTCAGAGTCACTGTCATAGGAGTCCTGAAGACCTCGTTTAAGTCCTACATGATCGAATCAAGCAAATAATCTGAGCTTTTGCAAGCATAATCGAATGCAAAACAATTCTTTATAATTGGAAGAAGAAACGAAAGCATCATCCCTCGAAAGTAGGAATCTCAAGTAATTGAGTTAATATAAAGAGAGAGCTCTCAGTCAAATTATCTAAGTCAAATTATCTAACTGAAACTACTAAGCCTCACCTCCAATTTTAAATTTTGCGGGATCCAATATGTATCCTGTGAATAAGAGAGGATATTGAATTCAAAATAAGAAAGATATAAGTGAAAATATCACCATCATTATAACTGAAACCAAAAAGAAAATTATCGAGAAATAAGGACAAAAAGATAAGAAAACTCGGAGGCCTTACTAATTAAGGAAAGCAGAATGTCAATCAGTGTCTGGATCCCTGCATGATTATATATTCATATATACACATTATTCACTCATGGGGCACTTCAAAATTGACTTCAAAGTTTTCATCATGCATGAATCACATTTAATTCATAACTCCAAGCCTCCTTTACGAGGCTTCAATACTAATCTTACTCACATTTTGGCTTTAAGCAGACGTAAGAATCCCAACATTCTGCAGCGCCGGACTGGTAGCATTTGAAAGTATTGCTGGTGATATCCGCTTCACAGGATAGCCCTTTCACACCGCATTCTCTGTTGCAGAAGGAATACAGAAATGAAAGTTCAAACCCCATGAGTAGCTCTTCTTGCAAATCTGACATTGATAAATGTCTTCCCTCTGCAACTGCCTTTGACTGAGTGACGATATTCCCATCCAAGATGCATGAATCGGGAATATCTCCCAACCCCAAATCTCCAACTATTGCATACGCGTATGGTTGCGAGAAAGGGGAGCTGCCATCCGTGTTGCATGGACTGATAGGAATATACTTAGTTATCTTGTCACCAGTGATCGGCCATGGGCATTCAATGAAAACTACAGCACTAGAATTTGTAGGAACGTCATATTGATACCGATCTGTGCTGAAGTAATAGAGAGGATAGGAGAAACAGTTTCCCATGCCCTTTTTCTTTAGGCCCGGATCGACTACCCGAATGGTATGGCTAGTGTAGTTGATGTCTGCAACATGGTATTTTCCGCCGTTATCGAGGCTTACCACAGTACGATTATTTTCACAGGTCAATTCCAAGTGACGATAATCGAGTTCAGACGCATAATCATCTTCCAAAAGGAAAGGGTCCCTGATGTTCATATCTCCGCAAGAAGATTTGAAGGTCTGATTTTTATCAGCAACGCAAACAGAAAGGAAGCACACATGGAGGATTGTTAGGAGCCCTACTCCCACAAGATTTTCTTCCCTCAACATCATAAACTTAGAGAGAGAGAGAGAGAGAGAGAGAGAGAGAGAGAGAGAGCAATTACTTTGTTTTTGAAGTTACATATTGTAGTGATAATTAAATACACAATTACCGAAACCCAACTCAACTATCTTGACTCATGTCTTCCAAGCTAGTTTTTTGGTCATTGTGTTTCTCCATCATTAAAGACAAATGCTAAATGAATTTAGACATTCAAACTTTTTTTCTCATTTTTGCGTTGACCATCACCATCAATTTATATGATTTTATGTCATTCCAATTAATTTTTTTGAAAATAATAACATTCATGATAAAAAGAATCCATTAAAGGAATTGGTCAAACATTCTACCTTTCAATCCTTACTAGATACATCAACGACCTCACAATATTGGAAGTTTCAACACGGACACCTTTTTAGACTATTCTTCCCGATAATTATTTTAAATATAGTTGCACTCATCTTCTCATAAAAAACAAAGATTATTAGTCATAGATTCCTAGTGTTTAGTTTTTCTAATTGGACTTATCTTCTCATGAAAAACAAAGATTATTAGTCATAGATCCCTAATGTTTAGTTTTTCTAATTGGTATATTTGGACATTATCCCCATCCCATAGATTGTGTAAAATTTTTTGGTACCTGTTTTTCAATGAAAATAAGAAACCATAGAAGGAATATGTATATCCTTGCTATAGACATCAACTACCCTACAATATTGAATGTTTCTACATTGAGACCTTTTTTACTTTACAATTAATTGAGTCAATTTTTTAAATCCAAATTATTCCTAATAATTAAAAGATTCATTAAAGAATTTAAAATAACAAGTCTCACTTGTTTAGAATCTATTTACTTAGTAAAAAAAATTAGAAAGCATAGTTGTGTGCATAAGAACAAGAGTAAAAAGTCTAACATATTATATATTAGTTTTGTTTATTATCTTTTAGGAGTTTAAAAATTACTCATCAATAAATCATGTTTATCAAGTGTTTATTTATTTTGAAATTTATTTATCTAATAAATTTTTTTAAATAAATTAAAAGAAAATTCTAAAAAAATATATGTAATTAAGAAAGATTATAACTAAATATTTTTTCTAGTGGTTGGTAGAGAGAATGAGACAGAAAATTATGTTACACTTAATTTATTAAAAGAGAATGAGAAAGAAAATTTAAATAAGACATTACTCATCAACTACCAAGATTTAAAACCCTTATTTCACTCCTTGTTGACAACATCAACTACCCCACTACATTGGATGTTGAAAGTTGACACCTCCAAAGAGTCCATCCCGTTAATTCTTTTTATAACTGTTGGAAACTAATTACTTGAAAATTTGGGAAGAAATGTAAAGAAAAAAATAGAACAAAAAAAAGTAGAAAGAAAGAAAAAAATAAAAGAAAATAAAATTTTGATTTAATATTAATAATAGATTTAATATTAATAAATTATTTTTATATATTACTTTAAATTTATTTTATTTATTTTCTCTCATTTTTATAAAATTAAATAATTTAAAAACACATTCTAGGTATATCGTCAAATTTTACATTATATACCTAGATTAATTTAGCACATGTGTCTTGTGTGATGTTTCCATTTTAACATACTTAAAAACAATCCTCACATTAGGAAACAATATCACCCATTTTTTAGTGTCTATTTCTCTATGGCAAAAAGAAACCACTAAAGGAATTGGCCAAACACTTCTACTCTTCAATTCTTCTTAGATACATCAACCACCCGCAATGTTTGAAGTGTCAAAGCTGATGTAGACCTTCCCAAACAATCCTTTCTAATAATTATTTTGAAAATAGTAACACCCCCTTCTCATTAAAAACAAAAAATCATTGGACATGGATTTCCATAGTGTTTACTCAAGCTTGTTTAGTTTTTTTAATTGATATTTTGCTGGACATTATCTCTAGCCCACAAATTTTGTCAAAAATGCTTTGGTGCCAATTTTTCCATAAAAAATAACAAATAGTCCAAGAAATTAGTCAAGCCTTTTTATCACTATTTAGTTTTTCTAATTGACATTTTTCTTGACGTTATCCCTAGTCCACAAATTTTGTGGAAAAACTTTGCTTATTTTTTTCATGAAAAATAGGAAATAGCGAAAAGAATTAGTCAAACTTTCCAACCACTATTTAGTTTTTCTAATTGGTATTTTTTTGTTTTATTTTAATACCGGCCCACAAGTTTTGTGGAAAAATTTTTAGTGTTTGTTTTTCCATGAAAAAGGGAAATCACCAAAAGAATTAGTGAAACTTTTCTACCACTATTTTCTAATTAGAATTTTCTTGACATTATCCCTAGCCCACAAATTTTGAAAAACAAAAAATCATTGGACATGGATTTCCATAGTGTTTAATCAAGCTTGTTTAGTTTTTCTAATTGATATTTTGCTTGACATTATCTCTAGCCCACAAATTTTGTCAAAAATGCTTTGGTGCCAATTTTTCCATAAAAAATAACAAATAGTCCAAGAAATTAGTCAAGCCTTTTTATCACTATTTAGTTTTTTTAATTGGCATTTTTCTTGACGTTATCCCTAATCCACAAATTTTGTGGAAAAACTTTTTATGCTTATTTTTTTCATGAAAAATAGGAAATAGCCAAAAGAATTAGTCAAACTTTCCAACTAATATTTAGTTTTTCTAATTGGTATTTTTTGTTTTATTTTAATACCGGCCCACAAGTTTTGTGGAAAATTTTTTAGTGTTTGTTTTTCCATGAAAAAGGGAAATTACCAAAAGAATTAGTCAAACTTTTCTACCACTATTTTCTAATTAGAATTTTCTTGACATTATCCCTAACCCACAAATTTTGAAAAAAAAAATTAGTGTCTATTTTTCCATGAAAAATAGGAAACCGTCCAAGGAATTAGTTAAACTTTTCTACAATACTTTAGTTTTTCTAATTGACATTTTTCTTGACAGTATCCCTAGTCCACAAATTTTGTGGTGCGTATGAAAAAATAGAAAACCACCTAAGGAATTAGTCAAACTTTTGTACGATTGCTTAGTTTTTCTAATTAGCATTTTTCTTCACATCATCCCCACCCCACAAATTTTGTGGAAAATTTTTTTGTACCTTTTTTTTCCATGAAAAATAGGAAACTGCCAAAGGAATTAGTCCATTTTCTACTATTGTTTAGTCTTTCTAGTTGACGTTTTTTTTATGTCATCCCTACCCCACACGTTTTGTGGAAAAAAATTTGGTGCCTATTTTTCCATGAAAAATAGGAAACCGCCAAATGAATTAGTCAAGCTTTTCTACCATTATTTAGTTTTTGTAATTGGCATTTTTCTTGATGTTATTCCAAGCCTACAAATTTTGTGGAAAATTTTTTCATACTTGTTTTTCCATGAAAAATAGGAAGTTGCCAAAGGAATTAGTCAAGGTTTTCTATGATTGTTTAGCTTTCCATGAATTTTGTGGAAAATTTTTTGGTCCCTGTTTTTCCACAAAAAATAAAATCAGCCAAATGAATCAGTCAAGCTTTTCTACATGGTGTCTATGTTGATACCTTCATACTCTTAAGAACCGACCGGTTAAACCGCTGACTGGAGCTTGGTCCAGTTCGGTTCACATGTTGAGTCGAGAGCAGAGAGCCCTTTGAATCAGGGTAGAGCCAGATCAACCCATTGTTAAACCGTCAAACTGATGAATCCTTTGGCGGGTTCCGGTTCATTCGACCCATTCTCTTTTGGGCTTCCACGCATACCTTTTCTAATTTGGGCAAAATGATGAATGGGCTTTAACAAAAGTCTCCTAGGCCCACTGACCTACTTGAATTTTAACTTAAGGCCTCTGTTTCTCCAGAAGTTTCCGATGTGGCATGGCATTTTATGCCAAAAAGTCACAATTGTCACAGTGTGGAAGCTTAAACCATTGACCAATTGACCTAAGGTTTAGAAAAGTGACGGTGCAACCACTAGACCATATGCTAGTTTTGTTGGTGATTGTAAAGTAAAATAACCTAATATTGTTTAAAATTATAAAATAATCTGACATTTAATATCTAAACGAAATTAAATAGTATAATTTTATAATTTTTTTATTCATTTTCAATATATATCTTTATATTTATATTTATAATTTGAAAATATCAAACATGAAAAATAAATATTATTGATTTTAAATTTTATTATACATATATTAGATTTTTTAATTATTTTTAATTTTAATAAAATATAAAATTATATATTTATAATTTTACTGATACGAGAACTTGTTTTATTCAATGAAAGATGATGTTTTGAAAACATTAATAAAACCATTTTTGCCTTGATAATAAATCATCAATTAAAGAATCATTCAAGCTATTTTTTTTTTTAATATATCTTAGAGGCTTGTTAGTGAAAATTGCCCCAAAATGCCTAAAGTTTTTAATTTGACAACTTCCTAAACATTATCGCTTCCTATAAATTTTCTAGAAAATTTAGCCTATTTCAAAGGATTTTTTTTCCCTATAAATAAAAAAAAAAAAAAATTTTGAAATCAAAAACATAAAACAATTTTTTATCCTTAAAAACAAAAAACAATTTTTTATCCTTAAAAACAAAAAACAATTTTTTACCCTTAAAAATAGAAAACAAGGAATTTTCAAAGAATATCTTTTAATTGTTTTCACTTGTTTTTTTAAGGATATTTTAAAAGTAATTATGCAAATATGAAGAATAATTAAAAAATAAAGCACTACATATAAAAGTTATTTTTAAAACATATTTATAAATAAGTTCCAAATTGACATTTGTTCTACAAAACATTAAAGAATAATTTTCAAAGATTGTTTTCTAATTGTTCTCAAAAATTATTTTTTAGAATTGCTTTCAAAAATGGTTACTTAACTAGGCCTTATTTTTAACATTCGAAACCATTTTTGGTAACTTTTGGAAAGGAGACAATTCTTTGAAAACTTGTTACAAAAACAAGGGACCTATTTGACAACTGTTTTCAAGAATAATTTTTTGTTCTTTAAAACAAAAAAACACGTTTGGCAATTAAAAACCATTTTTTGTTTTTTATTCTTAAGAACAGAAAATATGGTGTTTTTGGATAACAACTTTTAGTTATTTTCTGTTGTTTTAGAAAATAATTATATAAACATGTAAAATGATTAAAAATAAAGGATTAGATATAAAAAATAATTTTAAAATATATTTAAAAATATTAAAAAACATTTTAGATTCCCAAACAGACTTTTATTCTACAAAACATTAGAAAACAGTTTTCAAAATTTTTTCTCTAAAACTGTTTTTTAGAACTATTTTCGAAAATAGTTACCAAATAAGGCAAATGTGTTTCATGAAAACATATATTAATTTTTTTTAATCATTTTCATTTATTTTTGGAGGACTATTTAAAAAAATAATTGTTCACATGTGGAGGATGATTGGAAATAAGGTATCCTAATAAAATTAAGTTATTTTTTAAAAATATTAAAAAACATAGAAAATAGGTTGAGAATATTTCAAGTTACTAAATAAACTTTTATTCAAGAACACATTAGAGAATTGTGTGTTAAAACATTTCCGAACACGTTCAATACCTGTTTTTCCATGGAAAATAAGTTAAGCTTAAATGGCTACCATTATTTCTATCATTTTTGGATCCATCAACCTACTTTGGTTCAATGCTTCTATGTTGAGACCTTGGCTCTGCCCTTACAATAAATTCCTCTAAAAATAACCACCCACTTTTTCATGGAAAACAAGAATTTTTTTATTTTTAAATTATGAACACTAATATTAAAAAAAATCATAAATTAATTTTTTAATAAAAATAATACCATTTTACTATATGTTATAAAACTATAGATAGCAGTTTAGAGTTATGGATACTCTTTGGAGCTAATCAAGTAGTCCCCCTTCTTATGAGTGAATCTCTATGCTTTCTTTCTTTCGGCATAAGCATAGATGCTAACCTATTTCAATATCTTCGTAAAAGTATAATTGAATTTTATTTTTAAAAATAAATGATAATAATTAATAATATTTTGTTTAATATGTAACTAAGTAATATTTTTCATTATATGTAATATTTAGTATAGAGTATTTTAGACTAGTTTTAATTCACTTTATAATTAATTGTGTCTCAATTTTAAAATCCAAATTAATCTTAAGAACTAGAATATATATTAAATAATTTAAAACATTAAGCTCACTTGATTTAAAATATATTTTCTTAAAGCATAATTGTATACATAAGAGCAGTAGTAAAGTCATATTTGATTATGTACCAACTTTGATATATTATTTCTAGTAGTAGTGGAATTTATTTTTGAGTTCCAATTTTTTTTTTAAATTATTAAAGTCATTAACAAATCTAAAACATTAAGCTTTGTTAGATTTGGAGTTTATTTACTTAGTAAAGTTATGTATAAAGAAGAAACTAGCTAACTCATTCATAATAAATTTGGTATGTGAATTTTTAATATTAATTAGATCAATTTCTAGTTTCATGACTTAGCAATAATTGGATCAATTTTGTTGAGTTTTAATTATTTAAAAAATTAGTTGATTGCATATATCAAGTGTCTGATTGATTTGAAATTTATTTGTTTAATGAAAAATACACAATTACCAAAACCCAAGTTAAAGATCTTGAGTTATATCTTGTAAGTTGTTTTTTCGGTCATCAAAGACAACAACGTTACCCCATCATTTAAGACAAATGCTTTAAACCAATTTGGACATCCAAACCTTTTTTCTCGGCAACATCCATTTTTAATTGCCTATTTTTCTATGGCAAAAAAAAAAAAAAAAAATGAAAAGAATTGGTCAAACACTCTACGTTTCAATCCTTGTTAGACATGTCAACAACCCCACAAGTTTCAATGTTGACACCTTCTTGGAAAATCCTTAATTCCCAATAATTCTTTTGCAAAAACTGATTTTTCATTGTTTAGTCCTAATTGATACGCCGTAGACCTACGTTATTCCTCTTTGGCATATTTTGTGGAAAAAATTTTGGTGCATGTTTTTCTATGGAAAATTAATAATGACAACGACCTAAGAATTAGGCAAGCCTTTCTACCCTTATTTCTATCCTTGTTGGATACATCAACTACCCCACAATGTTTTGTTTTGACATTTCTATGTTCACACCTTCCTACTCTTAAGTCTTTTGAAAACAATAACAACCATTTTTAATTGAAAACAACAAATCTTGAATTAAAGAATCACTCAAGCTATTTTTTGAATATTTCTTAAAGTCTTGCCGGTGGACGTGGCCCCAAACACCCCACCTAATATTTTTAATTGGCACCTTCCTAGACATTATTGTAATATTTTTACTAAAAACACCATAATATTTTTAATTTTTTTGATATAAAATTACTTATCTTTTTAATGAGTCTAACATTATAAGTTTCACTAGATTTAGAGTTTGTTTGCTAAAAAAAAAAATGTAACAAGAAAGAAAGTAGGAAGAAAAAAGAAAAAAAAAAAAAAAAAAAGATTTAAAATCAATAAATTATTTCAATAAACTATTTCAAACTCATTTCACTTATTTATTTATTTATTTATTTTATGTAAAATTAAATAATTTTAAAATATATAAATTTTTAACAAATTTTAATTATATTTAATTTTTTTTTTTTTAAATTCTTATTATTTATTCTTCTTTCCTTATTACTTTCCGTAGTCGTACAATCTTTCCAATCTTTCCGTAGTCGTATAATCTTTCCAATCCGCAAGATCACAAACTTTGACTCCTAGTACCTAAGTATTGAATAATTTTATGTCAGAGATTAAAATAAAGAAATAAAACGCTCCATTTCTTAAGAAGATGCAAAAGAAAGAGTCGAGCTTGTTCCTCACTCCTTTGCAAAAATTCCAAATCTAATGTCCATTGAGGGGCTCATCAGTAGCTTGCAGTACTGCAGAGGAGACTATCAGATGAGCATTTCCTTGAAAATCGTATTCCTCTATCTGTGTTGCTGCTTGACTGTAATAATTAGTAGTTTTGCAGAGACTGGAGTGAGCCAAGATGAGTGCATGGTGTCACAGAGTTGCAGCCTCCAGGGCCCCCCCATCCATTTCCCATTCCGGCTTAAAGGCCACCAGTACCCAGACCACTGTGGCTGCTCTTTGTTTGGGCTCTCCTGCAGAGAGAGGAATCAGACAATTCTAGAGCTTCCAGACTCAGTAAAACTCTTGGTGAAGGACATAAATTACACATCTCAGGAAATCCTTGTTCAGGACCCTGATAATTGCTTCCCAAGGCAGTTTCGTAATCTCAATTTAGCTTCCTCTCCCTTCCAGTTCTTGGATGATTACCCAGAGGACCTCACCTTCTTCAAATGCCCTTCAAGAAACAGTACTACATATTATGATGGATCCTCTGTGTTACCCATCTCTTGCCTTGGAGGGCCTGGCTTCCAAGTTTATGCTGTTTCTTCATTGGGAAACCCCAGTTGCTCGTACCTACCATTTTGCAGCAAGATGTACAACGTCGCAGCAGCTCCTTATTTCGTTGTTAGCTCACAAGAAAATGCTACTAAGCTGAAATGGACCAAGTTCCCACACTGCGAAGCAGAAGGTAAGACATGCAGCCCCACTGGAAATTAACTGTTGATATACTATCTCAAATCAAAAGCAGTTTTGTTGAAGGTGGTGTTTGTTTTTTTAACCTAATGTTGAATATAACTTGCTTTGAGACTTTATATCATTTGTTTTTATCTTTGTGTCGACTCATTACTTATTTTTAAAATTTTTTGATTAAAGAAAAAGAATTAAAATATTTTATGTCTTCTTCTAAATACTAAAATTAAATCATAATAACTAAAGCAAACCTTATTTTGTTTTATTATTTAAAACTTAATAGAAATAAAATATTAAAAAAACAAACAACTTAATAATTTAACACGATTAAACACTATTTAATCTTAGGTTTTATTTATAATTAAGTTAAAAAAATCAAATATTTCCTAAAAGTGCGACTGGTGATGTTTTTCTTCAAAATGCTTTTAGTATAGTGTTTTTTCTAACAGTATTTTTAAGATAATCACTTAACAAAAAACATTAAATATGATTTTTTTTTAGTTTTTTATGTTTTTCAAATTTTATCAAATGTGTGAATCTTTTTCAAAAACACTTTGTAGACTAGAAATGATTTTTAAAAACATTATCAAACGGACTCTAAGTTTGATTGTTCAAATATAGTATGACACAAGATAAGACATTGAATAATATATTATATTTCATATTTGGTTGTATAGGATAAGTAATAAGATTTATTATTTCACCTCTTTTTATATTCCTTAATTCCCTATCCACGATTACAATAATCTCAAATCGAGGAATGCCATGTACATATCTATTAAATCAGTATTTCATGTTTCTTATGCAATTTTCTATATTATTCATTTTATAACACAAGTAATTTTGATTAAAAAAATTTTAATTTTTAATTAAAGAAAGAACTAAAAAAAATAAAAAAATTATATCATAAAATAATACAAACATATGTATTACTTAATATAATATATAAAAATTTATTTTCTAAATTTAATAATATAATATTTTTATTTATAAATTTTACATATTTCAATCATAAATATGTTTTTCATTTTATCTTTTATTCTTTTTACAAATTAAATATAAGTGTAACATGATATATCATATTTGATATAATACCTGAAGATATCATGCTTTTGTATGTGAAGACACTTCAATATGATTGTAAAGAAAGTGAAAACAAATTTGTTAAGAAATTGATGCAGAGTCATGGAATGATGTATGTGTGTTCAACTTTTTATCTTTAATGCAGATGATCACTATTAAATTGCATTGTCACATTAATCTTTTCTAAATATTTACTTAAAATTTGATTGTTCCTCATTAAAAACGGCTGCAATGTGTGAATTTGGATTCATTTTTCCTTTTAACCAAGAAGAACAACTTCCTCCTATATGAGTAATTGCTGCAAATTGTTGGTTAGGATGTATATTAATATAGGGTTTAGCTTTTATATTTTTCTGCCACAAAATAGATTGAACCGATGCGATCAGTTGATGAAGACTGTCCACCCAAGACAACTATATATGTGACAAAATGGGGATTAATGATCTGGTGCCAATTTTAGTAGTTCAAGCCTAGGGAAAGTTCTTTATCAAAGACCCTGGCACAACTAAAATTAATTGACCTCAAAAATGAAACTAGAAAGGCATAAGGGTCACAAATTAGAGCCAAGGCTGAAAATCAAGATGCAGTATACATATACAATGTTAGTGATTTTTGTTTATTTAATAAGCTTGACAAACTAATAATTTTATTTCCTTTTACAGGTCCAACAGAAAAACCATTAATTGTTAAAGGTAATTTTCAGTAACTTGGTTGCTTTTCCTTCAATCACTAAAAAGAAAATAGATTGAACCAATGTGATCAGTTGATGAAGACTGTCCACCCAAGACAACTATATATGTGACAAAATGGGGATTAATGATCTGGTGCCAATTTTAGTAGTTCAAGCCTAGGGAAAGTTCTTCATCAAAGACCCTGGCACAACTAAAATTAATTGACCTAAAAAATGAAACTAGAAAGGCATAAGGGTCACAAATTAGAGCCAAGGCTGAAAATCAAGATGCAGTATACATATACAATGTCAGTGATTTTTGTTTATTTAATAAGCCTGACAAACTAATAATTTTATTTCCTTTTACAGGTGCAACAAAAAAAAAAAAAATAGTCATAGGTAATTTTCAGTAACTTGGTTGCTTTTCCTTCAATCACTAAAAAGAAAATCGATCTTGACCTTTTTTTTTTTTTTTTCCATATGCAGGTGAAATTCTTGGTTCCCTTTTTCTTGTGACACTTGTCTTTGCACTCTACCGAGTTTATAGCTCAAATGAATCGAAAAGACAACACAAAATAAAGGTTATAAAGTTCTTGGAAGATTATAGAGCCCTCAAGCCCTCAAGATACTCTTACAATGATATTAAGAGGATTACAGATGGGTTCAAGGAAAAATTAGGTGAAGGAGGTTATGGAATTGTCTATAAAGGAATGCTTTCCAATGAAATCCTTGTTGCAGTGAAGATCTTAAATAATTCTAATGGAAATGGGGAAGAGTTCATTAATGAAGTGGGAACAATAGGTAGAATCCATCATGTCAATGTTGTTCGTTTGATTGGCTTTTGTTCTGATGGGTGTCGAAGAGCTCTTATCTATGAGTTCTTACCAAATGAGTCACTAGAGAAATTCATATTTTCAAACCATTCACTTGGTTGGGAAAAGCTTCAAGATATTGCTATAGGCATAGCCAAAGGAATTGAGTATCTTCACCAAGGATGTGATCAAAGAATCCTCCATTTCGACATTAAACCTCATAATATTTTGCTAGATCATAATTTTAATCCAAAGATATCTGATTTTGGTCTAGCCAAATTGTGTTCTAAGGAACAAAGTGCAGTTTCCATGAGTGTAATTAGGGGAACCATGGGTTATATTGCACCAGAAATGATATCTAGGAATTTTGGCAATGTTTCCTACAAGTCAGATGTTTATAGTTTTGGAATGTTATTGATTGAAATGGTAGGAGGAAGGAAGAATATAGACACTACGGTAAAGAACACTAGCCAAGTATATTTTCCAGAATGGGTTTATGATCGTCTGGATAAAGGAGAAGAGTTGCAGATTCCGATTGAGGAAGAGAATGATGGTGAAATAGCAAAGAAACTGTTAATTGTGGGACTTTGGTGCATTCAATGGTGCCCAGCGAACCGTCCTTCCATGAAACTTATTATTCAGATGTTAGAAGGAGAAGGAAACAATTTAAGTATGCCTCCAAACCCATTTACTTCCATGGGCCCAACAAGAACAAGTCCAAACATGCATCAACAAGAGTTGGCAATCATCTCTGAAATAGAGTGAAAAGATATTTGGTTGTATTTCTATTTTAGTGTATTATGAGCATGTGAGTTACTTAGTAATCATGTTGTAATAGTTCATCAATGTAACCTTTGTGTTTAATGGCAATAAACTTAGTGATATTTGGCAACAAGTTAGGTCTTAGAAGCTTTCCTAGATATTTTTCAAAATATAAGCAGTTTTAAGGATTGTTGTTCTTCAAAAAATGGGTTGTAAAGCTAATAAACTACTCCAGAGGAGGTTATTATCATGTAAAAGAAAGTGTGCTTTTGGTAACTATGAATAGGAATGTAAATAAGATAGGAAAGCAGGTGAAACATATTATGATATAGAATTTAGGAATCAAAATTCTCACAAGAGTTAGATTTAAAAATATGCCATTAAAGGAATTGGTCAAACATTCTACTCTTCAATCCTAATTAGATACATCAACTTCTAAGTCTAGTTTTTTGGTTGTCGAAGATGCACTTCTCCATCATTTAAGACAAATGCTCTTAACTTTTTTCTCATTTCTACATTGAGTATCGCCATCAGTATATATTTTTATGTCACAAACCCAATTAATTCTTTTGAAAACAACAACATCCATTTTTAGGTGTTTGTTTTTACATGGAAAAAAGAAACCATTAAAGGAATTGGTCAAGCATTCTACCCTTCAATCCTTGTTAGATACATCAACTTTCAAGTCTAGCTTTTTGGTTGTCAAGACGTGTTTCTCCATCATTTAATTAGACAAATGCTCGTAACTTTTTTCTCATTTCTACATTGACCATCACCATTGATATATATTTTTATGTCATTTAAATTAATTCTTTTGAAAACAATAATGTCCATATTTCAATGCTTGTTTTTCCATGGCAAAAAGAAACCATTTAAGGAGTTGGTCAAACATTCTACCCTTCAATCCTTGTTAGATACATAAACTTCTAAGCCAGTTTTTTCCATCATTTAAAATAAATGCTCTAAACTTTTTTCTCATTTCTTTATTGACGGTCACCATCAGTATATATTTTTATATTATTTCAATTAATTCTTTTGAAACAAATAACATCCAATTTTCAGTACCTATTTTTCCATGGCAAAAAGAAACCATTAAAGGAATTGGTTAATTATTCTACCTTTCAATCTTTTGTTAGATACATTAACAATCCCACAATGTTTGAAGTTCCAATGCTAACACATTCCCAGACGATCCTTAATTCCCAATAATTCTTTTGAAAATAGTTGCACTCATCTTCTCATAGAAAACAAAAAGTTATTGGTCATAGATTCCTAGTGTTTAGTTTTTGTAATTGACATTTTTGGACATTATCTAGCCAATTAATTTTGTTTGGAAAAATTTTTTATGCCCGTTTCTCCATGGAAAATAAGAAATCATTAAAGGAATTAGTGTAGCTTTTTAATCATATCTTTGTTATAGACATCAACTACCCTATAATATTTAATGTTTCTACTTGACACTTTTCCAAATGGTTCATCCCAATAATTATTTTGTAAAAACTCACTTTTTGTTGTTTAGTCCTTCTAATTGGTACTTCAAAGATGTTATTCCTTCTTTGTAAATTTTGTGGAAAACTTCTTTGTGCATGTTTTTCCTTGGAAGATTAATAATAAGGACCACCTTAGGAATTAGGTAAGCCTTTACATCAACTACCCCACATTGTTTTAATGTTTGTGTTCACACCCTCCTACTCTTAGGTCTTACGAAAGCAATGACAACCATTTTTTCATTGAAGACAACAAACTATCATCACTTATGGAATCATTCAAACCCTTTTTTCTAGTATTTCTTAAAGGCTTGTCGGTGGAAATTGATAAGGTGTAAAATATATAATAATTATTTTAAACTATTTTCGATGATTTGTTTGAGGAATATTTTAAAAAATAATTATTCAAATATAAAAAATGAGCAAAAATAAAGTAATACAAATAAAAGTTATTTTTAAAAATATTTGAAAATATGGAAAATAGGTTAGAGAATATTTTATGTTCTAAACAAATTTTTATTTAAGAAAAACATTATTAAATAAATATTTTGAAAACATTCTCCAACAAGCCTTGAATACCTATTTTTCATGGAAAATAAGTGAAGTTTAAATGACTACCATTATTTCTATCATTTCTGGATCCATCAACTGCCTTACAATGTTCCACGCTTCTATGTTGAAACCTTGGCACTCCCCTCAAAACAACCACCCACTATTTCATGGAAAACAAGAATGACCCATTTCACCATGTTTTCTTATCCTTGTATTTTAAAATTATTTTAAAATTAAAAATATTTTTTTTAACATTTAAAAATACCGGCTTGAATGAGTTGTTTTTAAAAATATTTTTTATTTTGATTTTACAAAAAAAAAAAAATTGTAAGTTAAATTTATATAATATATTAAATTTAATTCAAGTCTTATTAAAAATAAAAATATTTTTTATTTATAAATAAACTAAAAAAATAAATAGTTTTTAATAAAATATAAATACTAATATTATAAAAAAGAAAATCATAGATTATTTTTTTTATAAAAATAAAACTATTTTACTATGTATTATAAAACTATGGATATCAACATCTCCATAAAAAATATAATTAAATCTCTTTGTTAAAAAATAATAATAATAATAATAATTAATAATATTTTATTCAAAAACAAATAAAGTTTAATATTTTTAATACGTAATTAATTCCTATTTTTATTACGCGTATTTCATGTTAAGCGGACTTGGGCTTATGTGGTTCGGCAAAAATGTTATTGTGGGCCTTAAGTCTGTCTTTAGTGGGCTGCCAGAATCAACTTGGTTGTCGGATACTAGTACAAGGATGGCTTCTGGCACCAAACTCCATATCGGGCCTGACCCACTTCAAATAGCGCATGATCCCAGCATGGCCCAAGCCATTCATGCTCATGTCCTCCCCTAAGTTGCCTATGAACCTTCCACTGGGCTTGGCCCAGCGGCTCACTCATGAGCCTATTGTTGGGCCTAAATAACTTGGACCGCTCCACTAATTAAATGTTTTGGCCTCAATGGAGTTACTTTCAAATAGCAAATAATTATTATAACAAATTATCTCTTTATTTTCTCCTCTTTGGATTAAAATATCCATCATCATCGACGTCTCATCATCCTCTTTGGGTTAAAATATCCATCATCGTCGTCGTCATCATCATTAGTATTAATCAAATATGACATTTTAAATAACCACCAAATAAATTTTCTTAGCACTAAAGGGAGGTTTATGTAGCCTTTTGAGGACATGATTCCTTTGCCATTGGAAAACTATTGTGGGCTAGAAAGAAGCTTTTAACTAGGATTATATATATAATCATATATGTTAATTAATTTTTTGATTTTTGTGTGTAATGACTTATTCCCTCTCATGTAGACATTATATGCTCTAGGTTTAATGGAATCTTACAAGTTTAAAACCCGTTTACATAATTAAGAGAAGTTCATACATATATAATATTAAAAATTTATTTCTCTATGCGATATAGGATATCATATTTTGATTGATTGTAAAGTTACTAAAGTTGAATGCCAAGCATTGTGAGATAGTTTATATAACCAACCATCTTCGGTTTTCAATATTAATTAATATTGTCTTTGATGTTGGGACCCAAATGGCACATTTCTAAAGGTAAAGCCACTTGCTTTGTTGGAAAAGGCTGACAAAGAATTAAGTTTAATTTTCTAAAATCGTAGTCACAAATTAAAGGCCAAGTCTTATATATCACAAATTAAATTATTTGTTTGGATACGCTTGTTTTTTAGTGCAAAGTAAAACATTATATGCTTTATCTATTTATTAGGTAATATGGTCTAGCTTAAGGATCAATTTCAATCATACATAACTAATTATTCTTACTTTTTTAGTCCAATAAAAAAGGGGTAAAGAAAAAAGAAAGAAAAGAAAAGAAAAAGGGAAACACACTTTTAGCTAATGCCCCTTTACCTTTAAAGTTTTGGCCATGCGTTCCATACAACCATATTGCTTATCAATCGTATGCCCACTAAGGTGACTCAACTTTAGTCCCTATTCCGAATTCTCTTTGGAAAAACCCTGAATTATCATCAGTTCAAAATTTTTGGATGTCTGTACAATCCTTATATTCACCCCTACAATAAACACAAACTCTCATATCGTTCAATCCTATGTATCTTCCTTATCTATAGCCCAATTCACAAATGGTATGTGTGCTTTGACCACATTTCAAACCGAATGTATATAACTTGACATGTAATCTTTGATGAAGCAGTATTTCCATTCCAACACTCCACTATTCCTTCCACCTCTTTGTTGTCTCCTTCCTCCATTCAGTTTTCTTATACCCCAACATTTTTACCCACATCTCCTCCTTTCCTCACTCCATAGTCCATTGTTTCTACTAATTGAGATCTTGGTTGTACTTGTGTCTATCATCCTAGTTCATTAGCTTTACCACACACTACACCCTACTCATCTAATGGTCTTTCACCTTCACCTTCACCTTCACCAACATCTTCAATATCAACCATTATTCCAATTCTTTTTGTTGATTCCGCAACTAACATTGCTAGTTCTTACCCTTAACCCAAAAATCACCATCCAATGGTCACATGTGCAAAGGACGACATTTTCAAGAAGAAGGTGTCAATGGTTCACAAAGTTGTTGAACCTCATACCTTTATACAAGCAGCAAAAGATTTGAATTGGCTACTTGCCATGGAAAAAGAATTCATTGCCCTCATAAAGAACAATACATGATACCTTGTCCCTACTCCTTCTAATATTAATATCATCGACCATAAATGGGTTTACAAACTTAAATACAAACCTAATGGGACTTTTGATCGATACAAAGCTCATTTGGTCGCAAAAGGATTCAACAAAACTTTAGGTCTCTATTATTTTGAAACATTTAGCCTGATTGTAAAAGCTTCAACAATTTGCATAGTGCTTGCCATTACTCTTTCTTTTCAATGATTGATTCGTCAACTCGTTGTTTAGAATGCATTCCTCAATAGTGATCTTAAAAATAAGTGTTTATGAGCCAACCTCTTAGGTTTGTTAATAAACAATTTCCTTCTCATGTCTGCAAACTAAACAAACATTATATGGCCTTAAATAAGCCCCACATGCATGGTTTGCTAAACTTAGCAACACCTTTCTTGATTGAGGTTTCCAATCATCTAGGGCTAACAATTCCACATCTATTCATCACTTTTTTTATTTTTTATAAAAAGAGACTACAAAGCAGAATACCTACAAATTTGATTGAAAGATGAATCACAATAATTTTCAAAACTATACTTTGTAACATCTTTAGGAAAATTTAAGCATCAAATGATTGATTCTAAATTACAAATACCTTCTTAGTTAAACAATTTGTTATTCTATTTGTTTCCCTATAAATATGATGATAATAGTAAATATTTAGATCTTAAGATAATATTCAAATATCCTCCATTAATAATATAATAGAACTAGGAATGTTGCTCTTTTTATTATAATAATTTATAACTATTTTTTAATTACCTTCAATCTCTAGGTTTAAAAACTCATTGTTTTTGGCAACTAACATGTCATCTCTTAAAGTTATACATTCCGCAATAATTATTGAAGTATTACTTATATGCTTGCTTGCAACCATTTTTGTAGTTCTATTAGAGTCTCTAATAATCCATCTTGAAGCACTTTTATTTTCTATCCTTGAACCATCAAAATTTAATTTGAATCTTCAATTAATTAGAGGAATCCAATGAATCCATTTTTCAACCATTTGTAAGACATTATGTCCTTCGATTTGAAGATAGGAGTTAATCATATAAATCCTAAATATTTTGAAAGTTTAAGGTATGGGTTGGATCTTTCTAATGATGTTTTGATTCTCTTGATTTATGTTGATGAAATATTAGTAATCGACAACAATTCCTCTCAAGTTTTCTCATTTACCTCCTATCTCAATTCCTCTTTTGCACTTTGTGATCTTGGACATTTGAATTACTTTCTTGGTGTGGAGGATCTTCATGTTGATAGTACACCACATCTCAATTGACACAAATATATCCAAGACATCATGACTTGCACCGAAATGCTAGACTCCAAACCTATCTACACACCTATAATGTTAGGTCATACCTTATCTCAACATGATGACGAAATACTCATGGATGAAACCTTGTGTTGCAGCACTATTGGTGTTCTCTAATACATAACCATCAACACGACCTGATATCTCCTTTCCTGTTAACAAGGCTTTCCAGTTCATGGCCAAACCCACCAATTCATTGGCTTGCAATGAAAAGAATACTCTCCATTTCATGGCTTACAAATACAATAATCTTTCTTGCTAGATATTCAAGGATATACCAATGTTAATTGAGCCTCCTACCTGGATGATCACAAGAGTACCAGTAGGTATTGTATCTTCCTTGGTCCAAATTTAATCTCTCAATCATCTATCAAACATCAAGTCGTCTCTTGAAGTAGTATCGAATTTGAATACCATGGCTTAGCCTCTATTACAGCTAAGATCATCTGGTCCAATCCATTTTGAAAGAACTTTGTATTTCTCAATTTGCTTCTCTCCTAGTTTGGTGTGATAATCAAAGTGCAACTCATTTAGTTACCCACTCTGTTTCTCATGCTCATTCGAAACATATTGAGCTTAACCTTCACTTCATTCGAGATAACGTCCTAGAGAAAGATCTCATCATTCACTACATTCTGTCTTCTAATCAAGTTATCAATATCTTCACCAAACTCTTAGTTCTTCAGTTTTAGAATAAAGCTCGACATCATTCCAGGACCTATGAGTTTGCAGGGGAATGATAGACAGTAAGAAGATAATTGAAGATACAAGAAGATAATTGAAGATTCAAGTATCTTAACTAATATTAGTTAAAGCATCTTAAGATTCAAGCATCTTAACTAATATTTAAAACCACATTTCATAAATAAAGAAAACTTAAGCTCTATTTGATAATTATTTTCAAAAATAATTTAAAAAAATAGTTTTTAAAAACATTTTTTTAAATTATTGTTTGATATTTTATATATATATATTTGTGTGAGAATCTAAAATATTTTTAACATGTTTTTTTATATTTAAAAATAATTATTACATACAATGCTTTATTTTTAATTCTTCTTCTTTGTATTTATATAATTATTTTTTAAAATAATTTAAAAAAATAAATAAAAACAACTAAAAAAATATTTTATAAAAACATCATATATTCCCCCCACCCCCTAAAATTCTACCCATGCACCGCCCCTCTTGGTGGTGGTTGTGCTCATATATTGGGCCAATAAATTGGTTCCAACGACCATGCCGTCCAATGAACAAGGCAAGATGCCCCACTTGGGCCTCATGGGCGGACAAAGTGGAGCCCACACACAAAATACCCCCATTCGGGCCTCGTGGCCGGACAATAAATTCGGTTCCAGGTTCCTTGCTATTACCCTTGTCTGCATGTATATGTATAGTGACCACTTGAGAGAAAAATGATTTTCACTGTGGCACCGAAACGCTGTAAAGCCTGCGACATGAAGATAGGTCAAGAAAATTGGAGACTAGAGATTGAATAAAAGCAGCATAAACTGGGTTACCAAGGATAGAAAGGCAAGGGATGGGCTGAAAATCATATGATTTTGTTTTATCTGACGAACATTTCAAGAAGGTGAAGTCGTATTCAAGTTTGAACTGAAAAGGGGAGGCAGCTAAATTGATGTTTCCAAGCTACCTTGGAAGGCAATTATCAGGATCTCGGACAAGAATATATTATGAATTATATAAAGAAAATAATAATAAATATGCTAATTAATTCGATGCCTTCTAACCTCTACAAAAAATGTCATCAACATGAACAAAAATAAAGGGATTCATTTTAAGGAACTGTTGATCTCTAGTTTTTTCTGCTCTTGGTGACTTCATATGTAGGGAATTTGTGATTTTTGCCAAGAAAAAGCATATGGGGACAAGAAAGAAAGTCCAAAAGGGCATACAACTATTGAGAAATTAAAGACCACCATGTAAGTAAAAATAAAAATATCGGTAATTACAAATATATCAGTACTTTCATTGATATATTGGATATATCGAATATATATCGGCGAATATTTTAACACAAAATATTAGTGAACGTAAAATTGATTAAAAATTATAAAAATATAAGAAAAAACTCTTAAAAATAAAATTAGAAATATAATAGATATTTTAAAGTTGTTTTGTTCAAGAAATTGATATATATATTAATTTATTATATTTGATAATAATATTATATATGTTGATAAAAAAAAATGAATTTCAAAACTATACATTTATTATTAAATTATATCAAATATTATTTGATAACAATATTGTGATATTTGATTATAATATGTCTAATTTAAAAATATATTTAATACTAAAATTATAATTCATTTAATTCAATTGCATTAAATGATATAAAATAAATGATGATATATAATTTTTAATATTTAATTAATATATTAATGATATTAAAAACATTATAAAGAAAATTATTACCATAATTTTTATATTTTTGGTATTCAAATAAATGAAAATTTTTCATTTAATTATAAAATAATTATAATTAGTTTGTTCTTTAAAACATTTTTTTAATATTATATTTATATGATGAATTTGAGTATATATATATATTTGTTGCAACTTATATAAGAAGAGGCAAACTTGCTCCAGTGGTAAGCGCAATGCATGAAGAACCTTTTGGTTGGGGTTTGACTGTGTTGATCGTCCCAAAATATCCCGAAATATTGACAAAAAATAAGTAAAATGCCGATAAATACCGAAAAATCGATAAAAATACTAATAATTAACTAAAATAACAAGGTACTGATATTTCTCTCATATATCGTGTCGAGGTCCATTGAAACTCGATATTTCAACGATATATTGTCAAAATATCGCGATATTTTAATCACTACATGTAGTGACATACTTTAGTATGAAACTTTATAGAGGAGAATTCAAAAATGAGCATTACTATTTTATGGCAGTTCTCCCTCATTTGCAATTCAAATGTTCATCACTTTATAAATACAACTAAGTAATGGAATTTGGCTTTTGGTTTAGAAAGAGTATCATCAAAAGAAAAAAAATATTAAAAAAACAATTTTTTTATATTTGTGTAGACCCTTATTTTGGTCTAAGTTTTAAGGGCTATTTTAGGGAGCCCTTTTTTTTTTTTTTTTTTTTACCACCTTTTGGTTTTTTGTGGCAACGCATGCATGAGGGAGGAGGCTGGCAGTGAGATTTTCTTGAGGAATTAGAGAGCAACACGTGGATAGGAATATTCTGCAGGCCGTTAGTGAGAGGTGTGTTTTCTGTTGTTGGAGGAGCGTATTCTGTGGGGAGATTTTTTGGAGTTAGCTTGGAGAGCAAGGGTAGAGCTTGAGGAAAGAGGAAAGGGGTAGCTTGAGAGAAACCAGAGAGAGGCAACTGAGAGAGATTGCCAGAGAGGGAAGTGATTTTGTTGTTGCTGGTGAGAGAAGTGGAGGTTTAGAGTGGCAGAAGCATTTTCTCACAGAGGAGAGGAGAAGAGAGGAGCATTGAGAAGTCGAGCAACCATTGTTTTAGAGGAGCTCTCAGGTAAGTTTACTGGGTATCTCTTATTCATCTTCATTACCACTGTTCTTTCATCTTCTCCTCTTGCTGTTTGGGGTTTCGTTTGCTTGTTTGGGTGGATAACAGAAGCTACACATGAGTTTTGTTGATTTCTGGCTTGTTCATATGCTCATTGTAATTGTTTCATTCACTATTCGTTTTAGTATTGTTTGAACTCAGTGGGGCTCTGTTTCATTTTGCTTTATTTGGAGATATTGGTTGCCTTCTTCTTGTTTGAATCTGCTAGTACTCTTCCCACCAGTCCAAGCCCATTGAAAGAGCATCAGATGTGGCTTTGCTTGGTTCATATATTGTTTGTTTGCTTTTTCTGGTTCTCCTCTGTTCTTGCTGTTTCCCCTGTTTCTGGCTTGCTATGAAAGACGGGCATGATTTCATTAAAGTAATCAGAGTAGAATGAGATTGTGCGCTGTGGGTTTTCCAATATGTATGAGCAGGGTGCAGGTAGAATTTATCTCTGGAATCTTATGAAATCCTGAAGAGCCACCAACCTCGGACAAGCATCTTTCCTAGCATCGTTGATCATACGGGCTGCCCTTATTCTTGGCCCACCTGTCGTCAACCACTCCATATGAAGAAAGGAATGCCATTATATGGTCAACTATAAGAAACCTGCAGCGGCAAATTACTCTTGCTGGTGTTCATGATTCTTCGATTTTTTTCAAAACCCCCTTTATCCATCTCACTGGTGTGTGAGCTTCTGAAGTCAAGACACAACATCATCAGGTGGGGCTTCCTATTTGTTCTGGAGAGACTTCTCATGTGATGCAAGTTTTTGTTAGATGAGAATGAACAGCAACACTCAAGCAGCAGTGAAGTTGGGCAAATGCATGAAGATAGCCGTCTTGAGAAAGCAAATATAGTGATGGATATTATGACCAGTGCATTGTCCTTGGTGGCTCAGAAAGGAACAGATTGCAGCAATATTTTAAAGATGTGTGACATTCTCTTTTCACAATTGTGCCTGAAAGTTCTTCCTGCAACAGCAACTCCCATCTCAGATAGTAAACACCATGGTCTATTTTTGGGAGCTCAGAGGTACCGCGATAAGATATTGGCAGTAATCATGTTGACAGCAATGAATTGGCTGCAAATCTCTGGAAAAGAAAGACTGGGAAGAGGCAACCTGTTCAGTCATGCATGGCCCCACATCACCTTACCCATATCTCTATTTTCTAAACCCACTGCCCCCAACCCATTCATGTTGTCCTCATGCATATATGACCATCTTTGATACCCATTTATCTTACTGCTCATCCTTCCCACTTCCCACATACCCCACATGCATATACACTCATTCCATTTCACCACCTTCTTACTATACCCGTAAATCCATTTCTCACACTACTCATAACCATATCCAAAACCACTTATACCCATCATATGCCTATCTCCATCTATCATTTCGCCATCTTCTTACAATACCCATTAATCCTCTTCTCCCACTTCCCATTTCACTGATGATATCCACATCCTTCATACCCACCAATTACCCTTCATCACCAAATCTGCCACCTCAATCTTCATGCCCATCAAACTCTTCACCCATCTCCATCCGACGAACCTTCCTGGTCATCAAACAATGGAGCTGGCTCATTGGCTATTACATGTAGTGACCCCTTATTTTCAATCAAACTTCTAGAAATGGCTTCCAACCCGGCCTCAGCTTCATCAGGGTCACTATCAGAAGATGACTTTGACACAGACTTCCCCAGTGAATCCATATCTGGATCTTCAATTGGCTGTTCTTTCTCATCATTGTAACGGCTTAAAGAAACAAATTCCTCAAGTTCCCATTCCTCACTCTCATCATTATCCCTGTCTAAAAAGGACTGAAGAACACATTGTGCTCGCAGCTCCACAGTAGTTACCTTGTTTGGTTTATCCACTTTGATGCTATATTTCTTTCTAATCCTTGAAAGGTATGAAGCTTCATGTTTCTCCATCTAGCTATGCTTGAAATACGAATGACACAATTTTCCACAAAGCAAGAACATGGAATAAAAGCACCCCTGCCGCATCAAAGCCCAAGTGCATCAGCAAACATAAAAGGAGAATGGATACGGACAAAAGTATTGTAACAAGTAGAAGTGCCATAGTAATTTTGACTGTTGTATGAATGAGATCCACATATTTAGAGAGGCCAAATAGATCAGAAATGAAAAAAAGTGGCATGTTTATTGAAGATTTTTTATTCTAGAGGGCATAGATATTAGATTAGTGCTTTATATGTATAGTAAAATAGCCAACAAAATTGACAACCTTAAATTCTTCATCTAGAGAATTTCAGAGAACTTCAATTAATCTAACTAAGTAAATCCAAATATTCAACAAACTAAGATCTCAAGAGAAATAAGCATAAAAAACCAATAGATTTGCCCTCACATATATTACTTAAAACAACTGGACTAGATTTTTATCTAAATGCCAAGTAAGAAATAAGCATACACCTACACCAGTCAACTTAAGAGTTTCTTAACATATCATGTAAACCTCTATAATGTTATGAACACCTGAATGATGGTGTGGAAGAACTAGAACCACTCGGTGCAAAGGAATGATTTGTAAGAAGAGAGGCAAAAGAGAAGCAAAATACATAAAACCTTAAATGATGAATGCATCAATAGAGCTCCCAAAAAAAACCAGATGAGTGCTAATCACCTCGGTTTAACCATGTCTCCATATTCTAACATCAAACTCATTCTTTCCCTATTTCCTGTTTGGTTGATCAGAAAAAGTGGGTAAACCAAAAGGAGAAAAAAACTAAAATATGAAGGATAGATTTTAGAAAACTAGAGAAAAATAAAACTCCCATTCAACTTACACTATAGCTATTTGGCTCGGTTGATTGGGGTTTTTTCACTCATTGCACAACCAAAAGAAAACACCAAAAAAAAAAAAAATGAAACTTTAAGGCCGAGATCATTCATTGTTTCCCCTTTTTCGGCTCAGTGTTCTTGGCAACTAAAAGTAGGGCGAGAGAGTTGCTTCAGCCAACTGTCTGTTAAAATCCTTTGCCAAAACTGCTTCATTTCACAAGTTTTCTCAATATAGATACAATTTAGAGACAATCAACGCTCAAAACTAAGGCCTACACAGCCCAACTGCTCCCTTTTACCCCAGGCTTTATTTGAGGTGTTTTATGCCAAACATGACTTTGTTCTTGTTTACCCCAGCTAAGTATAGAAAGACCCATCATAACAAAACCGAAAACCCAAATATAAAAACTAATAAATCCCAGAAACAAACTACCCACCATTGTCTCTTTTTGCCATTAATTTTCCCACATTCTTGATTTCCTCCAAATTTCACAATACATCCAATTAACAAAAGCTAAACAACGGCACGTTTCGAATCCCAGAAAAACAAGATTAAACAAAACAAAATGCTGAAAATTTCCTAAACATCGGATTCCCTTTTCATGCAATTTTCAGATTTTCCTTCCCTTTTCTTCATTCTCCCCAAGAACCAAACAGAGCGCAAACTCATCAATTAAGAAAAGAAAAGAAAATCAATAAAAGGTCACCAAGATCTCATTTTTACCTCTTTCTTGAAAACTGAAACCGTAATTCATATAAAATATAACTCAAAAATTAAAATATAAAAAAATATAAATAATTAAAAAAAAAATGATCAGAATGTGGAACAATGCAATGCAATGCAATCAAGTTCAATCCACAAAACACATAATCAACAGTTTTCAAATCTCAAAGAATAAAAAAACAAAAAAATTATGATAAAATTTAATAGAATACATATATCACCTGGAGAAACCCTAGCTTCGAAGGCGAAGTGCAACTGCAAAATTTCTATGCTTTCGTTCGCTCTTCCTCTCTTCGTCTGTACCTGTTTCTTTCTCGCTCTTGAAGTGAAAAATTACACAAAGTGTTTTGTATGTTATTTATAGTAAAAATTTTGAAATACCGTTTGGCATTGGAACTGCAACATATTCGAAATGTTAAGAAATACAAACACCTCTTAAATTTAATTATTTTGAATTTAATATTTTTTCATTTAAAAAAATGAAAAAAAAAAATTGAAATGATATTGCAATTACTTAATTAGTAACACATATCAAAGAAAATTAAATTAAGTAATTTATTTTTGTAGTTCCATTTTCCAAGAATGTTACACAAAGTTGAATGTTTTTATATTATAAGCCTACTTGTACTATAAGAAAAATATAATTTTTAAAAATTCAATTTTAATTTATTATGGAATTAGATCTTACCTATATATCCGCACTTAGACACACATTTTATGGGGTTTTTAGTTTTAATGAAATCATATGTTCCTGTGATCATTTTGAGGGTAAGGAGGTTATGTTATAATAATTTTAAACTTAAGGATTATATAAAAGGTTCAAGGTATCGGTCGAGTTGTATCCCCCTCAACAAGGATTGCGATGAGTCTAATACTTGATATATGTTTTTGCATTAACTCAGTGGAAAATTGGTAAAACTTGCTTAATTCAATTGAGTTCTTGATAGACCTAGATTGTAAAGTCTAGTTCACAAAGTTAACTTGAATCCTTGACTTTAAACTCATGAAAACAATACGATCTTCTTTGTTGTTAATGGATTAAATGATGGTGAGTGATAGTAGTAGGACTAATTAAGCTTCATCACAAAATATTCCAATACCGACCCTCTTCTTCAATCTTCCTTGCTTACTTGTGGATTGCATCACTGCAAATGACAATATGTCTTTCTTTTATTGATGGATGATGTGGTGTTCGAACAATCCCTTTACATATTTTCTAATTTTTGTTTGAAATTTAAAAATCGGAAAAGTAGATATATATATATATATATATATATATATATATCTAGATAACCATTTTATTTCAATTTCAAAATCTCTACTCTATAGTTTATATTAACCAATTTTAGTGTTCCATATTGTCAATTATGACCATGAGCACTCTTTCGGCATTGCTTATGACCAATCTTGAACTACATTTATTTGTACTAGAAATTTGTTTTAATGATCTTGTAGCACATATATGCTTTCTCTTTTCTATTTGATTCCGCTCTTCCCCATAATCAAGACTTTTTTTAAAAGATAGTGTAATTCGAACCTCCAACCAAGATAATTTTGTTGGACCTAAAAATTTATTATGAAGATTCTCCTCTCTTCAATTTCATTTGAGTGGATGCACTCTACCCTATTTCTTATTTTTTTGCTCTCTTATGTAACATCTGTGGAGGGGTAGATTAGGAATAGTACCTAGGTCACCTGCATGGGACAAGTGGCACATTTCCGCTCGGTAGGTGATTCCACAGCATGATGAGGTGGCTGATAGTTCCTGTAAGGGGATACTGTACTCAAAGGTGGCAATTTTGTTGCCCCATCGAGAGGAGCTAGGAGTCTAACCCTGTTTGCCTTGTCGTTTTTATACACGTTAGCACACCAGGCATTTATATTGATCATGCCTGATCATGTTGTCAGACCAAAACATAAGGTTTGGATTTCGGAAATTGTTTGGAAGATCTAGGGGTCGGTCTCCCTTGATTCTGTGCCACTTGTAGGATATATTATTGCTTATATAATTTCTAGATTATATGATAGGTGACATGCTCGTGTGTCCTCATGATGACAATATTTCTACCATGGGCAGAGTACGACCAAATTGGTATTCATTGGTGCGATCAATTGATATATGTGACCTGTTGTGATTAGTCCCGCTTTTTGATAGGTACCAATTCAGTACTAGAGCAGGACCCCATAATTGAATGCAGAGTCTCAAGAAAACCAATACTGAAACAAAGGTATATGAAAGAGCTCGAGAAAAACCATTGCTGAAACTGAAAGGTACATGTGAGAGTACAAAAAGCAACTGTCAGGAGGGATCCGAAAACAAAATCTTCACACAACAATTATCTACAAGCTGAAAACATTCACCATCTGTATGTGTGTTTGTATCTGCAAGTATCAATGTCCTCTCCATCCTACATATATGCCATTCTGCTTTCTGGATCTTCTCTTTTATCTATGGAAAGAACAAACTCATTGATGGAATCAGAACATTCAATGCATGCTGTAAAGTGATATAAACAAACGTACTATGAAGTAAATCCTGGGAAGATAGATGTCAACATATCATCAGGTGATTTAAGGATGGCTTAAGGATGGCTAAATGGTTTCGTCTTTACCTGCCTATCAACTCTTTTGCAATGCTTCTAGCATGCTTCAAAAACTGGAGGCTTCTTTCGGGATCAGCATTGCCCAATGCTGATTTCAAGTCCAAAAAGAACTCCCTGCAAGCATCTTCTTCCAGGCCTATTTGTTCTGCCCCGGAGCAACCAGATTGTATTGAGATGCTCTCTTGTGATCCTTGTAACGTCTTTTGTGCTGAACTGTTTTTCATTCTGCTGACAATCATTGCTTCCAATTCTGCAGCCATGATGTTGGCTCGGCGAATACATGAAGAAGGTAGCTGCAATGCAAGGTAAATCACCTACTTAACTCAAAAAGTGTCAAAATAAAAATAAGTGAACAAGAAAACTCTCAAAGTCAGAAGGTTCAAACTGAGAACAAACCCAACTGTCAAAGCAATATAAACTTCAACTCAGCCTCATCCTCATCCTCATACTCTCTACTAAAATATTCCCACCTCATTTGATAAGTTGACTCTCAAAAGAAAATTTTTCTTTCCCTTTCTTTTTTAATTAAATTCTTGGGTTGGCCACTGTTTGCTTTTGGATTTTGTCACAGAGAGAGAGAGAGAGACAGAGAGAGAGAGGCAACTAACCTGTGCAAGCTGTGCAACCTTAAACCCAAAACTTCTCTCTGAAACGCCAGGCACAAGCTTATAAAGGTAGGTGACATCCTCATGATCCATAGTTTGAGCATTTTTATCAGATTTTGAGTCTGTTTTATCCGTATCCATATCCATAGCTCTCTGTGACATCATATATGAAACATGGTATGCCCCCACAGAGCCTGGGAATTCATTCTTGACATCAACAATTTTAGGGTAGTGGGTGACAAAGAGGACCATGCATCTCTTATGCTCCAGAAGATAATGCAATGTAGCATAGGCAATTGCTACACCATCATGTGTACTTGTGCCTCTCCCCAGTTCATCGATGATAACCAATGAGCGTGATGTGCAATTGTGGATTATGTGAGATGCCTCGCTCAGTTCTTCAAGAAAGGTGCTCCTTCCTTGCTGGATACTGTCAGAGGAGCCCATTCGGGTGTGGATGCCATCTAACACACACAGTTTTGCTGACGATGCTGGTACAAAGGAACCAACCTAGAGGGTTCAGAGGGCACATTTTTATGAACGTAGTGAGAGATTCTTTGTCAAAGAATAGCAACAAAAGGATAAATTGGTATTTTAAGAGCATGATTCAAGATTGGAAACTTTGGCCAAACTAAAATTTTCACAAGGAAATTGGTTGGAGAGGGGAATTTGCAAACCGGACAGAATCGTCTGGTTCAAACATCAGTTGGAGATGTGGAAAAAAGAAAGCAAGCAAAAACCAAAGAAATACCTTTCTTGATATGAAAACATCTACGTAAGTACTGAAAATAAATACCTTTAAGACGAGACCCTAATATTTCCAAATACCATAATTGAGTTTCTAGATAAAAAGACATATGTCAGGGGTTTAACAGCACAAGGAAAACAAGCAGCAGGGTCATAAGCAAATAAAATGTGGATCATGAGCAAATAATGTCAAGTGCTGGTTCTACCTGGGCCATGATAGCAATGAGAGCCACTTGGCGAATATAGCAACTCTTTCCACCCATGTTTGGTCCAGTAACAATCTCACAGTACTCTCTGTCTGCATGCAAATTTGTGTCATTTGGGACAAAATTGTCTTGTAATACTGTCTCCAAAACCTGGTTATAAATAATTGTGTAAGCAGTGAAGAAATAGTCCCCCAAAACAAATAAAAATGTTGTTTCACAATAGATCAATAATTGAGAACTTGGAACAGCACTGTATCTTAGAGCTCTAATTTGGCAATGTCTAACTAGGTATACATTTTGATTAAGCTGAAAACTGATTTCACAGAGTCCACCAAGCAAAATTTTGGTTTTTTGAGAGAAGCTAATCTGAACCAGCACCACAATACTTGAGCTTTGTCTCGCCTAAAAAATGAGCCCAGGCTTCAGATTCAAGCTTGAGTTGCTCAGTTTACCAAATAGCTTGAGCAAGCTTCAAATGAACCAAACTCAATTGTCTATTGAGCTACTCATTTCACTTAACAGCCTTATACTTACACCATAGTTTTGCCTTAAGTGAAGTATAATAACCAACTTCTAAATCCTCAACTCTATTAAAACATCCAAAGGAACCTAATTAACTCAAGAAGGCAAATCATTGAACAAGGTGGTAATTCAAAAAGCCAAACCTAATTGAGAGGCTTATATGGCGCAATTGGAACAATAACAAAAAATCTGACTATAAAGATACTAATATCATCAGAAATTGAAAAAAGAAAATTTCTCAATTCAACTGGTCAAAACATTCAATAGACTTTATACGAATTTGATATACAAACCGGATGACGACCAGAACAAATATGCATCTGAACAGGTTCACTATCACCAACAAAAACTGGACGTACATAATTCTGCAGTGAGAGAAAGGATTATATAACATCTTAGGAGTTGCAGGAGACAGTATGATTTAGACTTTAAGTCATATAAAGCATACCTTATTTCTTGACAGAATGGCAAGTGAATGCAGACAATCCAAAGTAGCCAGAGCTTGGACAGCAGCTTGGAACTCGGAGAAATATTTATCAAATGCCCTTAGAAAACTGTCCCAAGCACCTCTACATGCAATCATGAGCTCCTCGTTTGCCAGAGATAGTTGATCTAGGGCACTCAATACCTCAGGGGGGTGATAGCGAACAGTCTTTTTTGTACTATTTACCTTCACCCAATTTGAAGGTACCTTTACATCTACAGGTAACTGCAGTTTAAAGCAATATTTTTACATCCATAAACGAAACCAGTGCCAAAGAAATAGCATATGAATACCTGATTAAGACATCAGCTTCTCAGGGAAATAAATAAACAAACTAGTAAGCACTGAGGCAGAGTGTAATTGCCAACACGAAGATCAAAGAAGACCTAAGCCCAGTAATAATGAAATATTCATTGTAACAATATGCACATGTGTGCACACACAGTATGAAACCATTTCAAGTGGTCAATGCTGAATCTCAATTAGAAAGCCGCCAACAATTTCATGAAAATTGGGGCATTAACATAATCCAAAACCTACTTTGACAAAGATATGTGTGCAGTCAGGATGCATTGTATGGAGGGTGCATTCTAAATGCTAATAGGTTATTAAATACATCAAAAAAAAGTCGCAATTATTAACCAGGAGTAAAAAGGAAGGGAAAATAAAAAAAGGAAAGAGAAGGACCGAAAATCAGTCCTTCAGTTTTCCCATATTAAGCTTCTACAGGACAGAACTAGAACGCTTCCTACTCAATACTCAAACAATTGTTAACTTCAAATAAATCTGATAAAGCAAGGGCTGAAAGACAAGAGGCTTAAAATTGTAAATCAAAGGAAAAAAGTGATTAATATCTAGCAGATCAAATAGCATTAAAATTATTAGAATACTTTGTTATCTGGCGAGGTACATATATAAGTTCTCGCAAAATTTATTTCGCTGAACTACCTCTATCAAATGTGTGGTCCCAGAAACACTCATGAATTCCAAATTGTTCATTCGAAGCTGCTTCCGATACAATCCAATTAATAAATCCAATTTCTCCTTTGCTGATTGAACCAGTGACCTTGCTTTAGCAACCTGTGCATAAATGAGGTGTTGAAGTACAAAACAGAGACTAGAAAATATATGAAGACAGTAAAGCATCACATTCACAATATGGAACACAAATTGAGAAGATGAACATTTCATACAAACCTCTGGGAATTGGCCACTTGAAATAATGAATAAGTTAGGTAAATCCCCTTTGTCAGCTGCTTCTTTGTTTAGGGTGGACAATAGTTTTGCAGCATTCCCAATCATACCAGATGATGAAGCTGTCAAAATCAACTTTCTTAACAAAACAGAGTGCACGCTCCTTGATTGCCCCTTCTCATCAACATCTTTCTCTTCAATGTGAAGTCGCTGAAGTTGTTTCCCAGCAAATAAAATAGCTTGCGTGACTGAAATGAACTGTACCATCCAATCATTGTCAGCATGCAGTAATAAATGTGCTGTCAAGAAATGTAATTTTGTACAAATGGCTCCAGAATGCTGCAGCTAAGAGGCATTTTAGGAGCAGCTTGTTTAAAAATAATAAGAATTCAACTATTTAAGAATTATAACTCTAAGGTGGAGGTGGATCCAAGAATTCTAGGTTACTCTAAAAGTTGTGTTGAATATAATGTATTTATAGTATATAATCTTTCCTTGTTAATATAGGTCACATGTATGGTAGTTAGGACTCCTAGCCTTGTATATATATATTTCTCAATTGTAAGTAGACAACATATGAATGAGAATTAAGGTTTTTCCTCTTTCTCTCTCTCAACATGGTATCAGAGCCAAGAGAGAAAACCTAATTCTTTCCTGTTTCCTGTGTCTTCAACTCCGGGAAACCTTCCGGTGACCGTGTTTCATTCCGGTCACCTTCCCCATCTCCCAATACTTTCCGGTTAGTCGGATCGTCGTCAGAATACACTCACCGCCGGCAAAATTTTCCGGCGAACTTTTCCGGCGAACTCCGGCGACGTCTTTTTCCGACACCGACCATACCAGAAGGAGCGCCTGGAGGAGATCTCCAACTTTTGTGAAGGCACCGGAACCAAAAGATCATCCACGCGCCGGCCACGCGCAATTTTCCGGCCGGCGACTGAATCTTACGCGCCGGCGCGTGAAGATTTTCCCGACCACGCGCCTCCTCCTCTAGCCTCGCCTGACGCCAACTAGCCTTCCTTCATCCCTGGTTCTGCCATCCGAGCCCTGCACGTACCTCTTTTTGGGTTTTTTGCCTCCGCCGACCCTCCAAACAGTTTTTCCGGCGAGCTTCGGCTACTTTTTCTCCATCCTAATCCCTGCACGTGCCTAAGGAAGTGTTCTTCTACCTTTCCGGTGGTGCCACGCCGTGATCTGAAGCCGTCTCCCTTTCCAGTGGTGCCACGCCGCAATCTGCAGCCGCATTAGGGCTCTCTTCGATCCAAATATACTTCATTCTCCAGATAAGTAAATATGGCTACTAAAACTTCCATTTTTTCCTCTGTTATATCTGGATCTCCTATGATTACTTCGGAGAAATTGGTTGGCAGTGACAATTATCTTTCCTGGTCTGCTTCTGTTGAACTTTAGTTTATGGGTCAAGGATATGAGGATCACTTGATTACACAGGAGGCAAATATCCCTGAGGTTGACCGCGTACAGTGGAGGAAGATAGATGCACAGTTATGTAGTGTATTATGGCAATCGGTTGATCCCAAGATTCTTCTTCATCTTCGGGCCTACAAAACTTGTTTTAAATTTTGGACTCAGGCCAAAGGATTATACACGAATGATATCCAACGTGTTTATAAGGTGGCTTCTGCTATTGTCCATATCAGCCAACAGGACTTGGATCTATCTACTTATATTGGCCAGATTGCCTCTCTTAAGGAGGAGTTCTTGACTGTGATGCCTCTTACTCCTGATGTTGGGGCTCAACAAACACAGCTTGACAAGCTCTTCATGGTTCTTACTCTTATTGGCCTCCGTCCGGATCTTGAGCCTATCCGCGATCAGATTCTTGGTAGTTCATCAATTCCGTCCTTGGATGATGTGTTTGCTCGCCTCCTCCGTATCTCCTCCACTCAGACTTTGCCATTTGATAGCACTTCAGATTATTCTGTGTTAGTTTCTCAAACTAGCTCTCGAGGAGGCCGCAGTGGTACCCGAGGTAGAGGTCCACGTCCTCATTGCACCTATTGCAATAAACTTGGCCACACTCGCGATCATTGTTATCAGTTACATGGACGGCCTCCTCGCACTGCTCATTTGGCCCAGTCCTCTGATTCTCCGCTGCCTCAGCCTCCGAGCTCTTCCGCATCTCAGGCTTCTGTTGCCTCTATTGCCCAGCCTGGTAATGCCTCTGCCTGCCTTACCCACACATCTTCTCTTGGACCCTGGATTCTAGATTCTGGAGCTTCTGATCACCTATCTGGTAATAAGGATCTTTTCTCCTCTATTACTACTACCTCTGCTTTACCTACTGTTACCTTAGCTAATGGTTCTCAAACTGTGGCTAAAGGTATTGGTTTGGCCCTTCCTCTGCCTTCTCTACCTCTCACTTCTGTCCTTTATACTCCTGAATGTCCTTTTAATCTTATTTCCATCAGCAAAATCACTCGTACTCTTAATTGCTCTATTACCTTTTCTGATAAATTTGTGACCTTGCAGGACCGGAGTACGGGGAAGACGATTGGCATAGGACGTGAGTCTCAAGGCCTCTATCACCTCACCTCGGATTCATCTCCTGCAGTTTGCATTTCCACTGATGCTCCTCTCCTCATTCACAATCGTCTAGGCCACCCTAGTCTCTCCAAGTTCCAGAAGATGGTCCCTCGTTTTTCCACTTTGTCGTCGCTTCCGTGTGAGTCATGTCAGCTTGGGAAACGTACTCGTGTCTCATTCCCAAAGCGTTTGAATAATCGGGCAAAGTCTCCTTTTGAGCTTGTCCACACTGATGTTTGGGGTCCTTGTCGGACTGCGTCTACTTTAGGATTTCAGTATTTTGTCACTTTCATTGATGACTATTCTCGATGTACTTGGTTATTTTTAATGAAAAATCGAGCTGAGTTATTTTCTATTTTCCAGAAATTTTATGCTGAAATCCAAACCCAGTTCAATATTTCTATTCGTGTGTTACGCAGTGACAATGCCAGGGAATATTTTTCAGCCCCATTTACTTCGTTTATGTCTCATCATGGGATTCTTCATCAGTCTTCTTGTGCTCATACTCCTCAACAAAATGGAGTAGCTGAACGCAAGAATCGACATCTTGTTGAGACAGCTCGTACTATCCTCCTTCATAGTAATGTTCCTTTTCGTTTTTGGGGGGACGCTGTTCTTACCGCTTGTTATTTGATTAATCGTATGCCCTCCTCTATCTTACACGATCAGATTCCTCACTCCCTTCTCTTCCCTGACCAACCACTTTATTTCCTTCCCCCTCGTGTCTTTGGTTGTACTTGCTTTGTTCATATTCTCACTCCTGGACAGGACAAGCTTTCCGCCAAAGCCATGAAGTGCCTCTTCGTGGGATATTCCAAACTTCAGAAGGGTTATCGTTGTTATTCCCTTGAGACTCATCGATATTTTATCTCCGCTGATGTCACCTTCTTTGAGGACTCACCATTCTTTTCCACCACTTCTGAGTCTCTTCCTGTTTCTGAAGTCTTGCCCATTCCCATTGTCTCCCCACCTGATGCTATGCCTCCTCGACCACTTCAGGTTTATCATCGTCGCCCTCGTGTCGTTGCTCCTCTCCCTTTTACTGAGGCACCTGCTGACTCACTTCCTATCCCTTCGGCTTCACCTGCCCCGGCTCTGCCTTCTCCTAATGACTTACCCATTGCTGTTCGGAAAGGTATTCGCTCTACTCGTAATCCTCATCCTATTTACAATTTTTTGAGTTATCATCGATTATCTTCACCCTATTCTGCTTTTGTTTCTGCTATATCCTCTGTTTCTCTTCCAAAGAGCACCCATGAAGCTCTTTCCCATCCAGGCTGGCGACAGGCAATGGTGGATGAAATGGCTGCTCTGCACTCTAAAGGCACTTGGGATCTTGTTGTTTTACCCTCTGGTAAATCTACCGTTGGCTGTCGTTGGGTCTACGCAGTTAAGGTTGGTCCTGATGGTCAAGTTGATCGCCTTAAGGCCCGCTTAGTTGCTAAAGGCTATACTCAGGTTTATGGTTCTGATTATGGTGACACATTCTCCCCTGTTGCCAAGATTGCTTCTGTCCGTCTGCTTCTCTCCATGGCTGCTATGTGTTCTTGGCCTCTGTATCAGTTGGATATTAAAAATGCCTTCCTTCATGGTGATCTTGCCGAGGAAGTTTATATGGAGCAACCTCCTGGTTTTGTTGCTCAGGGGGAGTCTGGTTTAGTGTGCAGGTTACGCCGTTCTCTATATGGCTTGAAACAATCTCCTCGAGCATGGTTTGGCCGTTTTAGTTCTGTTGTTCAAGAGTTTGGCATGCTTCGCAGTACAGCAGACCATTCAGTTTTCTATCATCATAACTCCTTGGGGCAGTGTATTTATCTGGTTGTTTATGTGGACGACATCGTCATTTCAGGCAGTGATCAGGATGGTATTCAGAAACTAAAGCAACATCTTTTTACCCACTTTCAGACCAAAGACTTGGGGAAACTCAAGTATTTCTTGGGAATTGAGATAGCTCAATCTAGTTCTGGTGTGGTCTTTTCCCAAAGGAAGTATGCTTTAGACATCTTGGAAGAAACTGGTATGTTAGACTGTAAACTGGTAGACACACCTATGGATCCGAATGTCAAACTTGTACCAGGACAGGGGGAGCCTTTAGGAGACCCCGGGAGATATCGACGGCTCGTAGGTAAATTGAACTATCTCACCATTATTCGTCCAGACATTTCTTTTCCTGTGAGTGTTGTTAGTCAATTCCTACAGTCACCATATGATAGCCATTGGGATGCCGTAATCCGCATTCTTCGATATATCAAAAGTACACCAGGCCAAGGTGTGTTGTACGAGAATAGAGGTCATACTCAGGTTGTTGGTTACACAGATGCAGATTGGGCTGGCTCACCCACAGATAGACGTTCCACTTCAGGGTACTGTGTTTTTATTGGAGGTAATCTAATATCTTGGAAGAGTAAGAAACAAGATGTAGTGGCCAGATCTAGCGCTGAAGCCGAGTATCGAGCTATGGCTTTGGCAACATGTGAACTCATATGGTTGAGACATCTTCTTCGAGAGTTGAGATTTGGAAAGGATGAACAGATGAAACTCATCTGTGATAACCAGGCCGCATTACATATTGCATCCAATCCAGTCTTTCATGAAAGGACCAAACATATTGAAGTTGATTGTCATTTCATTAGAGAGAAGATCGCATCAGGATGTGTTGCTACAAGTTTTGTTAATTCAAATGATCAACTAGTAGACATCTTCACTAAATCTCTCAGAGGTCCTAGGATTAAATATATTTGTAACAAGCTTGGTGCATATGACGTATATGCTCCAGCTTGAGGGGGAGTGTTGAATATAATGTATTTATAGTATATAATCTTTCCTTGTTAATATAGGTCACATGTATGGTAGTTAGGACTCCTAGCCTTGTATATATATATTTCTCAATTGTAAGTAGACAACATATGAATGAGAATTAAGGTTTTTCCTCTTTCTCTCTCTCAACAAGTTGTTTTGATGATCAATAGCTTCCTCATACAGCAAACAGACCATGACTAATTCAGTCAGTCACCCCTTAATGACCTTATCATTTCAGTATGGATTTCAAGTCTGTTAAGTAAGATAGCACCAAGAAAACCTACATAGTAAGGATCACTATAAATAAGACCTTCTAGTGTGGAATTGGAGGAGGTGAATCGTTTTTTGGGTCACATTTCTGCAGTAAAGGTTCAAGAAGGGGAGGATTTTCTAGTGTGGAAAATTGAGAGGAAAGGAATGTTTAAGGTTAAATCTTATTATAAGTCTTTGAAGGAAGACAACGGCCCCTTATTTCCAGCAAAGGAGGTTTGGGGTTCTTTTGCCCCTTTAAGAACTCGTTTTTTTGCTTGGGAAGCAGTTTGGGGTAAAATTTCTACTGTAGATATGTTAATGAGGAGGGGTTGGTCTATGGTTAATAGATGCAATCTTTGCAAAGAGAATGAGGAATTGGCAAACCACATCCTAATTCGTTGTGGTAAGACAAGGGAGCTTTGGACTTTGTTGCTTTCTTCTTTTGGGGTGGTGTGGGTGTTCCCGGATTCAGTGAGAAATTTGCTTCTTGAATGGAAAATTAAGGGCCTAGGGAAGAAAAGGAGAGTTGTTTGGAGAATGGCGCCTATTTGTCTGTTTTGGTGTATTTGGGGGGAGCGAAATCGAAGAATCTTCCAAGAGGAAGAGAGGTCAGATACGAGCTTGAGGAACCTCTTTCTTCGGTCTCTTCTTGAGTGGTCTCAGCAGTTTCTGGACACGGACTTGGACTATCTCTCTTTTCGGAATTTGTTGAGTGATCGGGTTGTGTTTTAGCCTTTTCCTTTTTAGGTTTTTTCTTTCTTTTGCTTCCTTGGTTTGGGTCTTCTTTGTATACAACCTGTGTACATAGGGAGCGCCCCCTGTTTTTGGCGTTTTTAATCTATTTTTCTTCTTTGTCTATCAAAAAAAAAAACTATAAATAAGACCTTCTAAGAACCAAGTGTTAATTATATACAGGTAAGAAAGTCAAACACCAGAATAAGGCATTTATTTACCTCAGATGCAGTGGCTGTCCGGTGGAAAATTCTTGTTAGTCCACGTTGAATATCTGGTGACCTTCCTAAAGTTGTTAAAACTGAAGAAAGCAAATAATTAACCTCAGGTTGTACATATGTGACATCAGAGTCTCCCTCATCAATCCCACCAAAATTTTGCGATGCTTTGCAAGAACCCATGGACATCACAATCTCAGAAACAGCATCAAGACGAGCAGATATCATGTTTCTATCACATAAAGGGTGAGATACCTGTGCCATGCAGTATAACTCAAAAATCAAATTCACGAAAATGAAGACCAAAATTGCAAGAGCAATATCTCATACCCAGTGCCTAAGAAGTCTCGAACCAAATATGGTAAGAGTGTGGTTCATGGTATGCAACAGGGAGCCAGACTCAGATCCATCAGAGTGATTATTTAATACCTAAAAGCATTTAACCATTTGGTTAGTGTCAAAACAAGAACAAAATTTTGAAATGTGTTAGAGAACAAAATATCAATTCAAATCACCTTTTTAATTACATGGAATAAGTGTGAAAATGTCCTAAGCTTCAAAACACAAAATTTGATAATCTATGCTGAATTTTTTTTCACTAGTCATCATCCATTGGTTCAAGTTGATGCCCAGAAATAGATATGGTTATATTCACAGACCCAAACACATTACTTATGTCATTCACAGTAAATGTCGAATAGTACAGGACTTAAAATGTAACTAGTGAGCTTAAAAGATGTCCAACTAATAACATTTCAGAAATACGTATTAACAGTGTCAATTACCTCTAATTGTTGAAGTGCATTTGCCGAAAGGGTCATCTCCATGTTGCTTGAAAAGGGCCGAAACGAAGCTCCCATACACAGAATTCTTTCCAAACCAAATTGTTTCAAATGGCGAATGGTTAAGGCCAGTGCTTGAACAGCCAAATCTGGCATGCTCATAATTCCCTTAAAAACCAAAAAAGAGACAGTAAAATTAAAAGGTAAATCATTCATAAAAACCATTCATTATCCTCCACCCACCCCATCCAAATAAATAGATAAATAAATAAGTAAAAGAAAAAAAGAATCATATTATTAAAGAGTGGAGAGTAGATAACAAGCAACAGGTTTTATAAACTAGAAAATTATACCTCTATAACATTTTAATCTGGCCTTTTTTTGTATAGGAATTCGGTAACATTTTATTAGGAAAGAAGGCGCAAAGGCATTTTTGAGATAATTGACCACCCGATGATTAAGCAATTCATGAAACCAAGGCTATACCAGAACCATAATGAACACTTACAAATTTCACATAACAGGTGGTTGGTGGCTAAAATGAAAATATATGTCCAAAGAAGCAGCAATTCATACTGTTTCGTTCCTGACACGAGCAAGTCAACAAACACTATACCTCAATTGCCAGGCAATGATTTTCCTGTTCCATCACTTCTGTGTTGTCCACTTGATGATCAGCTCTACTATTTTCACTTAAGTTCTCATATAAAGACATAACTTCAGCAAGTGCTCCACCATCACTGAAGCAATCTCTTGAGGTACGCTCCACACGAACATTTGATGCAGGTCCAGCATAGGCTAATAGCAACTAGGAATAAACCATCATATAGTCATATCAATGCAAATTTAAGTAGCCAAATATCAGAATTGGATGCAATCATTTTATAGGACGTGAGCATGAAGGAATTATTTTAAATAATATTTTTGTTTCTAAATGGCATAAAGGATTTCACCACCATTATTATTCAAGAGGGTTTCCAAACAGATAATAAAGCAAAGATGGAATGCACCAAATACAATAAATAATAAGAAAAAGCAAAGGGTAGATCAAAGGTATTTCTAAAGTACGCCTCTGAAATCCAAGTAACGACATTTTGGTTGTCTCATACCAGAAGGTGTACTGGCTAAGGAAGTTGTATGGTCACTCAAGTAGAGCAAGGTCTATGGGTGGTTGCTGCTGAAATGTTATAAGGAGACACTGACAGGGACCAAAATCAGGTATGGCTTAATTTTCTATTTAGTATATGTCTAAAACTTGATTATAAAAGCTATACAACTTTTCCTTCACTTGCTGTTGGACAATGTCTGCTATAAGTAAAAGTTGCCTTCTCAATGGATTGAAAAAGAGGCATTCTAGGAAGTAACATAACAGGACAAAAGCTTAAAACCCCAAAAGAAAGTCCTATTGTTTGCACTCTCATTAAGTCATAATTTCCATACCACAATTTCTTAGCAAACCCATCACTCAAACAAAAACTGCTCAGAAAAGCAAATTTCCTATTCCCCACCCTCCAACAATAAGATAAACCCAATAATTACCACAACCTACCGATTCTAATGCCTAACCATTGACCTAAAAAAAAAAACCCTCTATAGCTATGTACTCATAACTAGATATGGAGAAGGGGGATTCTGTAGGCTTTTGCTCAAACAAGATAAGGGGCATTATAACTATTTATTATGTATGTTCAGACCCAACACAGATATGAATCACAAAAAATTCTATAAGAACAAGTGTCCAAGTTAAAGCGCAAAAATTATGTGGAAATAGATTCCCTAGGGTAAAGGAAAGCCTAGATCAATAAAACTGACAAGACTGAACAAGGATTTTTGCTTGATCCCGGTTTTCTTTGTGAGAAATTTAGACAAAAGAGGACCCATTAGTGTAACTGAGAATTAGACTGGCAAGAAGTGTCTTGATATTGTATCATACTGAACGTAGAAATTAGAAAATGACACATATAAATCCATTCTAACTTTCTCTTTTGTGTAATATGACTCAAATATAAGTTTCAAATTTTCCTTATATTTATCTGTATCTTATTGAAATCAACTATTTTGACATTATGAACAAGATGCCTATAGAAAGCTGTTGAGTAAGCCATCTGTAAATAACCAGCATCTTTCAAGTTAATAACCAGACTAAATTTAAAAGCCAGTATTCCATATCACACACTAAATATCAGTTGATAAGTTCTATTCCAAGGATGAAACAGTTAAAGAGAACATTGTATATGAAAGAATTACATTTTCGAAATTATTTCAATAAAAGCAAATGGATTCCCCATTACCACTTATGTTTAATAACAATTAAATTGAATCCGCACTGCAGTTCTAGCATAATTTATTTGAATAAGTCTGGTTTGGATTTCAAAATTATGAACTCTTCCCTTTTTTTTTCATTATAAGGAATAACTAAGAATGTTTGCCAATAGTTTTATTTATTTGCCTTTAAGAAAAAAGATCAAACCTTTAAGAACATCCAGATGAAACAATGATGGTCCTGCACCCTTTTGAAGTAGAACCAAAGTAGATTTCCATTTATACAAATAATTAATCATGGCGTTCAATGTACTATATAGAAGGGAGCCTTGAAGGAATAATAATTTGATTTCTACAAATAGAAATGACCAATAATGGAGTTCAATGAAATTACATAGAAGTCTTATATAGATAAAAACACAAAAGGAACGACACAATAAATGCATATGAAAAAGTAAATATCTCCCACTTCTGCTAAGACATCAAATGACACTGTAACTAAAATCTACCTTCTCTGTTTGTTTAGAGAGCGGGTATCCAAGAAGCAATTCAGCAGGAGACATGCTCAAAATCACAGCCTCAAGCCCAGCCCTCATAAAATTATCATTGAACTCCCCATGAACAACATCCCCCGTTGATACTTCAACTGCAACAATCCCAATTCTCACATCAAACCCACCCCCAACACCACAATCTTTACTATTTTCTACACTAATCCCTTTCTCAACTACACAAACCAAGTAATTATTATAAGACCCACATTCCTCTTCCCCACCTCCTACGTCCTCTGCTGCCTCCAACGTCGCCTTCGTGTACAGTGCCGATAAACCCCGGCAAAAGGGTCCCAGTTTATTCGAACCATGCGCCTTAAGGGCTGCAGTTTCGGTCTGCTTAACAACACCTACCTTAAACCCTGCACTGACAAGCCTCCTCACATGGACATTTAATCGAAAAGTTGGTATGCTAGCAGTCAAGAAATTGTGATCAACATGAGCATAAATGCCCAACACCCTAGCTGCAATCTCAGCATCCTCACCAAAGAATCTATACCTATACCCAACTTCTACCATCAATAGAACATCTGGGTATTTTTGCTTTAGGTCCACGACTTGTTGCTCCAGTGGAGTGTACTTGGTGGTTGGAAGTGGGAGCTTTGTGGGTGTTGAGGAAGAAGGCTCGAGAAGCTTCTCTACGAACTTTTGGTGGAGAGAGGTCAATGGGGTGAGAGATTTTGGGGGCTTTGGGGGGCTTGGTGGAGGGGGACACGTGGGAGGAAGGAAGGCGTTTGGAAGGAGAGAAAGTGACAGTGGTGGAGATTTTTGGTGGAGGGGTTGGTGGGTTTGGGAGCGAAGATGGAGATGGAGATGGAGATGGAGATGGTAATGATGGTATTGAAGATGAAGATGATGAAGGGGTTTTAGATTTGGGAGCGAAGAAACGGGAGATCACCTGCTGTTTCTGCTTTCCCATAGCGTGGTGGTGTCTTCTTCGATTGTTTCAGTTCTCATGCGGTTTGACGATTATACTATTTCAAAGTATCGCAAGTGGAGAGCGCCAATAGCTCAATATGATGAACACTTTTTAGGTTGACAAAAAAATTATACTTAAAAGTATAAAGTGGAAATCAAATATTAAAATTGGGATTAAAAGATATAAATGATACAATATTAATATTAATATTAATATTAATATATATATATATATATATATTAAATATTCAAGTTAATGGTAATCTATAACATTTTCATATAACATCTTTTAATTATTTTTTTAGAACTATTTAAAAAAATAATTATACAAACATATTAAATAATTAAAAATAAAATATCAAATATATAAATTATTTTTAAAATATATTTAAAAATATGTTAAAAATAGTTTAATTTCTAAAATAGACTTTTATAGTATGAAACATTGTAGAACAATTTTTTTAAAAAAAAAATCTCAAAAACTGTTTTCGAAAATAGTCACAAATAGAACCTAACCTTTCTTAAACAATGCTTATTGTTTGAAAATAATTTAGTCTATCATACTGACTATGCATATTACAGATCACATTGAGAAAGTTTTTTTAAAAAATATGTAACTTTTTTATAATTTAAAATTAATGAGTTTTCAAAGTTTCAAAGTAGTTTTTGACTTGGGATAAATCAAATAATAAGATTTGGAAATATTTTTATTTATTTTTACTTTTTTTAACGGTTTCTAAGTTGTAAACAGTCTTACAAGACTTTCTTATAACATATTATTGGATAGCTTAAATAGCTTATTAATTTTATTACCTTATCCTCGATAACATGATTTGAAAAAAAAAGAAAAAAAGAAAATGGATGAGGAGTCTCTTATTTCAAACCGTCCGGGTTTTTGTTTTTGCTTTTCAATTTTTGTTTTGTTTTTTCACTTTTTATTTTAATATTTATGAAGTGCTTATATATGGGTTTGAAGGGTGTCATTTCACGCTCTATGTAGGCACGAGCCCTGACAAGGGGCTTTTAGGACTAATTTCATCGAATTTTTTTTAAAATTATTTATTAAAGCACGACATTTTTAAAACAATTTTTGAATTTATCACACTTTTTATAACATTAATCGAAAATTATTATAAACCTCAAAACTTGTCTAAAATTTATTTTTATACTTAAGTCCAATTTTATCATTAAATTTAAATACCCACTATACCTGAATTTTTTATCTACCCACACGGTCACACCCTTTAAGTTTTTTTAATTTTTATTATTTTATTTTATTTTTTATTATTATTATTTTATTTTTTTCCTTTCTCCTCTCTCTTCCGACTACCCAACTCTCTCTCTCCACCCCATTCTCCCCCACCCCCACCCTTCTATCCTTTCTTTTCCTTTTCTTTTTCTCCACCTCATTTTCTTCCCCCATTTTTTAGTTACTTTTTTTTTTTTTTCCTTCCTTTCCATTTTCCTCCCCAACCTCTCTCCCCAACTGCGACTGCCACAGGACCAGACCCCTTTCCCCTCTCCATTTTCCCTTTCTTTTTTTTCTTTTTTTTCTTCTTTTCCTCTTCCCCATACCCATTTCTTCCCTCACCCAAAAACCCATCCAATCTCACTGCCGCCTGTAGCACCGTCGACGCCACTGCCGGCCGGCAACCCCCTTCCACCCATCTCACATTTGCCCATTTTCTTCAAATTTATGTAAGTTTATATTTTATTTTATTTTTATTATTATTTCTATTTAATTTTTACGGTAATTTATTCTTGATTATTGAGATGGATTGTTTGGGCTAATTTATATTATTCTTGGGTTTGCATTTACTTGATGGGGATATTATTTCCAAGCTTTGGGTTAAGTGTAGATAGTTTGGGTATATTTTAAACCGTGTATTTTGATTCAGATCTCTAATCCGGGTTTGTTAATTTATGTTTTATTTGGATTTAGTGATAATTGGATTTTGGATTTGGATTTGTATATAAAATTAGGTTTGGATTATGTGGTATTAAATTTAGGCTTTATTAAATTTATTTTGTTTTATGATATTTTGGGCTTGACTAATTGTGTGGTTATTAACTTGGAAATTTTGGATTAAGACTATTAGCATGAGAGATATTTTTATTGGGTATATTAATTAATTTGGGACTATTTTTATTGGTAAAATTCATTGGATCAATTTGAAGTTTGAATTTGAGCTTGAATAATTATTTTGGGCTCTGCATATTTCTGGATATTTACATTTAGGTCCATTTTTGTTTTGCATGGACGGTACAGATTTATGACATGCAGAAAACCAAATTTCATGGAAGAAAATGAGGTTTAAGAAAGTTGTAAATGAAACATTGAGCTTGTTGTAGGCTTGTCATGGTACATATTTTATTTTCCAATTTCTATTTAATTTCATTTCTATTAGTTCATGTAAATATTTTTATGTATATATTTGATAGGTGTATAATTGAACAGTTGATAACTTAAAATTTTTGTTTTAATAAAATGAATAGCTAGTAATTACGTTTTAATAAAAACAATAGAAAATATTCTTTTCAATAAAAGAAAGTTTTTTTTTTTCTATAAAAATTCAGAAAAATGTTTTTAGGAAAATCCAAAAAATTGTTTTAAATAAAATTCAAAAAATTGTTTTTAACAACTATTGTTTGGACATTTATTTGTTTAATAAAATTTGTCCAAAAAAATTGTTTTGTAAATAAAGTATGTTTCCTTCATTAGAATTAGAATGAGATTAAAGTATTTTTTATAAATAGAGGTTTTAAATATATTTTTTTTTTATGAGATTAGGATGAGTCTTTTGCAAATTGAAGTTGTAGAAATCATTTTTCTGTTAGAAAATATTTTTGTAAAGAAATTAATTCCTTTGTAAATAAAATCAAATTGAAATACTTTTACAAATAAAGTTTTTAAATTTCATTCTTTTTTTGGTAAAAGTTAAAATATTTTTATTGCCAAATTGAAATTTTTGTAATAAGTTTTTTTGAAAATTGAACACAAATAAATTTGAAACCATTCATTCCAAATTGTTTTTAATTTAAAATTTTCCTTTTTTAATTCGATTAATAAATCAGTTTGCTTAATTATCTTATCATTTACCTTGTATACTATTGTAATCTATTTTTATGATTATTATTTTTTACATTGATTTGTGTTCTTAGTTTTGGTATCCATGATTAATTAATTAATTATCATAATTCTCTCAATTCGCTTACTAGAGAGTATACGAGCTTAGAGGGTGCTATAATTGTTCATCGTTCCCTCCCGATTGGTAACCTTCTCTATAGGTAACTTGACCCCCGAATTTAGATTTGGTTTTTGCAAATATGTTTTATCCCAAAAAATGAGTAATATAGAGTTTTTTATTCATTTATTTTGTTTTCCCTTTTAAAAATAAATTAAAATAAGTGGCAACTTCAACTTTTTCAAAAAAATCGATTTTTCACAAATAAAAAAAAAGAGTTTTAGCCGTTTCGAGTGGGGACTTGAAAAATGTGGGTCTACAATTATCTTTTGAAAAAATAAAAAATTAATATGATTTTTTTTTAAAATAATTTTGAAATTTAATTGAAATTATCTATTCAAAAGATAACTTTCAATTCAATTCAATTCCTTAATAATGCAATAGATTTGAGAATAGTTTCAAAAGTATTATATTTTAATAAATATTTTTAAAATATTTTTATTTTTTTTCAAAGCCCCTTGAAAAAAAATTCCTTTTCAAAAGTGGATGTTTGCCTTGATTTTTGATAAATTTATGGTAAATTAAAAGAATTATTTGTAAAAAAAAATGATAGTTTAATTATTGATGAAATTATGACATCTTGTATCACATAAGCTTAAAAAAAAAAAAAGAAAAAAAAAAAAAAGGGTCATATAGTTCTTTGTCTTAAAATCATGTTTTCTAGACACAATTTTAGTGTATCATTATGAAGTAATGTCTTGAATAGGTATAATAATGAAATAAATTTTTTAGGGTACCCGCTCTACTTTGCCCTTAATGAAATGAGTTTGAAATTAAAATAAATAGGTTAAGAGTGAGTTTGAGATTTGAGGCATTACTTTGCCCCCATTATTTTTCAATAACACAAGTTATAAAAAAATTATAATATTTTATTTATTTATAAGATATATTTTTAATAAATATTAAAAAAAAAGTTAAAATTAATTGTTTAAAAAAATTGAAAAATAAAAGAAATTACACGGGGTGGAACCGACTTCACCTTGTTTAAATGTTTTTATTAGAGAGGGAATGATAATTACTTGGGACCCAACCCGTCCCAAAGCCTTGAAGACATGATTTCATTACATTATTAGTAAAGTATTATGAAGTTGTGATGAAGACATGATTTTAGTATTTTATGAAGAAGTTGTGTATTAAAGACACCTTTTTAGATTTTTTTGTTCCCCCTCTTCTATCTTTTTCTAATAGTTTTTTTTTTTTTTTTAATGCAAATTAATTTATTTTTTATTTCTTTTTCATGTTGTTCTATTTTTATTGTTTTTTCTGGGATTTTTTTTTTAAATTTTATATTTTTTTACCATTATTCTATATACATGAAATAAGTAGTATGAATGTTGCAATTAATTTATTTGTAGAGGTTTATTTTGGGAGGATGTGAACCAAAAAAATAAAAATAAAACAATTGAAAATGAGTAAATTAAAAATAAATAATTTTTTTTGGAAATAAATAAACTTAGTTATTCACATATAATCATTGATTCATTTATAATTTTATAGAAATTTGGATGATTAAACAAATAGTTGACAAAAAAAAAAAAGCAAAATATTTGAAAATAAATAAATTTGATTAGTTTTCTTGTTGTTTAGGAAATATATTATAGATGTCTATAGCGCTTCTTATGTAATGAAGGAAAAAAATAATGTAACAAGGGTTTGTACCATAATTGATTGACATTATAAGAAATGGTAATGCAGTGAATTTGTTCGAGTACCCATTTTATTTAGTCCCTAATAGGATGAAATTTCAATAAATGTAAATGAGTGTAGAACATGTTTGAGAAATTTTTTAAACCCAGGTTAGGTACAAGATGGGTTTGGATATGATTTTGTTTCATCTCACTCTGTTCCAATTATATACAATATTAAATAAAAATTATTTTTATTATTTTTTTTTCATTTTTCAACTTTTTTAATATATACAAAATAAAAAATTTTAATTTTTGCAAAAAGAAAACATTTATAATAGTTATTTATTTATAAATTGTATTTATATTTAATAAAATTTAGAATTAAAAAATTAAAAAATATAAAATTGTAAAAAATTAAACAAGATGGGGTGGGGAAGGTATGAGAAATTTCTGGACTTGTCTTGATCTATTTATTTATTTTTTATTTTTTATTTTTGGATAGGGTGGGAATAGATATAAATAAATAAGATGGGTTCTAATGAGATGACCCCTAAGCATTTTGCTTCTAAGTCAATGTGGCAAGAAATATGTGGGCACAAGTTTCATTTGTCCCTCATGATTTAGGCGAAGAGCATATAACAATGGTAACTTGTTACTTATTAGTTAGGTTATTAGTGATTGCTAAGTCAAAAATTAGGGTTGACGTTGTCTTTAAATGTTCAACTATGGTATGTTTCAGGTCCATGGCATTTGCTCAAACTTCAAAATAAGCACTCACAACTTAGTTGCAATGTTAAACCATAGTCAATTTCGAACTTATTCTGCATGTCTTAAGCAATGAGCCAATTCTCAAACTCTCCTATTAAATCAAGGTGCATGCTACTTAACATAGTGAAACGTGCACAATAGTCTCTTTTAACTCAAGAATAATAAACTTCCATATTACAGTGATATTAGGTTAAATTCCCTTTTTCGAGTTGGATCATGATATTAGTTAAGGTCTCTAAGACATTTTGTTCATTTAACAGGTCTTGAATTTTTCTATGTCACATATCATAATTATTGTCATTTTTTTTTTTCAAATCAACAACCTTCTTAGTGGTCATTTCATTATATTTATTACACAAAGTATGACATTAACATACATTTCTCAATTTCAAATTAACATATGATATTCTTTTTAACAAAATGAGATAAATTTTTTTTCGCATTTCTCATAATCATCCCTCATTGAATGTGAACTAGAATATTATAACTAATTTAAAATTTAAATTTTTTTCTAAAAGATACCAATATCCCTTAAAAAAAAATCCACCATAATAGTAAGGGGAAAAAAAAATTCATCCATAAGTAAAGTTTAATTTAAATAATATTGGACAAAAATAATATGTATAAACAATTGATATGCAAATAAAAACTATATGCATAAAAAAAAAGGTAATTCGTAAATTCAACAACCATATTACCAAAATTCTTTTAATGAATAAGGTAGCTCCTTGGGTTGAACCGTGCTTTTGTGTTTGCGTAGTTAGGCTCACATTTTTGGATTAGACCTACATTTTTGGGTAGTCCATTTTTGTGTTTGTACACTGAGCCTACATTTTTGGATTGAACCTAGGCTTTTGGGCAGTTTATTTTTGTGTTTGTACACTTGGGCCTACACTGTTAGATTAGACCAGCACTTTTGGATAGTTAATTTTTTTTGTGTTTGCTTAAGCCCACCTAATCCAAGCCCCATGAGGGACGGATAGACGCTTCACCTAAGCCTTATTCCATAGAGGCGTGTGGAAGGTAAGATACTGCCAATGAGTGACATCTATATATCAGTTAATAGTCAATAACAATTATTGTATCCCAAGGGGAATAAACCCATTAATAAGAATGCGGGTTATATATAAATAATTACTTAAGGTAGAGACAAGGAAGAAGTTAGTTGCCAAGGATACTCAGTCTTCTTCTTTTCCTTTTCTCTCCATTTTGTTGCCACTAGAGTGCTAACTTACCATTAAATAAGGATATGCCAAACCAACACCCATATGGAACTGAACTTTGTTCATAGGAAGCATGCTACCTAGTGGTAGTCGAAGCTGCTACACTTGGTAGTACAGTTTGCGAAGCTGCTACCAACAAATTTTTAGCTCTAATACAGCACTTGCTGAAAAAATGTTAAATTCTATCTATTGAAATAAAATTTAAGCTCCATGAATCAAGATGATTGTAATATGGTTTGTCACTAGTCTTTAATCAATACTCTGCAACCATAAATATTTTTACTTCAGAATATAAAAAAATGAACGAAACTTGCTTGAAAGGAAACAAAACTTTATTTAAGAATTTCAAAGGCCTTGGAGAAGACTACTCATGTATGGAGACCTTCTAGGAACCAAGCCAGTGCTTTAGGACAAATACATTTGATACATGAAAAGCAACGATCCTTACATCTAAGCCAAGAAAACATTATCAAGGGACAAAGCATGCAAGTAGATACAATAAGGCACTACCTTCCGGTTAAGGTGATTGTATCCATGGCATTAAGTGATGAAACTGGTACTCCTACTTGATTGCTCACTTGATCCTCTACCTTCAATACATCATAATATAGAGCAGGCTTAGGAGGCATTTGCAAGAGTTCAATCCCACCTTCTAGCATCTTCAATGCTTTGCTCATGGAAGGACGGTCTGTGGGCTTCATCTGTATACACCATAATGCAACTATCACCATTTTTTTTACAGATATTTTTTCACTATCTGTGGCATCTTCCATTTCAATGTCCTCCCCTTGGTAAAATTTATCATAGATCCATGATGGGAAGTATATTTGACTTGAGTGATCTGCTAATGCATTCAAATTCTTCCTTTTACCCACCATTTCCATCAACAACATTCCAAAACTATAAACATCGGCCTTATTTGATATGCATCCAATGTTTTTGTAGAACAATTCTGGAGCAATGTATCCCATTGTTCCTCTTGCTTTCGTGAGAGAAACAATACTTTCATCTGTTGAATACAACTTTGCAAGGCCAAAATCTGAAACTTTTGGAGTGAAGTCTTCATCGAGAAGAATATTGTGTGGTTTGATATCAAAATGTAGAATTTTCATATCACAACCTTGATGTAAGTATTCAATCCCACGCCCTACTCCAAGTGCAATCTTATACAACCTCTCCCAACTTAAGGGGGTATTATTTTCATGTTTCGGAAAAATAAACTTATCAAGAGATCCATTAGGCATGAAGTCATATATAAGAGCCCATTTTGATCCTTCTATGCAAAATCCAACAAGTTGCACCACATTAATATGATGGATCCTTCCAATTGTAGCCACTTCATTGATAAAATCTTGCCCATCAGCTTTAGACATAAGCAGTACTTTTACTGCAACAACTCGACCACTCTTGAGCTTTCCTTTATAAACAGAGCCAAAGCCTCCTTGTCCTAATTTATCCTTGAAACTGTTGGTCATCTTCTTTATATCATAATAAGAGTACTTTATGAGTTGAAGACTTTTGTGATTTTGCAAGAATTCTTCAATATTATCATCTAATGATAAGTATCTCCGCCGAAACTTGTAGATTAAATAGGCAAACATGAACATCCCAAGTACAATTCGTACTCCAATATTTATTATGACTGAACATACATAAAGCAACAAAAAAAAAATGAAATATATTAGAAAATGTTAATTATCATATGCATTCAATTAACATTAAATCCACCAAGTAAAACATTAGGCAATTGCCTTGCTCATTAATCTAAAAATAAAGGTATTGTGAAACTTTTTGAGATTGGATTTGAGTTTTGAACTGTGCTGCTTGGGGGCTCTCTATGGAAGTAATATGCAGGGTAGTAAAGAAAAAATTGGGGCTTTGGATTTGGAGGCCTCAGTTCCAATCCCACTGTTTTGACTTTTTTGTATACAAGTGGACTTGAAACTGAATTTAGATCAGAGTATATGCATTCCAAATCCCCTAAGCTACTGCTACTACTACTACTACTACTACAAATAATAATAACAATTATTATTATTATTATTATTATTATTATTATTAATTCCTCTGGCTTTTGATTTTATAAATGAGGTCTTGGTTGGATAAAAGATTCTTAGGTGTTCATATACAAAAACTACATTATACATATTATTGCACAAAGAATTAATAGTTGGGAACGGGAAGTCTCACCAATCTTTTGTAATATCCAGCCTCCTGATAAGAAAATTAAGAATAACATAAATTAAATTCAGAGAAGAACATGAATTAAATTAAGTTATAATTATAATCGTCAAATCATCCTTATTATATAAGATGATGACTATGCAAAATAAAGTTGGTAAAATGTAACGGAACTCCCTCAAACTTACCAATGGCCTCAGAGTCACTGTCATAGGAGTCCTGAAGACCTCGTTTAAGTCCTACATGATCGAATCAAGCAAATAATCTGAGCTTTTGCAAGCATAATCGAATGCAAAACAATTCTTTATAATTGGAAGAAGAAACGAAAGCATCATCCCTCGAAAGTAGGAATTTCAAGTAATTGAGTTAATATAAAGAGAGAGCTCTCAGTCAAATTATCTAACTGAAACTACTAAGCCTCACCTCCAATTTTAAATTTTGCGGGATCCAATATGTATCCTGTGAATAAGAGAGGATATTGAATTCAAAATAAGAAAGATATAAGTGAAAATATCACCATCATTATAACTGAAACCAAAAAGAAAATTATCGAGAAATAAGGACAAAAAGATAAGAAAACTCGGAGGCCTTACTAATTAAGGAAAGCAGAATGTCAATCAGTGTCTGGATCCCTGCATGATTATATATTCATATATACACATTATTCACTCATGGGGCACTTCAAAATTGACTTCAAAGTTTTCATCATGCATGAATCACATTTAATTCATAACTCCAAGCCTCCTTTACGAGGCTTCAATACTAATCTTACTCACATTTTGGCTTTAAGCAGACGTAAGAATCCCAACATTCTGCAGCGCCGGACTTGTAGCATTTGAAAGTATTGCTGATGGGATTCGGATCACAGGATAGCCCTTTCACTTCGCATTCTCTGGCGCAGATGTAATACAGAAATGAAAGTTCAAATCCCATGAGTAGCTCTTCTTGCAAATCTGACATTGATAAATGTCTTCCCTCCGCAACTGCCTTTGATTGAATGGCGATATTCCCATCCAAGATGCATGAATCGGGAATATCTCCGAACTCCAAATCTCCAACTATTGCATACGCGTATGCTTGCGAGAAAGGGGAGCTGCGATTCTTGTTGCATGGATTGATAGGAATATACTTATTATGAATCTTGTCACCAGTGATCGGCCATGGGCATTCAATAAAAACTACAGGATGAGAATCTTCAGTTAAATCATATGATGGATATTGATAATAACTCAAGTAAAAGAGAGGATAGGAGAAACAGTTTCCCATGCCCTTTTTCTTTAGGCCCGGATCCACTACCCGAATGGTATGTTTACTGTAGTTGATGTATGCAACATGGTATTTTCCGCTGTAATTCAGGTTTACCATAGTACGATTATTTTCACAGATCAATTTCAAGCCAGTATAACCGAGGTTAGACGCATAATCATCTTCCAAATGGAAAGGGTCACTGATGTTCATATCTCCGCAAGAAGATTTGAAGGTCTGATTTTTATCAGCAAAACAAACAGAAAGGAAGCACACATGGAGGATTGTTAGGAGCCCTACTCCCACAAGATTTTCTTCCCTCAACATCATAAACTGAGAGAGAGAGAGAGAGAGCTATTACTTTGTTTTTGAAGCTGCATATTGTAGCGATAATTAAATACACAATTGCCGAAACCCAACTCTACTATCTAGACTCATGTCTTCCAAGCTAGTTTTTTTGGTCATTGTGTTTCTCTATCATTTAAGACAAATGCTAAACCAATTTAGACTTCGAAACTTTTTTCTCATTTTTATATTGACCGTCACCAATTTAGACTTCCAAACTTTTTTCTCATTTTTACATTGACCGTCACCATCAATGTATATGATTAAACCTTTAAAGGAATTGGTCAAATATACTATCCTTCAATTCTTACTAAATACATCAACAACCCCACAATATTTGAAATTTCAATATGGACACTAGACTATTCTTCCCAATAATTTTTTTAAATAGATCCCTAGTGTTTAGTTTTTCTAATTGATAGTTTTTGGACATAATCCCTGTCCCATAAATTGTGTAAAATTTTTTGGTACCTATTTTTCAATGAAAATAAGAAACCATAGAAGTAATATGTATATCCTTGTTATAGACCTCAACTACCTTACAATATTGAATGTTTCTACATTGACACCTTTTTTACTTTACAATTAATTGAGCCAATTTTTAAAATCCAAATTATTCCTAATAATTAAAAGATTCATTAAAGAATTTAAAATAACAAGTCTCACTTGTTTAGAATCTATTTACTTAGTAAAATAATTTAGAAAGCATAGTTGTGTGCATAAGAACAAGAATAAAAAGTCTAACATATTATATATTAGTTTTGGTTTATTATTTTTTAGTAGTTTAAAAATTATTAAACTCATCAATAAATCATGTATATCAAGTGTTTATTTATTTTGGAATTTATTTATCTAATAAATTTTTTTAAAGAAATTAAAAGAAAAATCTAAAAAATATATGTAATTAAGAAAGATTATATCTAAATATTTTTTCTAGTGGTTGGTAGAGAGAATGAGAAAGAAAATTATGTTATACTTAATTTATTAAAAGAGAATGAGAAAGAAAATTTAAATAAGACATTACTCATCAACTACCAAGATTTAAAACCCTAATTTCACTCCTTGTTGACAACATCAACTACCCCACTACATTGGATGTTGAAAGTTGATACCTCCAAAGAGTCCATCCCGTTAATTCTTTTTATAACTGTTGGAAACTAATTACTTGAAAATTTGGGAAGAAATGTAAAGAAAAAAATAGAACAAAAAAAAGTAGAAAGAAAAAAAAAATAAAAGAAAATAAAATTTTGATTTAATATTAATAATAGATTTAATATTAATAAATTATTTTTATATATTACTTTAAATTTATTTTATTTATTTTCTCTCATTTTTATAAAATTAAATAATTTAAAAACACATTCTACGTATATTGTCAAATTTTACATTATATACCTAGATTAATTTAGCACATGTGTCTTGTGTGATGTTTCCATTTTAACATACTTAAAACAATCCTCACATATTTGATGCTTTTAAGCCATTTTGATTAACTCTTTAGGAAACAATATCACCCATTTTTTAGTGTCTATTTCTCTATGGCAAAAAGAAACCACTAAAGGAATTGGCCAAACACTTCTACTCTTCAATTCTTCTTAGATACATCAACCACCCGCAATGTTTGAAGTGTCAAAGCTGATGTAGACCTTCCCAAACAATCCTTTCTAATAATTATTTTGAAAATAGTAACACCCACTTCTCATTAAAAACAAAAAATCATTGGACATGGATTTCCATAGTGTTTACTCAAGCTTGTTTAGTTTTTTTAATTGATATTTTGCTGGACATTATCTCTAGCCCACAAATTTTGTCAAAAATGCTTTGGTGCCAATTTTTCCATAAAAAATAACAAATAGTCCAAGAAATTAGTCAAGCCTTTTTATCACTATTTAGTTTTTCTAATTGACATTTTTCTTGACGTTATCCCTAGTCCACAAATTTTGTGGAAAAACTTTGCTTATTTTTTTCATGAAAAATAGGAAATAGCCAAAAGAATTAGTCAAACTTTCCAACCACTATTTAGTTTTTCTAATTGGTATTTTTTTGTTTTATTTTAATACCGGCCCACAAGTTTTGTGGAAAAATTTTTAGTGTTTGTTTTTCCATGAAAAAGGGAAATCACCAAAAGAATTAGTGAAACTTTTCTACCACTATTTTCTAATTAGAATTTTCTTGACATTATCCCTAGCCCACAAATTTTGAAAAACAAAAAATCATTGGACATGGATTTCCATAGTGTTTAATCAAGCTTGTTTAGTTTTTCTAATTGATATTTTGCTTGACATTATCTCTAGCCCACAAATTTTGTCAAAAATGCTTTGGTGCCAATTTTTCCATAAAAAATAACAAATAGTCCAAGAAATTAGTCAAGCCTTTTTATCACTATTTAGTTTTTCTAATTGGCATTTTTCTTGAAGTTATCCCTAATCCACAAATTTTGTGGAAAAACTTTTTATGCTTATTTTTTTCATGAAAAATAGGAAATAGCCAAAAGAATTAGTCAAACTTTCCAACTAATATTTAGTTTTTCTAATTGGTATTTTTTGTTTTATTTTAATACCGGCCCACAAGTTTTGTGGAAAATTTTTTAGTGTTTGTTTTTCCATGAAAAAGGGAAATTACCAAAAGAATTAGTCAAACTTTTCTACCACTATTTTCTAATTAGAATTTTCTTGACATTATCCCTAACCCACAAATTTTGAAAAAAAAATTTAGTGTCTATTTTTCCATGAAAAATAGGAAACCGTCTAAGGAATTAGTCAAACTTTTCTACAATACTTTAATTTTTCTAATTGGCATTTTTCTTGACAGTATCCCTAGTCCACAAATTTTGTGGTGCTTATGAAAAAATAGAAAACCACTTAAGGAATTAGTCAAACTTTTTGTACCATTGCTTAGTTTTTCTAATTAGCATTTTTCTTCACATCATCCCCACCCCACAAATTTTGTGGAAAATTTTTTTGTACCTTTTTTTCCAATGAAAAATAGGAAACTACCAAAGGAATTAGTCCATTTTCTACTATTGTTTAGTCTTTCTAGTTGAAGTTTTTTTTTATGTCATCCCTACCCCACACGTTTTGTGGAAAAAATTTTGGTGCCTATTTTTCCATGAAAAAAGGAAACCGCCAAATGAATTAGTCAAGCTTTTCTACCATTATTTAGTTTTTGTAATTGGCATTTTTCTTGATGTTATTCCAAGCCTACAAATTTTGTGGAAAATTTTTTGATACTTGTTTTTCCATGAAAAATAGGAAGTTGCCAAAGGAATTAGTCAAGCTTTCTATGATTGTTTAGTTTTTCTAATTAGCATTTTTCTTGGATATTATACCTAACCCATGAATTTTGTGGAAAATTTTTTGGTGCCTGTTTTTCCACAAAAAATAAAATCAGCCAAATGAATCAGTCAAGCTTTTCTACATGGTGTCTATGTTGATACCCTCATACTCTTAAGAACCGACCGGTTAAACCGCTGACTGGAGCTTGGTCCAGTTCGGCTCACATGTTGAGTCGAGAGCCGAGAGCCCTTTGAATCAGGGTAGAGCCAGATCAACCCATTGTTAAACCGTCAAACTGATGAATCCTTTGGCGGGTTCCGGTTCATTCGACCCATTCTCTTTTGGGCTTCCACGCATACCTTTTCTAATTTGGGCAAAATGATGAATGGGCTTTAACAAAAGTCTCCTAGGCCCACTGACCTACTTGAATTTTAACTTAAGGCCTCTGTTTCTCCAGAAGTTTCCGATGTGGTATGGCATTTTATGCCAAAAAGTCACAAATGTCACAGTGTGGAAGCTTAAACCATTGACCAATTGACCAAAGGTTTAGAAAAGTGACGGTGCAACCACTAGACCATATGCTAGTTTTGTTGGTGATTGTAAAGTAAAATAACCTAATATTGTTTAAAATTATAAAATAATCTGACATTTAATATCAAAATGAAATTAAATAATATAATTTTACAATTTTTTTTATTCATTTTCAAAATATATATATTTATATTTATAATTTGAGAATATCAAACATGAAAAATAAATATTATTGATTTTAAATTTTATTATACATATATTAGATTTTTTAATTAATTTTAATTTTAATAAAATATAAAATTATATATTTATAATGTTATTGATACGAGAACTTGTCTTATTCAATGAAAGATGATGTTTTGAAAACATTGATAAAACCATTTTTGCCTTGATAATAAATCATCAATTAAAGAATCATTCAAGCTATTTTTTTAATATATCTTAAAGGCTTGTTAGTGGAAATTGCCCCAAAATGCCTAAAGTTTTTAATTTGACAACTTCCTAAACATTATCGCTTCCTATAAATTTTCTAGAAAATTTAGCCTATTTCAAATTTGGTCTGTAAAAATAGTTTTTTATTCTTTGAAAAAAAAAGAAAAAGAAAAATAGGGCTTATTTAATAACTATTTTCACAAGGGATTTTTTTTCCCTATAAAAAATAATAATAATAATTTTGAAATAAAAAACATAAAACAATTTTTTATCCTTAAAAACAAAAAACAATTTTTTACCCTTAAAAATAGAAAACAAGGAATTTTTAAAGAATATCTTTTAATTGTTTTCACTTGTTTTTTTAAGGATATTTTAAAAAATAATTATGCAAATATGAAGAATGATTAAAAATAAAGCACTATATATAAAATTTATTTTTAAAACATATTTATAAATAAGTTCCAAATTGGCATTTGTTCTAAAAAACATTAAAGAATAATTTTCAAAGATTGTTTTCTAATTGTTCTCAAAAATTATTTTTCAGAATTGCTTTCAAAAGTGGTTACTTAACAAGGCCTTATTTTTAACATTCGAAACCAGTTTTGGTAACTTTTGGAAAGGAAACAATTCTTTGAAAATTTGTTATAAAAACAAGGGACCTATTTGACAACTGTTTTCAAGAACAATTTTCTGTTCTTTAGAACAAAAAAACACGTTTGGCAATTAAAAACCATTTTTTGTTTTTTATTCTTAAGAACATAAAATATGGTGTTTTTGGATAACAACTTTTAGTTATTTTCTGTTGTTTTAGAAAATAATTATATAAACATGTAGAATGATTAAAAATAAAGGATTAAATATAAAAAATAATTTTAAAATATATTTAAAAATATTAAAAAGATTTTAAATTCCCAAACAAACTTTTATTCTACAAAACATTAGAAAACAGTTTTCAAAAACTTTTCTCTAAAATTGTTTTTTAGAACTATTTTCGAAAATAGTTATCAAATAAGGCAAATGTGTTTCATGAAAACATATATTAATTATTTTTAATCATTTTCATTTATTTTTGGAGGACTATTTAAAAAAATAATTGTTCACATGTGGAGGATGATTGGAAATAAGGTATCATAATAAAATTAAGTTATTTTTAAAAAATATTAAAAAACATAGAAAATAGGTTGAGAATATTTCAAGTTACTAAATAAACTTTTATTCAAGAACACATTAGGGAATTGTGTGTTAAAACATTTCCGAACACGTTCAATACCTGTTTTTCCATGGAAAATAAGTTAAGCTTAAATGGCTACCATTATTTCTATCATTTTTGGATCCATCAACCTACCAAAGTTCAATGCTTCTATGTTGAGACCTTGGCTCTGCCCTTACAAAAAATTCCTCTAAAAATAACCACCCACTTTTTCATGGAAAACAAGAATTTTTTTATTTTTAAATTATGAACACTAATATTAAAAAAAATCATAAATTAATTTTTTAATAAAAATAATACTATTTTACTATATGTTATAAAACTATAGATAGCGGTTTAGAGTTATGGATACTCTTTGGAGCTAATCAAGTAGTCCCCCTTCTTATGAGTGAATCTTTATGCTTTCTTTCTTTCGGTATAAGCATAGATGCTAACCTATTTCAATATCTTCATAAAAGTATAATTGAATTTTATTTTTTAAAATAAATGATAATAATTAATAATATTTTGTTTAATATGTAACTAAGTAATGTTTTTCATTATATGTAATATTTAGTATAGAGTATTTTAGACTAGTTTTAATTCGCTTTATAATTAATTGTGTCTCAATTTTAAAATCCAAATTAATCTTAAGGACTAAAATATATATTAAATAATTTAAAACATTAAGCTCACTTGATTTAGAATATATTTTCTTAAAGCATAGTTGTATACAGAAGAGCAATAGTAAAGTCATATATGATTATGTACCAACTTTGATATATTATTTCTAGTAGTAGTGGAATTTATTTTTGAGTTCCAATTTTTTTTTTTAAATTATTAAAGTCATTAACAAATCTAAAACATTAAGCTTTGTTAGATTTGGAGTTTATTTACTTAGTAAAGTTATGTGTAAAGAAGAAACTAGCCAACTCATTCATAATAAATTTGGTATGTGAATTTTTAATATTAATTAGATCAATTTATAGTTTCATGACTTAGTAATAATTGGATCAATTTTGTTGAGTTTTAAGTATTTAAAAAATTAGGTTATTGCATATATTAAGTGTCTGATTGATTTGAAATTTATTTGTTTAATGAAAAATACACAATTGCCAAAACCCAAGCCAAAGATCTTGAGTTATGTCTTGTAAGTTGTTTTTTCGGTCATCAAAGACAATAACATTACCCCATCATTTAAGACAAATGCTTTAAACCAATTTGGACATCCAAACTTTTTTCTCGGCAACATCCATTTTTTAGTGCCTATTTTTCTATGGCAAAAAAAAAAAAAAAAAAAAAAAACCATGAAAAGAATTGGTCAAACACTTTACATTTCAATCCTTGTTAGACACGTCAACAACCCCACAAGTTTCAATGTTGACACCTTCTTGGAAGATCCTTAATTCCTAATAATTCTTTTGCAAAAACTCATTTTTCATTGTTTAGTCCTAATTGATACACCGGTCGACGTTATTCCTCTTTGGCATATTTTGTGGAAAAATTTTTGGTGCATGTTTTTCTATGGAAATTTAATAATGACAACGACCTAAGAATTAGGCAAACCTTTCTACCCTTATTTCTATCCTTGTTGGATACATCAACTACCCCACAATGTTTTGTTTTGACATTTCTATGTTCATACCTTCCTACTCTTAAGTCTTAAGAAGATGCAAAAGAAAGAGTCGAGCTTGTTCCTCACTCCTTTGCAAAAATTCCAAATCTAATGTCCATTGAGGGGCTCATCAGTAGCTTGCAGTACTGCAGAGGAGACTATCAGATGAGCATTTCCTTGAAAATCGTATTCCTCTATCTGTGTTGCTGCTTGACTGTAATAATTAGTAGTTTTGCAGAGACTGGAGTGAGCCAAGATGAGTGCATGGTGTCACAGAGTTGCAGCCTCCAGGGCCCCCCCATCCATTTCCCATTCCGGCTTAAAGGCCACCAGTACCCAGACCACCGTGGCCGCTCTTTGTTTGAGCTCTCCTGCAGAGAGAGGAATCAGACAATTCTAGAGCTTCCAGACTCAGTAAAACTCTTGGTGAAGGACATAAAATACACATCTCAGGAAATCCTTGTTCAGGACCCTGATAATTGCTTCCCAAGGCAGTTTCGTAATCTCAATTTAGCTTCCTCTCCCTTCCAGTTCTTGGATGATTACCTAGAGAACCTCACCTTCTTCAAATGCCCTTCAAGAAACATTCCTCATTATTATGGTGGATACCCTTCGTCACCCATCCCTTGCCTTGGAGGGCCTGGCTTCCAAGTTTATGCTGTTGATTCATTGGGAAACCCCAGTGACGCGTACCTACCATCTTGCAGCAAGATGTACAACGTAGCAGCTCCTTATTACGTTATTAGCTCACAGAAAAATGCTACTAAGCTGAAATGGACCAAGTTGCCACACTGCGAAGCAGAAGGTAAGACATGCAGCCCCACTGGAAATTAACTGTTGATGTACTATCTCAAATCACAAGTAGTTTTGTTAAAGGTGGTGCTTGTTTTTTTAACCTAATGTTGAATATAACTTGCTTTGAGACTTTATATCATTTGTTTTCATCTTTCTGTTGACTTATTACTTATTTTTAAAATTTTTTGATTGAAGAAAAAAATTAAAATGTTTTATGTCTTCTTCTAAATACTAAAATTAAATCATAATAACTTAAGCAAACCTGATTTTGTTTTACCATTTAAAAATTAATAGAAATAAAATATTAAAAAAACAAACAACTTAATAATTTAACACGATTAAACACTATTTAATTTTAGGTTTTATTTAGAATTAAGTTAAAAAAATTAAATATTTCCTAAAAGTGCAATTGGTGATGTTTTTCTTCAAAATGCTTTTAGTATAGTGTTTTTTCTAACAGTATTTTTAAGATAATCACTTAATAGAAAACATTAAATATGATTTTTTTTAGTTTTTTATGTTTTTCAAATTTTACCAAATGTGTGAATTTTTTTCAAAAACACTTTGTAGACTAGAAATGATTTTTAAAAACATTATCAAACGGAATTTAAGTTTGATTGTTCAAATATAGTATGACACAGGATAAGACATTAAATAATATATCATATTTCATATTTGGTTGTATAGGATAAGTAATAAGATTTATTATTTCACCTCTTTTTATATTCCTTAATTCCCTATCCACGACTATAATAATCTCAAATTGAGGAATGCCATGTGCATATCTATTAAATTAGTATTTTATGTTTCTTATCAATTTTCTATATTATTCATTTTATAACACAAGTAATTTTGATTAAAAAAATTTTAATTTTTAATTAAAGAAATTAAAAACTAAAAAAATTAAAAAATATATCACAAAAGAATACAAACATATGTATTACTTAATATAATATATAAAAATTTATTTTCTAAATTTAATAATATAATATGATATAATATTTTTATTTATAAATTTTACATATTTCAATTATAAATATGTTTTTTATTTTATCTTTTATTCTTTTTACAAATTAAATATAAGTGTAACATAATATATCATATTTGATATAATACCTGAAGATATCATGCTTTTGTATGTGAAGACACTTCAATATGATTGTAAAGAAAGTGAAAACAAATTTGTTAGGAAATTGATGCAGAGTCATGGAATGATGTATGTGTGTTCAACTTTTTATCTTTAATGCAGATGATCACTATTAAACTGCATTGTCACATTAATCTTTTCTAAATATTTACTTAAAATTTGATTGTTCCTCATTAAAAACGGCTGCAATGTGTGAATTTGGATTCATTTTTCCTTTTAACCAAGAAGAACAACTTCCTCCTATATGAGTAATTGCTGCAAATTGTTGGTAAGGATGTATATTAATATAGGGTTTAGCTTTTATATTTTTCTACCACAAAATAGATTGAACCAATGTGATCAGTTGATGAAGACTGTCCACCCAAGACAACTATATATGTGACAAAATGGGGATTAATGATCTGGTGCCAATTTTAGTAGTTCAAGCCTAGGGAAAGTTCTTCATCAAAGACCCTGGCACAACTAAAATTAATTGACCTAAAAAATGAAACTAGAAAGGCATAAGGGTCACAAATTAGAGCCAAGGCTGAAAATCAAGATGCAGTATACATATACAATGTCAGTGATTTTTGTTTATTTAATAAGCCTGACAAACTAATAATTTTATTTCCTTTTACAGGTGCAACAAAAAAAAAAATTAATAGTTATAGGTAATTTTCAGTAACTTGGTTGCTTTTCCTTCAATCACTAAAAAGAAAATCGATCTTGACCTTTTTTTTTTTTTTTTCCATATGCAGGTGAAAGTCTTGGTTCCCTTTTTCTTGTGACACTTGTCTTTGCACTCTACCGAGTTTATAGCTCAAATGAATCGAAAAGACAGCACAAAATAAAGGTTATAAAGTTCTTGGAAGATTATAGAGCCCTCAAGCCCTCAAGATACTCTTACAATGATATTAAGAGGATTACAGATGGGTTCAAGGAAAAATTAGGTGAAGGAGGTTATGGAATTGTCTATAAAGGAATGCTTTCCAATGAAATCCTTGTTGCAGTGAAGATCTTAAATAATTCTAATGGAAATGGGGAAGAGTTCATTAATGAAGTGGGAACAATAGGTAGAATCCATCATGTCAATGTTGTTCGTTTGATTGGCTTTTGTTCTGATGGGTGTCGAAGAGCTCTTATCTATGAGTTCTTACCAAATGAGTCACTAGAGAAATTCATATTTTCAAACCATTCACTTGGTTGGGAAAAGCTTCAAGATATTGCTATAGGCATAGCCAAAGGAATTGAGTATCTTCACCAAGGATGTGATCAAAGAATCCTCCATTTCGACATCAAATCTCATAATATTTTGCTAGATCATAATTTTAATCCAAAGATATCTGATTTTGGTCTAGCCAAATTGTGTTCTAAGGAACAAAGTGCAGTTTCCATGAGTGTAATTAGGGGAACCATGGGTTATATTGCACCAGAAATGATATCTAGGAATTTTGGCAATGTTTCCTACAAGTCAGATGTTTATAGTTTTGGAATGTTATTGATTGAAATGGTAGGAGGAAGGAAGAATATAGACACTACGGTAAAGAACACTAGCCAAGTATATTTTCCAGAATGGGTTTATAATCGTCTGGATAAAGGAGAAGAGTTGCACATTCCGATTGAGGAAGAGAATGATGGTGAAATAGCAAAGAAACTGTTAATTGTGGGACTTTGGTGCATTCAATGGTGCCCAGCGAACCGTCCTTCCATGAAACTTATTATTCAGATGTTAGAAGGAGAAGGAAACAATTTAAGTATGCCTCCAAACCCATTTACTTCCATGGGCCCAACAAGAACAAGTCCAAACATGCATCAACAAGAGTTGGCAGTCATCTCTGAAATAGAGTGAAAAGATATTTGGTTGTATTTCTATTTTAGTGTATTATGAGCATGTGAGTTACTTAGTAATCATGTTGTAATAGTTCATCAATGTAACCTTTGTGTTTAATGGCAATAAACTTAGTGATATTTGGCAACAAGTTAGGTCTTAGAAGCTTTCCTAGATATTTTTCAAAATATAAGCAGTTTTGAGGATTGTTGTTCTTCAAAAAATGGGTTGTAAAGCTAATAAACTACTCCAGAGGAGGTTATTATCATGTAAAAGAAAGTGTGCTTTTGGTAACTATGAATAGGAATGTAAATAAGATAGGAAAGCAGGTGAAACATATTATGATATAGAATTTAGGAATCAAAATTCTCACAAGAGTTAGATTTAAAAATATGTCATTAAAGGAATTGGTCAAACATTCTACTCTTCAATCCTAATTAGATACATCAACTTTTGAGTCTAGTTTTTTGGTTGTCGAAGATGCACTTCTCCATCATTTAAGACAAATGCTCTTAACTTTTTTCTCATTTCTACATTGAGTATCACCATCAGTATATATTTTTATGTCACAAACCCAATTAATTCTTTTGAAAACAACAACATCCATTTTTCGGTGTTTGTTTTTACATGGAAAAAAGAAACCATTAAAGGAATTGGTCAAGCATTCTACCCTTCAATCCTTGTTAGATACATCAACTTTCAAGTCTAGCTTTTTGGTCGTCAAGACGTGTTTCTCCATCATTTAATTAGACAAATGCTCGTAACTTTTTTCTCATTTCTACATTGACCATCACCATTGATATATATTTTTATGTCATTTAAATTAATTCTTTTGAAACCAATAATGTCCATATTTCAATGCTTGTTTTTCCATGGCAAAAAGAAACCATTTAAGGAGTTGGTCAAACATTCTACCCTTCAATCCTTGTTAGATACATCAACTTCTAAGCCAGTTTTTTCCATCATTTAAAATAAATGCTCTAAACTTTTTTCTCATTTCTTTATTGACGGTCACCATCAGTATATATTTTTATATTATTTCAATTAATTCTTTTGAAACAAATAACATCCAATTTTGAGTACCTATTTTTCCATGGCAAAAAGAAACCATTAAAGGAATTGGTTAATTATTCTACCTTTCAATCTTTTGTTAGATACATTAACAATCCCACAATATTTGAAGTTCCAATGCTAACACATTCCCAGACGATCCTCAATTCCCAATAATTCTTTTGAAAATAGTTGCACCCATCTTCTCATAGAAAACAAAAAGTTATTGGTCATAGATTCCTAGTGTTTAGTTTTTGTAATTGACATTTTTGGACATTATCTAGCCCATTAATTTTGTTTGGAAAAATTTTTTATGCCCGTTTCTCCATGGAAAATAAGAAATCATTAAAGGAATTAGTCTAGCTTTTCAATCATATCTTTGTTATAGACATCAACTACCCTATAATATTTAATGTTTCTACTTGACACTTTTCCAAATGGTTCATCCCAATAATTATTTTGTAAAAACTCACTTTACGCTATTTAGTCCTTCTAATTGGTACATCATAGATGTTATTCCTCTTTTGTAAATTTTGTGGAAAACTTCTTTGTGCATGTTTTTCCTTGGAAGATTAACAATAAGGACCACCTAAGGAATTAGGTAAGCCTTTACATCAACTACCCCACAACGTTTTAATGTTTGTGTTCACACCCTCCTACTCTTATGTCTTATGAAAGCAATGACAACCATTTTTTCATTGAAGACAACAAAGTATCATCACTTAAAGAGTCATTCAAACCCTTTTTTCTAATATTTCTTAAAGGTTTGTCAGTGGAAATTGATAAGGTGTAAAATATATAATAATTGTTTTCAATTATTTTCGATGATTTATTTGAAGAATATTTTAAAAAATAATTATTTAAATATAAAAAAATAAACAAAAAATAAAGTACTACAAATAAAAATTATTTTTAAAAATGTTTGAAAATGTAGAAAATAGGTTAGAGAATATTTTATGTTCTAAACAAATTTTTATTTAAGAAAAACATTATTAAATAAATATTTTGAAAACATTCTCCAACAAGCCTTGAATACCTATTTTTCATGGAAAATAAGTGAAGTTTAAATGACTACCATTATTTCTATCATTTCTGGATCCATCAACTGCCTTACAATGTTCCATGCTTCTATGTTGAAACCTTGGCACTCCCCTCAAAACAACCACCCACTATTTCATGGAAAACAAGAATGACCCATTTCACCATGTTTTCTTATCCTTGTATTTTAAAATTATTTTAAAATTAAAAATATTTTTTTTAACATTTAAAAATACCGGCTTGAATGAGTTGTTTTTAAAAATATTTTTTATTTTGATTTTACAAAAAGAAAAATAAAATTGTAAGTTAAATTTATATAATATATTAAATTTGATTCAAGTCCTATTAAAAATAAAAATATTTTTTTATTTATAAATAAACTAAAAAATAAATAGTTTTTAATAAAATATGAATACTAATATTATAAAAAAGAAAATCATAGATTATTTTTTTATAAAAATAAAACTATTTTACTATGTATTATAAAACTATGGATATCAACATCTTCATAAAAAATATAATTAAATCTTTTTTTAAAAAATAATAATAATAATAATTAATAATATTTTATTCAAAAACAAATAAAGTTTAATAATTTTAATACGTAATTAATTCCTATTTTTATTACGCGTATTTCAAGTTAAGCGGACTTGGGCTTATGTGGTTCGGCATAAATGTTATTGTGGGCCTTGAGTCAGCCCTTAGTGGGCTACCAGAATTAACTTTGTTGTCGGATGCTAGTACAAGGCTGGCTTCTGGCATCAAACTCCATATCGGGCCTGACCCAATTCAAATAGCACATGATCCCAGCGTGGCCCAAGCCATTCATGCTCATGTCCTCCCCTAAGCTGCCTATGAACCTTCCACTGGGCTTGGCCCAGCGGCTCACTAACGAGCCTATTGTTGGGCCTAAATGGCTTGGACCGCTCCACTAATTAAATGTTATGGCCTCAATGGAGTTAATTTTAAACTTAAATTGAAACAAGCCGATTGGAAGACAACCTTGTCTGCACCAAGGCCCAAAACCAATGGGCTTTTCATTCTTTTCAAATAGAAAATAATTATTATAACAAATTATCTCTTTATTTTCTCCTCTTTGGGTTAAAATATCCATCATCATCGTCATCGTCATTAGTATTGGTCAAATATGACATTTTAAATAACCACTAAATAAATTTTCTTAGCACTAAAGGGAGGTTTATCTAGCTTTTTGAGGACATGAGTCCTTTGCCATTGAAATACTGTTGTGGGTTAGAAAGAAGCTTTTAACTAGGATTATATATATAATCATATATGTTAATTAATTTTTTAATTTTTTTTTGTAATGACTTATTCCCTCTCATGTAGACATTATATGCTCTAGGTTTAATGGAATCTTACAACTTTAAAACACGTTTACATGATTAAGAAAAGTTGATACATATATAATATTAAAAACTTATTTTTCTATGTAATATATAATACTCATACCTTTATACAAGCAGCAACTTGCCATGGAAAAAGAATTCACTAATACCCTCATGAAGAACAATACATGGCACCTTGTCCTTACTTCTTCTAATAGTAATATCATCGACTATAAATGGGTTTACAAACTTAAATACAGACCTGATGGGACTATTGATCGATACAAAGCTCATTTAATCGCAAAAGGATTCAACCAAACTCTAGGTCTCTATTATTTTGAAACATTCAACCCGATTGTAAAAGCTTCAACAAGTTGCATAGTGCTTGCCATTGCTCTTTCTTTTCAATAGTTGATTCGTCAACTCATTGTTTAGAATGCATTCCTCAATGGTGATCTTAAAAAATAAGTGTTTATGAGCCAACCTTTTAGGTTTGTTAATAAACAATTTCCTTCTCATGTCTGCAAACTAAACAAATATTATATAGCCTTAAATAGGCCCACATGCATGGTTTACTAAACTTAGCAACACCCTTCTCAATTAGGGTTTCCAATCATCTAGGGCTAACAATTCCATATCTATTCATCACTTTTTTCTTTTTTCTTTTTTTGATAAAAGGAGATTACAAAGTAGAATAGCTACAAATTTGATCAAAAGATGAGTCACAATAAGCTTCAAAACTAAACTTTGTAACATCTTTAGAAAAATTTAAGCACCAAATGATTGATTCTCAATTACAAATACCTTCTTAGTTAAACAATTTGTTTTTCTATTTGCTTCCCTATAAATATGATGATAATGGTAAATATTTAGATCTTAAGATAATAGTCAAATATCCTCCATTAATAATATAATAGAATTAGGAATATTACTCTTTTTATTATAATAATCTGTAACTATTTTTTAGTTATCTTCAATCTCTAGGTTTAAAAACTCATTGTTTTTGGCAACTAACATGTCATCTTTTAAAGTCATACATTCTACAATAATTATTGAAGTATTACCTATAAGCCTACTTGCAACTATTTTTATAATTCCATTAGAGTCTCTAGTAACCCATCCTTAAGTACTTTTATTCTCCATCCTTGAACCATCAAAATTTAATTTGAATCTTCTATTAATCATAGGAATTCAATAAATTCATTTTTCAACCATTCGTGGGACATTACGTCCTTCAATTTGAAGATAGGAGTCAATCATATAATCCTACATATTTTGAAAGTTTAAGGTAGCATTCTCAATGACGAGAAAAAGGTTGTGTTGGATCTTCCTAATGATGTTTTGATTCTCCTGATTTATGTTGATAATATATTAGTAATTGACAACAATTCCTCTCAAGTTTTCTCATTTATCTCCTATCTCAATTCCTATTTTGCACTTTGTGATCTTGGACATCTGAATTACTTTCTTGGTATGGAGGTTCTTCATGTTGACACTACATCACATCTCAATTGACACAAATACATCCAATACATCATGACTCGCACCGAAATGCTAGACTCCAAACCTACCTACACACCTAAAGGCTAGACCTTATCTCAACATGATGACGAAATACTCATGGATAAAACCTTGTGTTGCAGCACTATTGGTGTTCTCTAATACATAACCATCACACGACTTGATATCTCCTTTCTCGTTAACAAGGCTTGCCAGTTCATGTCCAATCCCACCAATTCATTGGCTTGCAATGAAAAGAATACTCCTCATTTCATAGCTTACAAATACAATATTCTCCTTCGTTGGATACTCAAGGATATACCAATGTTGATTAAGACTCCTACCTAGATGATCACAAGAGTACCAATAGGTATTGTATCTTCCTTGGTCCAAATTTAATCTCTTCGTCATCTATCAAACATCAAGTCGTCTCTCGAAGTAGTGTTGAATTTGAATACCAAGGCTTAGCCCCTATTACAGCTAAGATCATCTAGTTCAATCCATTCTGAAAGAACTTTGTATTTCTTAATCTACTTCTGTCCTAGTTTGGTGTGATAATCAGAGTACAACTCATTTAGTTACCAAATTGGTTTCTCATGCTCATTCGAAACATATTGAGTTTAACCTTCACTTCATTTGCGATAACGTCCTGGAAAAAAATCTCATCATTCACTACATTCTGTCTTCTAATCAGGTTATCAATATTTTCACCAAACATTTGCTAAACTCTTAGTTCTTCAGTTTTAGAATAAAGCTCAACATCGTTCCAAGACCCATGAGCTTGCAGGGGAATGATAGACAGCAAGAAGATAATTGAAGATTCAAGTATCCTAACTAATATTAGTTAAAGCATCTTAAGAAGTTAGAAAAGTTATTAAGAATTAGATGATCTATAAAACATTATAAGAGTTGATTTGATAGGTCAACATAAAAGCAATAAAGGCTAAAAACTCAAGTGTGCTTAGCAAAAGAAATTATTCAAGAAGTTTAGTTCTCCAATTCCATTCCAAAGTCTTTTAGTATGCTAGTTCACTAATTCTTGTTACCTTTTATATTATAAATAAAAGAGTTTAAAAATCTATAAAATTATTTTCACCAAGTATTATTTGAATTATGATCTTATAACAAATAGAAATATTTGAGCAAAGGAACAAAATAATAATTACCTTAAAAAAATATTTCTCATGTAAATAATAATTCAATATAACTTCTATTGGATATAAATACTTCTTGTAATTTTTTCCCAATAGTGCTTTGATATGGGATGTGTTTAAGAAAATGGAAAGGCCTATCTTTGTTAGAAAAAATCATATCTCTAGTTTCTATTTAAAATATGAAGGTTGTTTTTTTAGATTTAGAGATTATTTTATCAATATTAATCAAATAAAAAATTAATACTTTTTTTTAGCCTACATATTTTCAATATCCCAACAAAACATAAATTCCATCCAATATTTTACTTTCCCTCCCATAACCTATAAACTTAATCAGCAGAATTTATCAGCTCATATTTCATTCCAAAATGGAGTATTTATATATTTAAAACCACATTTCATAAATAAAGAAAACTTAATCCCTATTTGATAATTATTTTCGAAAATAATTTTGAAAAATAGTTTTTAAATTTTATTTTTCACAAATTATTGTTTAATATTATATATATATATATATATATATATATATATATATATATATTTGTGTGAGAATCTAAAATATTTTTAACATATTTTTTTTATATTTAAAAATAACTTTTACATAAAATACTTTATTTTTAATTCTTCTTCTTTGTATTTATATAATTATCTTTTAAAACAATTTTTTAAAAATAAATAAATAAAAACAACTAAAAAAGTATTTTATAAAAACATCATATATTTTTTTCTTTACCACCCCCTCCCCTCTAAAATTCTACCCATGCACCGCCCCTCTCGGTGGTGCTTGTGCTCATATATTGGGCCAATAAATTGGTTCCAACGACCATGCCGTCCAATCAACAAGGAAAGATGCCCCACTTGGGCCTCATGGGCGGACAAAGTGGAGCCCACACACAAAATACCCCCATTTGGGCCTCGTGGCCGGACAATAAATTCGGTTCCAGGTTCCTTGCTATTACCCTTCTTCAGTATGCATATGTATGTTTTTCCTTTAGCTTGGCAGCTTCCACATATTGATAGCGACCAGTTGAGAGAAAAATGATTTTCACTGTGGCACCGAAACGTTGTAAAGCCTGCGACATGAGGATAGGTCAAGAAAATTGGAGACTAGACACTAGAGATTGAATAAAAGCAGCATAAACTGGGTTACCAAGGATAGAAAGGCAAGGGATGGGCTAAAAATCATATGATTTTGTTTTATCCGACGAACATTTGAAGAAGGTGAAGTCGTATTCAAGTTTGAACTGAAAAGGGGAGGCAGCTAAATTGATGTTTCCAAGCTACCTTGGAAGGCAATTATCAAGGTCTCGGACAAGAATATATTATGAATTATATAAAGAAAAGAATAATAAATATGCTTAATTCGATGCCTTCTAACCTCTACAAAAAATGTCATCAATATGAGCAAAAATAAAGGGATTTATTTTAAAATTATTTTGTTCAAGAAATTGAAATATATATATATATATATATTAATTTATTATATTTGATAATAATATTATATACGTTGATAAAAAAAATGAATTTCATAACTATACATTTATTATTAAATTATATCAAATATTATTTTATTATAATATGTCTAATTTAAAAATAAATTTAAAAATATATTTAATTTTTAAATTATAATTCATTTAATTCAATTGCATTAAATGATATAAAATAAATGATGATATATGTGTATATATATATATATAGAATTTTTAATATTTAATTAATATATTAATGATATTAAAAACATTATGAAGAAAATTATTACCATAATTTTTATATTTTTGGTATTCAAATAGATGAAAAATTTTCAATTAATTATAAAATAATTATAATTAGTTTGTTCTTTAAAATATTTTTTTAATATTATGTTTATATGATGAATTTGAGAATATATATATATTTTCTATAACTTATATAACAAGGGGCAAACTTGCCCCAGTGGTTAGCGCAATGCATGAAGAACCTTTTGGTTGGGGTTTGACTGTGTTGATCATCCCAAAATATCGTGAAATATCGGCTAAAAATCAGTAAAATACTAATAAATACCAAAAAATCGACAAAAATACTGATAATTTACTAAAATTACTAGGTACTGATATTTCTCTTCCATAAATCATGTTGAGGTCCATTGAAACTCGATATTTCAACGATATATTGTCAAAATATCGCGATATTTTAATCACTACATGCAAGTGACATATTTTAGTATGAAACTTTATAGATGAGAATTAAAAAATGAGCAGTACTACTTTATGGCAGTTCTCCCTCATTTGCAATTCAAATGTTCATCATTTTATAAATACAACTAAGTAATGGAATTTGGCTTTTGGTTTAGAAAGAGTATCATCAAAAGAAAAAAATATTAAAAAAACAATTTTTTTATATTTGTGTAGAACCTTATTTTGGTCTAAGTTTTAAGGGCTATTTTAGGGAGATTTTTTTTTTTTTTTTTTTTTTTTTTTTTTTTTTTTTTTTACCACCTTTTGGTTTTTTGTGGCAGCGCATGCATGAGGGAGGAGGCTAGTAGTGAGATTTTCTTGAGGAATTAGAGAGCAACACATGGCTAGGAATATTCTGCAGGCCGTTAATGGGAGGTGTGCTTTCTGTTGTTGGAGAAGCGTATTCTGTGGGGAGATTTTTTGGAGTTAGCTTGGAGAGCAAGGGTAGAGCTTGAGGAAAGAGGAAAGGGGTAGCTTGAGAGAAACCAGAGAGAGGCAACTGAGAGAGATTACTAGAGAAGGAAGTGATTTTGTTGTTGCTGGTGAGAGAAGTGGAGGTTTGGAGTGGCAAAAGCATTTTCTCACAAAAGAGAGGAGAAGAGAGGAGCATTGAGAAGTCGAGCAACCATTATTTTAGAGGAGCTCTCAGGTAAGTTTACTGGGTATCTCTTATTCATCTTCATTACCACTATTCTTTCATCTTCTCTTCTTGCTGTTTGGGGTTTCGTTTGCTTGTTTGGGTGGATAACAGAAGCTACACATGAGTTTTGTTGATTTTTGGCTTGTTCATATGCTCATTGTAATTGTTTCATTCACTATTCTTTTTAGTATTGTTTGAACTCAATGGGGCTCTGTTTCATTTTGCTTTATTTGGAGATATTGGTTGTCTTCTTCTTGTTTTAATCTACTAGTACTCTTCCCACCAGTCCAAGCCCATTGAAAGAGCATCAGATGTGGCTTTGCTTGGTTCATATATTGTTTGTTTGCTTTTTCTGGTTCTCCTTTGTTCTTGCTGTTTCCCCTGTTTCTGGCTTGCTATGAAAGACAGGCATGATTTATGGAGGATTAAAGTGATCAGAGTAGAATGAGATTGTGCGCTGTGGGTTTTACAGAGAGGCGAAGGGAAATTATGGGATCTAATATGTATGAGCAGGGTGCGGGTAGAGTTTATCTCTGGAATCTTATGAAATCCTGAAGAGCCACCAACCTCGAACAAGCATCTTTCCTAGCATCCTTGATCATACGGGCTGCCCTTATTCTTGCCCCACCTGTCGTCAACCACTTATGAAGAAAGGAATGCCATTATATGGTCAACTATAAGAAACTTGCAGCAGCAAATTACTCTTGCTGGTGTTCATGATTCTTCGATTTTTTTCAAAACCCCCTTTATCCATCTCACTGGTGTGTGAGCTTCTGAAGTCAAGACACAACATCATCAGGTGGGGCTTCCTATTTGTTCTAGAGAGACTTCTCATGCGATGCAAGTTTTTGTTAGATGAAAATGAACAACAACACTCAAGCAGTAGTGAAGTTGGGCAAATCCATGAAGATAACCGTCTTGAGAAAGCAAATGTGGTGATGGATATCATGAGCAGTGCATTGTCCTTGGTGGCTCAGAAAGGAACAGATTGCATCAATATTTTAAAGATGTGTGACATTCTCTTTTCACAATTGTGCTTGAAATTTCTTCTTGCAACAGCAACTCCCATCTCAGATAATAAACATCATGGTTTATTTTTGGGAGCTCAGAGGTACTGCGATAAGATATTGGCAGTAATCATGTTGACAGCAATGAATTAACTGCAAATCTCTGGAAAAGAAAGACTGGGAAGAGGCAACCTGTTCAGTCATGCATGGCCCCACATCACCTTACCCATATCTCTATTTTCTAAACCCACTACCCCCAACCCATTCATGTTGTCCTCATGCATATATGACCATCTTTCGTACTCATTTATCTTACTGCTCATCCTTCCCACTTCCCACATACCCCACATGCATATACACTCATTCCATTTCACCACCTTCTTACTATACCCATAAATCCATTTCTCACACTACTCATAACCATATCCAAAACCACTTATACCCATCATATGCCTATCTCCATCTATCATTTCGCCATCTTCTTACAATACCCATTAATCCTCTTCCCTCACTTCCCATTTCACTGATGATATCCACATTCTTCATACCCCCCAATTACCCTTCATCACCAAATCTGCCACCTCAATCTTCATGCCCATCAAACTCTTCACCCATCTCCATCCGACAAACCTTTCTGGTTATTTTCGATATCAGATTCAATACCAGTTCATGGAGACGCCTCCGACGCCAGCCAGTGATCCGCTACAGCCGAGGTTGGGCTTGCCAAAGTGGGTTCCAAGGTTTCAGGTGGTGTTACATGGAGTCGTCAACATGCAACTGCAGAACCAGAGGCTCTGGGATGTAGTTGATGATCTTGTGTATCAGTTTCAGAGCTCTTTCCAGCACAGGGCCAAGATGAAGACCAAGACGGACCAGAATGGGGCATGCATGGCAATGAGGCTTCCATTTCGCAAACCATACCACTGAAACCATGCTCTCTATATGCACTAACCTTTGGGGGCCTTCAAGAACTTGTGCCCAATATGAGGTATTGAGAGTCTTGTTGAGATATTAGGATATTAATTGTTCTTTCCTTGTATCATTCTTTCCCATTCTTAGAATGGTGATTACCCTCTATATATACTCTGTACATGAACGAACGAAAGAATGAATAAAAAAAACTATCATTTATCAATTTGAAAATGGTATCAAAGCCATGGAACTGAAATCTTGGATATTTTGTTAGTAAGGCCAACCATCGCCCCTCCTTCATGTACTGCCGCAGTGTTGCCGCGATCAGATTTCCAATCTCTATTGATATACCGGTTCCAAAAAAAAAAAAAAAAAGTGAAAAAAATACTATTATTTTTCAATTTGAAGGTACTTTTAATCCAGGAATTATTTTGACTGAATCAAACTATGACGTTTGGTCACAACTCGTGGAGATGCATATTGCCGAACAGGAAAAACTTTCTTATATTCGAGGTAAGACAAATCCACCAAAAGAGTCAGAAGATGAATATGAAAAATGATATGCTGAGAATCAAAAGGTGAAGAGATGGTTGTTAATGTCCATGAGTCCAGAAATTATGAAGCGTTACTTACGCTTACCCACCGCTCAAGAAATTTGGAGTGCATTATCAAAGGCCTTCTATGATGGAAGCGATGAATTACAAGTTTTCACTTTGAATCAAAAAGCCTTCACTGCTAAACAAAGCGGTAGGTCTCTTTCTGAATATTATGGAAAGTTAACTGAATTTTTTTGCAAATTGGATCATCGGGATAAGGTAGTCATGAAAGACCCTGAGGACATTGCAACATACCGAAAATCCATTGAACGACAATAGGTGCACATCTTTCTTGCTAGATTAGATAGTGACTTTGAGCAAGTTCGAGGAGAGATTTTACGCAAAGATCTTCTTCCCGATTTGGAAGAATGCTATGCACTGATTCGACGAGAGGCAGTGCATCATGCTAGTATGAAAGCAGAATCTGACAACCCTGACACCTCAGCTATGGTAGTCCGACAACGATCAACCTAGAATTGGCAGGATTAATCCAAGACCAACCATCCTAAGACAGGCCCTAATATTGATAAGTCAACCTTCAAATGCACTCACTACAATAAGACTGGTCATACCAAGAGTCGTTGCTTTGAAATTGTGGGATATCCAGACTGGTGGAGAATATCAGAGTTCTGATCTTCAAAAGTATTTGGAAGGACATGACATCATTCATCAGACTACTTGTTCCAATACACCTCGGCAAAATGGAGTCGTTGAACAAAAAAAATAGGCACTTGTTAGAGGTTGTTCGTGCTTCCTTGATAGCACCAAAAATACTGATATCTTATTGGGGAGAAGCAATCACATCTGCCGCATACTTGATCAATCGGGTACCTTCTAGCTCAATTGACTTCCAAACACCTCTCCAAACTCTTACTAATGTCGTAGTTGCCCCAATCATCCCAAATCTACCTCCTCGTGTTTTTGGTTGTGTGGCATTTGTGCATCTACACAAACACCAACGCACCAAGTTAACTTCCCGTGCATTGCAATGTATGTTTGTTGGATATGCATTGCATAAAAAAGGATATCGATGTTACCATCCTCCAACTCAACGAATGTTTATTACAATGGATGTGGTGTTTCATGAAGATTTGATGTATTTTTCATTTGAGTCTGAACTTCAGGGGGAGTACCAGAAGGAAATTCAGACTCTTGATTATGATTATCATATCTCTAAGGAGGATGAATTTGAACAATCTGGACAATCTGGACAATCTGAACTAGTGAACCAGGAAGCGGGTGAGTTGGATATGAGTGGTACAACTTTAGAACCAAGTAGTAATGACCATCAAGAAACTAAGAAGTGATAGAAGAAGGAAGAGACAATACAATTGAACCATCACCACCATCTGAACAATTTGGGTTCGAAGATGTCTTCATTGAAATACCAAACCAATCGTCATCTGCTGAGGGTGTTCTTAATTTGGAACCTAATCCATTCATGAAACGGTTAGCACACCGTTATAATAGAGGTATTCCTAAACCCACATATGAACCTGAATTGTCTACCAAAGTCAAATATCTCATGAGCAATTATGTGTCTAACCATCGTTTGTCTGAATCAAATAAGTCATTTGTAAATCAATTATCTATTGTAGTTATTCCTAATAGTGTGCAAGAAGCCTTAGCTGACCCAAGGTGGAAAGCAGCCATAAATGAAGAGATGAAATCATTACAGAAGAATGAAACATGGGAACTCGTAGAATGTCCACTAAGAAAGAAGCCAGTTGGGTGTTGTTGGATCTATATTGTGAAGTACAAGGCAGATGGTAGTATTGAACGATTTAAAGCAAGATTGGTACCAAAAGGGTACACTCAAACTTATGGAATTGACTACACAAAGACATTTGCACCTATACCTAAGATGAACACAATTCGAGTATTACTGTCTTTAACTTCAAACTTGGATTGACCATTACAACAGTTCGATGTGAAAAATGCCTTTCTACATGGCGAGTTATCTGAAGAAGTATATATGGATCTTCCACCAGGATGCATGGTATCAGAAAAGCAATGTCAAAAGGTGTGCAAATTCAAGAAGTCATTGTATAGGTTGAAGCAATCCTCGAGAGCATGGTTTGGAAGATTCACAAAATCAATGAGAGCTTTTGGCTATCATCAAAGTAATTCAGATCACACTTTGTTCCTGAAAAAGCAACATGGTAAGACTACGACACTCATCGTATATGTGGATGACATGGTGGTTACAAGAAATGATCTTGAAGAAAGAAAAGCTCTGCAGAATTATCTATCTAGAGAATTCGAAATGAAAGATCTAGATCCTTTGAAATACTTTCTTGGAATTGAAGTTTCTCGATCAAGTGAAGGAATTTTTCTTTCTCAAAGAAAGTATGCCTTAAATCTTTTACAGAAGACTGGAATGTCGGGATGTCAACCTGTTGATACACCAATAGAAGAAAGTCTGAAATTGTGTGTTGAGCCTAATCAAGTATCAACCGATAAGGGAAGATACCAGAGACTTGTGGGGAGATTAATGTACTTAGCTCATACAAGACCAGATCTTGCTTATGCATTGAGTATAGTGAGTCAATACATGCATAATCTTAGAGAGCAACATATGAATGCAGTCATGCGTATTTTGAGGTATTTGAAGAATGCTCTTGGGAAGGGGATTTTGTTCACTAAAAATATTGATCATCAGAGTATAGAAGTATATACTGATGCTGATTGGGCCGGTGCAATAAATGATAGGCAATCTACATCTGGTTACTTTACCTTTGTAGGTGGTAATCTTGTGACATGGAAAAGTAAGAAGCAAAATGTCGTCGCTCATTCAAGTGCAGAAGTGGAATTTAGGGGTATGACTCTAGGACTTTGTGAGGCATAATGACTAAGACTCCTCTTATAGGATTTAGGTTACCTATTTAGGCAACCAATCCGATTGTTTTGTGACAATAAAGTCACATGTGATATTGCTCATAATCCAGTACAATATGATTGTACAAAGCATGTCGAGGTGGACATATTCTTCATTAAGGAGAAGTTGGATGATAAGATTGTGGAATTGCCTAAGATTCAATCAGAAAATCAATTAGCCGATATCCTTACCAAAGTTGCAATCTCAAGTCGAGTGTTTTCAAAATTTTTAGACAAGTTGGGCATGTGTGACATCTATGCACCAACTTAAGGGGGAGTGTTGAGATATTAGGAATGTTTAGATATTAGGAAAGTTGAGATATTAGGAATGTTGAGATATTAGGATATTAGTTGTTCTTTTCTTATATCATTCTTTGCAAACAAACTAGGAACCAATTTTTTTTAAATAACCAAAGAAAGCATGTCCCAAACGTTGATGCCACAACCAAATTTCAGACTTTTTCTTCTCTCTCTTATATCCATCTGCCATCAAGGCTTGTCGCAACTTATTTGAATCCTTTGGCTGCAAGTCCAAGTAATAGAGTTTTCCCCACTTAATACCACAACCAATCATCTGTCTCATTTGGATGTCCTTAAAAACACAAAATTCAGGCCAAAAAATGACAATACAAGATAAGGCTGCAGTGATTTGAGAAAATGACAAAAGATAAGGCCAAAATTATTTCCTTATATCATTCTTTTCCATTCTTAGAATGGTGATTACCCTCTATATATACTCTGTACATGAACGAATGAAAGAATGAATAAAAAAACTACCATTAATCAATTTGAAGAAGTCTCAGTTCCCCCCCTGACAAGGGACCTCCACCTGCAGACACTCTATGACAGCTTTGGAGGTGATGTTTGTGCTTGAGGAATCAAAGCCACTTCTAATAAGGCCAAGTCGAAGGAAGGTCCAAATCGGTGCAACACCTGCAAGAAACGAGTTGGTTTGGCAGGATTTAATTGTCGATGCGGTCACCTTTTCTGTGCAACACACCGCTACTTAGACGAACATGACTGCCTTTTTTATTATCGCACTACTGCACGAGATGCCCTAGCTAAAACCAACCCTATTGTCAAGGCAAAAAAGTTGGATAAAATCTAAATCTGGTGGGATGAAGTGCATGAACTGGATATGATGTCTTCTTATCCTTGAGATTTAGGATGATTTGGCTGCTATGCATTAGTACTCTTGGCTTATACAATATATTCCACTAGAACCCATATGTCCATCAAGCTTTGTCCCCATATTACATGTTCAAATTCTTGAAGAAGACAAGGAAAGATAGATGAATGTCTTTGTGTGGAATTTTATTGTGTATAAGAAGCTCAAAGGCAATGTTTGCTGATCTTGGACACTTCCCATACACTGCAATTCAGATTGCCTTCACTTTCTTGGTTTATCCTGCTCAGATATTGGCATATATGGGTCAAGCTACTTACTTGTCGATACATCATGACACCAGTTACCAAATCAGTTTTTGTGTTTCGGTTCCAGAAACTGTGAGGTGGCCTGTGCTTATAATAGCAATTCTTGCCTCTTATGTGGGAAGTCAAGCGGTCATCAGCAGAACATTCTCTATAATGAACCAGAGCCAGTCACTTGGATGCTTCACAAGAGTCAAGGTTGTTCACGTCTCTGATAAAGTGCTTGGCCACTTTTTGGTCATGTATCTTTTTTTTTATTTTTTTATTTCATCATCTTCGATTTTAAAATAATTTCCAAATTTCTAGTTTTCAAATAATTTTCCATGATTTCCAAATAATTTTAACTTTTCAAATCTTCATCCTTAGATTTTTTTTATTAGGCCTCAAAAATCCATTTTCCAATAGAATTTGTTGTCATTTTCTTTCCGACAAGCAACTTTTGTATTTTTCTTGATTTTTAAAAAATGTTTTAAACTAAGCATGAATTCAATTTTGTAATTCCAAGTGATGGAATTTACAAAATTAATTCATGCAGAAATAAATTGGGCCTTGGTGGGGGCCCAACACATGTGATTTTATAATTGATTGACCGATTGGTTTGATTGCTATACATGATTGATTTATTTCGTTCTATGACATACATGCGATTATTCTGTATTTGTTCACTAACCTTTATTTTCCATGAAATAAATCGGCTCATCACTCAGGTACGCTCTTTGCCTCTCTTATTCATTCAGATACTTTGTTTTGATTTTCATTTGGTGCCCATTGATTTACTTATCAATCGCCATGCTCACTTCATCTCATTAATAGAGACCCATTTTTTTAAGGACTTAGAGGGGTACTACGGTCTTTATCGTACCTTCCCGATAAGTAACCTGATCCCCGAGCCCATTTCTGGTTTTTCACATACCACCTTTTCCAAATAAGGAATCACACTTAGGGTTTTCTTTCTTATTTTATTTACCCTTTAAAAATAAAACAAAATAAGTGGCAACTCCAAGTCATTTTCTTAATAAATAAATCAATTTTCAAATAAAAAGCGAGTTTGCCACTGAGTGGAAGCGCATGAGCGAAAATACGAGGTCCACAATTTGGTTGTCCTATAAAAAAAATTATTTAATCTTTATATATTAAAGTTAAAATAAGTGAAATAAATTTAATTTTTTAAAGTAATATATAAAAATAATTTATTGAATTAGAATTTACTTTTTTTTTTTCATTATTTTTATTTTATTTTTCCTTTTTATTTTCTTTTGAATCATATTTTTTCATAAATTTCCTATAAACCAAATATAATCTTAAAAGTCATGATTTTAACTTTTCAATCTGTCACGCAGTATTGGTGATTAAAAGTATGAAAGTGGAAATCAAATATTAAAATTGGGATTAAAATATATAAATGAATCAATATTAAAAATAAAAATAAAAATAAAAAACGATATTAAATATTCAAGTTAAAGGTAATATAATGTTTTCACATAACATCTTTTAATTATTTTTCAAGAACTATTTAAAAAAATAATTATAGAAATATGTAAAATAATTAAAAATATAACACCAAATATATAAATTATTTTTAAAATATATTTAAAAATATTAAAAATATGTTAAAAATATTTTAAGTTCTAAAATAGATAAATTTTTTTAAAACACCAATTTTTTTTAAAAAAAACTATTTATTAAAGCACGACATTTTTAAAATAATTTTTGAATTTATCAGACTTTTTATAACATTAATTAGAATTTATTATAAATCCTAAAATTTGTCTAAAATTTATTTTTATACTAGTTTTAAGTCTAATTTTATTATTAAAATTAAATACCGATTATATCTGAAATTTTTTTGAGCTATTCACACACTTTAGGGTTTTTTAGTTTCTATTATTATTATCTTATTTTTTTCCTTTCTCCTCTCTCTTCCCGCTACCCAACTCTCTCTCCACCCCATTCTCCCCCACCCCCACCCCCACCCCTCTCCCCTCTATCCTTCCTTTTCCTTTTATTTTTCTCCACCTCATTTTCTTTCCCCCCTTTATGTTTTTTTACTTTTTTTTTTTTTTTTCTTCCTTTCCATTTTCCTCCCCACTCTCTCTCCCCAACTCCGACTGCCACAGGACCACACCCCTTTCCCCTCTCCACTTTCCCTTGCTTTTTTTCTTTTTTTTCTTCTTTTCCTCTTCCCCCATACCCATTTCTTCCCTCATCCAAAAACCCATCCAATCTCACCGCCGCCTGTAGCACCGTCGACGCCAGTGCCGGCCGGCAACCCCCCTTCCACCCATCTCGCATTTCCCCATTTTCTTCAAATTAATGTAAGTTTATTTTTTTATTTTATTTTTATTATTATTTCTATTTAATTTTTACAGTAATTTATTCTTGATTATTGAAATTGTTTGTTTGGGCTAATTTCTATTATTTTTGGGTTTGCATTTACTCGATGGAGATATTATTTCTAAACTTTGGGTTAAATTTAGATAATTTGGTTATATTTTAAACATTGTATTTTGATTCCAGTCTCTAATCCGGGTTTGTTAATTTATGTTTTATTTGGATTTAGTGATAATTGGATTTTGAATTTGGATTCGCATATTAAATTAGGTTTGGGTTATGCGGTATTAAATTTAGGCCTAATTAAATTTATTTTATTTTATGACATTTTGGGTTTGACTAATTGTGTGGTTATTAATTTGAAAATTTTGGATTAAGGTTATTGGCATGAGAGATATTTTTATTGGGTACATTAATTAATTTGGGTCTATTTTTATTGATAAAATTTATTGGACTAATTTGAAGTTTGAATAATTATTTTAGGCTTTACATATTTTTTGGTATTTATATTTGTACTCATTTGCACCAATTTGTGACATGTGGAGAACCAAATTTCATGAAAGAAAATTGTAAATGGGGCGTTGAGTTTGTTATAGGTTTGTCTGGGTACATATTTTATTTTTTTATTTTTACTTAGTTTCATTTCTATTAATTGATGTAAATGTTTTTATGTATATATTTGATACGCGTATGCGGAATTGAACCATTAATAACTTAAAATTTTTGTTTTAATAAAAGGAATAGTTAGTAATTACGTTTTAATAAAAACAATAGTTTAGAACATATTCTTTTTAATAAAAGAAAATTTTTTTTCTATAAAAATTCAGAAAAATGTTTTTAGGAAAATCCAAAAAATTGTTTTTAATAAAATTCAAAAAAATTGTTTTTAACAACTATTATTTGGAAATTTATTTGTTTAATAAAATTTGTCCAAAAAAATTGTTTTGTAAATAAAAATTATCCCAAAAAGTGATTTTTAAATAAATTATGTTTCTTTTATTAGAATTAGAATGGGATTAATTTTTTTTTTTTTTATAAATTGAGGTTTTAAATAATTTTTTTTTTATGAGATTAGGATGAGAGTCTTTTGCAAATTGAAGTTGTAGAATTCATTTTTCTTGATAAAATTATGGCATTTTGTATCACATAAGCTTAGAAGAAAAAAAAAAAAAAAAAAAGGTAATATAGTTCTTTGTCTTAAAATCATGTTTTAAAGACACAATTTTAGTATATCATAATGAAGTAATGTCTTGAATACGGATGATAATGAAACAAATTTTTTATGGCACCCACTCTATCTTACCCTTAATGAAATGAGTTTGAAATTAAGATAAAGGTTAAGAGTGGGTTTGAGATTCAAGGCATTATCTTGTCTCTCTATGCCCCGATGATATATACCTAATTTTAAAAAATAATTTAATTTAATTTTTTATGTTCCAATTTTTAACACAAATTATTTTTCAATAACGCAAGTTATAAAAAAATTGTAATATTTTATTTGTTTATAAGATATATTTTTAATAAATTAAAAAAAGAAAAGTTAAAATTAATTGTTTAAAAAATTGAAAATTGAAAGCAATTACATGGGGTGGAACCCGTCTCACCTTGTTTAAATGTTTTTATTAGAGTGGGGATGATAATTACTTGGGACCCAACCCGTCCCAAAGCCTTGAAGACGTGATTTCATTATATTATTAGTAAAGTATTATGAAGTTGTGATGAAGACATGATTTTAGTATTTTATCAAGAAATTGTGTATTAAAGACACCTTTTTAGTTTTTTTTGTTCCCCCTCTTCTATCTTTTTCTAATAGTTTTTTTTTTTTTTTTTTTTAATGTAAATTAATTTATTTTTTATTTCTTTTTCATGTTGTTCTATTTTTATTGTTTTTTCTGGGATTTTTTTTTTAAATTGTGTATTTTTTTACCATTATTCTATATACATGAAATATAAAAAGTAGTATGAATGTTGCAGTTAATTTATTTGTAGAGGTTTATTTTGGGAGGATGTGAACCAAAAAAAAAAAAAAAAAAAAAAAAAAAAAAAACAATTGAAAATGAGTAAATTAAAAATAAATAAAATTTTTTGGAAATAAATAAACTTATTTATTCACATATAATCATTGATCCATTTATAATTTTATAGAAATTTGGATGATTAAACAAAGAGTTGACAAAAAAAAAAGAAAAAGAAAAAAAAGAGCAAAATATTTGAAAATAAATAAATTTAATTAGTTTTCTTGTTGTTTAGGAAATATATTATAGTTGTCTATAGTGCTTCTTATGTAATGAAGGAAAAAGATAATCTAACCAAGGGTTTGTACTATAATTGATTGACATTATAAGAAATGGTAATGCAATGGATTTTTTTGAGTACCCATTTTATTTAGTCCCTAATAGGATGAAATTTCAATAAATGTAAATGAGTGTAGGACATGTTTGAGAAATTTTTTAAACCCAGGTTAGGTACAGGATGGGTTTGGATATGACTTTGTTTCATCTCACCCCGTTCCAATTATATACAATATTAAATAAAAATTATTTTTATTATTATTTTTTTCATTTTTCAACTTTTTTAATATATACAAAATAAAAAATTTTAATTTTTGAAAAAAGAAAACATTTATAATAGTTATTTATTTATAAATTGCATTTATATTTAATAAAATTTAGAATTTAAAAATTTAAAAATATAAAATTGTAAAAAATTAAACAAGATAGGGTGGGGAAGGTATGAGAAATTTCTGGACTTGCCTTGATCTATTTATTTATTTTTTATTTTTGGATAGGGTGGGAATATATATAAATAAATAAGATGGGTTCTAATGAGGTGACCCCTAAGCAATTTGCTTCTAAGCCAATGTGGCAAGAATTATGTGGGCACAAGTTTCATTTGTCCCCCATGATTTAGGCAAAGAGTAGATAACAATGGTAACTTGATACTTATTAGTGATTGCTAAGTCACAAATTAGGGTTGACGTTGTCTTTAAATGTTCAACTATGGTATGTTTCAGGTCCATGGCATTTGCTCAAACTTCAAAATAAGCACTCACAACTTAGTTGCAATGTTAAACCATAGTCAATTTTGAACTTATTCTACATGTCTTAAGCAATGAGCCAATTCTCAAACTCTCCTATTAAATCATGGTGCATGCTACTTAACATAGTGAAACGTGCACAATAGTCTCTTTTAACTCAAGAATAATAAACTTCCATATTACAGTGATATTAGGTTAAATTCCCTTATTCGAGTTGGATCATGATATTAGTTAAGGTCTCTAAGACATTTTGTTTATTTAACAGGTCTTGAATTTTTCTATGTCACATATCATAATTATTGTCATTTTTTTTCTTTCAAATCAACAACCTTCTTAATGGTCATTTCACTATATTTATTGCACAAAGTATGGCATTAACATACATTTCTCAATTTCAAATTAACATATGTTATTCTTGTTAACAAAATGAGATAATTTTTTTTGCATTTCTCATAATCATCCCTCATTGAATGTGAACTAGAATATTATAACTAATTTAAAATTTAAATTTTTTTTCTAAAAGATACCAATATCCCTTAAAAAAAAAATCCACCATAATAGTATGGGAAAAAAAAAAAAATTCATCCATAAGTAAAGTTTAATTTAAATAATATTGGACAAAAATAATATGTGTAAACAATTGATATGCAAATAAAAATTATGCATAAAAAAAAAAAAAAGTAATTCGTAAATTCAACAACCATATTACCAATTTTTTTTTAATGAATAAGGTAGCTCCTTGGGTTGAACCGTGCTTTTGTGTTTGCGTAGTTAGGCTCACATTTTTGGATTAGACCTACGTTTTTGGGTAGTCCATTTTTGTGTTTGTACACTTGAGCCTACATTTTTGGATTGAACCTAGGCTTTTGGGTAGTTTATTTTTGTGTTTGTACGCTTGGGCCTACACTGTTAGATTAGACCCGCACTTTTGGATAGTTCATTTTTTTGTGTTTGCTTAACCCCACCTAAGCCAAGCCCCATGAGGGATGGATAGACGCTTCACCTAAGCCTTATTCCATAGAGGCGTGTGTGGAAGGTAAGATATTGCCAATGCGTGACATCTATATATCAGTTAATACTCAATAACAATTATTGTATCCTAAGGGCAATAAACCCATTATTAAGAATGCAGGTTATATATAAATAATTACTTAAGGTAGAGACAAGGGAGAAGTTAGTTGCCAAGGATACTCTTGTCTTCTTCTTTTCCTTTTCTCTCACTTTTGTTGCCACTAAAGTGCTAACTTACCATTAAATAGGGATATGCCAAACCAACCCCCATATGGAACTGAACTTTGTTTGTAGGAAGCATGCTACCTAGTGGTAGTCGAAGCTGCTACACTTGGTAGAGTACAGTTTGTGAAGCTGCTACCAACGAATTTTTAGCTCTAATACAACACTTGCTGAAAAAATGTTAAATTCTATATATTGAAATAAAATTTAAGCTCCATGAATCAAGATGATTGTAATATGGTTTGTCACTAGTCTTTAATTACTACTCTGCAACCATAAATATTTTTACTTCAGAATATAAAAAAATGAACGAAATTGGCTTGAAAGGAAACAAAATTTTATTTAAGAATTTCAAAGGCCTTGGAGAAGACTACTCGTGTATGGAGACCTTCTAGGAACCAAGCCAGTGCTTTAGGACAAATACATTTGATACATGAAAAGCTACGATCCTTACATCTAAGCCAAGAAAACATTATCAAAGGACAAAGTATGCAAGTAGATACAATGTGGCACTACCTTCCGGTTAAGGTGATTGTATCCATGGCATTAAGTGATAAAATTGGCACTCCTACTTGATTGCTCACTTGATCCTCTACCTTCAATACATCATAATATAGAGTAGGCTTAGGAGCCATTTGCAAGAGTTCAATCTCACATTCTAGCATATCCAATGCTTTGCTCATTGAAGGACGATCTGTGGGCTTCATCTGTATACACCACAATGCAACTATCACCATTTTTTTTACAGATATTTTTTCATTATCTGTGGCATCTCCCATTTCAATGTCCTCACCTTGGTCAAATTTATCATATATCCATGATGGGAAGTATATTTGACTTGAGTGATCTGCCAATGCATTCCAATTCTTCCTTTTACCCACCATTTCCATCAACAACATTCCAAAACTATAAACATCGGCCTTATTTGATATGCATCCAATGTTTTTGTAGAACAATTCTGGAGCAATGTATCCCATTGTTCCTCTTGCTTTCGTGAGAGAAACAATACTTTCATCTGTTAAATACAACTTTGCAAGGCCAAAATCTGAAACTTTTGGAGTGAAGTCTTCATCGAGAAGAATATTGTGTGGTTTGATATCAAAATGTAGAATTTTCATATCACAACCTTGATGTAAGTATTCAATCCCACGCCCTACTCCAAGTGCAATCTTATACAACCTCTCCCAACTTAAAGGGGTATTGTTTTCATGTTTCGGAAAAATAAACTTATCAAGAGATCCATTAGGCATGAAGTCAAATATAAGAGCCCATTTTGATCCTTCTATGCAAAATCCAACAAGTCGCACCACATTAATATGATGGATCCTTCCAATTGTAGCCACTTCATTGATAAAGTCTTGCCCATCAGCTTTAGACATAACCAGTACTTTACTGCAACAACTCGACCACGCTTGAGCTTTCCTTTATAAACAGAGCCAAAGCCTCCTTGTCCTAATTTATCCTTGAAACTGTTGGTCATCTTCTTTATATCATAATAAGAGTACTTTATGAGTTGAAGACTTTTGTGATTTTGCAGGAATTCTTCAATATTATCATCTAATGATAAGTGTCTCCGCCGAAACTTGTAGATTAAAAAGGCAAACATGAACATCCCAAGTACAATTCGTACTCCAATGTTTATCATGACTGAACATACATAAAGCAACACAAAAAAAAAAAAAAAGTAAAAAGAAATATATTAGAGAATGTTTATGATCATATGCATTCAATTAATATTAAATCCACCAAGTAAACCATCAGGCAGTTGCCTTGCTCATTAATCTAAAAATAAAGGTATTGTGAAACTTTTACAGATTGGATTTGAGTTTTGAACTGTGCTGCTTGGGGGCTCTCTATGGAAGTAATATGCAGGGTAGAAAAGAAAAAATTGGGGCTTTGGATTTGGAGGCCTCATTTCCCATCCCACTGTTTTGACTTTTTTTTGTATGCAAGTGTACTAGAAACTGAATTTAGACCAGAGTATATGCATTCCAAATCCCCTAAGCTACTACTACTACTAATAATAATAACAATTATTATTTTTATTATAATCTTTAATTCCTTTGGCTTTTGATTTTATAAATGAGGGCCCAGTTGGATAAAAAATTCTAAGGTGTTCATATAAAAAAGCTTCATTATAGACACATATTATTCCACGAAGAATTAATAGTTGGGAACGGGAAGACTTACCAATCTTATGTAATATCCAGAATCCTGATAAGAAAAGAATAACATAAATTAATTTCAGAGAAGAATATGAATTAAATTAAGTTATAATTATAATCTTCAAATCATCTTTATTATATAAGAGGAGGGATAGTTGTAGTACAACTACAAATAATGATGACTGTGCAAAATTAAGTTGGTAAATATAGCGGAACTCCCCCTCAAACTTACCAATGGACGCAAAGATATTGCCATAGTCGCCATTCTTGAGTGCTTCTCCAAGTCCTACATGATTGAATCAAGCAAGTAATCTGAGTTTTTGCAAGTAGAATTGAGTGCAAAACAATTCTGTATAATTTGAAGAAAAAAAGGAAGCATCATGCCTCAAGAGTAAGAACTTCAAGTAATTGATTTAATATCAAGAGAGAGCTACTAAGCCTCACCTGAAATTTTGAAATTTTCGGGATACGATATGTATACTGTGAGTAAGAGAGAGGATATCGAATGCAAAATAAGAAAGATATAAGTGAAAATATCACTATTATTATCACTGAAACCAAAAAGAAAATTATCGAGAAATAAGGACAAAAAAGAAAAAAAGAAACTCGGAGGCCTTACCATATAAGACATACGGAATGTTAATCAAGATTTCCAAGATGTTCCCGATCCCTGCATGATTGTATATTCATATAGACACATTATTCACTGATGGGGCACTTCAAAATTGACTTAAAAGTTTTCATCATGCATGAATAACATCTAATTCATAACTCCAAGCCTCCTTTACGAGGCCCCAATACTAATCTTACTCACATTTTTCAACGATGGAGTGGCCGCATTTCACTCTACTAGTATCGCACATGAAAGGCAGAAATGAAAGTTCAAACCCCATGAGTAACTCTTGCTGCAAATCTGACATTGATAAATTACTTCCCTCCGCAACTGCCTTTGACTGAGTGATGATATTCCCATCCAAGGTGCATGAATCGGGAATATCTCTGAACTCCAAATCTCCAACTATTGCATACGCGTAAGGGGAGCTGCGATTCGTGTTGCATGGATTGATAGGAATATACTTATGAATCTCGTAACCAGTGATCGGCCCTGGGCATTTAATGAAAACTACAGGATGGGAATCTGTAGGAACCTCATATGGATTACGATATTCGCTGAAGTAATGGAGAGGATAGGAGAAACAGTTTCCCATGCCCTTTCTATTTAGGCCCGGATCCACTACCCGAATGGTATGGTTATTGTAGTTGATGCCTGCAACATGGTATTTTCCGCTGTAATTCAGGTTTACCATAGTACGATTATTTTCACAGATCAATTCCAAGTGATCAGGATAATCGAGGTCAGACGCATAATCATTTTCCAAAGAGAAAGGGTCACTGATGTTCATATCTCCGCAAGAAGATTTGAAGGTCTGATTTTTATCACCAACGCAAACAGAAAGGAAGCACACATGGAGGATTGTTAGGAGCCCTACTCCCACAAGATTTTCTTCCCTCAACATCATAAACTTAGAGAGAGAGAGAGAGAGAGAGAGAGGGAGCAATTACTTTGTTTTTGAAGTTGCATGTTGTGGTGATAATTAAATACACAATTACCGAAACCCAACCCAACTAGCTAGACTCATGTCTTCCAAGCTAGTTTTTTCTCCATCATTTAAGACAAATGTTAAACCAATTTAGACATCCAAACTTTTTTCTCATTTTTACATTGATCGTCACCATCGATGTATATGATTAAACCATTAAAGGAATTGGTCAAACATACTACCCTTCAATCCTTATTAAATACATCAACAACCCCACAATATTTGAAATTTCAATATGGACACCTTTTTAGACTATTCTTCCCAATAATTTTTTTTAAATAGATCCCTAGTGTTTAGTTTTTCTAATTGGCATTTTTGGACATTATCCCTGTCCTATAAATTGTGAAAAAAAATTTGGTACCTGTTTTTCAATAAAAATAAGAAACCATAGAAGGAATATGTATATCCTTGTTATAGACATCAACTATCTTATAATATTGAATGTTTCTTCATTAACACCTTTTTTACTTTACAAGTAATTGAGCCAATTTTTAAAATCCAAATTATTCCTAATAATTAAAAGATTTATTAAAGAATTTAAAGTAACAGGTCTCACTTGTTTAGAATTTATTTACTTAGTAAATAAATTTAGAAAACATAGTTGTGTGTATAAGAACAAAAGTAAAAAGTCTAGCATATTATATATTAGTTTTGGTTTATTATTTTTTAGTAGTTTAAAAATTATTAAACTCATCAATAAATCATGTATATCAAGTGTTTATTTATTTTGGAATTTATTTATCTAATAAATATTTTTAAAGAAATTAAAAGAAAATTTTAAAAAATATCTATAATTAAGAAAGATTATATCTAAATATTTTTTCTAGTGGTTGGTTCAGAGAGGATGAGAAAGAAAATTTAAATAAGACATTACTCATCAACTACCAAGATTTAAAACCCTTATTTCACTCCTTGTTGACAACATCAACTACCCCGCTACATTGGATGTTGAAAGTAGACACCTCTAAAGAGTCCATCCCGTTAATTCTTTTTATAACTGTTGGAAACTAATTACTTGAAAATTTGGGAAGAAATGTAAAGAAAAAAATAGGAAAAAAAGAAAAATAAATAAAAAGAAAGAAAAAAAATAAAAGAAAATAAAAATTAAATTTAATATTAATAATAGATTTAATATTAATAAATTATTTTTATATATTATTTTAAATTTATTTTATTTACTTTCTCTCATTTTTGTAAAATTAAATAATTTAAAAACACATTCTAGGTATACTGTCAAATTTTACGTTGTATACCTAGATTAATTTAGCACAAGTGTCTCATGTGATGTTTCCATTTTAACAATACATAAAAACGATCCTCACCCATGGACCCTTTACTCACACTCATTCAATTGGAAGTATTGATCCAATTCATAAAAATTATGTTTCGTAATTTTATAATCCAATTTCCAAATTTCATACAAGTCACGAGAATGTGTATTCTTCCTCAAATCCATTATTGAGAGGTAAAAGATAAAATCCTTTTAAGATAAGAAATAAAGTTTTTCATCAGAATTTGAATCAAATCAAACCGAAGGAACCCTTAACTATTAGGGGGGTTAATAGAACGAATCACACTTTTACCACTAAACTATACCCGCTACAATGTGATTATTGTATACAAATTGACCTTTTGTCGAACAAAGGAATCAGACACGATCAAGATTCATATTTGATGCTTTTATGCCATTTTGATTCATTCTTTAGGAAACAATATCACCCATTTTTCGGTAGATGTTTCTCCGTGGTAAAAAGAAACTACTAAAGGAATTGACCAAACACTTTTACTCTTTAATTCTTGTTAGATACATCAACCACCCCACAATATTTGAAGTGTCTGATGTAGACCTTCTCAAACGATCCTTCCTAATAATTGTTTTGAAATAGCAACACCATCTTCTCATTAAAAACAAAAAATCATTGGATATGGATTTCCATAGTGTTTAGTCAAGCTTGTTTAGTTTTTCTAATTGATATTTTGTTGGACATTATCTCTAGCCCACAAATTTTGTGGAAAATGTTTTGGTGCCAATTTTTCCATAAAAAATAACAAATAGTTGAAGAAATTAGTCAAACTTTTCTATCATTATTTAGTTTTTCCAATTGGCATTTTTCTTGACGTTATCCCTAGTCCACAAATTTTGTGGAAAATTTTTTTATACTTATTTTTTTCATGAAAAATAGGAAATCGTTCAAAAGAATTAGTCAAACTTTCCAACCACTATTTAGTTTTTCTAATTGGTATTTTTTGTTTTACTTTATTCCTGGCCCACAAACTTTGTAGAAAAATTTTTAGTGTTTGTTTTTCCATAAAAAGGGGAAATCACCAAAGGAATTAGTTAAACTTTTCTACCACTATTTTCTAATTAGAATTTTCTTGACATTATCCCTAGCCCACAAATTTTGTGGAAAAATTTTTGGTGTCTATTTTTCCATGAAAGATAGGAAATCGTCCAAGGAATTAGTCAAACTTTTCTATAAAAGTTTAGTTTTTCTAATTGGCATTTTTCTCGACGGTATCCCTAGTCCACAAATTTTGTGGAAAATTTTTTGGTGCCTATGAAAAAATAGAAAACCGCCTAAGGAATTAGTCAAACTTTTCTACGATTGCTTAGTTTTTCTAATTAGCATTTTTCTTCACATCATCCCCACCCCACAAATTTTGTGGAAAATTTTTTGGTACCTTTTTTTTCCCATGAAAAATAGGAAACTACCAAATGAATTAGTCCATTTTCTACTATTGTTTAGTCTGTCTAGTTGACATTTTTCTTGATGTCCTCCCTACCCCACACGGTTTTGTGGAAAAAATTTTGGTGCCTATTTTTCCATGAAAAAAAGGAAACCACCAAATGAATTAATCAAGCTTTTCTATCATTATTTAGTTTTTCTAATTGGCATTTTTCTTGATGTTATTCTAAGCCTACAAATTTTGTGGAAAATTTTTTGATACTTGTTTTTCCATGAAAAATAGGAAGTTGCCAAAAGAATTAGTCAAACTTTTCTACAATTGTTTAATTTTTCTAATTAGCATTTTTCTTGATATTATCCCTAGGCCATGAATTTTGTGGAAAAATTTTTGGTGGCTGTTTTTCCACAAAAAATAAAATCAGCCAAATGAATTAGTCAAGCTTTTCTACATGGTGTCTATGCTGATACGTTCATACTCTTAAGAACCGACCAGTTAAACCGCTGACTGGAGCTTGGTCCAGTTCGGTTCACATGTTGAGTCGAGAGCAGAGAGCCCTTTGAATCAGGGTAGAGCCAGATCAACCCATTGTTAAACCGTCAAACTGATGAATCCTTTGGCGGGTTCCGGTTCATTCGGCCCATTCTCGTTTGGGCTTCAACGCATACCTTTTCTAATTTGGGCAAAATGATGAATGGGCTTTAACAAAGTCTCCTAGGCCTACTGACCTACTTGAATTTTAACTTAAGGCCTCTGTTTCTCCAGAAGTTTCCGATGTGGTATGGCATTTTATGCCAAAAAGTCACAAATGTCACAGTGTGGAAGCTTAAACCATTGACCAACTGACCAAAGTTTTAGAAAAGTGACGGTGCAACCACTAGACCATATGCTAGTTTTGTTGGTGATTGTAAAGTAAAATAACCTAATATTGTTTAAAATTATAAAATAATCAGACATTTAATATCTAAATGAAATTAAATAATATAATTTTATAATTCTTTTATTCATTTTCAATATATATCTTTATATTTATATTTATAATTTGAGAATATCAAACATGAAAAATAAATATTATTGATTTTAAATTTTATTATACATATATTAGATTTTTTAATTTTCTTTAATTTTAATAAAATATAAAATTATGTATTTATGAAGTTACTGATACGAGCATGAACTGAAAACTTTTTTTTATTCAATGAAAGATGATGTTTTGAAAACATTGATAAAACCATTTTTTCCTTGATAATAAATCATCAATTAAAGAATCATTCAAGCTATTTTTTTAATATATCTTAAAGGCTTGTTAGTGGAAATTGCCCCAAAATGCCTAAAGTTTTTAATTTGACAACTTCCTAAACATTATCGCTTCCTATAAATTTTCTAGAAAATTTAGCCTATTTCAAATTTGGTTTGTAAAAATAGTTTTTTATTCTTTGAAAAAAAAAAAAGAAAGAGAAAATTAGGGCTTATTTAGTAACTATTTTCACAAGGTATTTTTTTTTTTCTCTATAAAAAAAAATAAAAAAATACTTTTGAAATCAGAAAACATAAAACAATTTTTAATCCTTAAAAACAAAAAACAATTTTTTACCCTTAAAAATAGAAAACAAGGAAATTTCAAAGAATATCTTTTAATTATTTTCACTTGTTTTTTTAGGGATATTTTAAAAAGTAATTATATAAATATGAAGAATGATTAAAAATAAAGTACTACATATAAAAGTTATTTTTAAAATATATTTATAAATAAGTTCCAAATTGACATTTGTTCTACAAAACATTAAAGAATAATTTTCAAAGATTGTTTTATAATTGTTCTCAAAAATTATTTTTCAGAATTGCTTTCAAAAATGGTTACTCAACCAGGCCTTATTTTCAACATTGGAAATCATTTTTGGTAACTTTTGGAAAGGAAACAATTCTTTGAAAACTTATTACCAAAACAAGGGACCTATTTGACAACTGTTTTCAAGAACAATTTTCTGTTTTTTAGAACAAAAAAACACGTTTGGCAATTAAAAACCATTTTATTTTTTTTATTCTTAACAACAGAAAAAAAAAAAGTGTTTTTGGATAACAATTTTTAGTTATTTTCTATTGTTTTCATTTGTTTTCTAAGGGTTGTTTTAGAAAATAATTATATAAACATGTAGAATGATTAAAAATAAAGGATTAGATATAAAAAATAATTTTAAAATATATTTAAAAATATTAAAAACAAGTTAAAACATTTCAGATTCCCAAACAGACTTTTATTCTACAAAACATTAGAAAACAGTTTTCAAAAACTTTTCTCTAAAACTATTTTTTAGAACTATTTTCGAAAATAGTTAACAAATAAGGCAAATGTGTTTCACATATTAATTGTTTTTAATCATTTTCATTTATTTTTGGAGGACTATTTACAAAAATAATTGTTCACATGTGGAGGATGATTGAAAATAAAGTATCATAATAAAATTAAGTTATTTTTAAAAAATATTCAAAAACATAGAAAATAGGTTGAGAATATTTCAAGTTCCTAAATAAACTTTTATTCAAGAACACATTAGAGAATTGTGTGTTAAAACATTTCCGAACAACGTTCAATACCTATTTTTCCACGAAAAATAAGTTAAGCTTAAATGGCTACCATTATTTCTATCATTTTTGGATCCATCAACCTACCAAAGTTCAATGCTTCTATGTTGAGACCTTGGCTCCGCCCTTACAATAAATTCCTCTAAAAATAACCACCCACTTTTTCATGGAAAACAAGAATTTTTTTATCTTAAATTATGAACACTAATATTAAAAAAAAAAAAATCATAAATTCATTTTTTAATAAAAATAATACTATTTTACTATATGTTACAAAACTATAGATAGCGGTTTAGAGCTATGGATACTCTTTGGAGCTAATCAAGTAGTCCCCTTTCTTACGAGTGAATCTCTATGCTTTCTTTCTTTCGACATGAGTATAGATGCTAACCTATTTCAATATCTTTGTAAAAGTATAATTGAATTTTATTTTTAAAAATAAATGATAATAATTATAAATAATAATAATTAATAATATTTTGTTTAATATGTAACTAAGTAATGTTTTTCATTATATGTAATATTTAGTATTCAGTATTTTAGACTAGTTTTAATTCACTTTACAATTAATTGTGTCTCAATTTTAAAATCCAAATTAATCTTAAGAACAAGAATATATATTAAATAATTTAAAACATTAAGCTCACTTGATTTAGAATATATTTACTTAAAGCATAGTTGTATACATAAGAGCAGTAGTAAAGTCATATCTCATTATGTACCAACTTTGATATATTATTTCTAGTAGTAGTGGAATTTATTTTTGAGTTCCAAATTATTTTTTTAAAATTATTAAAGTCATTAACAAATCTAAAACATTAAGCTTTGTTAGATTTGGAATTTATTTACTTAGTAAAGTTATGTGTAAATAAGAAACTAGCTAACTCATTCATAATAAATTTGGTATGTGAATTTTTAATATTAATTAGATCAATTTCTAGTTTCATGACTTAGTAATAATTGAATCAATTTTGTTGAGTTTTAAGTATTTAAAAAATTAGTTGATTGCATATATCAAGTGTTGATTGATTTGAAATTTATTTGTTTAATGAAAAATACACAATTGCCAAAACCCAAGGCAATTAAAGATCTTGAGTTATGTCTTGTAAGTTGTTTTTTCGGTCATCAAAGACAACAACATTACCGCATCATTTAAGACAAATGTTTTAAACCAATTTGGACATCCAAACCTTTTTCTTGGTAACATCCATTTTTTAATGCCTATTTTTCTATGGCAAAAAAAAAAAAAAAAAAAAAAAATCCATGAAAGGAATTGGTCCAACATTCTACATTTCAATCCTTGTTAGACATATCAATAACCCCACAATGTTTTAAGTTTCAATGCTGACACCTTCTTGGAAGATCCTTAATTCCCAATAATTCTTTTGCAAAAACTCACTTTTCATTGTTTAGTCCTAATTGATACACCATAGATGTTATTCCTCTTTGGCATATTTTGTGGAAAAAATTTTGGTGCATGTTTTTCCATGGAAAATTAATAATGAGAACCTTCTAAGAATTAGGCAAGCCTTTTTACCCTTATTTCTATCCTTGATAGATACATCAACTACCCCACAATGTTTTGTTTTGACATTTCTATGTTCACACCTTCCTACTCTTTAAGTCTTATGAAAACAATAACAACCATTTTTCAATGAAAACAACAAATCCTGAATTAAAGAATCATTCAAGCTATTTTTTGAATATTTCTTAAAGTCTTGCCGGTGGACATTGCCCAAAAAACCCCATCTAATATTTTTAATTGACACTTTCCTAGACATTATTGTAATATTTTTACTAAAAACACCACAATATTTTTAATTCTTTTGGTATAAAGTTACTTATCTTTTTAATGGATCTAACATTATAAGTTTCACTAGATTTAGAGTTTGTTTGTAGAAAAAAATGTAACAGAAAAAATAGAAAAAATAAAAAATAGATTTAAAATCAATAAATTATTTCAGTAAACTACTTCAAACCCATTTCACTTATTTATTTATCTCACAATAGTATCCATTTTTCAGTGCTTATTTTTCCATGACAAAAAGAAACCATTAGAGGAATTGGTCAAACATTCTACCCTTCAATCCTTGCTAGATACATCAAGTTCAAAGTTCAACTTTTTGGTTGTCAAAGATGTGTTTCTCCATTATTTTATTAGACACTTTTGTCTCATTTCTACATACTGTCACTATTGATATATATTTTTATGTCATTAAAATCAATTCTTTTGAAAACAATAACATTCATATTTCAGTGCTTGTTTAAAGGAGTTGGTCAAGCATTCTACCATTGAATCCTTGTTAGATACATCAACTTCCAAGCTAGTTTTTCAGTCATTTAAGACGCGTTTTTCCATCATTTAAAACAAATGATCTAAAAATTTTTCATAAAAAATAGGAAACCGTCCAGGGAATTAGTCAAACTTTTCTACAATAGTTTAGTTTTTCTAATTGGCATTTTTCTTGATGGTATCCCTAGTCCACAAATTTTGTGGAAATTTTTTTGGTGCCTATGAAAAAATAGAAAACCACCTAAGGAATTAGTCAAACTTTTCTACGATTGCTTAGTTTTTCTAATTAGCATTTTTCTTCACATCATCCCCACCCCACAAATTTTGTGGAAAATTTTTTGGTACTTTTTTTTTCCCATGAAAAATAGGAAACTACCAAATGAATTAGTCTATTTTCTACAATTGTTTAGTTTTTCTAGTTGGCATTTTTCTTGATGTTATCCCTAGCCCACACGTTTTGTGGAAAAAATTTTGGTGCCTATTTTTCCATAAAAAAAGGAAACCTCCAAAGGAATTAGTCAAGCTTTTCTACCATTATTTAGTTTTTGTAATTGGTATTTTTCTTGATGTTAGTCCAAGCCTACAAATTTTGTGGAAAATTTTTTGATACTTGTTTTTCCATGAAAAATAGGAAGTTGCCAAAGGAATTAGTCAAACTTTTCTACTATTGTTTAGTTTTTCTAATTAACATTTTTCTAATTACGAGTGAATCTCTATGCTTTCTTTCTTTCAGCATAAGCATGGATGCTAACCTATTTCAATATCTTCGTATAAAAGTATAATTGAATTTTATTTTTAAAAATAAATGATAATAATTAGAAATAATAATAATTAATAATATTTTGTTTAATAAGTAACTAAGTAATGTTTTTCATTATATGTAATATTTAGTATACAATATTTTAGACTAGTTTTAATTTACTTTACAATTAATTGTGTCTCAATTTTAAAATCCAAATTAATCTTAAGGACTAGAATATATATTAAATAATTTAAAACATTAAGCTCACTTGATTTAGAATATATTTACTTAAAGCATAGTTATATACATAAGAGCAGTAGTAAAGTCATATCTCATTATGTACCAACTTTGATATATTATTTCTAGTAGTAGTGGAATTTATTTTTGAGTTCCAAATTATTATTTTTTAAAATTATTAAAGTCATTAACAAATCTAAAACATTAAGCTTTGTTAGATTTGGAGTTTATTTACTTAGTAAAGTTATGTGTAAAGAAGAAACTAACAAACTCATTCATAATAAATCTGGTATGTGAATTTTTAATATTAATTAGATCAATTTCTAGTTTCATGACTTAGTAATAATTGAATCAATTTTGTTAAGTTTTAAGTATTTAAAAAATTAGTTGATTGCATATATCAAGTGTCTGATTAATTTGAAATTTATTTGTTTAATGAAAAATACACAATTGCCAAAACCCAAGGCAAAGATCTTGAGTTATGTCTTGTAAGTTGTTTTTTCAGTCATCAAAGACAACAACGTTACCCCATCATTTAAGACAAATGCTTTAAACCAATTTGGACATCCAAACCTTTTTCTCATGAACATCCATTTTTCAATGCCTATTTTTTTATGGCAAAAAAAAAAATATGAAAGGAATTGGTCAAACATTCTACATTTCAATCCTTGTTAGACACATCAATAACCCTATAATGTTTAAAGTTTCAATGCAGACACCTTCTTGGAAGATCCTTAATTCCCAATAATTCTTTTGCAAAAACTCACTTTTTAGTGTTTAGTCCTTTTAATTGATACACCATAGATGTTATTCCTCTTTAGCATGTTTTGTGGAAAAAAAAATTTGGTGCATGTTTTTCCATGGAAAATTAATAATGAGAACCACCAAAGCATTAGGCAAACCTTTCTACCCTTATTTCTATCCTTGTTGGATACGTCAACTACCCCACAATGTTTTGTTTTGACATTTCTATGTTCACACCTTCCTACTCTTAAGTCTTATGAAAACAATAACAACCTTTTTTTCATTGAAAACAACAAATCCTGAATTAAAGAATCACTCAAGCTATGTTTTGAATATTTCTTAAAGTCTTGCCGGTGGACATTGCCCCAAAAACCCACCTAATATTTTTAATTGACACATTCCTAGACATTATTGTAATATTTTTACTAAAAACACCATAATATTTTTAATTCTTTTGGTATAAAGTTACTTATCTTTTAATGAATCTAACATTATAAGTTTCACTAGATTTAGAGTTTGTTTGTTGAAAAAAAAATTTAATAGAAAAAAATAGAAAAAATAAAAAATAGATTTAAAATCAATAAATTATTTCAGTAAACTATTTCAAACTTATTTCACTTATTTATTTATTTTATATAAAATTAAATAATTTTAAAATATATAAATTTTTAACAAATTTTAATTATATTTAATTTGATTTTCTTTTAAAAAAAAAATTCTTATTATTTTTTCTTCCTTCCTTATTACTTTCCGTAGTCATACAATCTTTCCAATCCGCAAGATCACAAACTTTGACTCCGAGTACCTAAGTATTGAATAATTTTATCTCAGAGATTAAAATAAATAAATAAAACGCTCCATTTATTAAGAAGATGCAAAAGAAAGAGTAGAGCTTGTTCCTCACTCCTTTGCAAAAATTCCAAATCTAATGTCCATTGAGGGGCTCATCAGTAGCTTGCAGTACTGCAGAGGAGACTATCAGATGAGCATTTCCTTGAAAATCGTATTCCTCTATCTGTGTTGCTGCTTGACTGTAATAATTAGTAGTTTTGCAGAGACTGGAGTGAGCCAAGATGAGTGCATGGTGTCACAGAGTTGCAGCCTCCAGGGCCCCCCCATCCATTTCCCATTCCGGCTTAAAGGCCACCAGTACCCAGACCACTGTGGCTGCTCTTTGTTTGAGCTCTCCTGCACAGAGAGGAATCAGACAATTCTAGAGCTGCCAGACTCAGTAAACCTCTTGGTGAAGGAAATAAATTACGGATCTAAGGAAATCCTTGTTCAGGACCCTGATAATTGCTTCCCAAGGCAGTTTCGTAATCTCAATTTAGCTTCCTCTCCCTTCCAGTTCTTCGATGATTACCCAGAGGACTTCACCTTCTTCAAATGCCCTTCATATTATTATGTATACTTTATGTTACCCATCCCTTGCCTTGGAGGGCCTGGCTTCCAAGTTTATGCTATTAATTCAAGGGTAAACCCCTTTTACGCGTACCTACCATCTTGCAGCAAGATGTACAACGTCGCAGCAGCTCCTTATTACGTTATTAGGTCACAGGAAAATGCTACTAAGCTGAAATGGACCAAGTTGCCACACTGCGAAGCAGAAGGTAAGACATGCAGCCCCACTGGAAATTAACTGTTGATATACTATCTCAAACCAAAAGTAATTTTGGTAAAAGTGGTGTTTGTTTTTTTAACCTAATGTTGAATATAATTTGCTTCGAGACATTATACCATTTGTTTTTATCTTTTTCTTGACTTATTACTTATTTTTTAAATTTTTTTATTGAAGAAAAAAAAATAAAATATTTTATGTTTTCTTTTAAATACTAAAATTAAATCATAATAACTAAAGCAAACCTGATTTTGTTTTACCATTTAAAACTTAATAGAAATAAAATATTAAAAAAATAAACAACTTAATAATTTAACATGATTAAACACTATTTAATCTTAGGTTTTATTTAGAATTAAGTTAAAAAAAATTAAATATTTCCTAAAAGTGCAATTGGTGATGTTTTTCTTCAAAATGCTTTTAGTATAGTGTTTTTTCTATCAGTATTTTTAAGGTAATCAGTTAACAGAAAACATTAAATATGATTTTTTTTTAGTTTTTTATATTTTTCAAATTTTACCAAATGTGTGAATTTTTTTCAAAAACACTTTGTAGACTATAAATGATTTTTAAAAACATTATCAAACGGACTCTAAGTTTAATTGTTCAAATATAGTATGACACAGGATAAAACATTGAATAATATATCATATTTCATATTTGGTTGTATAGGATAAGGAATAAGATTAATTATTTCACCCTCTTTTTATATTCCTTAATTCCCTATTCACGACTATAATAATCTCAAATTGAGGAATGCCATGTACATATCTATTAAATTAGTATTTTATGTTTCTTATCAATTTTCTATATTATTCATTTTATAACACAAGTAATTTTGATTAAAAGATTTTAATTTTTAATTAAAGAAAGAAGTAAAAAAAATAAAAAATATATACAAACATATGTATTACTTAATATAATATATAAAAATTTATTTTCTAAATTTAATAATATAATATAATATAATATTTTTATTTATAAATTTTACATATTTCAATCATAAATATGTTTTTCATTTTATTTTTTATTCTTTTTACAAATTAAATATAAGTGTAACATAATATATCATATTTGATATAATACCTAAAGATATCATGCTTTTGTATGTGAAGACACTTCAATATGATTGTAAAGAAAGTGAAAACAAATTTGTTAGGAAATTGATGCAGAGTCATGGAATGATGTATGTGTGTTCAACTTTTTATCTTTAATGCAGATGATCACTATTAAACTGCATTGTCACATTAATCTTTTCTAAATATTTACTTAAAATTTGATTGTTCCTCATTAAAAACGGCTGCAATGTGTGAATTTGGATTCATTTTTCCTTTTAACCAAGAAGAACAACTTCCTCCTATATGAGTAATTGCTGCAAATTGTTGGTTAGGATGTATATTACTATAGGGTTTAGCTTTTATATTTTTCTGCCACAAAATAGATTGAACCAATCTGATCAGTTGATGAAGACTGTCCACCCAACACAACTATATATGTGACAAAATGGGGATTAATGATCTACTGCCAATTTTAGTACTTCAAGCCTAGGGAAAGTTCTCTATCAAAGACCCTGGCACAACTAAAATTAATTGACCTCAAAAATGAAACTAGAAAGGCATAAGGGTCACAAATTAGAGCCAAGGCTGAAAATCAAGATGCAGTATACATATACAATGTCAGTGATTTTTGTTTATTTAATAAGCCTGACAAACTAATAATTTTATTTCCTTTTACAGGTGCAACAAAAAAAAAAAAAATAGTCATAGGTAATTTTCAGTAACTTGGTTGCTTTTCCTTCAATCACTAAAAAGAAAATCGATCTTGACCTTTTTTTTTTTTTTTTCCATATGCAGGTGAAATTCTTGGTTCCCTTTTTCTTGTGACACTTGTCTTTGCACTCTACCGAGTTTATAGCTCAAATGAATCGAAAAGACAACACAAAATAAAGGTTATAAAGTTCTTGGAAGATTATAGAGCCCTCAAGCCCTCAAGATACTCTTACAATGATATTAAGAGGATTACAGATGGGTTCAAGGAAAAATTAGGTGAAGGAGGTTATGGAATTGTCTATAAAGGAATGCTTTCCAATGAAATCCTTGTTGCAGTGAAGATCTTAAATAATTCTAATGGAAATGGGGAAGAGTTCATTAATGAAGTGGGAACAATAGGTAGAATCCATCATGTCAATGTTGTTCGTTTGATTGGCTTTTGTTCTGATGGGTGTCGAAGAGCTCTTATCTATGAGTTCTTACCAAATGAGTCACTAGAGAAATTCATATTTTCAAACCATTCACTTGGTTGGGAAAAGCTTCAAGATATTGCTATAGGCATAGCCAAAGGAATTGAGTATCTTCACCAAGGATGTGATCAAAGAATCCTCCATTTCGACATCAAACCTCATAATATTTTGCTAGATCATAATTTTAATCCAAAGATATCTGATTTTGGTCTAGCCAAATTGTGTTCTAAGGAACAAAGTGCAGTTTCCATGAGTGTAATTAGGGGAACCATGGGTTATATTGCACCAGAAATGATATCTAGGAATTTTGGCAATGTTTCCTACAAGTCAGATGTTTATAGTTTTGGAATGTTATTGATTGAAATGGTAGGAGGAAGGAAGAATATAGACACTACGGTAAAGAACACTAGCCAAGTATATTTTCCAGAATGGGTTTATAATCGTCTGGATAAAGGAGAAGAGTTGCACATTCCGATTGAGGAAGAGAATGATGGTGAAATAGCAAAGAAACTGTTAATTGTGGGACTTTGGTGCATTCAATGGTGCCCAGCGAACCGTCCTTCCATGAAACTTATTATTCAGATGTTAGAAGGAGAAGGAAACAATTTAAGTATGCCTCCAAACCCATTTACTTCCATGGGCCCAACAAGAACAAGTCCAAACATGCATCAACAAGAGTTGGCAGTCATCTCTGAAATAGAGTGAAAAGATATTTGGTTGTATTTCTATTTTAGTGTATTATGAGCATGTGAGTTACTTAGTAATCATGTTGTAATAGTTCATCAATGTAACCTTTGTGTTTAATGGCAATAAACTTAGTGATATTTGGCAACAAGTTAGGTCTTAGAAGCTTTCCTAGATATTTTTCAAAATATAAGCAGTTTTGAGGATTGTTGTTCTTCAAAAAATGGGTTGTAAAGCTAATAAACTACTCCAGAGGAGGTTATTATCATGTAAAAGAAAGTGTGCTTTTGGTAACTATGAATAGGAATGTAAATAAGATAGGAAAGCAGGTGAAACATATTATGATATAGAATTTAGGAATCAAAATTCTCACAAGAGTTAGATTTAAAAATATGCCATTAAAGGAATTGGTCAAACATTCTACTCTTCAATCCTAATTAGATACATCAACTTCTAAGTCTAGTTTTTTGGTTGTCGAAGATGCACTTCTCCATCATTTAAGACAAATGCTCTTAACTTTTTTCTCATTTCTACATTGAGTATCGCCATCAGTATATATTTTTATGTCACAAACCCAATTAATTCTTTTGAAAACAACAACATCCATTTTTCGGTGTTTGTTTTTACATGGAAAAAAGAAACCATTAAAGGAATTGGTCAAGCATTCTACCCTTCAATCCTTGTTAGATACATCAACTTTCAAGTCTAGCTTTTTGGTTGTCAAGACGTGTTTCTCCATCATTTAATTAGACAAATGCTCGTAACTTTTTTCTCATTTCTACATTGACCATCACCATTGATATATATTTTTATGTCATTTAAATTAATTCTTTTGAAAACAATAATGTCCATATTTCAATGCTTGTTTTTCCATGGCAAAAAGAAACCATTTAAGGAGTTGGTCAAACATTCTACCCTTCAATCCTTGTTAGATACATCAACTTCTAAGCCAGTTTTTTCCATCATTTAAAATAAATGCTCTAAACTTTTTTCTCATTTCTTTATTGATGGTCACCATCAGTATATATTTTTATATTATTTCAATTAATTCTTTTGAAACAAATAACATCCAATTTTCAGTACCTATTTTTCCATGGCAAAAAGAAACCATTAAAGGAATTGGTTAATTATTCTACCTTTCAATCTTTTGTTAGATACATTAACAATCCCACAATGTTTGAAGTTCCAATGCTAACACATTCCCAGACGATCCTTAATTCCCAATAACTCTTTTGAAAATAGTTGCACCCATCTTCTCATAGAAAACAAAAAGTTATTGGTCATAGATTCCTAGTGTTTAGTTTTTGTAATTGACATTTTTGGACATTATCTAGCCAATTAATTTTGTTTGGAAAAATTTTTTATGCCCATTTCTCCATGGAAAATAAGAAATCATTAAAGGAATTAGTGTAGCTTTTTAATCATATCTTTGTTATAGACATCAACTACCCTATAATATTTAATGTTTCTACTTGACACTTTTCCAAATGGTTCATCCCAATAATTATTTTGTAAAAACTCGCTTTTTGTTGTTTAGTCCTTCTAATTGGTACTTCAAAGATGTTATTCCTTCTTTGTAAATTTTGTGGAAAACTTCTTTGTGCATGTTTTTCCTTGGAAGATTAATAATAAGGACCACCTTAGGAATTAGGTAAGCCTTTACATCAACTACCCCACATTGTTTTAATGTTTGTGTTCACACCCTCCTACTCTTAGGTCTTACGAAAGCAATGATAACCATTTTTTCATTGAAGACAACAAACTATCATCACTTATGGAATCATTCAAACCCTTTTTTTTTAGTATTTCTTAAAGGCTTGTCGGTGGAAATTGATAAGGTGTAAAATATATAATAATTATTTTAAACTATTTTCGATGATTTGTTTGAGGAATATTTTAAAAAATAATTATTCAAATATAAAAAATGAGCAAAAATAAAGTAATACAAATAAAAGTTATTTTTAAAAATATTTGAAAATATAGAAAATAGGTTAGAGAATATTTTATGTTCTAAACAAATTTTTATTTAAGAAAAACATTATTAAATAAATATTTTGAAAACATTCTCCAACAAGCCTTGAATACCTATTTTTCATGGAAAATAAGTGAAGTTTAAATGACTACTATTATTTCTATCATTTCTGGATCCATCAACTGCCTTACAGTGTTCCATGCTTCTATGTTGACACCTTGGCACTCCCCTCAAAACAACCACCCACTATTTCATGGAAAACAAGCATAACCCATTTCACCATGTTTTCTTATCCTTGTATTTTAAAATTATTTTTAAATTAAAAATATTTTTTAAAACATTTAAAAATACCGGCTTGAATGAGTTGTATTTAAAAATATTTTTTATTTTGATTTTACCAAAAAAATAAAATTGTAAGTTAAATTTATATAATATATTAAATTTGATTCAAGTCCTATTAAAAATAAAAATATTTTTCATTTATAAATAAATTAAAAAATAAACAGTTTTTAATAAAATATGAATACTAATATTATAAAAAAGAAAATCATAGATTATTTTTTTATAAAAATAAAACTATTTTACTATGTATTATAAAACTATGGATATCAACATCTCCATAAAAAATATAATTAAATATTTTTGTTAAAAATTAATAATAATAATAATAATATTTTATTCAAAAACAAATAAAGTTTAATATTTTTAATACGTAATTAATTCCTATTTTTATTACGCGTATTTCATGTTAAGCGGACTTGGGCTTATGTGGTTCGGCATAAATGTCATTGCGGGCCATAAGTCAGCCCTTGGTGGGCTGCCAGAATTAACTTGGTTGTCGGATACTAGTACTAGGCTGGTTTCTGGCACCAAACTCCACATCGGGCCTGACCCAATTCAAATAGCACATGATCCCAGCATGGCCCAAGCCATTCATGCTCATGTCCTCCCCTAAGCTGCCTATGAACCTTCCACTGGGCTTGGCCCAGAGGCTCACTAACGAGCCTATTGTTGGGCCTAAATAGCTTGGACCGCTCCACTAATTAAATGTTTTGGCCTCAATGGAGTTAATTTTAAACTTAAATTTAAACAAGCCGATTGGAAGACAACCTTGTTTGCACCAAGGCCCAAAACCAATGGGCTTTTCATTCTTTTCAAATAGCAAATAATTGTTATAACAAATTATCTCTTTATTTTCTCCTCTTTGGGTTAAAATATCCATCATCATCTTCCTCTTTGGGTTAAAATATCCATCGTCATCGTCATCGTCATTGTAGTCATCGTCATTAGTATTGGTCAAATATGACATTTTAAATAACCAATAAATAAATTTTCTTAGCACTAAAGGGAGGTTTATCTAGCTTTTTGAGGACATGAGTTCTTTGCCATTGGAATACTGTTGTGGGCTAGAAAGAAGCTTTTAACTAGGATTATATATATAATCATATATGTTAATTAATTTTTTTATTTTTTGTGTAATGACTTATTCCCTCTCATGTAGACATTATATGCTCTAGGTTTAATGAAATCTTACAACTTTAAAACACGTTTACATGATTAAGAAAAATTTATACATATATAATATCAAAAACTTTTTTTTCTATGCAATATGGGATATCATATTTTGATTGATTGTAAAGTTACTAAAGTTGAATGTCAAGCATTGTGAGATAGTTTATATAACCAACCATCTTTGGTTTTCAATATTAATTAATATTGTCTTCAATGTTGGGACCCAAATGGGACATTTCTAAAGGTAAAACCACTTGCTTTGTAGGAAAAGGTTGACAAAAGATTAAGTTTAATTTTCTAAAATTGTAGTCACAAATTAAAGGCCAAGCCTTATATATCACAAATTAAATTATTTGTTTGGATACACTTGTTTTTTAGCGCAAAGTAAAACATTATATGCTTTATTTATTTATTAGGTAATATGGTTAGCTTAAGGATCAATTTCAATCATACATAACTAATTATTCTTACTTTTTTAGTCCAATAAAAATATGGTAAAGAAAAAAGAAAGAAAAGAAAAGAAAAAGGGAAACTGTTCTAGCACTTTTAGCTAATGCCTCTTTACCTTTAAAGTTTTGGCTATGCATTCCATACAACCATATTGCTTATCAATCGTATGCCAACTAAGGTACTTCAACTTTAGTCCCTATTCCAAGTTCTCTTAGGAAAAACACTAAATTATTATCACTTCAAAATTTTTGGATGTCTGTACAATCCTTATATTCACGCCTACAATAAACACAAACTCTCATATCGTTCAATCCTATGTATCTTCCTTATCTATAGCCCAATTCACAAAGGGTATGTGTGCTTTGACCACATTTCAAATCGAATCTTTATAACTCAACATGTTATCTTCAATGAAACAGTATTTCCATTCCAACACTCCACTGTTCCTTCTACCTCTTTGTTGCCTCTTTTCTCCATTCAATCTACTTATACCCCAACATTTTTACCCACATCTCCTCATTTCCTCACTCCATAGTCCACCATTTCTACTAATTGAGATCTTGCTTTTACTTGTCTCTATCATCCTAGTTTATTAGCTTGACCACACACTACAGCCTACTCATCCAATGGTCTTTCACCTTCAGCTTCACCAACGTCTTCAATATGAACCATTATTCCTATTCTCTTTGTTGATTCTGCAACTAACATTGCTAGTTCTTACCGTTAACCCATAAATCACCATCCAATGGTCACACGTGCAAAGGACGACATTTTCAAGAAGAAGGTGCCCATGGTTCACAAAGCTGTTGAACCTCATACCTTTATACAAGCAGCAAAAGATTTGAATTGGCTACTTGCCATGGAAAAAGAATTCACTATCCTCATGAAGAACAGTACATGGCACCTTGTCCTTACTCCTTCTAATAGTAATATCATCGACTATTAATGGGTCTACAAACTTAAATACAGACCTGATGGGACTATTGATCGATACAAAGCTCATTGAATCACAAAATGATTCAACCAAACTCTAGGTCTCTATTATTTTGAAACATTCAGCCCGATTGTAAAAGCTTCAATAATTCGCATGGTGCTTGCCATTGCTCTTTCTTTTCAATAGTTGATTCGTCAACCCATTGTTTAGAATGCATTCCTCAATGGTGATCTTAAAAAAAAAGTGTTTATGAGCCAACCTTTTAGGTTTATTAATAAACAATTTCCTTCTCATGTCTGCAAACTAAACAAACATTATATGGCCCTAAACAGGCCCACATGCATAGTTTACTAAACTTAGCAACACCCTTCTCAATTAGGGTTTCCAATCATCTAGGGCTAACAATTTCATATCTATTCATCACTTTTTTTTCCTTTTTTTTTTTTTTTTTTTTTGATAAAAGGAAATTACAAAGCAAAATACTTACAAATTTGATTAAAAGATGAGTCATAATAATCTTCAAAACTAAACTTTGTAACATCTTTAGAAAAATATAAGCACCAAATGATTAATTCTCAATTACAAATACGTTCTTAGTTAAACAATTTGTTGTTCTATTTGCTTCCCTATAAATATGATGATAATAGTAAATATTTAGATCTTAAGATAATATTCAAATATCCTCCATTAATAATATAATAGAACTAGGAATATTACTCTTTTTATTATAATAATCTATAACTATTTTTTAGTTACCTTCAATCTCTAGGTTTAAAAACTCATTGTTTTTGGCAACTAACATGTCATCTCTTAAAGTCATACATTCCGTAATAATTATTGAAGTATTACTTATATACCTGCTTGCAACCATTTTTATAGTTTCATTAGAGTCTCTAATAACCCATCTTGAAGCACTTTTATTCTCTATCCTTGAACCATCAAAATTTAATTTGAATCTTCCATTAATCAAAGGAATCCAATGAATCCATTTTTCAACTATTTGTAAGACATTACGTCCTTCAATTTGGAGATAGGAGTCAATCATATTAATCCTAAATATTTTGAAAGTTTAAGGTTACATTCTTAATGATGAGAAAAGGGTTGGGTTGGATCTTCCTAATGATGTTTTGATTATCCTGATTTATGTTGATGATATATTAGTAATCGACAATAATTCCTCTCAAGTTTTCTCATTTATCTCCTATCTCAATTCCTCTTTTGCATTTTGTGATCTTGGACATTTGAATTACTTTCTTGGTGTGGAGGTTCTTCATGTTGACACTACATCACATCTCAATTGACACAAATATATCTAAGATTTCATGACTTGCACCGAAATGCTAGACTCCAAACCTACCTACACACCTAAAATGTTAGGCCAAACCTTATCTCAACATGATGACGAAATACTCATGGATGAAACCTTGTGTTGCAGGACTATTGGTGTTCTCTAATACATAACCATCACACGACCTGAAATCTCCTTTCTTGTTAACAAGGCTTGCCAGTTCATGGCCAACCCCACCAATTCATTGGCTTGCAATAAAAAGAATACTCCCCATTTCATGGCTTACAAATATAACAATCTCCCTCGTTGGATATTCAAGGATATACCAATGCTGATTAAGACTCCTACCTAGATGATCACAAGAGTACCAGTAGGTATTGTATCTTCCTTGGTCCAAATTTAATCTCTTGGTCATCTATCAAACATCAAGTCGTCTCTCAAAGTAGTGTTGAATTTGAATACCATGGCTTAGCCTCTATTACGGCTAAGATCATCCGGTCCAATCCATTTTGAAAGAACTTTGTATTTTTCAATTTGCTTCTCTCCTAGTTTGGTGTGAAAATCAAAGTGCAGCTCATTTAGTTACCAACTTGGTTTCTCATGCTCATTTGAAACATATTGAGCTTAACCTTCACTTCATTTGGGATAATGTCCTTGAGAAAGATCTCATCATTCACTACATTATGTCTTCTAATCAGGTTATCAATATCTTCACCAAACATGTACCAAACTCTTAGTTATTTAGTTTTATAATAAAGCTTGGCATCGTTCCAAGACCCATGAGCTTGCAGGGGAATGATAGACAGTAAAAAGATAATTGAAGATGCAAGAAGATAATTGAAGATTCAAGTATCGTAACTAATATTAGTTAAAGCATCTTCAGAAGTTAGAAAAGTTATTAAGAATTAGATGATCTATTAAACATTGTAAGAGTTGATTTGATAGGTCAACATAAAAGCAATAAAGGCTAAAAACTCAAGTGTGCTTAGCAAAAGAAATTATTCAAGAAGTTAGTTCTCCAATTCCATTCCAAAGTCTTTTAGTATGCTAGTTCATTAATTCTTGTTTCCTTTTTATTCTAAATAAAATAGTTTCAAAATCTATAAAATTATTTTCACCAAGTATTAATTTGAATTATGATCTCATAACAAATAGAAATATTTAGGCAAAGGAACAAAATAATAATTACCTTAAAAAAATATTTCTCATGTAAATAATAATTCAATATAACTTCTATTGGATATAAATGCTTCTTGTAATTTTTTCCCAATAGTGCTTTGATATGGGATGTGTTTAAGAAAATGGAAAGGCATATCTTTGTTAGAAAAAATCATATCTCTAGTTTCTATTTAAAATATGAAGGTTATTTTTTTAGATTTTGAGATTATTTTATCAATATTAATCAAATAAAAATTAATACTTTTTTTAGCCTACATATTTTCAATATCCCAATAAAACATAAATTTCATCCAATATTTTACTTTCCCTCCCATAACCTATAAACTTAATCAGCATTATTTATCAGCTCATGTTTCATTCCAAAATGGTGTATTTATATATTTAAAACCACATTTCATAAATAAAGAAAACTTAAGCCTTATTTGATAATTATTTTTGAAAAATAGTTTTTGAAAATAATTTTTAAAAATTATTGTTTGATATTTTGTAAATATATATATATATATATATATAGATATATATTTGTGTGAGAATCTAAAATATTTTTAATATATTTTTTTATGTTTTTTAAATGTATTTTAAAAATAATTTTTATATACAATGCTTTATTTTTAATTCTTCTTCTTTATATTTATATAATTATTTATAAAAAAACAACTAAAAAAATGTTTTATAAAAACATCATATTTTTCAAAAAATTTTCCCATGCACCGCCCCTTTCGGTGGTGCTTGTGCTCATATATTGGGCCAATAAATTGGTTCCAACGACCATGCCGCCCAATCAATAACGAAAGATACCGCACTTTGGCCTCATGGACGGACAAAGTGGAGCCCACACACACAAAAATATTTGATAATAATATTATATGAGTTGATAAAAAAGAAAAAAAAAAGAATTTCCAAATTATAAATTTATTATTAAATTATATTAAATATTATTTGATAACAATATTGTGATATTTAATTATAATATCTCTAATTTAAAAATATATTTAATATTAAAATTATAATTTATTTAATTTAATTGTATTAAATAATATAAAATAAATGATGATATATATATAAATTTTAATTTTAATTAATATATTAATTATATTAAAAATATTATGAAGAAAATTATCATCATAATTTTTATATTTTTGGTATTTAAATAGGTAAAAAAAATTTATTTAATTATAAAATAATTATAATTAATTTATTCTTTATTAATATTATATTTATGCGATGAATTTGAACATTACTACTTTTATGGCAGTTTTCCCTCATTTGCAATTCAAATGTTCATCACTCTATAAATACAACTAAGTAATGGAATTCCGCTTTTGGTTCAGAAAGAGTATCATCAAAAGAAAAAATATTAAAAAAATAATTTTTTTATATTTGGTTCTACTATAAAAAATATAAAAAAATTAAATATAGTTAATTTTTTTAAAAAAAAAATATTCATTTTAAATGATTTAATTTAAAAGAAGTTAAATGAGTTTGATTTTTTAAAATAATATATAAAAATAATTTATTGTCATTAAATTTACTTTTTATTTATTTTTTATTACTTGTGTTTTACTTTTCCTTCCAATTTTCTTTTGAATCAATTTTTCCCATAAATTTCCTAAAAACCAAACATAATCTTAAAAGTCATGATTTTAACTTTTCAATGTATAGAGGACTTGAAACTTTAATTTCTAGGTTGCCAACTTGACCTCTATGAACATGGTTAGAATCAAGATTTCAGCTTTTCAAATGAGAAGCCTGTAATAACTGAAGATGTTTACATGCTATATTGATGAAAAAATTATTGTAAACTCAGCCAAATGGACTTTAAGGCTATGTTTGATTTTAAAAAATTTTGTGGAAAAATGTAATGAAATGAAAATAAAGAAAAAAAATAACAGAAAAAAAAGTAATAAATAAATAAATAAATTTATAATTGATAAATTATTTTTTATATATTACTTCAAACTCATTTTATTTATTTTAAATTTTTTGATATAAGAAAAAACATAAATTTCTGTCTCATTTTATTTATATATATTTTTTTTATGATATTTTTTATGGTACAACTAAATGTAAAAAATCACTTTTCTTAATTTTTTTTTTCTTTAGTATTTTCGAGAATCAAATATAATGTAAAGAAAAAAAAAGGGTCCCAACTTATATGTTAAACATTTTTATAAAATATTTTCAAGTATTTTTTTTCTTAAAGTTTTTTCTAATTGTGGCATTAGGTTACATGACACTACTCTTTTGTTTGCAGCTTAATGTTATGGACTTAGGCTTCTCCCAATCTTACGTACAACATTTCAGACATTGAAGTAGGTTGTAGCATTGGGCTGTTAATGGAAACCAATCATGCAGACTCTGTTCTTGCTTGCAATTGGAGGATAATACATGGGCACACATGGGGATTTAAAAAATAAATACAAAATTAAATTTTTAAAAAATATTTATTAAATGTTGTATTGTAGTTTTTTTTTTTTTTTTTAAAAAAAATAACTTTTAATTATTATTATAAAAAATATCATAAATTCGAAAATAATTTCTCCCATGTCATTTTTAATAAATATTTTTTAAAATTACCGTATTCTCTTTTTTCGAAGAGCGGGCATATGTGGCGGCAACTTGCGCCCACATGGGCCAAGGCATGTTCTGAATTAATCCTGTGACATGTACAGCAACCAGGATGGACGACAACATCCCCCAAGGTATCAGAAACTGAACAAAATTAATTAATCGACACAAAAATCCTTGATGCAAATTTTGCGTAGAAACTGAGGATACCGTGTTAGCATGGAAACCAAGATTTTTCTGCATTTATGTCTGAATCAATAATCAAAATCCCTTCCACTGTCATGTGTCACTCATGAGAATCCACAGACCCACACCCTACCCAAAAGAAAAAAAAAATGTGAAACCTGCAAACCGAAAAGCTAAGGTGAGAGAGAAAGGAAACCACCCTTTGTCCTTTGGCCATGGGCCCATGGCTGGCTGATAAAAATCCACAAATTTGCATTTACTTCACTTGAGCCTTTACTCTTTAATGGAGTAGCAGTTGGCGTGGGGGCACTGGAGTCCTTTTATCATATATTATATCATATCTTATCATAATGTATGATAGATGATATATATGAATAAGTGACAAGACAAAAGGCTTGCCTTGGACCACGTAACGCAGAGTCTTAAAGGAGCCTGTGTCCACAGCATCCAGTTCTGGAATTGAGGCACAAAACCATCCACCATTTCCTTTGCCTCTCATCCACTTGATGTATCATTTTTTTTTTTTCATTTATTTCCCATATCTAACCCTTTCTATTTATAGGGTGTGTTACAAAATACCCACAATGCCCATCTTGGCAGCATGAAATTGCACCCACAATCCCTACTCCATGCTTGAATTTTAGGGGTTTGCAGAGGTAGAAACCACTTGGGAAAGTGGCATTATTGTAATTAGGTGTAATATTGAGGGTTGTTGAATGAAAGAGGAATGGATATAAATTTTGAAAAACTGAAAAAGGAATAAAGTTGAATTTTTCTCCATTATCCGGGCAAGATAAGGTTGAATGGGAGTCTTTCATTGGTCGGAAAGACAAGAGATTCCACCACTGTCATCACTTATGAATGGGAAATGAAAAACTTCTCAAGGCAATCCAATCCTCAAAGCCCAGAAGTAGAAAACCCAAACATACAAGAAGAAAAGACAGAACAACACATAGGAGAAGAAAGAGCTAGGTGCGACTGGGAATTCACTCTCTCCACTGTTGTTACCTCGAGCTTCGCCGGAGCCAGCACCGACACCATCGGCGTCATAGAGTTCGACCCCTCTGATAACCTCGTGGTCACCGGAGGAATCGCTCGGAAAATTAGAGTTTATAGTGTAAAATCCTTGTTGCCCTGCGAAAATCGCAGCCATGGTGAGCACAACTTTAAATCGTTACAACACAATAATGCATGTGACTACTATATATGGACCCCGGCTAAGCTCAGTAGCCTAAGGTGGAAACCGGGCTCCTCCGGCCGAGTACTAGGCTCCGGAGACTACGATGGGGTGGTCACCGAGTACGATCTCGACCGGAAAATCCCCATTTTCGAGCGAGACGAGCACGGTGGACGTCGAATATGGAGCGTGGACTACTCACATTGGGATCCGTTTGTGGGTGCGTCGGGGTCTGACGATGGCACCATGCAAATGTGGGATCCACGTTGCGAAGGAACAACGAATGTAGCGAAAGTACGACCCAGTGCGGGCGGGGCCGCCGTGTGTTGTGTGGAGTTCAACCCCTTCGGCGGCCCATTGGTCACCGTCGGGTGTGCGGACCGAAGAGCCTACGGCTATGACGTGAGGAAGATGGTCGACCCGGTACTAATATTTGACGGGCACCAAAAGCCCCTGACCTACGTGCGGTTCCTGGATGAGCATATGATGGTAACGTCAGGGACGGATGGGTGCTTGAGGCTTTGGAGTGTGCATGATGCCCGAATGATTCGGGTGTACATGGGGCATATGAATACTCGGAACTTTGTTGGGTTGTCAGTGTGGAGGACAGGCGGGTTACTGGGATGCGGGTCGGAAAATAACCATGTATTCGTGTATGACAAGAGGTGGGGTGAGCCCATATGGGTGCATGAATTCGGGGGAGGGAGTAGAGATGGGTGTGACCCGAAATTTGTGAGCAGCGTGTGTTGGAGGCAAGTGGATGAGAATGGGTGCACCCTTGTGGCTGGTGGGTCGGATGGGAGTCTGCGGGTGATTGTGGGGAAGAGGAGGGCATTTTGATGATAGGAGAAATTTAGTGAAACAGGAAATTAAAGACTAGTATCTATTAAAAAAAGTAAGGAGGAGAGAAATAGATGATGATTTGTTTAGTTGTGCGTGTCTTTTTTCTTTGATGTTAACTAATGACTACTTGTTCCATGTTTAAAAATACAATGAAGAAAACATTGGGAAGTTGGTAATTCCTTCTATGAAAAAAAAAAAGGACAATTGCTTATTATTTTGTTTTTAAAATGAATATTATTTTCTAAAAATATCTCTTAGTTGACTTTATTCTATGACACAATACTTGAATCTAGTTAAAAAGTCAATATAGTTTTAATTATTTTAATTTAATAATTATAATTTTTCATGGTGGTGACTAAAAATATAAATGTAAGATGATGATCGATGAAATAAGAACATAATTTATAGGGTTGCATGGTTGCACAGTAGAATCTCCTTTTGCCTTTAGCAAACTAGCTTACATGAAAGGAGTGTCACCGTTTAATATAACTCATTCATATTTTGAAAAAAAAAATGGAAAGACATGTTTTTTTTTTTTTCTCAAATATGAACAAAGTATATTTTTATTTAATTAAAGCTTAAAAACACCAATATATATATATATATATAAAATCACACTGCAATTACCTCTAGCTTCTACTTCTCTTACATGGAAGCTAATTAATATATCAAACCTTATTATCTTCTACATAAAATATATGATTGCTAATCATATATCAAGTGGGCCAACATACCATTATGGAAATTAATACATAAATGCAAGTTGGTTTTCTTTGATTAGATGGTCTCTCCACTTTATGATCAGACTCTCATGCATGTGCATACATTTACCATCTCTTTCACCAACCATAACTACTACTTTGAAAACACAAACTCATGAACAGATTTGACATATTTTTATAATCTCTCAAGACCTCTTTTCCAACAATATAAACGTGCGCTAACAAGGTAAAAAAAAAAAAAAGAAAAAAAAAAAGCCTTTCAGGTTTCAAAATTTTTATATTATATGATGCTTTGATGCATCATATGATGGTTTAAAACACAAAATCTTTGAAATTTAAGTGGATTGAAAATATTTTTTTTTTTTTTTTTGACAGTGGGGTAATTGTTTGGATGTGCTCTTTAAGAAGATCCAATGTAGAGACATTCTCAATTTTATAAAAATATGATATAATAATTATGTTAAGGAATATATTAAAGTTCATGAAAAATTATTTTTCCACGTGTATTGCCTATCAGGTTGGCAACCAGGATGGACCCATGGACCACCATCTCCCAAAATATCACAACCCAAAAGGCAAAATAATTAATTGATGGCCACAAGTTTTCAGATCTCCACATCCTTCAGGAACTGTGGCTACCGTTAACATGAAACCCAAGATTTTTTTCCATTGCATTCACGTCTAAATCCGTAATAGAAACAGCCAAATATGCCATTCATGAAAATCCACCGAGACCCACACACAACCAGAAAAGGGGGGCAAAAAAAAAAAAGAAAATCTCAAATCTGCAAGCAGAAAAGATAAAGTGAGAGAGAAAGGAAACCACCCTTGTACTCTAGCCATGGCTGGCTGATAAAAATCCACAAAATTGCATTTACTTCACTTGAGCCTTTACTCTTTAATGGAGTAGCAAGTGGTGTGAGGGCATTAATGAAGCCCTTTTATATATCCCATTGAATGTGAAGAAATTCATGACAGTATGTATGCCACATATATAACAATAAGTGGTGAGACAAAAGGCTTGCCTTGGACCACGTAATACAGAGTCTGAAAGCAGCGTCTGTCCACAGAATTCAGTTCTCGAATTGAGGTACAAAGCCGCCCACCATTGCCTTTGCCTCTCATCCACTTGATATATCAATTTTTTCAATTACTTCCCCACCCTTTCATTGGTCCAAAAGGCAAAAGATTCCACCACCGCCGTCACTTCTTATGAATGGGAAATGAAAAACTTATCAACGCGATTCAATCCTCAAGGCTCAGAAGTGGAGAACCCAAACATAGAAGAAGAAAAGAGAGAGCAACACATCGAAGAAGAAAGAGCTAGGCGCGACTGGGAATTCAGTCTCTCCACTGTTGTTTCTTCGAGCTCTGACGGAGCCAGCACCGACACCATCGGCATCATAGAGTTCGACCCCTCTGATAACCTCGTGGTCACCGGAGGAATCGCTAGGAAAATTAGGGTTTATAGTATAAAATCCTTCTTGTCCGGCGAAAATCATAGCCATGGTGAGCGCAACGTTACGTGGTTACAACATAATGATGCATGTGACTACTATATATGTACCCCAGCCAAGCTCAGTAGCCTAAGGTGGAAACCTGGCTCCGCCGGCCGAGTACTAGGCTCCGGCGACTACGATGGGGTGGTCACCGAGTACGACCTCGACCGAAAAATCCCCATTTTCGAACGTGACGAGCACGGTGGACGCAGAATCTGGAGCATGGACTACTCACATTGGGATCCGTTTGTTGGCGCGTCGGGCTCTGACGATGGCACCATGCAAATGTGGGATCCACGTTGCGAGGGTATAAAGAATGTGGCAAAAGTACGACCCAGCGGGGGTGGTAGCGCCGTGTGTTGTGTGGAGTTCAACCCCTTCGGTGGCCCATTGATCGCGGTTGGGTGTGCGGACCGAAGAGCCTATGGCTATGACGTGAGGAAGATGGTCGACCCGGTACTAATATTTGACGGGCACCAAAAGACCGTGACCTACGTGCGGTTTCTGGATCAGCATACGATGGTAACGTCAGGGACGGATGGCTGCTTAAGGCTTTGGAGTATGCATGACGCCCGAATGATTCGGGTGTACATGGGGCATATGAACACTCGGAGCTTTGTGGGGTTGTCAGTGTGGAGAACAGGCGGGTTACTGGGATGCGGGTCGGAAAATAACCATGTATTTGTGTACGACAAGAGGTGGGGTGAGCCCATATGGGTGCATGAATTTGGGGTCGGGAGTAAAGATGGATGTGACCCGAATTTTGTGAGCAGTGTGTGTTGGAGGCAAGTGGGTGAGGATGGGTGCACCCTTGTGGCTGGTGGGTCGGATGGGATTTTGGAGGTGATTGTGGGTAAGAAGAGAGCATTTTGATGATAGGAGAAATACTATAGTGAAAGAGGAATGCTAACAAAGAAAGGGCCATTTCTGATTTTTTTTTTTTTTTTTTTTTTTTTTTTTTTTTTGTTTGTTGGAATGCTAACAAAGTTTTTCCTTTGTGGATGTACTATACTTTATAAGTATTGGTGTTGCCTGTTCTGGTATTTGGCGTTTGCTACTAGTTGAATCAAGCCTACCACCATATCCCAACTTTGCATGACCTTGTCCATCATCTTAAATTTATATATTTAGTTAATAATATCTTCACGAGAGAGAACAAGTTCTTAACAAATGTTAATTGGATCTTTGAAATATTAGTGTATGGGAGAGTTGAAACTGGTATAGCGATTTATGTCTTGTCAACGCCCAACCTTTGTTAGGAATTTGATGTGTTTAAAAGTTTAAAACTTCCCTTATTTAAGAATAGAATAAATATACTATATAAATTAATTGGATTAATAAAAAATTCTTAGAATTATGAAATCTTAATTTAACAGGTACTTTTGTAATAACCTTAAATGCATGTTTTGACCATTAGGATTTATGGGTTTTAATAAAATTATCTTTATGTATGCATAATGATTCCCATGATTGCCTATAAAAATGTATCTTCTTGACCTTTTGATAATATTAATGATCCAACGACCAGACTTAAATTAGAACTTGATTCAACGGTTGGGAATCCTTTCCAATGGCTATATGCATGATCCAATGGCCAAATTTCACTAAATTGCGTATTATTATTTTAATTCTAATATTACTTTTATATTGAAGTTAAGTTATATATATATATATGTTGAATTTGAATTATTTAATTGGTATGATTTCAATAAATTTAAATAATTGATTGAATTAGTGATTTAAATATTTAATATTAATTTCATATTAAAATTAAATCATGGATAAAATAATATAGGACTCCTATGTTGAACCTCTAATGGAACTTAGAGCAAATTTCTTGCACTCCATGTCTTATCATAGTTGATCCCAACCCCATAACTTAACCTCCTTTTCGAATCTAAAAGAATCCTCAAGCTTTCTCAACAAGTGCACATACATGCACTCATAATCTCATTTTTAACTACCTTCTTCATTTTTATGCAGAAAAAAGTCAAACATTCATGATTTTTTTTCATACCCATTTTTCTAATCGAGATATTCAAACAAATAAATCTCCTCCCAATGTATTTAAAAATCATAATAAGGAGTATTCAAAGTTTCTAACATTTTCTTTAATAAAGGTTGTCAAAATTGTTTCTCCTTAGCCATTATGGAAAAAAATGGGAAAAAGTCTCTTTCTCCCTCTTTCTTTTTAATTCTATAAGAAAGAATATTATTTTGATAAGTTTATGAAAGTAAGTTTTTTTTTAAAAAAAAAATTAATAATAATCCTTTTCGGCTCTCCTAAACAGAATTTTATCTAAATCAATTTGGGTCACTTAGTCATCCTCAATAGGGTTCATTCATCCCATCATCTTCACCATCCTTCTTCATGTTCAACTCATGACTTACAAAACAATTAACTTGATTGTAACTCAACCTTATTTTGTCTTCATCATCAAAATCACTCAAATGTCTACTATCATGGATGAATATTGGGTCTCCATTAATTTCTTTCTCAATCTGGAATTGTTAGGATAAAGTTTTTAAAAGCATTACATAATGTAGCAATAAATGATTTCTTTAATACTATGTTATGATTTTAGTTTCCATTTACTATCTCATTTATGCATTATGATTTATTTGAATATTTAGGTTTGCATCACTTGCATTGTACATAACTTGAGTACATTAGGAGTTGTGCAGAAAATTCAAGTCATGAGTTTCTTGCAACTTGATAAAATGTTCGCAATCTATTCATGAACTTATATAATCCATAAGGGGCTATAGTACATTGTCTCATAATTAGATGGATGACTTATCTTAGTTATTGGGATGAGTTTACCATGGTGAGCACACTAATATGTATGGTTTTACATTAGACAAGACCTATGATTACTTATGACATTAGCTATTGGGTAATCATGATTTCACCGAACTACTATGTTCCATGAGCTTTCAACTTCAAGATAATATTGAGTTAATGTTTAAGTCTTTAGTAGCTAACCTATAGTTGAGACTCTAATATAGTCATATATTTTCTATAGATTGAGTCATTATTGATTAAGACAGGTGACAACAAGTATTTTTAAGATAAGTATCATGATATCTCATGGGTTTGAAACAGTGTTCCCTTGGGTGATCCTAAGAAATTGTGATCATGAAATCAATAATTATAGTTATTGATCTAGTGGAATTTGACACGTACTCCTAGTGTATCAATTGATCACAATAGGAGAATATGAAACTCAAGAATGATAGAGAAAATCTTGATAAAACGATGACTTATATATACCTTATTAGATTACGGAGACCAACTCATGAAGAGTTTGCATGTAGTGATTAGTATGTCATAAATTTGAGCTTTGTATATCGATTTAATATCATAAGATACTAGAGTATAGTAAACTTTTTTTAACGAGATGTTGAGTAAATTTCAGAATTAGGTTATGAAAAGGCCAATATTTTCTTATTGATCCCAATGCTTCTTGCTCAAACTCATATTTCTTGGTGACACATTATTTAAGGATATTTGGGTTACACAAAATGCATTTTTGTAAATACTTAAGGTTGCACAAGAACTTATGAATGTTTTTATTTATTTAAAATTGAGTTAATTAATTAATTGGAACTAGTAGACTAGATTAAGTGACTCAAATCCAAGATAAGTTTAAGGATCACTTAAGCCCACAAGAAAGTCCATATAAATCCTCTTAAGGTTAGACATATTGGAGCTTATGAATTGTTTTTTTGGATTGAGTTAATTAATTAATTGGAACCCGTGAGTTAGATTAAATAACCCAAACCCAAAATAAGTTTAAGTCACTTAAGCTCACAAAAAAGTCCATATTTAAGGGTAAACACAATGTTCATTCCATCTTCTAAAAGAGATTACCCTAACCTCAATCCCCATAAAAAAAGAAGTCCACCTTCTTTAAATGCGAAGGTCTAAGAAAGAGACATTGGATGGAAGATCATGAGATTTTTTAGATCCCTGTATTAATTGTAGTAGGATTTGAGAACATCCTAAGTCAAAAGTATGATTTTATTAGCACCTAGACCAAAGGTTTTCTTAGTGAAAATTTTCATTGTGCTAAGATCTAAATCTTTAGGAAAATTCTATACATGCACCCTTGTGGTCTAATATATACCATAAATACTAATTATCCATCTTTCACATCATTTGCTCCAACAGTATGTTATTAGAAACCCTAAAACATAATTATTCTTATTTTAACTATTTTTAGTCATTTTCAAATAGTTTTAAAAAATAATTATACAATTGAAAAATCCATGGATAAAATTATTTTTCAAAATATTTTAATATATGTTAAATATATAAAAAAGAATATTTCAAGTTGGACTTTTGTTAAAAAAAACATTATTTAAAAAAAGATGTTTCCAATCATGCCCTTATGTTTTTGGAAGATGAACAGGGGTGAAAATGTCCAAATGCGGTGAATCCCGGAGAGGAAAAAGGGCGGTGGATGCGATGATTTTTCCATTTTTTTTTTTTTTTAGTTACCTATCCCAGTAACCCTTTTAAGATTTCTTCAATAACAAAAATTGAAAAGCACAATTGAAACCAAACATACCGGCGAGGTTTGGTTGTCGCCGCCGCTCTCCTCCACCACCCGCTGCTGCAGTTTCGAGAGAGGGAGAACGAAAGAGATGTTGACGTCGCCGGTGGTGAACACGTACCCTCTGTCGAGCTACACCTTCGGAACGAAGGAGCCCAAGATGGAGAAGGACACTTCCGTTGCCGACCGCCTCGCTCGCATGAGAGTCAAGTATTCTCTATTTCCCTAAATTTCTGCGTTTTATCTAAAGCCTCCCTGTTTGTTTGCTCAGAAAATTGACTTCCTACAGAACATAATGCAAGAAAGGAAAGCATGTATTATTCTATTTTGACGAATAGTTTTGTTTGATTCAGTGGGGCAGAGGTGTTTATTTTTCTCAGGAAAATTATTGTGTTTACGTTTTTGCCTCTATTTTCTTTCGTTTTCTGAGCGATCAAGTGGAGGAGGTTGAAGATCAAGTTTTCTTTCTTTTGGCGTTGCGTTTTCCTTGCAGGATACCGTAAGACGCTATCAGCATGTTATGGTATATCTTTTTAGGATTTGATCTTTGCGGAATAAACCCTGAATTTTCCCTCAGCAACAAACTGAGCATCAACTTCTAATTGTTTCTGGCGTGGGTCTGTCCAAACAAAAGTCCTGGATCACGCTAACCCTGTAGGGTTTTGTATTCAGAGTCATGTACTTGTTTACAGGAAATGGTTAGGCATTGTTGATTTTCTTAAGCACTTTCTGTTTTTCACCCCTGATGATCGCTTAGTTAATGTGGGAAAAAGAAAAGAAATTGAAATTTTGAAATTTTAGAAGTTTAATTATGAGCAAAGATTTTAATCCTAACAGCTTCTCCAATTTGCTTTTATGAATGAAGAGTATAAATGCCCTTGATTCCATCCTACCCCCCCACAAAAAAAAAAAAAAAAATCAGATAGGATGAATCAGGTTTTGATTCCTTCCCCTAAATGGTATACCAGCCTTGTTGCTATCCTCATTCATAGCCAAAGATTCTGCTTTGTTCATCTTTTGGAGTACAATACAATATACCTTATGAGATCCAATTGCCTTTTCCTACTATTTCCCCACCAACCAAATGGGTTGAAGGATTGAATAGGTTGAATCATTACAAAAGAATTGTATTGTTCAAACAATGTGAGTTTGAAACCAATGCCATGGAAATTTTTATTGATTTCCCTATCTATTCTGTAGAATGTGATTGTTGCTTTTGATTTTGACTTACAGTTATATGAAAGAGGGGATGAGGACAACTGTCGATGCAATTTTACTGGTATGTCCATTTGCTTTCATGTCAAAGCTATTTATTTGTCCAGGTGGAGTTGTCGACTACTTATTTATACGGTATTGTCAATCCCACCCCGCGCGCCCCCCCCCCAAATCTCTCTTTCCAGGGTAGGGATAATGTAAATATATGTTTTGTGTTCAATAAATATTTTTTCTTCATTCCTTGCCTTGCCTTTTCTGCCAAAATGATGTATAAAATAAATGGAATGTGTTATTGTATCATGGTTGGATTTAAGTTTTGACATCAAGGATGATACTACACTTGGTTTTTGGTGTAGGATTGAGTAAATTAGTGATAGAGTTTAGATGAGCTACTGGGCAGTATAGTAGAACTATTTAATTACAGCGCATTGATTCGAACAAAATCTAAACTGAAAAACAAATTATTTAAAAAAAAACCTTGCCAATCTGGATGTAAAAATTGACACATTTTGAATGTTTCTTCCTCCAATACGGGTTTTGCTTTTGAGGATCAAAATTTCTAAATTGATTTTGGCATTAGTTCCCTCTTGCATACAAATGAGATCTTTAGTATGATGAAAGAGCAATATGGATCCTGTAGATATTTGTTCTTCTTCTTTAGCTGGGATAAACTGTTCTTTCTCTTGGTGAATGAAAAAGGGAAAAATAAGAAGAAAGTAGAGGTATGTTACTTGCTGGTTTTTTATTCCAGCAACGTTGCTTTGGGTTTGAAATAATGGCACATTAGGAAACCAAGGTACTTTCCCTCTATTTTTTGTATTTTGGTTGCAAAAATGATTGGGATTCCTCCATGAGGAATTTATTGAGTTTGATTCTTGGGAAAAGGAGTTCTGGAAATTGACCATTTTAGAAAAAGTGGTAGAATTATTTATCTTCAAGATGATTATCAATAGTAATTGATGACAATCTGGATTATAAACTGTGAAGTTTTTCTGTCTGTTTTAAGGTATCTATCTTTTTAAGTTAGGTATATGAGAGAGGGGAAAGTCATCTGGCAGAGGAAGAGGAGTCATCAGCTGGGAATTTTGGTTTCGAAGAAGGGATTTGGTTTTATTATCTTTATAATAAAATGTAAAGCCCTTCAAGGAATTTATTTCATTTTTCTTTTTGAGTTTGGGTCTTCCCTAGTCCTAACTGCATATTCTGGGCACTTTTAAGTTAATCATTTTGCTAACTGCTAAACATTGTATTACTAAGTACTAACCCACTAAATGGGTCAAACTACTTGAATATTTTCTTTTCAGCACTTATGTTGGTTATCAAACATGTCCTTAGCAAATGTATTTGTTATTATGAATGGCCTAGGGATGATTAGATCTGCCTCCATTAGTGTTTGGCATCATCATAAGCTAAACCAACTTAACATTGTTTTCTATCAACTCTCTATTATTATTATCATATTGTGGAGGAAAGACAATACAACTTTTAGCTTCCACTAAGTTAAAAATGATAGTAAAAAACCATGTTCAGTCTTTCTGAATTTATTGGAGCTGTCTAGTTTGTATAGTCCTTAACATCCTTTTCTTTCACCTTGATTTCCAAAGAGGATGTTCTCATCTTCTATCTAGTGCTTGCTTTGATCAGGCAGATAGCTTGACAGATATAGCATTTTCATCCTCTTGTGCATGCAATAGAAGAGTCCATATAGTCATGCTTAAGGATACTCTAGTTCTGATTAGATATTCATTTTTTATCATTTGATATTTAATTGAGCTAAGCAAAATTGAGCTATGTTTTTTATGTTAATTGCCTTCATCTATAACATTGTGTGAGCCTAGAATGAAAGGCCACACTGATTGTGTCTCAAACATGGAATCATCTTTGCAAGGGGAAAAAATTTATTGTTGTGTGAATTTTCTGAAGTCATTACCTCCTCTTTTCTAAACTTCTAATTTTCTAAATCATGCAATCTTTGCTTCTCCTGTAACTATTCAAATAATGCTGTTAAGTCAAAAGCATTACATTACTTTGCATGATGAAGAAAAAATGTCCACATGAGATTGGATGGCCATCTTGTTTTTAATATCCATTTTCTCTTGGAATTTTCACTTAGTAATGCTGTGTCTGAACATGATGATTACTTATTTGTGTGTAGCACTTTCATTTTCTTTACGTAGACAAGATATGTTAATGAATGTGTATGTGCGCATGGACAGTCATGCTGATGTGACATTCTTCCATTAGGACTCTAACATTATCATGAGCTAAAGCACTTTGAGCCATGGTTCTTTCAACTATCTTTCCCTTTAATTCTGGAGGGAAGACAATATTAATTGTGGCTTACTTGTCTACTTATCTTTGTGTATAATATTGCTAAAAGTGACATTCTATTTTGTTCTAGTGGTGTCCAAAATTCTGCAATTATAGGTGGCAAGCCTTCCCGGTCTTGTTAGGCCAACCCATCTAAATGGGCTCTGGTCAATCTATGTGGTAGAGTGTTGAGCAAAATGATGTAGACATTGTACAATGTCAATCTATGTGGTAGAGTGTTCGTCAATGTTTTCGGAAATTCAAAAAACAGTTTTTAAGAACAACTAAAAGCAATTCTCAATTATTTTCAGAAACAATATTATGTTTGGAAACTCAAATATGAAAAACATTTTTTTCTCAACTATTTCTTTTTATAGACATTGTACACTTATTTACAATGCAAATGTTCCCAAAGAGTTCTCCATATTTTCAATTGTTTTTCAAAAAACACCTGGAAACACCTCAAGTTTGTTTTAAAAAACAACCTTCTTTCAAAACAAATTCTCAAAAACATGTTTTCAGTCAAAAAAAAATCATCTTTGATGATTTTTTTTTTTTTTAAGTTATACAATTGTTTTCTGTTTTAAAGAACATAAAACTATTTTCAAGAACAGTTCCCAAATGGACCAATAAATTCTTGAGCTATGTTTCGGGTTTGAGTTAGACTTCTGGACTGTTCCACTCAAAATAATGAAATTTTAAATACTGGTATTAGTGTTTTTAACCAATTGGGTTGGGTTGACTTCCTATTAAATGGTTTAACCTGATTATAAGTGGGAAGATTATGGTTGGGTAGCTTCTGGTCTGGCCAAAACATGCTTTATTGCATGTCAACTTGCAATTAACTTCAAATTTGTTTTGAACTGCGGTTCACTAAATATTTAATGCAGTCCTTGAAATATGAACTTATTATGGTCCAATATTTACCTAGATGGTGGATGAGGTTAGTGTCTTGTGCACTATCATCTATCAGAATAAAGTCCCAATTCATTCACAAGCTGTTGTAAATGATGCTTTTCTTGGCATGGAAATAATTTTTCGTTTTCACTTCATGGCCAATATAAAGGCTTGAAAAATACTTGAATGTTGGCATTGGCTGTCACTTGCCATTATTAGTTCATGTTTTCGACTATTCTTGTTCCCCTATGCTTGACATGCTGCAGTTATCTAAATTCTGGTGCATGGCTTTCCAAGGGTAGACAAGAAATGGACTTAACTAGTTAAGTTATATTCATTATTTAACATGACTACATCTTTCCTTTCTTGAGAGATCAATCCACAGAATGACCTTGCAGGTGCAGGAACATACTCATCCCCACATCCTTCTTCTCCAAATTGGAAACACATTCTGTAAACTTCCTGGTGGACGCCTCAAGCCAGGAGAGAATGGTATGATGTTTTCTTCTCATATTTACTGTCTTATTGTTATTACTATTTATTCTCTTTTTTGTTCTCAGAATGAATTGCACTTCAATGAGGAGTTTGACACTAGTCCTAGGTTTGATGCCCTTTTTCTTACTTCTACAGAAATTGAGGGTTTGAAAAGAAAGCTGTCTAGCAAACTTGCTGCTAATTCACCTGGTCTTCAACCAGACTGGCAGGTATTTTTTTCCCACTGTGTTTTGAGTATCTGAGCATAGGCTTGAGAAAATTGTTCTGAGAGATGGGTGTGGGAATTGGGACACATAGTAAAATGCTACATTTGCTGGGACATGTGACTGCCAAACCTATTATGCCTTCTCCACGCCCTTCTTTGAAATTTGTCTGCATTTATGTTTGTTTCATGATTTATGAGAAGCAGTACTACTTCTGCTCCCTGGGATATCAGTTCTATTGGGACAGCCTTTGTATGAGTATGAAAGGAGTAACGTGTTTAGAATATATTATTGTTTCGTTAGATTCTTATTCTTGTCACTTTTGGCATCCTCTTGCAACTTGCAGATAGGTGAATGTGTGGCTATCTGGTGGAGGCCAAATTTTGAAACTGTAATGTATCCATACTGCCCTCCCCACATAACAAAACCAAAGGTAAATCCTTTTCAGTGCACTGAATCCTGTTATATTATTGGGTTATACTTGAGCCCTCTATTTTTTGGCTGTTTTTAAATTTTTGTTTTCATTCTCTTTTTGTCTTGTCTTGGTGACACAGGAGTGCAAGAAGCTTTTTATTGTTCATTTATCTGAAAGAGAGTACTTTGCCGTGCCTAAAAATTTGAAACTCCTTGCTGTTCCATTGTTTGAACTCTATGATAATGTTCAGGTATGGCAACCATAGTTCATTATATTATTCTCTAAAGTAATTTGAAGTCAATCATCTTAAAGCTTTCAAGATTATTCGAGAACATGATATACATTGTGGGTCTAAATACCAATAATTTAAGCTTTTAGGAAAATTAGTTGTCCAAAACAATATCAAATCTTTGTTTAGTGGGAGGTCATAAGTTTGAACCTCACCCTGCATTTGTTTCCTGTGATTTGTGTGTGGGCTGTTTGTCTAACAAAGACCAATAGCTAGAAGTCAAATATTCTGTATTTATCTTAATTGATACATGGCTGGCCTTAATCGATACATGGGAAATGTTGGATGCATGGTAGGCATTAAATGGTCTTTTTCTAATATAACATTTAATCACACAGCTCATGGCATTAACTCTGCTTGCATTGTTTTCTCTGTGACCTCAAGATGTTTCCAGAGCATGTCATTCTCTTCATTACCTTTGTTGGTTTTATGAAGAATATCATCTTAATAATGTTCTATTATATATTTTCATCTACATATGTAACATTCTACCTTTTTTGGTGGCAGAGATATGGACCAGTTATATCCACTATTCCACTGCACCTGTCTAGGTTCCAGTTCAACATGATCGCAGCATGACTTTTGCATGGTTCAGATTAGTATTTTGAATTTTCAAGTATAGAAGTCACTCCATGCACAGCTTTGAAGTAGACTACCTTATGCTCTATTCATCAACCTTAGTTATCAAATAAAATGCATGAGTCGGGTCTTTTTCCAAAGATGGTCTGCTTTTCATGTCCTTCTTGGAGTCCCTTTTTGTTTTTTTTTTGGTAGGATGAGGATGGGTTGTGATTTTGCTGACACAGATCTGGGCAAAATTTTCTCAACAGATAATGCTGCCAATGTAATTTGATGAATTGACATGGGGGTAAAAAAAATAAGAGGTATACAGTGTGCACTGGGCATTTTCCTCTTCCAGTGCAAGCTGTTTAACATTTTGGGAGCATACTATGCAAGATTCTATTTATTTTCTTCATTTTCTCTTGAATTCCAGAGAGTGTAAATGAGTATTTGGTGGGATGTTGCCGACTCTGCTTCTACAATTGCCATAGATTTCAACAATTCCATCCAATCAAAGGAGTTACTGGCAATTATATAGTACCATCCAATTTGTATGACTCCAGTGTCCTCTATTTCCTCAAAATATCTTGGTTTCCTTGCATCCTAATTTTCTTTACCAAAAAACTAAGGCACCAATTCTGTAGGTACCAAACTTTGCGTTTTGACAATTGAAAGCGCTCTATAAAAATGATGATACAAACAATGGAATTAAGGTATAAAAAAAATGCATTGAGGTGCAAAGCAATGGGTTCAAGTAATGGGTTTTGATCCAGACCTAGGATTATGCAAAATATACATGATTACCATTAGGCTATAACAGCACTTTTGTCTCATTTTGCCCTTGAACTAAGGCTCATACATTGTCCTCCCTCGATTCTTTCTTTGGATCTGTCAGGTCAAAACAGATACATGATACCACTTGGTCATGTTTTTTTTTATATACCAATACGGTACTATACTTCAAACCCTTTTCTATTGTCAAGTGATTGATAAGAGTTTGGAAAGAAGCATTGTTCCATTATTATCGCGCTTGGATTTTTGTTTAAAGCGTTAAAAGCAAAGAAACTGTGAATGCTTGCAAACCAAACGGTTGGGAATTTCATTCCAGTTTAAAATAAAAAAGCTCAATAAATCAATGTCAATGAGGTCATATAAGTTCAATACTTTCATTGACCTTGTACAAGGAAGTGATCTTCTATTCAAACCAATGGGTTGACTTCTTTAATAATTATCATTTTCATCCACATTTCACCTGAATCTTTGTAATGAATTCTGAATCTCCATTCACAACTGCATTTATATGATATGATTTCACCTGAATCTTTCCTGCAAGTTGGATATCTCTATGAGCATCAGACATCCATATGAATATCATGAATAACACTACTGCACCCTGCTTTCTTCCACACTTTCTTCTCTTCCATCTTCTCTCTTGCACTTAAAGCCTCCGGCCATTGACCTGCAGATGCATAAATATTAGACAAAAGCACATAAACTCCTGATTCATTTGCTTCTAATCCACCAGCCCTCTCCACCACTTCCTCTGCCAACTTCAAGTCAGTCTTCACTCTACAACCTCCAAGCAGAGCTCCCCAAATAGCAATATCTGGCTCAAAGGGCATCTCCCTCACTAGAGCCTCAGCTTCCTCAAGCAGGCCATTTCTGCTAAGCAAGTCAATCAAACATCCAAAGTGCTCAAGCTTTGGACAAACCCCAAAATCTCTTTCCATACCATAAAAGATTTCACGACCGACTTCTACCAAACCTCCATGACTGCAAGCAAATAATGCACTACTGAATGTGTAGCCATTAGGCTTCAATCCTATCTTTTGCATCAAGAAGAAAAGTTTTACTGCATCTTCTATTCTTCCATGGATGGCTAGTGATTTGATCATAACATTCCAGCAAAAAACATCCTTGTTCCCAATTTTGACAAAGATCGTAAAAGCTCTATTTACATCTCCACATTTAGCATACATTTCCATGAGGGCAGTCCCTACTATAACTCCCAACTGAGACCAATCTTTTATCAGAGAGTGTACCCACTTCCCAAACTCTAGAGCACCTAAGTTGGAACAAGCTGACAAAACAGAAACAAAGGTGAACCCATCTGAATCCACACCTTCCAACTGCATTTTCACAAAGAGATCCAACGATTTTTCATACTTCCCATTCTGGGTGTAGCTTGAAATCATAGCATTCCAAGAAACCACATTCCTGCATGGCATTTTCTCAAAAAGACATGCTGCAGTCTCAAGGTTTCCTGAACCACTATATGCCCCAATCATCGAAGTCCAAGTCACCACATTCTTCTCCGGCATCTGCTCAAATAAATATCTTGCATTAGCCACATCCCCAATTCTGGCATAACCAGAAATCATTGAATTCCAAGAAATGACATCTCTTTCGGGCATATTGTCAAACAGCTGCCTTGCAGACTCTACATCACCAGTACTTACATATTTAGAGATCATCCTGTTCCACAATTCAACTGGTTTGACACAAATTCCATTGAATATCATACGAGCATCATTCAATTTCCCATTTCTGACACCTCCCAATTCAAAAGAATCTGACATCTTTATATACATATTCAACAATGAATCAGCAACAATGAAATTCGACTCAAATCCGGACTTCATGATCTGGGCATGCACTTTCCTGCCTCTTCCAAAACAACCCATCTCAGAACATGAGCACAACACATATGGGTATATGAAGTTATTGGGTTTAAGTCCTCTTTGAAGCATTTCGTCGAACATTGAGATGCATCTATCGACGGGACCATTGTAAGCATACCCTCTCATCATACCATTCCAAATCATGATATCTGTATTGAAAACGCCTCCAAGTTGAGAGAAAACAAGACTGGGATACTCCATAGCTCCGAATTCGGTGCTTCTGCGGAGAAATTTTGAGGAAATTTGGATGTCGTGGAGAAGGGAGGTTGTGAGAATGAAGGCATGGATTTGTTTCAACTGGTTGAATGTGCATTGCTGCAACAGATATGGGATTCTTTGTTCTAAGGGGCAAAGCATCTATATCCATGTAGGAGATGATTAACGAACTTGGCTAACAAACCATTTTGCCTCAAGTCTCATATTCCAGTATGAGTGAATGGAGCCTTGAAAATTTGATACCAAGTTCGGCTGGTCAAGGCCCAGTCTAATGGGTTGGGTCGCCGGCCTAGGCCTGCTCAAGCTAGCATGGACCGGCCTAATTCTAGTGGGCCCTTAAACCTTGAAATCGGCCAAATAGACCTTCTGGGCCAATGCTTTAGTCCAATGTTTCCAATTGCGACCGTACATTGATGCGATTCAATGAAACAACTTCACAAGGGGTCCAGCTCTCCTCAGAATGAGATGATGTTTCTCTGTGTACGAGAGAGTAATTTGGTAAGAAAGCCTTTCTATGTTCATTACAGTGTACATATATATATAGATATCTTAGCCGTTGTTGGAATCAAACATTGTGGAACTAAATATTTATTTTATTGATAAATCAATTTTAATAACTTAATTCAAGTTATGAAAAACATTAAGAATGCTTAGTAAAATAGTTGAATATCATAGTTTAAAGTCAAAAATGATTTCAATAAATCAATTTAATAAATGACTTACGTATTATTTAATTTTGTTTGTGTAAAGTTCTTATCGTTAGAAGGTCAACCACGTGGGATGGTAGTGTTAATAGGGATGACAATAGGACGGGTTCGAAATGAGTTACCCTTATCGTAAGCCTATCCCATTTATTTATATCTATTGTCATCCTCGTAAAAATAAAAATAAATAAATGAGATGGAACGAGTATAGGAAATTCTCATACACATCCTATCTTTTTTCATTTAATTTTTATTATATTTTTTTATTTTTTGTTTTTAAAATTTAAATTTTGTTAAAAATAAATATGATTTATAAATAAAAAATATTATAAATATTTTATAATTTATTTTTATAAAAAGTAGTATTTTAATTATGTTAAAAATTTTGACAAATGAAAAAGAAATCAATTAAAATAATTTTTATTTAAAATAATATATAATCAACACGTGACAAGGTAAGACAAGTCATATCTAAACCAATCCTGGGTTTTTAAAAATTTCCTAAACCCGTCTCAAATCCTTCGCATTAAGAGTAGAATGAGACAAGTACTCAAAAAAACTCGCCCCATTATCATTCCTAAATAAATGTTAATGGTTTGAGGAGAGAGTATAATAGGGCGAGAGTCAAAAGGGAGTAGAAGAAAATGAGAGTGGCATCAAGTAATGAATCCAAGAGAGCATGAAGTTATTTCTTAAAGAACCCAAGAGAGAAGGAAATTCGTTTTTCTTTCGTTTGGAAGGAAGGTGAACCTTTTCGTAGTACTCCAAATAGTAACTCCCACATTAATGGATCGATGATGATATGAAAAGCATTTGAAGATGACATATGCTATAAAGACACAATGGCGCCCCCTCCCTCATGTTTCAACTGAGACGGATTTGATGTTTGTTAATCCTATCTTGGGGATTCTTCAACTCTAACAGTCAAACCAAGACCCTTAAACCGTTCCCAAAGTGCTCAATGGTGGGAAGGCTAACTCCACCACTTAAATGGGTCTCATCCATTTCAAACCCCTTGAGCATTACTTCCAACTTGGGAAGATGTATTAATATCAGAGCAATGTGTCAACTGTGACAAGAATGGAACAATCAATCCTCTCAAGTGCACGTAGTTCATCTTTACTAGCAGGTAAAGTAGGAAAGATCCCCTTACTATCTACCATATTAGGAAGGCATCCATGTTTAATGGGCATGAGTAACCTCTAAATATTTTTGGAGCACTATGGCATAAGAGCTATTAGGAAAAGCATGAATCTACCTTTGCATTGAAGATCAAACGCAAGATGTGTCATGTAAGGGGAGAGTAGTAGTCTTGAGCATGCACTCCTATACATCAAGACATGTTGTGCTTTATGATTGATCATGTCATAGTAGAGTTTATATGTCATTGTTAGACACTTGGTATATCATGATTGATCCAAATGGACTTTGACAAATAGGACATCAACATTTAACTCCTTATCAAGTTAATTTGATTAAATTGAATCTTTTTACACCTCTAATGAGGTCTATATTTGAATGTTACAAAAGTTTGAAATTTTCATTCAAATGAAAGTAAAAATAAAAATCGGATTTGAAATTTTAATTAACTTATTTGAAAATGGAAACAAAAAACGTCAAAAATAATAAAATTTAAATTAGAGATGGATTTACCATTTTTTTTTTAATAAAAAAAATCAACTTCAATAAAATTCCTTTTAATTAGAACTCCACCTAAATATCTACTAAAATCAATAATTTTAATTAATTTTAAAAAATAAAAGGTTAATATTTGGTACTCTTTTCAAAATTAAAAAAATAAAAAAATAAATAAATTAATCGCAATAATAGAATACATATTTCCATATACAAATTCATGAATATGACTAATATACACTACATAAAAACCAAGTATTAACTTAGAAAATTTCTAATATTTTTTTAACAACCAACGTAATTACCAATTTTCTATTAATCACATAATTAATTACTCTAAAGTTTTTATTATAGTGATAAATTCTATTTTTTTCGGATATTTGAAAGCATACAATTTTTTTTTTCAAATTATTAAATTTTAAATTGGAATAAGAAAAAATAAAATAATTAATGTTATACATGTTTTTAATATATAAAAATAAATAGATTTAACATTAATAGTATTTCAAATATCAATTAAAAAAACAATACAATACTTAAAAAAGCATTTAGATTTAAACCAATTTTAGATAGACAACAAAACAACCACAACCTCAAAAAACAAATCCAATCATAAATTAATATTTCATATGTACGTAAAAATGTATCTATGTATGTAACATAAGAATGGATACGTGGATCAACCTAGAATTTATACTCTCATGCGAGGTGTATGCCGTCACTTTTCATATGGAAACTTTATATTAGCTAGCTTTTATTTATTAATGTATGGCAATGATTGATTCTTAGTTTATAAAATATGCGTTGACATTTGATGTTTTGATATATGGTGGTCCTTCAATTAACTATAATACCATTATGATTTATTCCATTCAACCAAAGAATCTTACTTAGAATAATTTTTGTTGAAGAAATGCATAAGGTAAATGACAAAATGAAATTTGAAACTCAAAACTAAATTTCTAAGTATAGATTCTTTATAGTCATTTAATTGTATAGATATTGTCCGTTAAGACAAACTTATACTTATATAACGTAAGAAACTTTTTCTCTTATCCGATATGGGATATCAGATAATATTTAATGGTATATTAAACAATTAAAATTACATTTTCAAAAAAGAAAAAGAAAAAAGGAGAATATTAAGTATTTGGTGTGTCATAATTATTAATTTTTGTACAAATTAATTCCTAGGTGACTCGACAGATTAAACAAATACCACATACTTAAATTTAATTAGTTATAATATCACCAAAGCTAGTACCTAAATATCTAATGGAGTTTGTAACACTTGAGCACAGGTCGATTGAGCGGCTGGCTTGGGGGTTAAAATTAAATTTATTAGTGGGTCGTTATCACTCTCAATCTCTGTCCTTTTCATTGAAAATCAATCACAATATTAGTGTTGAATCGTATAAGAAAATAAATTACTTATATGCACAAACTTTAACGACTTACCATAATATATATTTTTATTTTTATTAGAATTATTTTTTATTCACATGTTGGGTTTATTTTCTAATTGAAGCCTCGCATGTTTTACAAAAGGATGACATATCCATTGAAGTAAGCCTTATATTTTAATTGGATTTATAGAATTAGATAATCCCTAAGGTGGGATTAATTCAAATTTCAAAAGCATTGAGAGATGATAAAATTAATCTCCATTTTTCGCTTCAAAGCCAATCCAAGAATAAATTCAATCCAATGACATATTTGAACGCAAAATTTGAATTCAATACTTAGTTTTATATCTTAAAATATATTCAAATTATCCAAATCATTTATTCTTTTGATTCAATGAGAATGGATGATCAAATATCAATAAAATCGAGAATAGATGATCAAGTATTAATAAAATTGAATAAGCATTGACAGTTAATTAAGATCATATATAGAAAAAATAAATCAAAAGATCTAGAACTTAAAACAAATAATTGGTGAGAAATTTATCACCAATATGCTTATATGAATATTCCAAATCTTCATTAATCTTTCATCTGAATGAAAGTTGATTAGCCAATCACAACATAGAATCTCTACCTTCAAACCATGTTTGGGTGTCGAGAAAATAGGAATGGAGGAAAAATATAAATGAATTCAAATATAGGTAAAAGATTGAGTCCCTAACTAGATCCACAAAAATGGAATGTAAAAGCTCCCAAAAATTGGAATCTAGATGTACTTAGTCTAACAAACTCATCCTATCCCACATGCCACATAATCAGGTTTATACATACTAAAAATATGAGAGGAAACTGTACATAGCAAGTCCAACTCAAAAAAGCTCTTCTCATTTCAATTTTCACCATCATGCAAAATTAAAATTTCATTGTGTTGCCAAGAAAAATGACCATAAGCTCAAATTATTAAAAAAACAAAAAAAAAACTTCATATTTAAATCAAAAGAATAGCTTTGATGCAGTGTGAACATGGGTTTATTTGCTCAAAGGGCACAAGCTAACTAATTCTTCATGCAATGGCGTAAGAATGTAAGTATATTTGTGGCTCAAGAAAAGACATATATACGTGGATGAATTTAGACTTTATACTATCATACGAGGGCATACACTGTCACTTTCCATATAAAAAACTTTGTATTAGTCTCGATCAATGTGTTGTGATGATTGGTTGTTGATTTATAGAACATGGGTTGACATTAAGAGTTTTGATAGATGGTGGTCCTTCAACTCGATACAATAATTCCATCCATTACTTCATTGAACTCAAAGGATCTTATTAATATATTTTTGTTTTGCATAGTTACTTGCAAAAGACATAAGGTGAGCGACATCAAGATATCTGACAAGTTTAAACTTTTTGGCTTGAGAGATATATATACACCTTTGCCCTTCATAAGGGCTGTGATTAGTTCCTTCAAATTTTAAAAGAAAATGGAAAGAAAAATGGAAAAAAAAAAACATTTAAAAAAAAAAATTAAGTCAATAAATTATTTTTATATATTTTTTTGAGTCTATTTCACTTATTTTCCTTTGTTATATAAAAATTAGGCATATAAGCTATGTTTGATTTCTGAAAATTTTGAGAGAAAATATGAGAAAAAAATATAAAGGAAAGAAAAAACAAAGGAAAATAAAAAATAGATTCAAAACTAATAAATTATTTTTATATGCTTCTTTAAATTTATTTTAATTATTTTTCTTCATTATAAAAATGTTAAATAATTTTAAAATATATAAAATTTTAATTAATTTTAATTATATTTTATTTTCTTTCATATGTTTCATAATAAAATCAGACATAAAAAAACCATTTTTCTTAATACTTTTTTTTTTCTTTGGGTTGTGTTTGGTATATTTTTCTCTTTTACATTTTCTATCAAATTTTTCAAGAACTAAACATAACCTTAATACTTTTCAAAAACCAAACATGATCATAAAACAATACATAATAAATATACTTATATATATATAATGGAACTTTCAATCATCTAAGAGACATGGTATTATATTAAATAATTCAAAGAAATTTACAGCCATTAGTGTGTTACATTACCTAATGACGTAAAAGTGTGCATCATAATTACTCATTTATGTGACAATTTTAAGGTCATTTGACTTATTAAAACAATACCACCTACTTACATTGAGTAACAACATCACCAAGGTCAATACCTAAAAAGCCAATGGAAGTTTCCTACACTTCAATAACGACCATACTAATGAACAGCTGGCTTAGGGCCTAAAAATTTATTATTGGGTCATTATCACATCTAATCTCCTTAATCACACCAGATAGTAAGTTAATCATATATATACAAGCTTCTACAACATATATACCATTCGATGCATGTACTCTGGTAGGGGAGCAAATCAAGGTCTTCTTAGAAAGAAGTATCAAATGAGGGATGCCATAAGCAATGGTCTTATAATATAGTTTACCTTAAGGTCTAAGTCTTTGATTGATTCTTTCTATAATGTGACAGGGATTGTTGCACCAAAATATTGGGCTTTTTGGCTTTTTAATGTGAATATAAAAGTCATGCTCCTTAAAGTGAGATTCTTTTGGGAGAGTCTTTGTAAATGGGAGTATTAATTAATTAGGATTATTTCACGTTTTCATAATTTAAGCTATGTGTAACGCATTGTCATCTAAAGGTATGTTTTCATTGGGACTCATTTCATAATTCAACAAGTCATAACTACTACTTTAAAGGCATATAAATAAAATAGAAATCATTGAAGGGTTCAACATTTAAACCTACCCCCTTTCTAGTCCTACCTGCACCAGCACTAAAAATCATACCATCTACCCATATAACTATAATTTGTTTTTTTTTTTCCTTCTTTTACGACTACATTTAGTTTCAGAAAAGCATCTAAGGAAAGAAAAAAATATTAAAAAAAATAATTTTTTATATTTAATTTTATCATAAAAAATTAAAATTAAAATCAAATATAATTAAAATTTTTATGTATTTTAAAATTATTTTATTTTTATATAACGGTAAAAAAAAAAAAAAATCAATGAAATGGGTTTTCAGTAACATTTAAAAGTAATTTTATTTTTCATTTTTCATTTTTTGCATTTTATCTCAAAATTTTTGAAACGAAACATAGCGTCGAAGTTTGAGTATACGTGAATTTATTTAAAATATGAATAAAAATCAACAAAAAAAAAATTAAATATCATTCAAAAATTCATATTTTAAATAAAAGTCAAAAATCGATAATTATATTGGTTAGTCCATTAACTTCTAAAAATATGATTAATACCAAAATCTGATTAGAGTAATAACTTTAGCATTAGCTTTCCTTGTTGGCAAAGGCTGCGTTAATTGTGGAAGTCATGATAATTTTGTTCTATTTAAAGAAAGTGCCCGTTGCTTCTTTTACCATATTTTAGTCATACCCCCAATGAATTTAAGATGGAATCTTGCTTACAAAAATTGAATATTACAAACTTTAGTGCATGCACGAGCATAAAAAATTTTCCATGACTTAAAAGTCTATAAACATGTTTTGACTAATAAATGTATACCTACTTTTTGACACGTGGAGCATACAAAATAGGCCAGGTGGGATTTATTTAATTTATTCATAATTTGAAAATGTGAAAAATCTTTTAGATGGGGCTAGTGAAGGGTTTTTGATAATTCTCCGTTGGCGAATGGGAGAATCGGGTTGACATGATGGTATTAGTTTATTCAGACTGCAAAGCTTTTTAATATTCTAAATGCAAGAGCCATGCGTGACATTTTTTAATAATTTTTATATTTTTTATTAATTTTTAATTACAAATACAATCTGTCAAGGGTTTTTATTTAATTTAATTTATTTTTATTTTATTTTTATCTTGTCCATTGATCCTTCTGTTTATATGAATTATTGAAGTGGAGGTATCAAGGATTGATGAATGATTGTGTGTTGTTGTTGGCTTTATTAAAACATTAATTCATTTTATTGCAATCAACATAAAGAGATTTTTTCAATCATAGCAATGATATTTGGCAAATAAAGTTTGGAAAAAAAAAAAAAAAACATGAAAAGTATTCAATTTGGGTGGTGTTGTGCATTTTCTCATCATGATTTTCTACATTTTCCATTAAGAATTTGATAATTAAAATAAAATATTTAATGAGATTTATTAAATGATGATTAGTGGAAATCACGAGGCTATTTTGTTATAATTAATCAGATACTTAATTATAAAAAAACAAAATCACAGTAAATAACATCACTTCCTTGGTTTTTTTTTTTTTTTTTTTACTTAATTCTAAATTGAATTTAAAACTAAATAATACTTAATAATATTAAGTATTAAATTATTTATTTTTGTAATATTTTAGTTTTATTAAGCATTAAAAAGTTATATATATATATAATTTTTTTATTTAGAAAAATCTAAAAAGATGTTTGTTTTTTTAAATTTTTTACTCGAAGCAATTTGCTTTTGAATTTTAAGTTATTTGTTTTTCTATTTTTTTCATAAATTAATATAAATATTTAGTTGATTAGAAAAAAGCAAAATATTTAATTTTTTTTAAATAAAAAAAATAACATACTGATTTTTCTTTACTTTTTAATACTTAATAAAAATAAAAAATTACAAAAACAAACAACTTAATACTTGATATTATTAAGTACTATTTAGTTTTAAGTTTTATTTAAAATTAAATAAAAAAACAAAAACCACTAAAATTTTTTTATTTTTTTTATTTAATAAAAATTTTATAATAAGTAATAAAAAAGAGTAGAAAAATAAACGAATTAAAGTTTATAAGAAATTAGGAAAAGAAAAATCAAAGAAAATGCGCGGCTGGTAATGACATCTTGTAAGATTTTTTTCTACATCTTTGATTAGTGTTGAAAAAATTTTACTGGACTTTTCAAAGGAGCCTTTGATTAGAAAAAAGAGCTTTCCGACAAAGAAAAGAGAGGAAAGAGAAAAACAAAAAGACAAAAAATATATAAATTTGATTTGACTTTCTTCACATCTCGTGCTTTTGCTTCTTTTTTTTTTTCAAACAAGCAAATTTAAAAATGCCAATTGTAATTACAAGAAAGGGAACTGTCCAATATGGTTAATAATTTAGAGAAATTTGTAAATTTTGTATGGTTTGTGATGTAACTTACTTAGACTAGTGGGAAAAAATTTTCTAATATTTTTCAATGAATAATTAATTGATATCTTATATTATATTATGAAGATGTATAAAATAGGGTTAGTCTAGTAATTAATGGCCAAGAGAGACGTTATACAGTTCCATCTTCTCCTCTGAGCTTTTCTGTGATTGAACAAACAAAAGTCTTCTAAGAGAAAATTTTAATTTATGATTAATAAAAAAAAAAAAAACCCTTTTATTCATTGTAAAATTGGTGGTCAATGAGCCAATATTGTAGATAACTGATCCAACTAATCATTGAATAATCTCTTGCTAGTACAGACTGCCAGAATCCCATTGGTATGAATGGCCTTATGGGTCTATAAGAACCCCAAATTCTCCTAGTACCACGTCTTAAATTAGGTAACAAAAAGGTCAATTGCCTTTGCAAACTTTCATAATCTTTTCTGAAGACTCAGACCCAGCTACCCTTTCCTTTAAATCTATAGCCTTTATGGTCGGCTGTCCATTGCTCTCCTCTTCATATCCTCATCAGACATACTCTCTTTTTCTCCTGTCAAATTTCTTACATTCTTATAACTCATAAGCTGCATATTAAGCTTGAGGGTTACTTCTCATATCTCTGAATTGAATGGGGTGTAATTCATTGGAGAGGTCGAAGACAAAGCCCAAACACCGAAAGGGGTTATGGTCACCGGAAGAAGATGATAGGCTCAGAAACTATGTCCTCAGATATGGCCATGGCTGCTGGAGCTCCGTCCCTGTTAACGCCGGTGAGTCAACTGGGCTACCATCATATGAACAGCCCATATTGCCATTGCCGACAACCCTCTATGTTGTAGATATTGCGTATCATAGCTTCTTGGAACATCTTATGTTTTTGGCATAATTTTCCCACTGCTTTATGGAATAAAATGCACTCATAAATCATGTAATTTTCTTCTGAGTTTTTCCCTGAAAATTCTTACCAGTAGGGCCTTTTTTTAAAATCCTAACCAAGCTTTCATAGAAGCTCTTTTTCTTTTCTTGAATGCATTCAAACTAACCCTAATGTTTTGATCTTTATCACAGTAATCAATCCAACGCCGGGTATTATGCCACTCATAGGTTCTCATAGTGCCATTGTTGCATGTGACATACCATATGATCACATGTTGGTCTAGCACTAATATGCCTTGATTCATTGACCTTGTGGTGCATGCAGGTTTGCAAAGGAATGGAAAGAGCTGCAGATTAAGGTGGATTAACTACTTAAGACCAGGATTAAAACGCGGGATGTTTACGATCGAGGAGGAAGAGACGATCGTGGCCCTTCATCGCTTGTTAGGCAACAAGTAAGGGACTAATACTCAAAGATGCATGGTATAATCATGTGCCTGCTTGTAGGAGAACCATGAGTGTTCTAGAATTAACTCATCCTACTGGGGTCAGTGGTTGAAATTTTAAAAAGGCAAGGTTGATTTTTTGGTGAAGTTTTAGTCAATGATATTATAGTTAAATCATAACCAGCTAGAGAATTAATGGCCCCGGGTAGAGGCCCACTAGGTTTTAATTTTGAGGATGAAAGAACCATTCCCAATGTTCCTTGTATCTTTCACAAGTTTTGTTGAGGGACAGAAACTATTTTCCTTGAGAAACTCAATTCTTGGTTGTGGATGTTCCTTATTTTGTATTGAAGTGATTGAATTTATCAATATTTTCATTGATCAGGTGGTCTCAGATAGCGCAGAATTTGCCTGGAAGAACTGATAATGAGATCAAGAACTACTGGCATTCGTGTCTCAAGAAGAAAGTGGTGAAAGCTCAGGAAATGGAAGCTCATATGAACTCCCAATGCATCAACTCTAACTCACAGAGCATTGATTCTTCAACTTCACAAGAAAAGCCATCAATCCAATTTCCGGGTTTCGAATCGTTTGAAAACATGAAAGGATCATCTTCAACAGATACTGATCAGTCCATTCCACAGATGTTGGACTGTCCTAGAGTGGACACGCAGGAAAGCCCCTTGCCCAAGATTTTATTCGCAGAGTGGCTTTCTCTTGACCATATTTACGGCCAGCTCTGTGTTAATTCGGGCGAGTCAGTTATTTCCAAGGATACTCTTGATCAGCATGATCCAACCTTTCAAGACAATTTCACGCATGGTTTCCCACTGAACGAGGAGTCATATGGAGGTGAATTGCACCACGGCCTAAGCAATGATTCGTCTAGTGACATGTTTTCGCCGCAATTTAAGTTTGAGAGCCAGACTCCGGGAAGTGGGATATGCGATTTTATGTATGGGGATGAAATATGCATGAACGGCCATGTAATGTACTGATGAAGGGTCATTTTTTAAAAGCAACTTCAAGGAAGAATAACTTCTAATCACTGATTAATAAAACTTGCATCCATATGGTATGCTTCTTACAATGTTCTATACTTCGAAGTAGCTTTCCTAAATATTGCTGTCTTTGATCTGATGATTCTTTGGAGAAGTTAACAGAAATGTCTTTATTCTTCTGTAATTTCTTTCTCAGAATCCATTTTGATTCACCTAGTTGCTACTTGCCTTAGATTGACTTGTATATATTATTTTCCTTGAGAAAAATTAAGGCCACTGCATTGAATTAATTTCTATATATCAAATGATCAATTCAAAAAGAAAACAAACCAACTTTGGTCTAAAGTTTAATATATGGGTTCTAGATATATAGCTGCATTGACCTTATAATTGATATATTCAAACCATTGAAATTTCATATCAATAGCGCATGACCATGACCAGGCTTTACCTGCTCTACACCAAATACAAGAAAGTTCGAATGCAAGCTAAATCTGTCTGATAGATGAACATGCAGATCATGATCATGATCATGTGAAAATGAAACTTTTTTCACAAAGCAGTCCCATGGCAGATCGTTGTATTGTCTTTTGTTGTTGTAAATCATAAGGTTTCAGCTATTTTATGAACTCGTAACTGAAGTTCTCTGTAAGGATTAAGCTGCCCCATAATAGAATAACAGCAACAACTACAATGAGGGTGATGGCTGTCCATTTCAAAGCAATGACCTGCATAAAAAGAAAAAGAAAATAGCTGAAAAATAGTGGGAAGGACAGAAGAAAATTTATGTCCATTTCCTAGGCCTATACATACGCACCTTAAGAAATGGTGAACTCCATATTGGTGAAACTGTTCGTGGAGTCAGAGACATTCTTTCTGAGATTTCTGATCATTTTCCGAAGAAGTTTACGGATTCTTTGCATACTCAAAAATTAACGAGCAAAATCAACAGCAGCATACCCAGTATTGGAGATGGAACTCACCTGAATTTTGTCTCTTTTCTATGATTTCAGACATGTGTTTTGTAATGATATCAAGATCTTGTCCACGATTAGCATTTAGCTTTGACAGATTGGCCTGCGTTCTTGTATCTATATATAGCTTTCTAATATTCCCAATAATGCCATCTGCAAGCCAAAGCAGCCACACCAAAAAATTCAACATCTCAGAAGTATTTTTATCCAGCTGCCATGAAGATGAAGGACGAAAGAGGAATTTGGAATTCTCTTCTTTTTATCTTTTTAATTCATTTTCTCAGCAGCCAAACATTACAAGTGAATGCAAGAGATCAATGTCATAGTTACTAGAGATTACCAAATCTAACAAAGCTGTATGGTTTTGTAATTTTCTCCATGAGGCCAATATCAAACTTCTCAAACTCCTTTTGCAAATCTTGTAGATAGTGGAAAGCTAGTTTTCTTGGATATGAAGAATCGCAAAACGTGATGAAGCAATGTCCATTCTCAACCAAGTAGCTTAATACCAAACAAGTAAAAGAACAAAAAAAAAAAAAAGAATATATAAACATTTTGAAGGCATAAATCAGTGAGAAAATTGAATTACTATATATGTATTGGAGAGTAATGGAAAAGTAGAAAAAATAAATAAAGGGTTACTTGAAACAATGGTAATGATCAACGTGGATAGTCATCTTTGAAGGTGACAAGGCTCCTCTTGAGATTTCTTTGAGGATGAACTCTGCTTGTTGCTTGTAACATAAGAAATTCTCATTCTCCTCATCATTTTGGTACCTAAGACCTTGAGCTAGAGGAAGCCCATCGCTTACCCTTCCAACTATTGTTAGCTTAACCATTCCAAAATAGACAAAATCAATGGCTATCAATTAGGGTTTTTGGTGGGTTGAGAGTTTGAAAGGAAAAGGCCTTTATAGGGAAAAAGAGAGGCAACTTGGAGATGAAGTTATTCCTTGGGTGTGCAAAAGAGAACGTGGGTGGGGAAGAAAACCCCTAAATTGTTAAGGAGGTGGCAAAATTAGTTAAGGCACTAGATGAGAGAGCTTCCATTTCCTTTCTCCTTTACTTTTTCTTCATCTCCTGCTTTTACCTTGTTCAGGTTTGTCTGCGAAAGTATCATTCAGGAAGGTAAATAATTGATTTTTGAAAATGTTAGGTCAAATGGCTTCTTCTATACCTTCAATAGCATATTTATATATAAACATGTGCACAATAAAATGAAAGATATTTTATTCATTCTATCTTTAAGGAAAAGCACCTTCTAACTGAACAACATTTGCATGTTTATATTACTTTGAAGGAAAATAAAAGGAAAAGAAAATTAAAAATTAAAAAAAAAAAAAAAAAAGATTTAAAATCAATAAATTATTTTTATATATTATTTTAAACTCATTTTATTTAATATATCTCTTCAATATAAAAATTAAAAGATTTAAAAATATATTAATTTCTAATTAATTTTAACCATATTTGATTTTTTTTCATTTTTTTTTATAGTACAATCAAATAAGAAAAAAATCATTTTCCTTAACATATTTTTTTTTTTCCTTAATACTTTTTCAGGAATCAGACAACAAAAAATGAATGAATGAAATCAAAAACCTAAAAAATAAGATAATTAAATTGTTAGAAATTCTCATAACAAACCATTTACCATTACTTCAACAAAAGGAGCATGAGTCTCTTCAAAAAGACAAAACAAAATTATCCTAGTACCAATTAAATACTAAACTAGTTCCCACTAATATTTGAATACTAATATTAAAAGAAATTTCAAAATGGTTTCTCATTTCCATAAATGGTATAAATGAGAATATACAAGTGCATATTCTCCCCTTTTGTCTAATTATATTTGTCACATTTCGATAGAATGTAATGGAGTGAGATGTTTTTTCCTTTCTTTTCCATTTGATGGAACTTAATTAAAACTAGTTTCAAAAAGTACATTTTCCTATACTATCAAAGAAGATTTTCCTTTTTAAAAATTAATTTAATAAAAAAGAAAAAGAAAAAAAAAAAAAAAAAAAACCTTTTTTCTATAGATAAATATATTTAAGATGTCTTGCGGGTAGGAAATAGTAGCATGAAAGGAAAGTACTCATCCATGTTATAAATGGAGCATTTAAAGAATGGACACCTTACACATCCTTTTCATTTTACTTCTTTAGTTCTATTAAAAGAAGCATTTATTTATGAAGAGTTTCAATTCTCTAGTAAGCTCATAAAAGGCATCCTCCAATATGTGGATAATACATTTTGCAAGATGTGTAAATTCATATTTTCTTTTAGCCATAAAGACATGTAGAAACTATTCATATTAATTTATAGCATACACTCATTTGAATAATATCCATAACCAAAAGCTACCTAAATGGGAAAAAATAAAAATTATTGATTTCTTTTTTTAGCATAAGGTTCAAATTTTGATAATGACAAAACAAATTATTAAATTCGATTATTTCATTAATTAAATATTGGTTAGGAAGATCAACCATAATGCAAAACCACTTTTTTATCAAAGAAAAAGAAAGAACCACTCTTTTTTAAAGATAGGCTTTGTTCTTTTCATGAAAAATCGTTTCTTTACATTGAGGAACCTCAGTCTAGGAGGAGCTCTTGGATTAGAGAAAATATCTTCAAGCTTAAGAAGTTAAAGAGAGTGGACATAGGCAATTGTAAAACCACTATAAAATTGTAGTGTGAACTTAATTTCTTTAATTTAATTTAATTCTCTCTCTTACTCGCAGCTTATTTAAATTGCTGCACTGAATTGATATTAAGCTCTAATTTTATCCACTACTTAATCTTGTGCAAGAATTGAGCGACACCTAACTAACTTTCCTTCTTGGGTTTATAGCTAGGTTATGTTAGCTAAACTCCACAATTAGCATTACATGGAGAAGGAAATTTATTAAATCTAATTTAATCAATTTCTCATATTTATGACCTACTATCCATTGCATACAAAAACTATTAACCTCTCAAAATTACCTCTATCACTCAGAGAATTTTAAATCCACTTATTATATAATCAATTGATACGCTCTATTATACAAAAAACATATGTCAAATTCCACAAAAAAAAAAAAAAAATATTGAGTGTTACTAATTACTCTTCTTATATAAAATATGAGATGTTCTTTTATAGTTACGTCCTTGAAAATAAGTTATGAGAGTATAATAAGTGATGAGTTCAATAAGCCATTATATATATATATACACATGTATGTATGTATATTCCTACCCTGTTACAAACCAAACATCATCATATGATAAGATAATAAATAAATAAAAGAAAAAAAAAATCCTATCTATCCTATTGAAGTTTTTATCCACACAACTAACTCTTTAATACGGCAGACATTTGAGGAAAAGTGTTATAAATGAAGTATTCAAAAAAGGATGGACATGAGGTTACGACACTTTTCAATTCACTTCATTTATTATTATTAACAGAAGCATTAACTTCTTAGATTTTCAATTCTAATATCTTTCAATATGTGAACAACACATATGAAAGAGAATTCTCCAAACTCCTCTTTGTTGGGCCCATATCAATTCCTCCCGGTGTACAACATCTCCCAATAATGAATTTCCTACATGGTCCATTACCAGCTCAGTGTTGAAGTGGGTCCAATCTCTACTAATGGGCCTTCCCACTTATGTGGGTCTAATTCCTCCCGGTGTACATCTCCCAAAAACGAATCAATGGGCTTGCCCAAAATGTCTATGGGCCCACAAATTCAACCTTCATTTCTCTAGAGATTGCTTCCCCTTGACTTTTAATTGGATGGGTACAGCCCAATTGATTTTCATTAAGTGGGCTTTACCTATATCAACATTTAATAATGAAGTACTGGGCTTGCCCCATTAGCCTATTGTGCCCACCAATTTTTACAACTCGCAAAAATGAAAAAAAAAAAAAAAAAAAAAAAAAAAACACTGACCCACGTGTTAATGAGTCAGCAAAATTTTAAAATATTTTCAGTTTACAATAAATCAAAATACTTGAACTCTGATGAGAATATTTAATCTTGTCACTTGAAATAGTCATCCACATTTCTATTACAAAACAACATACAAAAACTAGAGTCCATCTTTTTATCTTTTCATTTTATCACCTTTTATTTTATTTTTTAAAAAATAAATAAAATAAAATAATCACCTAAAATAAAAAAAATTTATAATTAAATTCATAAATAAGTAATCATTTAAAAATAAAAATAATTTTTTTTATAGAGTACAAGTCTCGTTGTCAAGTCGACACATACATAAAAAGAAAATATAGGTTGACAGTAATATTAAAATTTAAATGTTGATTATATTTAGGTTGTGTTTGATTCTTGAAAAATATTAAAAATATATATTAAAAGATTTATTTTTTCATATCCGATTTCACTATACAAAAAATATTTAAAAAAATTAAAATTGGTTAAAAATTATTTTAAAACACAAACACTTAAAGCAGAAGTACATATGGTTGGGTGGCACCGAAAATTGAAAGAATGAAGACAAAATGGAACTCAGAATAAGTAAATAAGAACAGCTCAGAGGTGTAAGTAACATTTGAGATGAATGATGGTACGATATTAATTAAAAATGTGCAGTAAATACAATTATTATTTTATTATGGGATTTGAAACAGTGCTTTTACTAGTTTGTACATATTTCTATTTGAATTCATCAACTTGTAATGCTTCTAGAACCCCATTCACTAATTCTTCTTGATAACGGTCCCCCAGATCTCACTATATTAAATCCCTACATCCCAAAATATTTCTAATTTTCAGCCTTATAATATTTTTTGAAAGTAATTATGAATAAAATTTTATTTAAAAACCTAAATATAAAAACCAATTTTCTCAAAAAAAATTATTTTTTATTAAAAGTTCAAAGAAAGGCTAAGAGTGTCATTGTTACCATTGTTTCCATTTATAAAAAAATAAAGGTCTGTTTGGTTACTGTTTTTTAAAACTGTTCTGAAAAATAGTTTTTGAAAACTATTATGAAAAATAGTTTTTGAGAACAGTTTTTTGTGTTTTCAAAAAAAAAATAAAATAAAATAAAATTGTATTTTGGAACTAAATTCTGAAAAACAATTTGTATTCTAAAAAAAAAACATGTTTGATTAAGTTAATAAAAAAGTTTTTTAAATAAGTAAAACAAAAAACATGTTTGAAAGTTATTTTTTTTAATTAATAAAGTATTTTCTTCCATTAACTTGATATTATAAATATATAAATAATTGTCATATGCACAATTCATTTAAATTTTTAAAAAAATTATTCTATTTTGAAATTTTTACATTAGTTATAATTTTCTTAATCAAATGATGATTTTGTCACCATGTGTAAATATATTAATTTCAATAATTTAAGGAATAAGAAAGGGTTTGCGGGTGGGTTGTGGTATTTGGGTGGAACTCGTCTTTGGAGAAACACAAAAAAACAACTAAGAAAATATAAAAAAAAGAAAGAGAAAATACGAAAAATAATCTATTCTTTGAAATAATGAAAAGATCTTTTTATTGTTCTAAAAAAAAAGTAGTTTTCGAGAATACAGAAAATACAAAAAATAAAAACACACATTTTTCTCCAAACAAATTTTTTGTATTTTTTGTTTTTAAGAACAGAAAACGATTCTTGAAAACATGAACCAAACAGGCCCTAATTTTTTTAAAAGTCTTACGAGGTGTTCTTTGAAAATATATTTTAATTATTTTGAATCTTTTTATTTATTTAATTTTTAAAAATATAAAAAATAAATCAAGAATATTTTAAATTTTTTAATAAATTTTTATCTTTAAAAATATAATTTACGAGCCTTAGCCGTGTTGAATAAACATACATATATATAAGGAAAAGGGCATTTTGGGAATAATAAAATCAGTGTCGTCGTAATAGTGTAATACTAAGTTAGACGCCACGTTGACGATATCTATGTCCCAATCGGGAAGAACACTAGATTAACTGTCGGTTTCACACATGTTTCACCCTATTGCACATCTATAGGACACCTCATCACCAAAACCTTCTTTTTTGCCTTTTTGTTTTTTTCTTCAAAATTAATTAATATAGAGTTATACTTATCTCAATTCACTGCCTTTTTTCAATACAAAAGTACTCGTCCGATTCTGAATTGGAAGGTTCATTAATTGATTAGTTGCAAGTTGAGGCATTAAATTTGAAATTTTATTAATTACTTTCTCCCTATTTATGGTGAAAATTTTGAAGATAATACCATGGAAATTAAAAAGAAAAAAAATCTGTATATATTTACGTTTATTTTTTCCTTTTTTATTTAAAAATTCAATAACTTAAAAATATATAAATTATTTACTAATTGTAATCATAATTAATTTTCTTTCATATAACTAATACTTTGTTACTGAAACTTTTTGGAATACTTATTGTACACCTAAATTTCATGAAAGTCTTGTAATATAAGCACAAGAATAAAAAAAATAATTGCAAAAACAATTTTTTTTATTAAAATTAAATAATTATGGGGATACAATCTTTACGGTAATATTTTTTTAAAAATAATATTTTTCTTTTGACTTTTTTACATTGATCACAATTTGAAATAAGATGAAAATATATATATTTTTTTTCAAAGATTAATCGAGGGTCATAAGTGGCGGGTTCTCCAATGAACTTGTTGAAAGTTTCATTAATTAATTAGTTGCAAGTTTAGCCATTTAAATTTGAAATATGATTAAATACTTCCTCCTAAAAAAATATATATTTACTTATTTCTTAAAATCCATCTTATTTATTTATTTTATATAAAGAGTAAATCATTTTAAAACGTATAAATTATTTACTAGTTTTGATTATTATTTTTTTTATTTTTTAAAATAAGCTATACCCAAAAATAAAAAATAAAAAATAAAAAATTCTTTCATTAATTTTTCTCTTTTATTAATACTTGTAGAGAACAAGCATAACTTGCAGGAAAACAGTACTCCACTCTTTCTATTTTTATTACCTAATAAGTGTTTAGTGGACCAAGCTTATAAATTAAGTTACCTCCATTTATTAGATGCCAATAAGAAAATAAATGGACTCCATGTTCATGTAAAATTCCTTGGCAACCTCTTTGACTTGGAACAAATTCTTTATCCTAAGTTTTTTCTTCCTATAAATGAAAAAAATAAATATTAGAGCGTTCTCAAATTCATGATCATCCATAAATTAAGATTGGTTTTAAGTTATTTATTTGATGTTGTTTGAAAAGTGTTTCTCAAAATAGTTCTAAAAAATAACTTTTGAAAACGGTTTTATAATAAAATCAGTGTACAAATATTAAATTTCTATATTTTTTAAATGTATTATAAAAATAAGTGTTTTATTTTTAATTATATTCTATATTTATATAATTATTTTTTAAATTAGGACAAAATAAGTGACAATAATTTTAAAATTATTATATTTTTATTTTTAATAATAAGAATTTATTTTTTATTTTTAAATAATAGAAGATTGTTTTACGATAATCAAATATGTTTGTCTATTCTTTTTTCATAAAAAATAGAAAATTATTTCAAAAAACAATTAACAAGTTACGACAAAATTTAAATTATTAAAAGATGAAAGTCGATGAGATATAAATAATCTCATTTGTTGGAATATAATTTATTATTTTAATTTTATATGATAAATAAATGAATAAATAAATAAAATAAAAACAATAATCACCCTCAATACCATTTTCAATTTAATTCAAATTTAGTATTTGAAAAAAAGAAAACAAAAAAGTACCATAACCGGTAAAGGTTGAAGGAACCCCATTAACTTCAACCGGGTTACCTGGAAATTGCGGTGAAGTCTGCTGTAACAATAACAATTTAAGTTTCTTTCATTAATTACGTATTTGCTCACAGAGCGCAGACAATCTGAGGCAGCAACAGACCTTGAAGACCCCATAAACCCATGATCTCTACATTTACACTTTTCATAAAACCCTAACTTGTTCCTAAAGAAACCCTCATTCCACTCCTTATTAGGACGATCGATGCTTATCCTCTTGTCTGCTTCCCCAGAACCCAGAAAATTCAGAAAGAAAAATGCTTAATCAAAAGTATTTTATAGCTTATGTATATATAGATATATAGATATATAGATATATTTTCCCCGTAACCAAACGGAAACAAGGCGCTGTTCCAGTTCTAGTTCCACTTCCACCGACACATCTCTCGCCATCTCTGGTGTTCATCACTGCTTTGAAACCATGCAGTCCTTGGAAGTACAATTGATGAAGTAAATGCAAGCCAGAGCCCTAGTCTTCAGTAATAGCTTCGACTTGTGCACATTTGAGATCAGAAGCATTTACATCTTTCATATTCCACTGATCTGTCTTATCAATCGATTCGCCACTCAGTTCTTACGCTTCTCTCTCTCTCTTTCTCTCTCTTCTTCTTCTTCTCTGGGTCTAAAGCTCTTCATGGGTGGGTTGTTGATGGTGACCGTGTGAATGAGGAAAGGGCAAAATGGGAAGAAAGCCTTGCTGTGATAAGCATGGAGTGAAGAGAGGAGCTTGGACTCCCGAGGAAGATGAGATCTTGATTGATTACATAAAAAAAAACGGTCATGGAAGATGGCGGTCTCTCCCCAAGCACGCAGGTTTTTCTTTCTTTCTTTTTCTTTCACGTTGTTTACTAGCTCTGTTTGGTTGGTGAGAAAAGGGAGGCAAAATGTAAAATTTATGAAGCTCAGCCAAATGAAGGTTTTCAACCTCATTCTCGTGTTTTAAGCAAGGTTTTCGATTTTCCCAGTATTGTTTAGTAGCCGAGAAAATAGAGGAAAGAAAAAGAAAACAAAACAAATTTTTTCGTGAAGCTCAGCTAGTTAAGTGAAGGTTTTTGCTTTGTCTTTTTACCTTCAAACACTTTGTTTAATTCTTTTTACTTCAGTAGTCGGTGACCAAATCTTCAACTTGCTTTTATTGCTTTCCGAAAGCGAAGTTTTTGCTTCAAAAAGCAAGAAAAGCAAGTTGATACTCTAAGAACAAAAAGGTTTGTGAGGAGTGAGGGCAGAGATTGTGTTTTAAGGGTTCTGATACGGTGAAAGCAGCCAAAAAACGGTGTCGTTTCATCCTTACATGGGTACTTTGCTGCGAGGAAAACGACGTCGTCTGGACTTGGTTTCAGGTGTCATGCGACTCTCGAGATTTTCAATATTCTCACATTTTGAAATCTAGGCTATTTATAACTGGGTTTCATGAATTGAATTTGGGATTTAGCCATTCTTGACGGGGTGTGAGGATCTCACCTGAAAACCAACCACTTGTGTTCAGTGAGGATAGACGAACCTTTTTACGGGTTCCGACCATCGTTTTGGGTGAGTCATCCCATATTTAAGAGTGGTGTTGTTTCACTCCAACCGCCACCAAACCTAAGCTAGATTAATGGTTAAGTCTCTAAAGATTGATCCTTGGCAACTTGTAAATGTTCGACGCCTGGGATTTTATGACTGAAAACTTTGATGATTGAACCACCATTTGAACTAGGTCTGCTTCGATGTGGAAAGAGCTGTCGGCTGCGGTGGACGAACTATCTTCGCCCAGACATTAAGCGGGGGCCCTTTACTCCCGAAGAAGAGACTACCATCATCCAGCTCCACAGCATGCTGGGTAACAGGTAATGCATTTCTTCATTTTTATGTTTTTCATGCTTCTCCCTTGTATTTGCTGAACATGATCAGTAATGCGAAGATCATAGGCCTCTTCACGGTTTTCTTAGTGTCATTTCTTGGATTTATATTTATCCTCTGTTTCTTGGTTCTAAAGGACCCTGTTAATGCAGTTCCATCCTCCTATATTTTGAGGTCAATATGGACCTTCCGCATTTTTTGTTTTCATATGTGAACTGAATGTAGGATATTTCAGGTGGGCTGCAATAGCTTCAAAAATACCTGGTAGAACGGACAATGAGATCAAGAACTTCTGGAACACCCATCTAAAAAAGCGCCTACTGGGCAGCCACCAAAACCAGCAGACCCAGTGGTGCTCTGTTTTGGAGCCAAGCAATGTGCAATCCAAGTCCCCTTCAACCCGGCACATGGCTCAGTGGGAGAGCGCTAGGGTCGAGGCAGAAGCTCGGCTGTCAATGGAATCGTTACTACTGAGTCCAGCATCAATGAGTAAAAATGACTGTGATTACTTCCTCAGGATATGGAATTCTGAAGTTGGAGACTCATTCAGAAAGATGAATGGACAAGATGGAGTAACATGTCAAAGCCCCATTTCCCCACTGTCCACAAAATTCAGGTCAGGTTCAAGCCTCACAATGCAGAGAGGACCAGCAGGGACCAGCACATCTACATCAACTACCATAACCAGTAAACCAAAAAACATGGAGCCCAAGAGCCACACTGCATATGCACAAGACACGATGACCGGTTCAGACTCCTCAAGCTCTTATGAATTGGGTTATTTTTCAGACATCTCATTCAGACTGCTGCTAGATTTTCAAGGGGACAACGACATGGGATTCCTACAAGGACTTGCTGGATGATCATCATTTGTCCAGCCATGTGTTTTGTGGAGTTCAAGCATATTTTGGTTCCTGGTTTTCCTACTTGTATTCAGCCAAGCAGGTTTCCTCATATTCAGCTGTAATGGTCTGTTTGATTGCTAAGAAGAGAAAGGGAAAAAAATGGAAATTTAGGGTAAAAGGTTGAAGTCCTCCTGGTTTTTATTTCATCCTATACTTACTTCCCAGCAATCAACTATGACTCAACAGGAGAAAACATAGGGTAAAAAGAGGAAACAGTTTTTAGGAGGGTAGATAAATACTGCTAGAGATGTATCCCCTACTGTTTTATAATAGTACATATGATATGTTTTCAATAGAATACACGAGGATCTATATATATTTTTTCCTTTCTTTTCGGTTCCCCACAAGAGATAATACACAAATACAACTTGTTAAGTAATTTAATACGATATTTTCAATAATAATAATAATTGCCAACACCAAGGTTTCAATCACCTTCATAACTTGGAAGACACAGAGTTGATTTAAGTTAGTTTTGCCCTCAAGGTATATACACATAAATACACAACTATGCACACAGACATAATAAATTTATAATGAGCAGCAAATTTCCAGCAAATAACCACACAACACATCTAAAAATCAATAGATGAAACATAAAAGAAAATATACAAATAGATATTCAATCAGACCTGAGAATTTGAGCATCAGAAGCATCCCAGTAACTTCTTTGGAGCACTTCCAGTAGCACGGTATTTTGCAGCCATCTCCTCTGCCTTGAGAAGATCTTCCCCACGTCTGGCTTCAATCATTGCCCTTTTCTCTTCCGCTTCCTTGTGGATTATCGCTATCTTGTTTTTCATCTTCTCCACATATTCTGCCTTCTTCCTCTCCAAATTTTCCTGAAATACAAGCATAAGATCACAAGTTCGAAGTATTTTTTTTTACAAGTAAGAATCCTCATTGTTAAGTGATTTCTTAATTATGGAGATAAATATTGAAACTCTGAGGCAATTATCCAACCCTTCATATCTTATCATCCTTAACCGATATTACTGAGATCCTTAATCCCAAAGTTAGTCTATGAAGAGCAAACTTAATTTCACTAGTGTCTATAATTTATTTAGTCTATGAAGAGCAAATTTAATTGCACTAGTGTTGTCGAATATGAAACCTTTGAACTCAAATCAAGGTGCCACTCATTTATCATCTTTACGCAATGAAGTTTACTAGTTAATGGCTCTACTGCTAATGCCTTGATTCATTATAAAGACCAGAATCAGATTCTGGAGCAAACACAAGACATACAGTCGATTGAAGTGGGGAAGCATGATTTGGGTTTCATGTAACTGATAATTCAGAAAGGGAAAACAAAGTATTGGAAACCAGAATGTAGGAATAGTTACGTTCTCTAAGTCATACTTATTTTTTTCTCCCCTGTTTTCACAGAAAATGGAAATAACAATATGAATTCTAAGAAAATGAATGTAGGGCTGAAATTCCTAGCATTAAAAAAGGTGGATACAGCTATTCAACTCATATTAAATGCCCTTCTACCAAATGAATAAAGAATTCCTACCTCAATCTTTTTCAGCTCAGCTTCCACGGATGCTTTTTTGCTGTTCTCCCATGCTTCAGTGGCAGATAGCTTTTTTTGAGCTCTGTTCAATAGTTTCAGTATGATAAATTCAGTATGCACAATTGGAAAGAAAATTCACTACGTTTTCCTTATTGATTGATGTTAAAAAGGTAAGTTTGTATTTGACTCAAAAAAATGACTTTCAGTTCTAAAAATGAACCCAACGAATTGAACAGGAACACTTCCAGCTTCTCAAATGGTATAAATGGACGGTGAAACCTTTGGGAAGCTGCAATAATCAGAGTTAGCCTTAATCCCAAAGTAGTGAGATTGTAAAATCCCACAGATTGTTGCCATGTTTTCTGAATATAAAAATAAAACTGAGAGGTAACACTTGTGTATACATAGATGTAGTTTGAATGGCAAAATGATTGGGCTATCATATACTAGCTAGTATCAGGTTTAAAGCATGTACAAGTTAAAAGTTAATCCTTACATCTAATACCCACTTCCTGATTGAATTGTTTTGTTGGCTCAGACAATGCATCCTTCTTCAATATACTTGCCACTGTGAAAGGATCTACAATATTTGAACCAAAATTGTCGTAGGGAAAGCATTAAAGGAGCAAAATCTGAGTGAGAACTCTCTGTTAGTTTATCTTATATAACTTTATTCTACATTCATTCTCTTATAGTTTAATTTCATAGGTTGGAGGAGCAAGTCTATTAGAAAGACATTCTATTTTATATAGCTTCTTCTCCTTAAGCATTCTAGTCAAGCCATGCTGTCTTCTCTTAAACAACTTCACAATTATGGTATAAATTTTTCCTTGATGCAAACCGACTGAAAGGGAAAATAAATGATGGAAGAAAAACAAATAGTTTGCTGCAAGATATTTACACAAATTAGCAGCAAAAAATTGGATCCCATAATGTCCTGAAGGGACTCAATAACTTACGATCCTTTTAATCAGCTATCAAAGTAGATTTCATATTTTCTGAGCTTCAAGTAACAGGGTTCATTTGGAAGCAACAGATATGATGTGAACATGATGCAAAGAACTGATGAAGGACAACCATGAAATGATGACTTGAAGGTTGAAATATGCAAAAGAAAATTTCATCCAAATGTGAAATGAATTGGTACAAGCCAAGGAAATTAAACAACATGCATTAGTAATCTCATAGAAATATAGAGAACTCTTCCTACAAATATGTTTGAATGCAGCCATGAAATGTAAAAGAAAGAAAGGGGTCTTTGTACTTTAGGACAAGGTATGAAAAGAGCAAGTGATCACAATTAAGAATTGCAAATGCAGGAAATTGTCATGATCACTTCCCTGTGGTTCTCGGAAAATTTGAGGAAAAATGTAAGGGAAAGTAAATAGAGAGGAAAAGTAGCAGGAAAGAAAAAATGAAGGAAAACAAAAAATAGATTTAAAGTCAATAAATTATTTTTATATACTTCTTCAACACATTTCACTTATTTTCCTCAATTATTATAAAGATTAAATAATTTAAAAATAAGTAAATTTTTAACTAATTTTAATTATAATTGATTTTCTTTTGTATTTTTCATATTGAAACCAAATATGAGAAAACCGTTTTCTTTAATATTTTTTTCTTTCCTAAGTACTTTCTGGGAACCAAACATAACCTTCATGAAAAATCAATCTTGAAACAGAATTCGGTAATACAGAAACACTAAATATGTTTGCAGGAATATCTAACACTCATGAAAGCTCTTACTTGTTCTCTGCTTTACACTTTTCACTTTCTTCCCATGCTCTGATTAGTGATAACCTCTTCTCTGTTGCAACTCGTGCAAGCACAGTGTCTGAAAAAAGGGAAGTTACTATTATTCATATTCATTAAAGCTACAGAAGGTGGGCAATAAAAGGAAAATTTAAAACAAGAAAAGGATCATTTGTGATAAATTCAATATTACCTCTGTTGACAGAACCACCCTCAGAGCTTTTCTCTTCAATGGATTCTGGAACCTCTGAATTGAATTAAAAAAAAGGTCCAATTTAAAGATGTTTTTGTTAGGTTTGAAGTTAAAAAATTGGGCAGCATATGAGCAACAAAACTAATATCATGCTTCTTTGAAACCTAATGCAGATCACAGAAGATGAATATGCATGTGATGTGATCCAATTAATGATTCAATTTTACAGGAAAATGGCTGGTGAGATTCTGCTTAAGACAGAAATGGCAGGTAAAGAGCAGTCAAATAAGATCCAATGCTTGCAACAGCCAGTGGATTATTTAATCCCTGATAAAGATATACCGGAAACAGCATCATATCCTCACTAACCATCAGTAAGTACCATGAAGTAATTGAAATTGCAAGAGGAAAACTTCTTTTTAAGCAGAAAAACTATCTTTATCCCAACAAGACTCAAACCATTTCTAGTTAATGGGGCCCAATAGTTCTGGAAAGTACTTGACTGAGATGGGATCCTAGAGCATGAGGAAACCATATTCACACCTTTCAAATATAATTTTTGATCGGTATCTTTTATAAGAACCAAAAGTTTCCATTTCAAAAACAGCATAGAAAAGTAGAAACAGAACTCAACAGAAAACAGTGAATTAAATCATATTTGATTTGAATAGCATGGATACACCACCTTAAATAGCAGCACTATCCATAGCTGATTTTGCGGCAACCACTAAATCTTTCCTCAAAAGAAGAAACACCCACTAAAGAACTTAGATGGCTAAGATGCCTCTTTACACAATGAAATAAAATAATAAATTAAAAAAAATAAAAAGGGGAAACATAAACAAAAGGAAGACACGCTTCATCATAAGATTCCTAAACAAAAAGTTGTTGTAATTAGTAAATTCACCATGTAGAAAAATTGAATCCAGGACAAAGGATGTCCTTAAGAAGAAGTATCAACAAGAAGATAGGATAAAAACAAGTGCGAAATATATCATCTTTCCTCTAGTAAATAATATCATGGTCTAAAAATCCCGGGACCAATTTTAGAAGAACTCAGCAATAATATCAAAATTTGGTTGAAGTTCATAAAATTTTGAATTACCAGTTAGAAAGAAGTTTGAAATTTGATTAAAATTCTCACCAAAATAACATAGTAAATGAAAAAATCAATATAAAAAAACCATAAACAATTTCTAAACTTTTATCAAGCTCCAATTTGATGCAGGAAATAATTCGGAAATCACTCCAACTAAGAAACAAATATCATCATACAAGACATCCAAATCTATGAAACCGATCTGCTATACAGAGAGCATAGAAGACAGTACTCAAACTCAACCAAATCAATTAATCTTAAATTTTCCACAAAATCATCTTAACCTCAACCAAAACACACAAATAATCCAATAATAACAAATCGAAAACGAAAAAAAAAAAAAAAGAAAACCGAAGCAAAATTTTTCCAGTAATTCCGTCAGGTTCCTGAGAAAAAAAGACAGCAAAAGAACTAAAAATAATACATCTATTTAGCTTATTTAAGCTGTTTTCTCTTATAAAAGAGACAAAAACAAAGCAACAGCAAAACAGGAACAAAAAAATTTCCTTCCATTTCTCACCAACCAAACAGAGTTGCTGAAAACTTCAAAAAGTTGGGAAAAAAAAAAGGTAAAAAGAAGAGAGAAGAGAAAAAGAGAATACTCTCAACGATGGCGAGTGCTTTGGCTTCATCAGGCTTCTCTTCCAGAGGAGGAGTTGGTGGAATTACAACTTTCTCCTCGGTCACATCCTTGGGAGCTTCGGTTGGTTCAGGCGAAGGAGGATCCATCGGCGTCTCCGATTCTGCGACGGTCTTAGGTTCCTCCGCAGACATTTGGTCTCAAATTTCAACAAGAATTTTCCAAATTCAGAAGCTGAGAAGACAAGCGCAGAGACGAAACCCAAGAAATGGAGAGAGCCTGTGAGGTTGGAAAAGACAAGAGACAGGTAACTTATACTGTTGCTGGAAAGCCTGGCATTCATGGTAGGTATAGCTCCCCAATTGTCGTGTGCCACGTGTCGCATAGGGAGATGCGGAATGTATACAATTATTATTATTTAAGTCCTTATAGATAACATTTTAGGATTTTAGGGATAGCGTAGAGTCCTAGCTCCGGCCCTACCATGATTTTTTTAAATTTTTTTTCCCTTTTTATTTTTTTATTTTTTTTATTTTCAAATAAAAATAATTTTTCTAAATAAATTTTTTCGACTTATTCTTCTTAAAATATTTATATAAAAAAAAAAACCCAAAATATTTTTATTTCTCTAATCAAACAACTTCCTCTTTTGATAATAATAAAGATTTGTTTTTAATGATTTTAAAGGTTGGTGGCTTTTGATAGTTTTGTCCTCAAACTTAATATAGATGGCATTGTTGTTATTGGAATTTTGTCGCACAAAGGCTTTTATACACCTTGGTGTATAAAAATCAAAAATGATTTTGGCATTATCATCACTTTTTGCTCCAATTATTCTATTTTAATACTTGGAATGTAAATAATGTTTTTAATCATCTTGGTAACTTTAAACTCAAATTAAGATCAAATTTAGCATGTAATAATAAGCACGAATTAATATCAACATAAGAAAAATCAAAATTACGATGAGACTAATCTTTTGTTTCCTAGTAACAAATGTTTAATTCCTAGTTTGCTTTATAGGATATGATGAATGAAAAGTAAAATTAATATTAAAACACTCAAAGTTGTTGATACGGGGAAATACTTTTTATAGATTAATTTCATAATTCTTTGATTAAGATTATGGAATCATAGATATTATATCATGAATACAAATTTATGTGTGACATTCCACATTAGGTAGGGGGAAAGTTTCTAGTGCTATATAAGTATGGATTTTTCTTAATCCTGTAAACGTATTTTAAAGTTGTGAAAGTCTCTTTGATTCAAAGCGGAGAATATCTACACGGTTAAGAGTGGGTCATTATAAATGGTATCAAAGTTGATCCTCGACCTTGGTGTGGGGGTTTGTTTGGCCTCATAAAAGATGTTTGTCTGTTTGGGCCTGTAATCTCGTGTGACACAACGAGAACGTTGTGTCTGCATAAAGGAAAGTTCCTAGCGCTTCCTACATCGGATAAGGGTGAAAGTTTCTGAAGCTATATAAGTATGAACTTCTCTTAATCTTGTAAACATTTTTTTAAACTTTGAAGACTCATTTGGATCCAAAGTGGACAATATCTACACGATTGGGAGCGGGTCGTTACATTATGAGTATTAAATTATAGATTCATCTCGAAGTGATGGATGATGTGTTGGTTTTGGCGCTATGCTTCATATTTTGTGGAATTGCATCGTGACTCTCACATAATATCGTTATTTTAGTTGTGTTAAATAGTTTGTATTATGAAATTTATTCATGATTGATTTTTCATTCTTATTTCAATATATATCTTATTTTATTTTATGGATTAAAGTCACTATGTACTATCATTAATTAATTTAAAATAATTGAAAGTTGAGACACTGGTTTAAGGATAAAATGGGAAAAAGATAAAGCTGATATGATATGATGAAATCGGATGCCGATTTGGAGGGATGTGAGCATCAGCCATTTACTGTTTGTTTTGAAATTTGTTGGTGAAATATAATATAAGATTCCTTGTTCTAATATCTTGTTTGGGACGACGTCGTTGTTGGCTAGGCTGTAAAGACGATTATTTTCCAATTCGCAATCAATTCAGTTCAGATCCTCAAAATCGGCGAGTTTACCGTTGTCTTTATCATATCAACGCTCCAAACCCCATTCCCAGTTTTTTTAAGTTTTTCTCACATCGTTTTTATGAGTCATACATGCCTGACCTCACCTTAAAGAAAAAGAAAACGAAAATGATTGATTGCTTGAATTTTTTTTTCTCCATTTTCCTTTTATGAAAAAAAAATATTTTAATAAAATAAATATTTCTTTTACTTTTATTAACTTTAAAAATATTTTAAATTTTTTTTATAATTCAATCACTTAGATTCTACTTGCGATCTAAAATTATTTATTTAAAATTCTAAAAAGAATGATATTTAGGCCGTGTTTGATTCTTGAAATTTTTTTAAACAAATATTTAAAATTAATAATCAAATTAACTTATTTTAAGTCTTTCACAAAAAGATTAATTATATTTGATTTTTTTCATATTTTTATCATAAAATTAAGAATTAGAAAATTATTTTTTAATAATTTTTTAGAGTCAAACATAGTATTAATTAATGATTAAGAACCTATTTAAATTAGATGAAGGCTAAAAAGCATGGATTAAATTTAATAATATGATAAAATTATAAGAACAAGGAGTAGTTTGGGAGGGTTTTTGATATGGCAAGATTTGTATAATGTGTACCATGCTACTTTTTATTTTTTTTAAGGGGGTGTTATAATGTGATAGTGGTTGATTGACGAGGAGACCACTTTCAAATTAATTGTGGAAAAAGTTCAAAAGACATGGGCCATGGGGACCTTCACCCGAGCATGAAGTTTTATTTTATTACAAGATATTTTAAAAAAAAAAATTACCCTAGTCACATACTTTTGTATTTATTTTTTAAATAAATTTTTTTTTTAATAATGTTCTTTTAAAATAATATTTAAAAAATTTTCAATAAAAAAAAAAAAATTGTCCTTCAAGACAGACGAGCCACATGGATCACCTTAAAGTATTATTTCGATCAAACGATGAATAGAATCTTTTGTAGATAGTAGAATAGTTTTGCTAGCTTGATTCACTAACATTCAACTCTATCACTCCAACTCATTAAAAAAAAAAAAGGTATATTTATATTATATTTGATAATGCTTTTATTCTATTTTAATACATCGGAAAAGGTATATACTCTATCTTTTCAAATATGCAAATCGATACCTTATCCAATCTACTCACGATCTTGTTTTACTTTTTATAGAACTCATGCTATATATAGGTTGAGATTGATGTGGCTCATAATTGTAAGCACCCAAAATCTCTATCATTCTTCACTTTAATGCACCCAATTGGTAACCAATTTTTTTTTTTGAAATTTCAACATAGTTTTGATTTCTTTTCTGCTATTAAATTCATAAGGCTTATTAAAAGATTTTTTAAATATGATATCTTGAAGGGCAATTAAGTTGTCCTATTGTTTAGTTATGAGTTTTTAGATCTCACATGGATGTCCATTTTTAGACTTTTACTTGCAAAGGAGGCAAGAGGGAGAGGAAATCTAAAAAGTTTGCATTTGTGGATGTAATTTGCAGGGGATAATTGAGGTTAGGAGGATAAGCTATGTCAAACCCGTCTATTAATATTTTCAACTTGTATCAATTTCAATGGAAGGTGAGATCAAAAATTCCCTAACCCAAGTCAAGCCCTTGGATAACTCGGGTTCCTACTAATTTTCATGGGTTAATAGGGGTTATTTTGATTTTTTTTTTTTTAATGAAAATATATAGATATTTAGATATAATTTAAGATTGATATTATACTTAAAAAAAATGTTTACAAGCTAAATTAAGAAAGCACTAAAAGTAGATGGTAATTTTTACAATTTATCCCAATAGTAAATTAATGATTGCGGAATGGTTTTTGTCCTTATCATAGATGAAAATTTGTGGTGGGAAGAAATAAATGTTCAATGTGGTAGAGGCAGTAAGGGGCATATGATGATCACTTTCTCCATCCCAATCAGTCATAGAATGCCTTCAAATATGCGCTGTCGTGTTGGGTCATGAAAGTCACTTGACAGCCACTTGACAGCCACGTATGTGACAAGCTGATACTACCCTACTTTGATGAACAAACCCTCCATGACCCACTTCTAAAGCAATTGATGTTATGCCCCCAGCCTCCCTTGTCTCCCCAACCCCCCAACTAAATATCTTGTTCCATCTGTGGTCGTCTTCGCATCATCTCTGTTTGGACTCAAGCTCTCCCTTTCCATTTATACCATTTGAATCTTACAAGTATTGAGAATATTAATTTCATGAAAGCTTTAATGATAGTCTTATGATCCCATGTATAAGTTTGATTGTTATAAAACAAGTGAATGAAGTGGTTATAAGCATGACTAGCTGTGAAGTCAAGAATTGATTCTAAATGTGGAAAAGGGAAGAGATTAGTTTTTGGGGTAGGATTGAATTAAAAAACTCTCTTGGGAATGGATATGTATTTAAATATTGAATATCTGTAGTTTTCTCGAAACAAAACCTTTTAGGGTCATATTTTTGTCTTTCTTGACTATTGTTTAGGGTCGTGGCCTCTTTTTTCTTAGTTGCACTTGGGTGATGTGACAAATTAGTATAAATTTTTTTCTTTAAGTAGGTATCTATGTTATGAATGTTTGTCTACATTAAATGTCATGCGTTATGGTTTTCTTATTATCCTAAGGTAAAAGTATTAACTTTGTATTATCCATGAAAGAAATCATCCTAACATGTTAGGGTAGGTAATGAGAGGTCACTTCAAGACAAAATAAATAAAATTGATTGTTTAATTCAATTTATTTTGTGTTCAATCGAATCAAATACATTATACATGATATGGGTATACACCGATATATAAAAGACATAGATTATGGGATCTTTTATGGCTTAATAAGTGTACATGCAGTAGTTAATAAATTTGGGCACTCCAGTAGAAGATATAAAACTTTACTTTCTATTAAAATAGGATCACCTGTCTTAGTTATCAAAGTGAGTCTTTGAATTGGATGTGATGGTGTACATATGTTATATATTGAACAAAATCTATGAAGATGCATGTCATATATACTATCAGTTGGACATGCATTATCTTTTAACTACTCTATTCCATGTGTTCTCGATATTGAGAAATCATCAAGTTAGTATATGTGTGTTGGTAGTTACTTTGAGTTATACATGAGTGAGATCCCAAATAATCATATAGGTGATTATTTGATTTAAAATGTAACAAGATGGATACTCAATAGAGACACTATGATATTTCATATGGGATAATCATATTTTCTTGAATAATTCTAAGATTAATGATCAAACTCAACCCATGAATATAAAAAAATTGAATGGTGTAGTAGAGATAACGATTGATTATAAAAAAATAAAATGAGTGTAAATAAATTCTAGATGTAAGTTCATGACGAGCATGTGCAATGGTGTAGTAGGTCAAGGACAAGGTAATTATTAATTATTTGCTTCGATTTAATTTACATAAGATATCAAAGTGTAATTCATTTTTTTTAATGGAGTGAAAATTAATCATAGACTTATGTTTGATTAATCCTTTACGAGTCAATTATTTTATGAGTTCTAATATTCTCCATTTGAGATATCTAATTTTGTGTATAATTAATTAAGCAATTGAGAAATTAAGATGCACTATATGGTTTTAAATGTACCATGAGGATTAAGGCTAAAACTAGGTTCATTAAGGATAAGGTGGTAATTTTACCTTAAGCCTAAGTTACATACAGAACACCCTTATGCTTTGTGGAATACAATTAGTACTCTTGCAACCTTAGTAATCTCTCCTTACCTCTTTTTCTTAGCCTTTGCTCAAGTTGATTGCCCACACAACCTAGTACGCATAAAAGTAGAATCAAAGTGAAAGATTATTTAGTCATTAAAGTTTTCTTCTCCTTCACCAAGAAAGAAAGGTATGATTTTTAATCCTTTCATTTAAGGGTTGCAATTTTTATTAATGTTTTCATTATTTCTATGCTCTAATTATGTGTTAGTAATTGATATAAGAGCAAGCTAGGATGCATGGTAGGATAAAAATCATCTTTGTTGTGTTAACCTTTGTTTTATAGTGAATTTATCCCATTCCATAGCCCTTAGGATTGAATGAATGTGATATTAGAATGCTTAAATGGACGGTTTAAATTTTTAATGTTCGTAGATGTGTTGTACACTCTTTGTTGAGTATTGACTTTGATCCTTATGATAGATTATTTTTTTCATTGATTGGTTGTAACCTCAATAAAGGAGCATTAGGATTATTTTTCTTATATAAAAAATATGATATATTAGCATCATATCAAACACATATAAAAGGATATTAGTTAAAGGTTCATCAATTGAGGAAAAGTCAAACCTTTTATTGATTTTTTTTATTTATAAGAACACAACATCATGGAGGAAGACACAAGGTTCAATCCATATGCAACACCACGGGCAAGTTGTGCATAATAACAAGGTATAAGTGTTCGACACAACATCACATCTTGTGGCATAGGCTGTGCATAACGCTGCATGCTATTAGACGGTGATAGTGCACTAGCCCAAACATGATATGTGTTAGATTTATACGCTAATCATCCTAAGGTAATCTTCAAAAAGGGGGTTGACTTAAGTGATTGTCACTTTTTACAAATTTTACAATTCAAAATATCATTAATAGTTATAAATGATAATAAGTAATAATAAAATAAATGTAATAAAAGAACAATATGCTTGTAAAAGTAAATAAAGAAGGGAAGAGAATATGAAATACTAGATTTTTATAGTAGTTTGGTACAATATGGTCTACATCCACTATCCTTAAATTTTAACCACGTAAGAGTTCCAATAAATCAAGACTTTTAAATCCAAAACCTCCAAGTTCTTTATACTTGGGTTATAGTTTCAAAAGACCATCTATAACAACACTCTTAAAACAAAAGTTTCCAAACTATTCCCTTTACATTATAGTTTCAATGGACATTCTCAAGAGATACCCTACTTTTAAGTTCCTTAAGTGACCTCACACTTAGCAATAGATTAAAAAAAATATATATTTTAAGGAAGATAAACTAAGGTTTTATATTTTTGTTACACTAATATAAAATCAAAGTTTACTTAGTGGTAAAGCTTTGTTGTTGTTTTGGAGGAGGTTAGGGTTCGAGCCCTTTATTTCAAGTCTCATAATCATCATTGTGAAGTCCACCTAATCCTAATGTAATTATATAAGGGAATGCTTAGGTGATCATGACTTTTAAAGTTTTCCCCAAATTAAAAAATATTTTGCAAAAACAACAATAAGATGTAATACTCAATAACAAAAGTAAGTAATGATAAAAAGTCATTTTAACTTAGATGGACACAAACTTGCCTATGTCCATAGCTTCAAGTTCTAATAAAATCTTTGAGCTATTCCACTATATCAAAGATCCTTCAAATCCGAAAAAAAAAAAAAATATATCCCTCAACATACACTTAGCTTCTAAACAACATGTACCTTTACAATATCATAATTGTACTAGCAATAACTCTTTTTAATACGAGAAATAAATATAGCTTGAAGAAAGAACAAGATTAGTATTACAAATAGAAATATTAATCGTCTCAACGTATAAAAATTGAAGTTTACAAATTTTAGTGTAATTATACTTAAAATATATTAAAGACTTGAGGATTGGATAGTTTGCAAATAATATTTAAAAACAAGGTTCAAAAGTCTTATTTTTTATATTTTTGCTAAATAGAGTTATTAGGTACATTTTTTTTGACGAATTGTTCGCCACTCCACCAACTAAACCAACTAGTCGTCATATACTAATTGCACTTATGGGTGAACATTAAAACTTAAAATGCTCGATCAATTGTCTAGGCAACCACTTGCTCAACAATGCACTAGAAATGAGAGTCAAGCCACAAGGATGAGTCGATTGACTAATCAATTGCCTAGTCATCTATTCGGTAGACTATTTGTGTTGGTTTAACCAAAAAAAAACACCATACAAGTGCTCTTTAATGGCTCAGGTTGGTTCAAAATGAAAACTTAAAATTGAAAAGTTCATTTTAACAATAAAAATACGTGTTAAAATATGTTTTCACATTGTATGAATTAAACTTATTTTTCATAAAAATTCAGCAATAATATATAATGAGTTTTTTAAAAGGTCTTTTTAAATATTTGGTTCTTCTTTGTTGAAAATAATTAATTTTTAATAATTAAAATTTAAAATGTATTTATTCTCATTAATTAAAACTTTTACTAAACCTTACAAGAAAACCAATTCTATACCCATCTTAAAAATGTCATCCCTTGCACTTTTAACTTCTTTTTTTAAAAAAATAATTCAATTAAATCTCTCCAAAATTTTAAGGAAAAAAAATTAGAAATGCAAATTCTTTATTTTATTATCATCAAAGTGGATTTAAGAAATCTTGAATTAATAACACTTCCTATATTTTTATTTTAAAAATAAAAAATAATAATAACTTTTATGAAAAGAAAAAAAAAAGGTAAAAATTTGTCTTATATCACTAAAAACTAAAATAAAAAATTTTAAATTTAAGAAAGCGAAATTTTTTAACACATGTTTTTCTTTTCCGACAAATTTTAAAAATCAATATTTTATTATAAATATTTATTATTTGTAAAAAAAAATTAAAATTAAAATTTATTAAAATAAAGGCATCCTAATGCCACATTACTCATGTTGATTTAGCGTTAAAATCTACTTCTTTGTATCAAAATAGATTAGACTTTGGAGTAGCATTTTAAGGAAAAAAAAATACAAAATATTTTGTAACGGCGTTTTTGTTTAAGGACGGACAAACGGCTGAACTTGATTACCTCATGACTTCATGTAATCCTCGAATTACGTGGCGAGTCAGGAATTGTAATCGCCTAGTTTACATAAAACTCGGCCGACAAGAATTATAGGGATTGTCGGGCGCTCCGGAGAGCGCCAAAGAAACAAGGGCAGGATGTGGACCGCCGCTATTTTTTTCATTTCTTCAGATACAAGATTCTGCGGCGTTGTGTGACGTGATCATTGGACCACACCGAATTTGAAGTAAATTTGTGGAATCTACACTACCAGCTGTCAAGGTGTCCTTTTTTTTTTTTGCGTCGTCTTGGATACCAAGTTGGAAAGTGGGGCGCAACTCTGGAAGAGAGTAAATTGTGGAGCCCTCCATCACATTTTGGATTCATCCTTCGTTTTGTGTGTACGAGTCTGGACCAACGCGTCACGTGGAATGTTACAAATTTTAGGAAAAAAACATTGACATTTGTTTTTTTATTTTTTCATTAAAATAATATAATATAAAATATATTTGTAATTAAATTTTTTATAAAATAGGAAAATCATTAGGCCATGTTTATAAATTATTTTTTATATGTTTTTAAAATTTATTTTACTTAATTTTTTAAAATATATAAAGATAAAATAATTTTAAAATACATAAATTCCTAATTAATTTTAATTGTATTTTATTTTATATTTTTTATAATGAAACCAAATATTAAAAAAAATTATTTTTGCTTAACATTTTTTTTTTTATTTCCTTAAAACTTTTTGGAACCAAACAAAATCTTAGGTTATGTTTGGTACCAAAAATACATCTCATTTTTTTAGAAAATTATGAGTCCTTCACCCAAAGGAGCCATACTAACTAATAAGGAGTCTTTATTTACATGTATGGTTTGCTCTTCTGCTCTAACTGTTGATGCAAAGTCAATTGGAGTCAAGTTCGTCTAAGTTAACAAGGTATAGACAATCTTCCTCCCTACGTTGTGCATCTCAAAACTCCAGTCTAACACTGGGAAGACTAGATGAGTTTTTTCCCTGCACAAAGAATGTCTTGGACAGGTAGTTTGGACACACCCCTCCAAAGCTTAAGTTAAACAAAGATAATTTAGAGTTTTTCAAGGAGAGAATGAGTAAGTCAACTTATGCATGTGTGCCTTATTTGTGCTTGAGGAAGGTTTTTATAGTACTCAGGAGAAAGCGACTATAGTGCTAACTAAGCACTTTAACCTTTTTTGTAATGATGACTATCTTGCAAACGGCAAAACAATCATTACAACTTTAGGTGGCTGACAGGTGCCGTCAAAAGATATGTCATGATGCGTAACCATGCAGTTGCCTATCACTTCAACTTGCTGGAGGTGTGGGATTGTGTGTGGTAATTAATTGACATGAACTTGAGGGTTAGAGGAGGTCCCATAAATCATTCTCATGCCAAATGTAAATGATTATGCAAAGTAGTAGACCTTGAAGGCTGATTGGGTGGTTCTGTCCGCTCGAGGAATCCGTTCTTACTTGCTGTCTGTCTACGTAGGGAGAGGGCCCCTTCCAGTCTGTAACCAAATGAATTGGTCCTGGTCCAAATGGAAGAATCCAGACACTGCTCCCCCTTGCCCGAACAGTGCTTGGTTGGAAGTGACACGTGGACTGACATGTGGAGGGTCCCCACACTAGCTATTTTGTGTCTTTAAATACACCTTGGGGTGGAACCGTAGAAGGTGGCCAACCTCACCAACTTCCCTCATCCAATCAACACGCTCAAGCTATTAGCTTAGATGTGTATTAAATGGATGTTGTATGGGGCCTCATATATATTACAATCGATTAATGTATTCTTTAAAAGCATTTTGTTTTTTAACACATCTTAGTGGGCCGTTAACATTGCGCTTGCTTTAGTTCACAACGCAGCTATGCCGCCCACCAACACTCCTTGCCAGGCTCATTCGAACCTGAGCCCACAAACCAAATTGGGCCTAATGGTTTCAGCCATGACAGAGTTAAAGGGCCCAAAATCCAAGCCCAATATTACCAAAGTTAAGTTGGAAAGCGGGATGAAACCCATCTAAAGTCAGCCCAGGCACCACTTGCAGCTCAATTGCCTTAATGGACCGACTTAGAGAATGTTTTTAGTGCGAAAAATGCAAAGAATGGAGTTTTAATTGAATTGAATAATTAGGTAGATTAGAATTTTTAATGGACAGGGTTTCAAATTCTTTGAAACTCGATTCAATGACATACTAAATATTGGGTTTGATCTGAGGAAAAAAATTGAACTCCAAGTGATTTTGATCTCGAAACTCAATCTAAGCCCATCAATATTTTCTTCAAAAAAATAATTTTAATACAAATATTATTGCTTATTTCATCATTTATTTGAGTTATTTTTATTATTTTTATGTCATCAATATTTTATTTTATTTTTTATATTCTCATAAAATTCAACTGATAGTATTTCCTCTATTTCTGTAATTTTCCGATACTTTAATCCTTGATCAAAGGCGAAGAGCATGAATCATAAAAATTTATAAAAATAAAAAACATTTCCATTACAACAAATTTTTAAGTCCTATTAGTAGTGCTATTACCATTTTGAAAAAACACAATCCACCTAGAATAATGAAGGAAAATGATACTCATTTTCATTCTATTCCACTATTTCAAACATGCCCTTTGTCGCTTTCATACTAAACATAATAGTCTGTTTTCCCCAAGCAGCCGGCCAATCACTACATTTTTTGCTACCATTGATAAATCATCACATACAGAGTCTTACTCCCACGTTACAAATTGTCAAATACAAATAATAGAGACCAGTACATCATACTTTCTCCGACCACCAACTACCCTATATAGCCGAGTAACCGTCGTCGTCTTCCACCGGCGGCGGAGAAAGAGCAGTCATCACTACAAAAACACCATACAATATGGTAACGATAGCAGTGAAGTTCACCAGCAAGGCCTCTGCCCCATACTTAGCCAGACCCGAATTCTCAAGGAACGTCAGCTTCTCTAAATACCCTAGCACAGCGTTACCAACTACCAGCACATACACCAGTAGCCCAAACAGTACGTGCCATGGCAACGACGCACTTCTCAGACCAAGCGTGCCTCCCGGGAAGAAGAATACTAAAAACCCGTATATCCACTGCAAATTACATACCAAAAAGCTTAGAGACTCGATGATAATCAGCTACCAAGAGAAGTGATGTAGTGGAGGGGTTGTACCTGAATGCCATAGAGTGCGATAAGGACGATTCCAAGCCAGGAGTGGAGGCTGTATAGATTGACGATACTACTCTCGTTATGGTATTTGAAGGCAGCATAGATACCGATGATTCCGAGGATTAATGCGATGGCATGGAGGACGAGATGTATGACCTTCTTCACCTCTTTTCTCAATGGAAGGGATTTATAACTCATGATAGCTTCAGTTTGAAAAAGAAAAACTGAGTTCAGATTTTGTAGTGATTTTGCAGTTTATTAATGAAATTATATAGTTTGATTACCTTGGCCTCCTATGATAACGAAGCCAATTAGCATCAGAACTGGATGAAGCTGTGTGAGAAAAAAAAATAAAAAAATAAAAAATTAGATTTTCATAATAATAGCCTGGAGCAAAGAATTCGAATGTTGTCCTGCAATGGGCTTGATCCAACCCAATCCAACTTAATTGAAGGCCCAATTTGGCATGTTAAAGCCCACCTCGACAAGACCTCAGCCATGTACTTGGGTATAAGAGCCCAATAAGATCAGCCTGGCCCAAAAGAAAGGGTTGTAGCCAGCCCTCCCATTTAAAGGGGGTGATAGATAAACTTGAAAAACTTCAAATCTTGTGGGCTATGCAAGATAGAATACAATAAAATATGAATGCAGTTATCATATTTTATTGAATAGAAAATACATATTTTAAAAATATTCTAATATCCTCATGTCTCACAGAACTCAACTGGGTAAACCTTCGGTGGCCCTCAGAGGACTTGAACTGGTGACCATTGAGAAGCGAACCCAAGACCAGACCAACTGAACTAGCCCTCAGAATTAATAACTAGCACATATATCATTACTATTGATACTTGAAACATGATATGTTGTTCTTTTTCTTATACCCGATCGACCAAATATGATTTTAGCATAAGGGATTTTATAAATAATTTAACTTTTGATGTTTATAATTGTTTCTCAAAACAATTGAAAATATTTTAAATTTGTTTCAAATAATAGGAATTTATTATAGACATTTTCACTAAAGAGTAGATTAAGATTTTAGGTAAATCGAGAGTGAAATATTTGAAGCAAATGGAAACGAATAAAAGGACAAAAGCAATTTGGACATGAAAAGGGAAAGGCATTTTTATGAGGACGAAAACAAAAATGATGAAGACAACAACAGACGTCTCCCCCCTCTCTCATTTCACACCACATATTCAACTCGGATAACTCCAAAATGGATAAGCTTACATCTCCTTCCTACACCCTGCTTTTTCCCTAACAATTTAAAATTTTTTAAGTGTTAAAAAACATTTAAAATTATTGTCCAACACACTCAAAATAAAATTTAGGATATTTTTTTAATAGTTGTATTTTTTTTATAACAAAAATAAATAAATTATTCAAGTAAATATTTGAAAATTATAATTAAATAAATCAATATTCAAAATGAGGAACTTCCATATCATTATAAAAGTGGACATGACATCATATTTAACATCGTGTTACCAGTGAATGTGAAATGGATATCAATAATCATCCTCCTAAGACTAATTTCTAAGTAACCCCAAATATCAAAGCATAGGGAAAAAGGTCATGATATTTTGAAAAAGACAAGGCAATTTTTCAAAACCCTAGAAAGAAAATGACTTTTTTTTCTATTATTTATTTGTCTGGAAAAGAGAAGGGTAGGTGGTGTTAGACGTGGAAAGACTAGTGACCGAGCATCGGAAGGATCAAGCCAGGCAACATCCATCAGTTTTTAACCCCACCCACTTAGGATTATAGCCTTCCTAGAACAACTATTTGGTAATGGCTATGAGTGCCAACCAGACCGTCAAATAAAGTGAAAACAAAGAGGGAATAAAGAAAGTTACAAAGACCAACTCGAAGGGACTTTTGAAAAGGAAAGGAAGAAAAAGGGACAAAAGAATCAATGTAAATAGGTTATAAGGCGGAGGATATTAGCAAAGCCCTAGCTAGCAGCCATGAGAGCACAGGAAAACCATTGAAAAACCTAAATCAAGTCTGATAAGAATATTGGGAAGAGAAGGAAGGAGGGTCTTACGTTGAAGATGAGAGCCTTGTTGGTGGCTTCCCAGGCGAGACCGCCCAGGAAGTAGATGCACCAGACCAGCACCATAACCGCTCCTGCAACCGCTAGGGCATGTGCCACAAAGCTTAAGGGCGCTGCCTTTCCTCCTATGGCCATCTCTCTCTTTTTTGCCTATCCTTTCTGTCAAAAGCTTTGGAAGGAAGGAAGCAGAGGGAGAGGGAGAGGGAAGATCGAATGAGAACGAAATTAAGATTTTTGTATTGGATTTATATTTTATGCGTATCAATCTGACTTGCCATTCTTTGCCATCTGGACCGTTGATCTGAGCTACCGATCTCAACTGGGTCTGCGCCACGTGGCGCCGATTGATATGGGGAGTTTTCTTATCCACGTTGTACTCCTCGCATCGCGTGTCTCCCTCTACCTAATTTACGCTTCCCTTTAATTTAATTCAGTCACGAGGAATTAAATAATATAATTGGTGACTTAAAAATAGTAATAATATTAATAAGTTGAATTCCAAATTTTCATGTGTATCTTCTTATTTGCCATGTCACCCATTAGACTTTTTTGTCAATTAAAACGTGATTTGTTATTTCTCAGATGTGTTTTTGAAATTTTTTTAAAAATACTAAAAATAAAAAATAGAAAAAAAAAAAGAAAAAAATTTTAAGAATAAAAAATAGTTTTTGAATTAATAAATTATTATTACTCTATATTTCTTTTTTTTTTTTTTATAAAGGTTGAATAATTTTAAAGTATATGAATTTTTAATTAATTTTAATTATATTTGATTTTTTATATTTTGTATTAAATTAAATAGAAAATTTATTTTTTTAATATTTGTTTTCGTTTTGTTACTCTTTTCCTGACACCAAACGGTTTATGTTTAAAAATTAATTTTTACAGGCAATTTTCGCACTCAATCTGAAGCAAAAACTCAGCGAAGTAGGTAATAATACGACGTCGTTTCCGAGGTTGATGAAGAGTAATTGAATGGGGAGTGGAGACTTACGGGTGATGTCACGTGTGATATCACGATGTTGATCTTAGAATCACTGGCGGGTTACCGTGCATTCTCCCTCACAGCTCGATGTCACCTTTTGACCGGAGGTTGAAATTTCAACTTAAAATCTTGGAGTATGCGGACTAAAATTTCACTCGGGTAATCATCTTATTTTGTCTCGATTGTATACATAATTAAAATAAAAGTAGCATAATTTAAATTTTTAAAATTTTTATTTTAACACATTTAAATAATTAGAAAAAAAGTATTTTTCAATTAAATAAATTATACAAAATTAGAATATTTATTTATTTTTAAAATACATCTTTTTTTTTTTTTTTTTAATATTATTAAAGTTTTCAAAATATTTTAGTGAATAAAAGAAAGAAAAATGATATGGAAATATATTCCTATTAAAATTCATGTAAAAAAAGATATATTATATATCCTATTTATGCAATAATAACGGTTTATTACCCTTTTATAGGAATCTCAAGCATTTAACTTTAAGGCTATGTTTGGTTTCGAAAAGTATTAAAAAAAATAATTTTCTTATATTTGATTTTACTATAAATTTTTTTAAAGAAAATTGAATATAATTAAAATTAGTTAGAAATTTATATATTTTAAAATTATTTAATTTTTATATAATAGAGGAAACTAAGTGAAATGAATTTGAAGAAACATATAAAAATAATTTATTGATTTTAAATGTATTTTTTATTTTTTCTTTTTTTTCTATTTTTTTTCCTCACATTTTCCTTTGAATTTTTTGGGAATCAAACATAACCTAAAAGAATTCTCGGCTTGATAACGTTGGGAAAATTGAACTTTTAAGCGTCTCTCAAAAACCCAAACATGAAAATTGGCGAATTATTAATGGATAAGCATTTTCTAAAATGAGATAATATTTTCTATTAAAAATGGATGAATTCTTCTATTTAAAGTCAAACAAAAAGGAGATGTTTAGGAAATTGAAAGGTAGTCCAATCATCACCTAGGAATAGATGGGAAAGTTGGCGAAAATAGAAAAGGAAAACATTAAATGTGATCCTATGTTTCATTTTCTCAAATTTATGTTACAAAGAATGGATTTGGAAGAGAAAGAATAGTACTAGAATAAGTGAATTTTATATTAACAGAGAAGGAAACTCGTACAGGGAATTAATTGGAGGTTGGTTTTTAGAATTTTCAATTTTTTATGGAAGGAAAAAAACTGAGATGATATAGGATTCATTCAAATAGAAAGTTGGATGAAAATCAGCTTTCCTTTGTCAGTTTCTCAAATAAGTTTCTTTCCATTACCTATTTTTCCCCATCTTGTATCATTAGATCTTTTTGTCTCTTCCATCTCGTTTTTCAATTTTATATAAATTACCTTTTATTATTATCTTGAGAATTATTAAATTTATATAATAATTTTAAGCATTGTGAGTCATATCATAATGAGTATCACCATTATTAGTATGCCTCCAAAATTGGAGGGGTTGTTAAGGGGTTGGGAGACTATCGTAGAAAGAATCCCATCGGAGCATGTGAACTTGAGGTGGGGGTTCCTCTCGTAAGTCCTTTGGATTCCAGTCCTCTCTCTACCATAAGTTTTCCTTGTTTTTTTATTTAAATAAAAAAAATTAATATTTTAATTTTTTTTATTCATTAATATTAATCAACATAATTAAAATGAATTTATTATCAATAAATTTAATTTAATTACATCAATTAATATTAAAAGATTATTTTTAACTAAATAAAAAAAACTAAATCCAAAAAACAAACACTATTTAAGTGTAAATATGTATTATCCCACCACAATTAAAAAGAAGTAGCAAGAAGTCTGTATTTAAAAAATATGTCAACATGTTTTAAAAAAATAAAAATATTAAAGAATGCATGGTAAATAATATCTGCATGTGATGATTGATTCTAAAGTATTTAATTGATAAGGAGAGAAAAATTCTCAAAATATTGATGATGAAATCAATTGTATTTCCAAAATATGGCAACATGTTTTAAAAAAATATAAATATTAAAAAAGTTAAAACGAATAATGTTTGCATATGATAATTAATTCCGAAGTATTTTATTAATAATGAGAGAAAAAATTCTAAAAAATATGGAGGATGAATTATAGCTTTTCATTCTTATTAATTATTATTTTTGTATCCACAAAGGAAAATTGTACGTCTTTATGATAATAGTTGTTACTCAACCTACTCTAAATTTAAACCTTTATTTGATAAGGAAATTTATGCTCTGTTTGGATCTGTTTTTAAGAATTCAAAATTTCTTTTTAATTTTAATAAAAACTAATTTGAATAATTTTATTAAAAGTTAGGAAAATATTGTTTTCTACAGAGGTGTTTTTTTGGGCTTATGTGCAAAATTGTTTCATGTTTAAGAAAATTAAAAAAAAAAAAATCAAATTTTGCTTATTTGAAAATGATGAGTTTGTGCATAGGTGAAGGAAAAGCAAAAGCAATCCAAATGAGCCTTAACCCCGGATATTTGTAAATGTAGAGATTGCAGAACCACTCACTTTTGTACTATCAAGGCCGCAAACGATGATGGGCCGCTTGTGTTGTGGTCCCAAAATAAAGCGTCCAACAGTAGGTGGGACACTGAATGTAATGGGCCAAATTCAGGGTCCATGAATGGTCCATTTCTGTGCAGTGGGTCCAAAATTTCTCCATCAGTAGTAGCCTGGAAGGAGGCAGAAGATCATAATGAATTAATTACAGAGATATTGGAGCCAAATCTCAAAGATCATATGATTAATTGCAACAAATGAGAGGAGGGTTCGGTAGTGTTTTTATAATATAAAAAACATTTAAAAAATAAAGACAGACTTGTAGAATAAATAATGCGAGAGTCCACCTAATATTCTTTTGAGAAAAAATAAAATTTCATAACCATTTTTTATTCTGAAAAAGTGATTATATACTTAAAAAAAAAATCATTTATGAATATCAAACTAGTTACTGTCATCCAGTAAAGTTCGGAGCGAGTGGAGGGTCCGGATTTCCTGGTTCAATGCGGACAAAATTCTTCTGGAAAAGTTTAAAGTCAAGCAGAGGGCTCGGCAATTATGAGAAGTGTGAGGTCGTTATAGACTTTTAGTTTTGAACCCAAAGGTAGAAAAAAATTATAGAGTCACGCGAATACCAATGTGGCGACTGGCAAGGGCACGTGATTAATATGTATATTTGAAGGAAGACACCTAACAAGCTTGTGAAATGTGGTTGGAATCTAATTTCTTGAACCACCATTTTTAACCAATGTCATATAATTTTAAATGATTCCCCTGAGGACTTTGGTGAGCAAAAAATCAAGTGGAGAGCCTTCTTCCGAGTTGCCATAAGGAACAAATAAATAAGCATTTGTATGCAATTGAAAAATTGTTATAAGAATTGAGACCTTTTTTTGCCATGTTGGATTTATACAGGGCCATGTCACGTGGGAATCACTCTTCTTCTGTCTTTTTTTTTTTTCCACTTTTTTTTTTTCCATGATATGAAAGTGCAGCTTAAAGTTAGTTACAATAGTTGTGATAATAATGGTTTGGTGCTATATTTTTATAGTTACCATAAAATATTGCTTGTAATTCGAAAATTGCAACTTCGAACAAAAGTACTAGAATATGTACGAGTGATTTTAGAAAAATTAGAAATACTTTCAAATGTCGTTATAAAATTATCGGAAACACTATTAAACATTTTTTTTTTCAATTTATATCCAAATATTAAATGATTCTCTCTAAAGCAATTCTAATGAAAATGCTACTAACAAAAGTGCGTCAAAGAAAATTGTTTTAACTAGAATTACTCCAAAAGAAACCTAATTATGTAAGAAGGATTCTAAATGGCACAAAATATATCTTCTTCCTCATTTTTCGAAGAAGAAAAAAACAAGGGGTATGGAAATCAGCTCAAGTTTTGGGGGCATTGAAAAGAAAAGAGCAAGGTTGTTAAAAGGATGGAGAAAGGGGGATCATTTACAGAGCACTTTTGCTGGGTGCTTTGATTGCCAGAAAGGCATCCCAATCATGGACAGAAAGCAATACCCATGTGTATATTGCACTACCAGAAGGGACACGATGAAGCTGTATTAGCTAGGCAAATTTGTGGAAGTTACATGCCCCTTGGCCCACTATCCCACTCAACTGACACTAATGAATTAAATGCAACCAACCAAAACCCAGCCTTTACAATCCTACTTTTCATATCCTTTTCCCATCTCCGCTGGCATGTTTCTTTATCAATGAATGATTAGCTAGCATATCTTATAAACTATGCTCTTAAGACCGAAGTATACTCCATACATACTGTGCAAGCACACTACCTAATCTTACTTCTCTACATCTCAAAATTTTGATGAAGATGAACTTGTTTAGTATGGATAAGAGGCAATGATGAATTCGTTCTTTCCAGGGAAAAAGAGGGACATGTCACAGGACCCAAGGACTTTGACCTAAAAACAAAAGCACTGTTTTGGGTGATGAAGTAAAGATTACATTTATGTTGGGTACTGAGGTCTCTTACAGAATTTAAAGCTCGGCAGTACTTGCCTCCTAATTGTACAGATTTCTATTAAACTAGTACTGAAGCTTCTTTATTTTTTTCTTGCCGCATATGGTTCATCGATTTATTTTTTCACCTAAAGTTAGACATCATCACTTCTCATTGAAGCTCCAACATCTTCTTCTCTACACCTAGCAGTGAGGTTTAACAGAGCTTTTCCTGGCCTTTGGATTATTCTGCATCACTGTTGTGAAGAAACTAATTTTTTTTTTGTTTTTATTCCAACTGTTAGAACACTAAATCTGTCCTTGAGCAAATCCAAATTTCCGGCATTATTTGCCAAGGTTCCAGTGAGGTGATTGGGACTTAAGATGCAGATTTTGTGACAACAGAAAAGGTTCAAGTTGAGCAGCAGAGATGTTTAAGTCAGCGAGATGGAGAAGCGAAAAGATTAAGATCAAAGCTGTATTCAAATTGCAGTTTCAGGCTACACAGGTAGTAGTGTTTTCATAAAGTATAAGCAAATTATCACTTTTCCTTCTATATTTGTAATGGGTTTGTTCTAGTTCAGCTTAAACTAGCCAACAATTGCACTGAAAGTTTTAATGTTCGATATTTGGTTTAGATTCCATCCATCTATAAGAAATTCTCATGAAAAAGTAGACAATGTTAGTGAGTAATTCAAGATCTATGGAGACAAACTCACCTGGTTTTATACCTGAATACCTTGCATCATTTTCAGGTGCCAGAGTCACGAGGAAATCTCTTGATGATATCTTTGATTCCAGAGGATGTTGGGAAGCCAACTGTGAGGTTGGAGAAAGCTGCAGTCAGGGAAGGAACCTGTACATGGGAAAATCCAATCTATGAAACGGTGAAGTTAATCAAGGAGAAGAAAACAGGGATAATCCATGAGAAAATTTACCGTTTCATTGTTTCAACTGTATGAATTATCGCAACTTCTCACTCTGTTCTTCATTTTTTGATTGGATTTCTGTTGAGCTGTTTCCAAATTTTATCTTCTGGCAGGGATCATCCAAAACAGGTATTCTGGGAGAAGCTTCAATTAACTTTGCAGACTATGAAGAGGCTACTGAACCGCTGACTGTGTCTCTGCCCCTTCAGACTCTTAACTCTGGTGCAATTTTACATGTCAGTTATCTCTCAATACCTTGAAAATAAATATCTCATTTTTCAATTTCAAAAATTAATTAATTTCAACACAATCACCTGATGAGATTCTTCGTATATGAAACTATCGAGTCAGGTCACAATCCAGAATATGCAAGGAGTTGCTAATCAAAGGTGAGTATTAGCATTGACATTTAGTTCCATCTATTCACTTTTTTCCCTTTCTATAACAAAATAATGTGAACTTGCCTGTTTTTTTTGCGAGAGCACCGCAGAGGTGTTGAAGAAAAAGGAAGTCAAGCAACTAAATCCCAACATAGGAGATCCCAGAGCCAAATTGTCAACTGCAAAACAGACAGAAACCAATATAATTTAACTGAAGTAAGGTTTCAAATTTTAGAAACTAAGTGGCCATAGTTCTATTTACCTGTTTTGGTTTTCCTACGAAGCAATCATTGAACTGATTCTTGATTGCACCACAGGATGAGGACCTTGATGGAATCACATCTCGGAATGGTGAAAATGAAAACTTCAGAGTAAATTGTGGCTCTTATGCTACATTAACTCCAACAGCACAAGATCTTGGATTGAGGAATGCTACTACTCATCGGAATCCTAACAGCCTTCTATCACCACTCAGACAGAGCTCCATGCCTCAAGAGGGAACAATTGCTGCCACCACAAGAAAAGATCGTATGCATTGGAGATCAAATACAGATTTTTCTGTTGGTTCTGCTTCAGATGGCAGCATGATCGACTCAACAAACAGTGCAGAAGACAACTTTCCAGGAGGTTTCAAAGAGGATTCAGACAGTACTACTGAAAAACTCAAAAGTGAAAATTTTAACTTGTTGAGGCAAGCAGAATTATCAGAACTGGAATTGCAGTCTCTTCGGAAACAGATTGCGAAGGAGTGTAAAAGGGGCCAAGATCTAACAAGCAAAATTGTTGGTCTAAAGGAAGAGAGAGATGCACTTAAAGAAGAATGTGAACAACTCAAATCCATGAAGAAATGTATCAATGATGAAGATCTCTCAGACAGGTTAACATTTGAGAGGGAAGCTTCAAGGGTCCTTCTGGAAGAAATGAGGAAAGAGCTGGACTATGAAAAAGATTTAAATAGGAATCTTCGGTTACAACTGCAGAAGACACAAGACTCAAACTCTGAGTTGATTATTGCTGTGAGAGACCTTGAAGAAATGTTGGAACCAAGGAATAAGGAAATATTTCAGCTTTTCGGTGAGATAGAAAGCAGAGAGAAAAGTGATGATGTTGAGGCAAAAATTTCCAAACTGAAAATGAACAAGAATGAAGACCAAGAGGCACTGGAGGAGCTGGTTAAGGAGCATATCGATGCCAAGGAAGTTGACCTCTTACAGAAAAAGGTGACAGACCTGCACGGTGAAATAGAGGTGCACAGGAAAGACAGGGAAGAGCTAGAGATGCGTATGGCACAGCTTGCATTGGACAATGAAATTCTAAAACAGGAAAAGCAAAGTTTCTCAACTTTGGAGCAATACCAGAAGCAAGAACTAATGAAGATACAAAATGAACTCTCAGCTTCATTGGCTACCATTAAAGAACTTGAACCCCAGGTGGAGAGACTAGAGAAAGAAATCAAGAAGCAGGCACAAGAACTCTCAGAATCTTCCAATGCTGTTAATGAACTTCAGATGCAGGTTAAGAGCTTGGAGAAAGAATTGGAGAAGCAGGCACAGGGTTTTGAAGATGATTTGGAAGGCATGACACATGCCAAAATTGAACAGGAACAGAGGGCTATCCGAGCAGAGGAGACCTTGAGAAAGACAAGGTGGAATAATGCTCAATCAGCTGAGAGGCTTCAAGAGGAATTTAGAAGGATTTCTGTGGAAATGACATCTAAGTTTGATGAGAACGAGAAGGTGGCCATGAAAGCAGTGACAGAAGCTAATGATTTGCGTGTGCAGAAAAGAATTCTGGAAGAGATGCTCCAGAAAGCCAATGAGGAGATTGGATTAATTAAAGATCAGTATGATGTAAAACTGCAAGAGCTGTCAAACAAAGTAGATTTGAAAACAAAACAAATAGAGAAGATGACATTGGATCTTGACGAGAAGCCCAAACAACTTGAATATGCAGAAAAACAGGAGGGAGAAAAACATGAGGCTTCCTTTGCAGAGATCCAAATGCTCAGAGCTGAGATAGAAAGGATCACAAGTGAGAAGAAAACCCTCTCAGAACAGGTGGAAGAGAAAGAAAAGTTTAGAGATGAGATGGAACAAATGAAGACAGCAATTGGTGAAACAGAAAGACTGATAAAAAGACAGAATGAAGAAAAAGCAGAATTGGAAAGAAAATTTGCTTCGGTGATGAAGGAAGCAGAGAAAGTACAGGAGGATTTACATACAATGACTTGTATGAAGGATGACAATGAGACATTGATTGGGAGCTTGCAATCAGAACTAGACAACCTTAAACCTCAGTACAGTGAGTTGAAAAACCTCTTGTTTCAAGAAGTGCTAGAGAAGGAAAACCTCATGCAACAAGTATTACAATTGAAGGGTGACCTAGAGAAGAAAGAAGAGGTTGTCGCTGTTACAGAGAATATAGGCAAAGATAACAATGGACAAGCCACATTATCAGATGGAACACAAACGACTGCCACCACAATGGAACAACTCAATCATAGGACAACAATTTGTGAAGAACAATTTCAAAAGGTTAGTAACTTATTGATAATATTCATCTTGCATCAACTAATATAGATATACCAGCCTCTCAGGCACTTGATAAAACTATTATTTTGATTCCTCCACACAGATGAACTATGAACAATCTTTCAATATGTATTAACAGATTTATCAATAGAAAGAAATTATCTCTAAATACATCATCAGCCTACTAACCTTAATATTTTTAAGGTCGAAATCAAGATTAAAACGTCTCTTTTCATACTTGGATGAGCATAAGGGTATTTGTATTACTCACAAAAAATTATCATAACTAATAGGTCATTGTTACGTTAAACCCTAAAGAGAACTCCCTAAAGTTTAAGGTCAAATGGTGCAATCTGGATCTTCGTTTAACCATTTCTAAGATTTACTTTCAATCCTGTCCAGACTCCAATAGCAGACAAAAATTTCTCTAATTTTTTGTGTTTTGAGTCACAGGAGGCCAGAGAAGCTGGGAATGTTACAGTGCTTGCTAGTCAGGATGAAGAAGGAGAAAATACAGGGGGAGATTTGTTAAATCCCGGGACGAAATCAATGGTATGCCTGTCAGTCCAAAATGGAATGGACACAACATCAGTTCAAAGGTAAGATTACATGAATTACAAGTTCCTACTTTATATCATTTTATTGTACCTTCACAAAAATTTGAATTTAAATCCACACCTCTAGACTTATTTGTTTCATCGTGTTTTCACAGCAATGTAGAAACTTACTCAGAGAAAGAGATGACCGTCTCCATTTTCCATACCAATGATGAGAGTAATCTCACTGAATTGTTAGCTGAAGTGGCATTGCTTAAGGAAAGGAACAAATCCATGGAAGGGGAGCTTAAAGAAATGCAAGAGAGATATTCAGAGATAAGTCTCAAATTTGCAGAAGTTGAAGGTGAAAGGCAACAGCTTGTGATGATTGTACGGAACCTCAAGAATGGTAAGAAAAGCTAAAAATGCTCCAGGCCAAGAACAGCAACAAGCATATGTGAAGCAGATGGATTTGCATGGCAGCAGATCCATGTGTAACCTAATAATTGGATTTGGTCCAAAAAAAATATAGCATGTACATAATATCAATTCTTTCATTGTGATTTTGTTTTTCATCTCCCCTTTAGGAGGCAGCAAAATAATTAATCAAGTTGAATGTGCTTCCATAGATAGTGGATCCAAGTTTCTCAAGCCAATGAAGCTTAACATGAAAAATGTATTATGCTTATTATCGAGATATTGTGTTCCATTCATGCGAGCTTTAGTATTTTCTTTCTTGTTTTTATGTTTTGACTTTTAATATCAACTTTAGACTCTGAAAAAAATAAGCAAAACACTAGATTTGGAATTTTGTCAAAATGCACAAGTAACAAATTGTTTAAAATGCTGAAAAACCAAATCTTGAAATGGATTGAAAACACAAGTGAAAAACTTTCAAAATTTACAAAAGCCTTCAACTGAGAATCAGCTCCAAAATGGTTTCTTACTCTATAGGGCATTCTTAATGATGTTTACATCTCCATCAACCATAGCCCATGGGCAATATTGTGTAGGTTGGATATCAAAAAGATTATCTGATTTCAGAAATCTGTTTTGCCTTTAAAACAAAAATGTAAATACAGTATAAAGTTCTGATGATATCAATGCCAAATGAAAATCTCAGCTTTTGGTCCTTAAGTCTTTGACACTTTCTCAATGAATGGATCTCAAAACTAAGGTAACCTTCACCTCATCATAACACACATGTACATACACACAAACAGAGAGTGTGCAATATAATGTCCAATCAAGATATTAAACTCAAGCTTGATTACTTCCATTTATAGGTGTTAGCAGCTTGGCCACAAACAATATTTTTGGCCAAGTAGAGCATTAGGGATCCAAACATAGGATACATATCTATTGGAACTTACCAACAAAACCCAAGTAAATATTCAAGCTTGAGATAAAGGTTGCATAAAATCCATGTCTCTACCGTCTCTCTCAGCTGCATAAAGTAAGCCCAAGTTAATTCAATTTTCAATACTTAATCAGATCCCATTCATGTATAAAACTTTAGAACCCACCTGTGACTTCATTCAATGATCCTGAACTCTATGTGTTCCACCAATACTTCATGCCCTTTCTTGATCTCAAAATCTCTTGTTCAGACACTGAGCATTTCCATCACCCCAGACCAGCTTAGTTTGGCTTCCACTTCCATTTGTTGCAAAAGATAGAGTCTGCAGTTGACTAAGTGTTAAGAATTCAAGTATAAAAAGAATTATCATATAAGACTGAATGGGAGTTTAATTAACACACACCTGTCTGGCTCTCTTATCAATGGGAGTCCATGTCGGACATGAGGAGGCTGAAGCATTTCCTTTCTTGTATGAGCGAGATGGTTGAAAAGGCCTCTTCTGCCTGTTTTGTTCTGATACTTTCTTGGATGTGCTGCGGCTGCTGCCCCCTTGGTACTTGTAAAATTCAAGAATAGATGGACTTTTTCTCTTTGAAACTTTTGATATGTTATTAGAGTACTCAAAACAAGGGCCAGATCTATCACAAGGATAGGACTGCTGACGCAATTTGCTTTTCTCCCTGACTCTATTAAGAAATTCTATGGTCCAGGGTGATCCCTGTTGCAGATGAACTGAATTAAGAGCATTAGAGAGTGGTGTTCCACCATAATGTGCGTCCTTCTCTTGGAATGATGGCCCACAGAAATCTTTTGCAGATCTATGTATTGAACCCTCTAAGAGTTGTTTTTGGTGTTTCATGGGCAGGTCACCCTTGCCAAACTCTGTATCTTGAAATTCAACAATCCCTTTCCCCAAACTTTGCTTTTGATCTTTAAGAGTAGTCCAGATATCAGAATTAGAGTTTATCTCAGCAGCTGTAGGAAATGTAGGATGACTGCTGTTGCTAAATGACACTCTTCTTGCAGTTTTAGATTTTCCTGCTGCAGGATCTTCTTCCAGCTCAAGAACCAAAGGTGAAAAACTTAAAGACTTAGCAATAGAAGAAAAGTCGTCACCAATTAAGAAACTATCATTAAGGTCAATAACTTCACCCTTAAAGTCCTTGTGAAGATCCTCTGGGTTATTATTGTTATGCCAGTCCCTTGTAGCTGCATCTGATCCTTGTCTTTCACCCAACGGTTTATCATTTAAGGACAAGCCAGGCTTTTTAATCTCATATAGCATCTCACTACCTTTTAACACCTGAGAATCATTCAGCTCGAATAATGTGGAATGATTCTTCATTGTAGTCATTTCTAAGCCCTGTTTTGGGCCAAACCATTTATTGTTCAAAGATGAACTGGAATGTTTTATGCCATCTAACATCTCTGGACCATTTGACATCCAAGAATCTCCATACTGCTTGGAAACCCGAGAAGTATTTAAACCAAAATCTGTGAAATTTGTAAATTGGTTTAGTGACTCAAAGTTCAAGAAGCCATCCCTGAGTATATCATTTTTGGAAGGACTGCCAATGCACTTCTGTTTCTTTCTTTTGGACTCTATCTTATAGTGAAAATTTTCTGACTCAGGAGCAGAAGATACAGAAGATGAGCACTCTGTAATTCCAGATTTAGAATCCTCCCTCTCTCCATATCTGCATAGAGCACTTAATAAAGTAACACTTTCATCAGGAACACGATATTTCTGGATTGCTTGGATCCGACGCTCATGTGACCATTCTAGGAACTCAACAAGCATGCCACCAGAAGACAGTATTGCATGAGCTGTGAGTGGATTAACTGAAGGGAATCTAGTAAGAAATGACTCTGCAAGGGTTTCTGATTCAGGCATTTTAGTATATAGGCATCTAGTTAACTCAGTGGCATATCCGACACAGCTCAATATTATTTCATCAGTCAATTCAGATGAATAGGAACAGAAGAGCTGTAGATCAATTCCCAGACTGGCCGCAGCAGCATAGAGTCCATCTGATGATTCCATTATGGCAGCAAGGAAGCTGATTTCTCCCTCAAAAACCTGATAATGAAAAAAAAAAAATTCACTCACCAAATTCATAAATAAGTCTCCACTCTCCTGCAAGCTAGCAAAAAAATTAAATACTTCCACCAAAATCAGAAATTCTTTCCTATCAAAACCTGACAAATCATCAAGTATTCAGAAACAGATGAAATTAATCAAAACTGATTTCAGTATAAGTTGGATTCTTCTCTCATAGTCAACTATGCTGTCAATCATAACTAACTTTAAAATCCAAATGAACCTGTTAAAACTCAAGAAGACTGCACGAAAGAAAAACATGGCCGGTAAAGGCCAGTAAGAGCCAATGCCTTTTGCATGCAACTTAGAACCATGAGGTCCCACTTCTTGAACCATTTTCAGTTTGCGCCCAAAAACTGTCCCGGATCAATTACTAGAAGTACTCTATTACATAAATAAGACAGTAGATTTAGCATTGTGATTCATATTTGACTAATTATGAAAAATTCTAACAGTGGTAACATATATTTTGCCCCAGCATATCAACAAGATTAAATGCAAGGATTCTTTTGCCACAGCTGAGAGCTTGTTGATTCAAAGCATCACAAGAACCTCATAACTAATGCAAGGAATTTGGATTTTTTCTTTTCTAAGATTGCATTGTTCTCTCTATATAATTGCTTGAGACACAAAATAAAGCAGTACATTTTTGGTGGCATAGGTCATGCATTTACCAGAATGCAGCCGCTGAAAGTAAAACTCAGCAATGTCAATACATTTGTTGCAATATCCTCAACACACAAAGGCAAGCATGAAGAAGCTTCATCTAGAGTAGTAGCTTTCTTCCCAATGTTGCTGCAATCATACCACACTAAGCAAATATCAGCACTAATTATAACATCTACAGGCAGACTTGAATCACGTTCCACAACTTGTGTTCCTTCTTTCTCCATTGCAAGAATTCTTTGGTAAGTGCTTCTCCTGGATATCAACATTTCCTTGTCAAAATTTTGAGTGTTCACAACAATGACTGTGCCAAGAAGAGATGGCATGCTTGGCTGACTATGCAGAAATTCCATAATAGATTGCTCACGAGAAACAGGCAGAGGCATACAACAAGCATCTACTTCGTTTACAGCTACAAGATCTTCTACTTTATTGTTAGATTTCTGGTCATTCATATGTCCATGCAGGGCCCCAATGGATTGGATCATACCTTCCTAGAATATCATTAATGCAGCATGATAGTTAGGGATTCTATAATATGCTTGCAAACTGATAAGGAAACAAAAATGAACAGTGACAAGCTATGAAATAAATATAGACAGCTAATTTACATCCATGAACCATCATGAATGAAGAGATAGAAAATCAAGTTTACAGAATAGTTTCAACCACTAGGAACCTAAAAGAATAAATCTGTAATTTTTTGTATACTCAACAAAACCATTAGATTTAAATGTCATGCCAGTCCTTGTCTCAAGCTAACTTCTTCTCTTGTTAGGAGCAAGAAACTTGAGAAACATCAACTTGTTATTGGAAGAGTCGCACTCCCTCCCAACAAAACTGCCTGAGGCAAGTTTCTTCAGCTTCTCTTGTAAGAAGTAAGAAGCTCACAAGACACAACTTGTTTCTTAAACAGTGACCTTCCACCTCCAACGTGGCATACCTGAAGGAAAGTTTTCCCCTCTTCAATCTCTTATAAACTGTTATTAAATGCTATTATTCAATTGCAAGGGTTTTCTAGTTGCAATAAAATTCCAATCCTATGTTATAAACAATAGTTTGGTAATGCTACATAAAAGAAAAACAATTATTACAAGGGCAACTTGATTGGTAGATTCATTGAAAAGGGAGGATATTGGGAGAGAGGACTGAATAGTGATGATCTTACAACTCCATCCCACATCAAAATTGAGCCATAGGAAAAGGCATAAGCATTGTACTTGCAAACATATTCTACATCAGTGTGTACTTGATCAATTTTTCCCCTTACCAAGGTAGCACACATGTGAGGCAATAGGCATGTCATTAAAACCAATGAATTCCAAGTGCGATAAACTTTCCCTGGTTTACTTAGTATTTTCTTCCTTTTATTTAATCTGTCTAGCATTAATAAAATCTTTTTTGGATTCACCATTTTTTAACAGATAGGTGCACACAGACAGGCATATTAAACCCACCAAATTTTGGAAAAAAGATTGTCACCAGGAAATAAAGGAAACGTGCTGCTGATGCCAGGATATCTATCTGGGTTCAACTAGAAAAGCATTATATATCTGTCTGTTATGATGACAATTACACCCAATTTTGTGCGTCAAGATTATGAATAAAGATGAGCTACTAATAATTTAAAACCAATCAACTAAGGCAAGCATGTAATCTATCAGGAACAGTTGCACTCAAACATTTAGGAAAGAGACTGTTACTGACCATTGTAATTCCAACATTCTGAGGCATATCAAACCCTTCACAAAGTGCTTTGGGAATACTGAAGTCCTCCAGATCCATCTTTAAATGGTAAAGACAAGGCAAGCCAGCTAACTTTGGTGAAATAGTGGATATTCTAGACGAGACATGAGAACCTCCATACTCCAAGATGATGCCGAATTTGTTAAATGGAAATGATGCAGATATGTGCCTTCAGGATAAAGGAATAGTTAGAAATTTTTGTTTACGATTTATTTGACTAGAACCTAAAATGTTCCCCTGAAGCAACCATGGACAGTTTGGTGATGATAGTAAAACTGATGAATAATGATATAAGAAATTGATATTCTAGACTAAAGAAACCCTATATCTCATTGAATGTCATTGAGTGTCCTGTTAAATCCATGATCACTATGAAAAAGATTTTGTATCCAGTTTTGGCAGGTAATTCCACAGAGTTTGAATTGTACATGTAGGTTTTGGTTTTGTGATTGGCATTTCTTGGTCAAGAGAAAAAGAGTAGAAATTGCATTAGACAGATAATATGCCTTTCCTGCTGGTAGAATTCCAAGAGAAAGCATACCATATGAGACCAGAACTTACTCTTGGCTTGCTATTAAGCAATCTGAATGCAACAGATCATCTATTTTACCATCTGTGAATTCATTACTCTCACAGGCATCTGGATGATTCTTATGCATGTGAAAATTTTGTAGCTCATTGGATGATATTCTCATGGAAGTCAACAACTTCTTCAAAGACAACCAGAAAACTTGCTCAGCCACAATCAATACTTTCAAATTTCCTGTAGCAGCATTCGACTGCAAAATTCCCTGGATGACAGATAGTGAGGGGTGTGATCTAGTTATTTCTTTGTCAGCCTTCTCATGTGCATCTTCAATCAATGACTGAAGCAAGCTTAGTCTACATTTCAAATACTCCAGGTTTTGATATAACTTGTCTAAATATAGATGAGTTGTGTGGATGCCATAGAAACACAAGTACCAAGCCATCTGCTTAATTGCATACAATGTGACCAATGTCATTATGCTTTCATCTCCATGAGCCAAAGGGCTTCGCTGTGAACATGGTTTCTTAATGCAGTCCATCAACCTCTCTTTTGGAAGCCTGAGCAATTGATAACTGTCTGCATCTAGAAATAAATCAAGCATCTTTTTCAGCTCTGTATTATTCTCCAATATGGTTAGATAGTTCTTTTGCAAGATACTAATGATGGCCACAATATTGTCAGACAACTTAACCTGGTAAAACTTAATATCCCACTTCTGAAATTGTACTTCAGTGGAAGCACATACTGCAATTTGGTCACTGGATGAAACCATGGGAATTGCAGCCTTGTTATCAATGTCCTTGACGGCAGGTTCAATATTTGCTCTACCAGTAGCTTTCTGAGGATTTAAGAAAAACTCAAGATCACTGAACTGATACAAAGATTTGAATAATGATGAAACTTTCTCTGCATTAGCGTGAGAAGATAGTTCTTCATCCCTGGCTTTTTGACGTCCAATATCCAACAACTTACTTGAAGTGCCTCCAATGAGATGCCCATTAAGCATTGAGTTTCCACCAGAGACGATGTTGAGTGATTCCTTGCTTTCTTCTATATCTTCCATATTTGAGGTGTCACCTGAGAAGACAAAATCAAATACAAGCATCCCAAAATCAACAGTTTTCAGATCTGAATCAATACTGTAACTATCTATCCCCTCAAACATCTTCCGGTAAGTGGAATAAATAACAGAGTTGCATTTATCTTCCTCCAAAAGATGCCAATCCAAATATATCCCATCAGATGCCGATAAAGGCTGTGACTTTAGCTCTACTAGCATTTCCTCAGCAATGGCATGGACTGACATTATCTTTTCATGATCAGCGAAACCAGGTACAGGAAGTGCCTTGAATGTGTCATCAACAAGAGCTAGCTCATGACTAACAATCAATTCATGAAAATTCTTTACATTCATATGTTCCATGAACAACTGTCCACATGCACCTTTTTCATCGTCTGTTTGTGACATGGAAAAAACTTCCAAAAACTGAGATGAATCCGTATCAAGGATCTGGAATTCCTGAAAATGAACTGGGCTTAGTGATGAGAAAGAAAAGTTATCTGATATCCTGGGAAGAAATTCTGAGTTCCCTTCAAAATGTGAATTCTCCAAAGTGCTCATAAAAATATCCATTTCCAGGAACAAATTTTGGCTGGTCAACTCAGATTTGAGGCACTGCTTTGATGAACAATGACCTGAAAAATATTCTAGCATAATTTCCATAGAACCCAAAAGCTCCTTGCCATCAATCATCAGGTCTTCTTTTTGAGTCCAACAATGGGATTTAATGTTTTCAAAATGTAAAAGAAGTTCATCATCCACAGAAAGAGTTGTTGAAATTCCCAAATTTGTCTCATCCACTTCTAAAAGAGGAAATGTGCTATGACAACAGTGAATTTGCTCCTGAATAGAACTAGCATCTTCCAACATATGAGTCTTTTGATCCATAGGGTAATCCACAGTAATATCTTCAACTGAATAAACTGATTCTAGAACCACATGAGGATATTGCATTTTAAGCCCTGGTTTGAGCATATCCTGAAAGAAAGACCTATGCTTGTTATCAAACCAATAACAGCTTATAACTTTTAAGATCATAAGGATACAAGGAAAAGGGCAACTAAAAGACCTGTAAGAACTGTGTTGTTTTAAAATGTGCCAAATGGACCATGGGATCTAGCAACAACAATCCAATTACAAATTTTTTTAAAGGAAAAAAAAAAAGCTAAGAAAGCAACTCCTGAAAGTACTTGAACAGAAGTTCTTATAAAAATATTACCCATTTTTTATTTTCTTGTCATCCATTCAGTTATATATAACCACTTCCACATTCCCAATTCTCCAGCCTTCTGTGCAAGTAGGATATTTGCAACAAAATGCCATCATGGGGGACAAAACCAAAATAACAATAATAATACTAATAATAGGAATTGAAGTTTTGGCTGTGATTAGGTATTTTTTATCTTTGGTTCTCATACCATATTTAAAATGTAAAGGCAATAAATGGCACAATGATAACTGAAAATTTTACCTCGAAGGATACAAGTAGAGTTTCTCAATGGTTATGATTCATGAAAGTCCTATGAAAAACTCATTACCAACTTTTCGAAGACTATTTAAAGCCAGACTGCAATAAATGCACAGATAAACAAACACAAACCCTATAAGTGGGGTCTGCCACAAAAGTGCTTCCCTCAACTGCTAAATGTGGTTCTATTTTCCAGCTAAATTCAACTTTTTGGAACACCAAAATTAAAACAGAGACTAACCCCCATTCTCAAAGCAAAAAAAATTTTAGAAAATAAAATTCCTGTTGCCATGCGTCAGTTGAAAAAAAAAATGGATTTAAATATATCTTTTAGTAACATATAATTTATATAATATAAAGGCTTTTTAGATTTTGACCAGATTATTTTCAATGTCTGGAACTTCAAGGGGAATTTGCATCTCCTCCTTTTCAAATAACCAAGCATTTTCCTGCACAATGAAATAAAAAAGAAGATATAACACAGAGCACATGTTTTTCAAAAAATATACAGAAGAAGTTTGTGTGCACATCCTTGTTTAAATATAACAAGAACTTTACCAACAACATATCTAGCTCTGGTGTGTCAAATTGTACTATTTGAAACTTGTTTTCATCCCCATCATCAATGGTGATTTTATTTCCCTCCTGCAATGACATTGAATGGTCTGTAAAGATGAAGAATAAAACAAAGAAAAAAAATCTATCATTTAATGCAGGTATTCCACTCCTGGAAATTCAATCTCCAGGATTTTGGATCCCAACTTTCTGTGACTCTCCACCTCCCTTTCCTCATCAGAGGCGTCAGCTTCTTTCTAGAAATTGCAAAAAACAGCAAAAGAAAATCCAATGAGCAAAATCAGAGCTGTTCAGAATCCTTCATCTAAAAATTCCCTTTCCAGCAGAACTTCAATCCTTGAAGAATCAGATCAAGCACTAGCAAGAAATTTCCTATTGCAGTAAACTTTTAGCTAATGTTAGCAAATACATACTCAAGGAGAGACTTCCAGGAATCAGGAAGAAAGAGAAACTTATCTTTGAGCATTGTATCCAATGCTTTCACAACTGTAAATTCCTATCCATAATTTTTTGCCATTTTCAAATCTTACCATAATCAACTGAAATTTCCTAAGGAAAAAAAAAATTACGTCTAAGAACAAAAGCAAAATGGAAATCCAGTTCACAACTATATTGCACTAAACAGGAAATATAGTTGCCTCTGAAATTTGAATTCCAATGCTTCTAGAAGTGAAACTCCATTTCTTATCTAAAGAATCTTTCAACATATCAGACCAAATGCTTGAGAAATTGTCATTTCAAATACTTCAATAACTTTTTGATACATACTTAGTCATGTTGTCAAATATCAAGACACAATTAGTCATGTTGTCAAACATGAAGACACAATTAACTAAAGATTTAGAAGGATGATTAAAAAGGAAAGGAAAGAAGCAACTGAAACCTGTATTTGATCAAACACATCGAGTTTCAATTTTTTTGTTTCTCTTCTTTTTCTACATTTTTCAAAGAAAACACAAGGAGCACAATTGTCGCATTTGATTTCAGTATTGACCAAAATCTCAGAGTAAGCATTAACAGGTTTGGCGAAAACTAATTAAGACGCAAGAGGCAAAATAATACTTTCAGAACATTATTCCAGCACATAAAACATAAAATTCACATGTAATTTAAAATTTCAGTTTCTTTTCCTTTCCTCCGTTTTCTCAGCACCTGAACGGAGTCTCACTCCTTTTATTGTACCTCCAAAGACCGAATCTCAGCACCTCCGGCCATGAAACTCCTCCGCTCATCATAAGTGAAACCTGCGACTCCGCCCTCAATAATCTGAGGAAGAACATCCGAAAAAAGTCTAGAAAGAGCAGCGTCGATCGGCAACCTGTCGATCGCGAGAGAGAAGGAGAGGACGGAGTGGAAGGATGAGCAGAGGATGTCTTCAAAGTTGCAGAGAGTGGGAGGAGGAGGATGCGGAACTGGGAGGTGGAGGAAAGTTAGGGTTTCTGGGGCTCTGGATGACGATGATGATGATGAAGCAGAGGGAGTGAAATAGTTGGTGGTGAGGAATCGAGTTCGCATGGCATGTATTCAGTGGAGGAAATCAGTAGGCGGATTTGGATTGGTTTCTATTTATAGGACCAGGAGGGAGCCCCATGTGCTAGAGTGCGCGGGGGTTGTAGGGTCCCACGGTTTTTTTGAATTTCTGGAGACGAAAAGCAAATACAGTGACATTTCTCTTCGACCTGACTCCTCTTGACCCTGATGCTGTGATTCTATCTTCTATGCGAGCGGTACATGGGACTCATGGCAATGACAGTACAGCACCCATATGATATCTGGACCCCATCTGCCAGTGTTTTTCTGTCATGGTTTCTTAAGAATTTAGAAGAAAAAAATAAATAAATAAATAAATTTAAATTATTATCTAAAAATTATTTTTAAAATTTATTGATCCTGTTTTTTTATGTTAGAAATGGTTTTTAAAAATGATGTTTGTTTTTTTTACTTAATTATAAATTAAACTTAAAATTAAATACTACATTAAATATTAAATTATTTATTTTTTAATATTTTATTTTTATTAAATATTAAGAAATAAAGAAAAAATTAATAGATTATTTTTAGCATTAAAAAGGTTAAATATTTTGATTTTTATTTAATTAAAAGTTTAGGAAATAAATAATAGATAAATAAATAACAAACAAACTATTTGAAATTTCAACAAAAAGTTAATTAATAATTAATTAATTGTCAGTGAAAATAAATTCATCTTCTTTATATGATTCTATTTATACTCATCCTACAAAGGCCAACCGTCCAAAGACTTACAATGGGGATTGTTTGGCTCAGAACATATTCATCTCATACTCTTTACTTATCTTTTAGCTTATAATGGGAATTAATCATTCTCATAGTAATATTTAGCATTTAATATTTAGTATCTAGTGATATGTCATATTGTTTTATTTATCCCATAGTATATATGTGTTATTATCATCGAGTATTGCTTGCGTGTCATATGTGTCAACCATGGGAGACCAGAGTCACCGCCCTATCTGAATCAGGCTCAAGCGATTTCCGCGAAAACCGCTGGTTATGCCACGTGCATGTTTGTTCCCTCGCGGTGGTTCAAAAAATTTCGAAACTGCAGTTAACACGTATCTCCTCCACTTTGCCTCATTACAAAACCGCTCACCCACGACTATCATGCCACGTGGACATCAGCCACAGCACAAGGCGGCATCGACCACAGACGTGTCCCTGCACGCATTCGTGTCCCTCTCTGCGGTCGCCACCGCATGAGGATGTGGCACACCTATGCAAGCATGCCGCCCCTATATACCTTCTCAACCCTATCTTGTCCTCTCAACATTCTCTGTTTTCTGCATTCAAAACGCAAAGCACAACACAAGGCACTCTTTTTAGTGTGAAAACTGAAACCTCCATGGATTATCCCCAAACAGGACATCCTCATGGCCATCATTACAAGGAAGACCCCCAGAGCGTTGGGCTACCTTCTGGTGAGAGCCTCTGTTTCTATAAGGGTAGTGTTGGAAACTGCAAGTAAGGTTTGTTTGCTTTTTCTCAGTTTGTTCTAATATGAGTTTCTCCGTTTCAGCGACGGAAGGCGAGGATCACCATGAGAAGAAGTCGGTTCTGAAGAAGGTGAAGGACAAGGCCAAGAAGATAAAGGACACCATTACAAAGCATGGCCATGGCCAGCATCACGATGAACATGGTCAGGAGTTTGATGAAGAGGATGATGAGGATGAAGAAATGGCGGAAGAACCAGTAGTTCAGGGTGGACAGAGTATGTTTCCTTACCAAACAGTCTATGATGTTGATTTTGTTTTTCATTTTTCTGCTATATTTGTACACACTACAAAATTTATAAAAAGAGAAAAAGTGAAATGGTAAGAAATTGGGTTGTTTTCCTGTTTCCTATCTCAAAAATGGAAGCATGGATGGGATACATGCAAGTAAAATAAATTTCTTATTTTTCTATTTTCTAATGATTTTGGGATGAGTTAAGGGGGGCCTTTTAGTTTCTTACACAGTCGAAAGTACTAAATGAAATTTATTGTGAATCCATGCAGCATATGAGTCAACTGTTATTAAAAGCAGAACTATCCCAATGGAAGAATTATATGCAGGGCAAAGTGGGCCAACTTTGGAAAGAACAACAGCCATGAAAGAGGACCCTCTTGTTCCAAAAGACGCGACAACTACTCCATTTCCAAGCCAGACTCCTGGGAAAGAGGACACTTCAAGGCAGTATGGGGACAATCTGGGAAGGCCAACGGCAATGGAGGATCACCCTTATGCCCCGGATAACACACCCCAAACCTTTTCTGTTGAGTCATATTCAACTACAAGGCGTGATGAACATCCGAAAGAGGGAAACCCGGAGAAATCTAGAGTCAATTTAGGAGCATCAATGGGTTTAGAGGAGGATCCTCACGCGCCGAAGGATAGGCCAGAAGCAGTTGATCCTCCCAACTATCAGACCAAGGTCGCTGATCCAACTGGTGATGGTAAGAACATCGTGTCTAGGAATCTAGGAGTTTCTTTTTAGAAAACATCTAATTTGTTCTGAGATTTTTTTTTATTTATTAATTACGATCTTAACAGGTGATGAAGAAGTGGGAATCACTCCCATTATTAGTTCTTTTGATAAAATGAGTGTACATGATAAGCCAGAACAACCGTTTGCTACTAGGACAGGAAGCCATGACCAGTTCTCTCCAGAGCCACTTCCCACCGAGACCAAAACCACAGAAAATCCCCAGGATACCAACAATGCTGAGAAGCCATCCAACGAGAAAACATACACCGAAAAGATCTCAACTGCAGCAATATCTGCAAAGAACACTGTAGCTTCAAAGCTTGGATATGGAGGGACCGACATAGGAGAGGAAACGCATGAAGGAGGCGACCAAACTGCTAAAAAAGCATCCTCCGTAACTGAATATGGCAAGAAAATTGCAAACTCATTGACTGAAACGCTTTCGCCTGTGTATGGGAAGGTGGCAGAAGCAGGAAGTGCAGTGAAGTCCAAGGTGCAAGGCACTGGTACGGAAAGAGAAGGGCCTAAAGAGCATGACAAGGATTCTGAACCGGAGGGCTGCAGAGCACCAGATAAAGGAGTTTCAATGAAGGCCTATTTGGCTGAGAAGTTGAAGCCCGGCGATGAAGACAGGGCCCTTTCTGAGGTTATTTCGGATGCTTTACATAAGAGGAAGCAAGAGCCTGAGCACGAGAACAAGTCTAAGTCAATGGGGAAAGTGACAGAGTCGGAGGAGGTGGCGAGGAACCTGGGCACCGAAAATAAGCCTTCAGGGGAAGACTCTGATTCTGGAGACGTGAAATTTGATTCTTCGAGCAATGTGAGCTCTGGGTCTGGTGTGGTGGATAAGCTTAGAGGGGCAGTTAGTTCATGGCTTGGGAAAGGAGGAGACTCACAGACACGCCCACAGCCCACTGGTAATGGATTATGCCACAATTTACTTCTTCTTCTTTTTTTTTTTTAATTTTTTTTTTTGGGGGAGTTTTTCAGCTTGCAGATGTGACTTTTTTTTCCCTTCTTTCTTTGGGAGTTTTAGCAGGCAATGAAGGTTTTTCCCCTTCTGGCAATGGGGGAGAAAGGCAAGGAAATGACATTGCAAAGGATAAAAGAACTTAGGCGCATTGGAAACCCAATGAAGTAATTGTGTTAGCGTCTATGTCGTGTGCTCTGTTTTTTTATGGTAAATAAGTGAATAGACACTATTCATGTGTATAAGCAGACTCTTATGTGGATGATGTAATATGTAAGTCAGAAGGGATGTTTAGTGTGTTCCTTCAATAATTTAATAATTTTAAGTGAGTTTCAACAACGGCAGCTTAAAAGAATGTTATGAAAGGTTTTGAAGGCTTTCCAACGGCAATCCTAGACATTATTTAAACCTATTTTTATGTTGTCCTAAAATAATTAAAAACTAAAGTGAATGGGAATAATAAATTTCAAGATAAATATAATTTATACATAATGAAATAATAAATAAGTCTTTCAAATTATATGCATTAAAAAAAGGTATAAAAAAAAAATTAAAAAAAATTAATTTATTATTCGTTTATACCTATAAATGGGATAGGTAGGATAGGGGATTGTAGATAATATTTTTTAATTATTTTTTATTATTTTTATATTTTTTTAGAATTGATTAAAAATAAAGTATTATATACAAAAATGATTTTTAAAATATGTTTAAAAATATAAAAAATAGATTTTTATTTATAAACAAATTTTTGTTTACATTATAAAACATTTTTAAAAATCATTTTTGATAGACTACAAATTAGGTCGATTTACGTGCACTTTTTAAAGATATTTTTAATATGATTATAGGCATATCTAATATTATTTTAAAAAATAATTAAAAATTAATATTATTTTATAAAGTTAACCATAGTTTGTATTTATAAATTGTCAAAATTAAAATATTCTGAATTATTAAAAGGTTTATATTTGCAAATTTAAGCTTATTTTTAATTCAAAATATACTTAGAATTTAACAAATAATAGAAACATAACGCTCCAGTCCCTCTCGCCGTACATCCTCTCCATTGCCGGACATCTCCTTCCTCTCTCACGAAGGCGAAATCTAGGGCAAAATCCAACTCCAGCAAGATCGGATTAACCGGAGGTTAGTTCTTCGTCTCATTCTCGTCATACGCCCTCTAGAATGCTCACCATTAACCTTTTAATTTTTTTTTTCTTGAAACCCTAATTGATTTTTTGTTCACTACTTTTCGTGTTTTGATCACGAAACCTGGATTCAATTGGCATGAAAAAGAGAGCATTTTTGACGCATGGTATTTGGGGTTTTTAACTTGCTGGGTTTCTCTCAATTTACTCAAAGAATGCTTTCTTCGGAGTTTTCTGTGTTCGGATATATCAGTGATTCATTGTTTACAGTAAAGTTACAGAAATAATGGGTATTGGGAAATGCTTGAATGATTCTTACAATGAAGTCTATTGCTCTTTTTGGCCCAAGATTGTTTCGGATATTTCCCTGTTTTTGCCGTTCTTCTCGGTCATTTTCCACTAAGAACTCTGACGGCGGCGAAATGGATGATGGATTCATGAGGGTAAAGAATGGCGGCGAAATGGATGATAAATTCATGAGGATAGAGAATGGGGGCGAAATGGATGATGGATTCATGAGGATAGAGAAACCATTGAGTGAAGCTTGGGGGGTTTCTAATTTTGATCCTGTTTCAGATGAAAACCCTGAATCAGATAATGGCATTGGAAGCTCTTCCCCTGCTGAATTCTTGGCGGGGAAAGGTTATTTTGACAATATGAGGCTTGATGCTAGTAGGGTTCTTGAGATTCTTCAACAAGATTGCCCGGGATTCAATACAAAAGCAGCTCTCGATGAGTTGCAAATAAGGGTTTCAGGTGGTCTTGTGAGAGAAGTTCTGTTAGAGATATTGAAAACGGTGAATTACACAAATAAGGAACGGTGTGCCAAATTGGGGTACAAGTTCTTCATGTGGTCTGGTCAGCAGGAAAATTATAGGCATACTGTGAATGCATACCATCTGATAATGAAGATTTTTGCAGAATCTGATGAGTTTAAAGCAATGTGGAGATTGGTTGATGAGATGATTGAGCAAGGGTTTCCAGTTACAGCGAGAACATTCCAGATTTTGATATGTACTTGTGGTGAGGCGGGATTGGCAAGGAGAGCTGTGGAGAGGTTTGTAAAGTCGAAAAATTTTAATTATAGGCCATTTAAGCATTCATATAATGCAATTCTACATTGCCTTCTTTGTTTAAAGCAGTACAAATTGGTAGAATGGGTTTATCAACAGATGTTACTTGAGGATTATTCTCCTGATATTTTAACTTATAACATAGTTATGTGTGCAAAATATAGGTTGGGGAAGTTGGATCAATTCCATAGATTGCTTGAAGAATTGGGTACAAATGGGTTTTCCCCAGATTTTCATACATTTAATATCCTTCTCCATCTTCTTGGAAAAGGGAACAAGCCGCTTGCAGCACTTGATCTTTTGAATCATATGAAAGAAGTTGGTTTTGATCCAAGCGTTCTTCACTTCACCACATTGATAGATGGACTGAGTCGGGCTGGGAACTTGGATGCCTGCAAGTATTTTTTTGATGAGATGATTAAGCTTGGATGTATGCCTGATGTTGTTTGCTATACTGTTATGATCACAGGATATATTGTGGCTGGGGAACTTGAGATGGCTCAGGGATTGTTTGAAGAGATGACTGTGAAAGGACAATTACCAAATGTATTTACGTACAATTCTATGATCCGTGGGCTATGTATGGCAGAGAAGTTTGAGGAGGCATGCTCCATGCTTGAAGAAATGGAATCTAGAGGTTGTAATCCGAATTTTCTTGTGTACAATACCCTAGTTGGTAATCTGCGAAATGCTGGAAAGCTTAAAGAGGCCCATGAAGTAATAAGACATATGGTGGATAAGGGTCAATATGTCCATCTGCTTTCAAAATTCAAAGGATATAGGAGATGCTAAGGTGGTTGTGAAAATGAAGATTGTTCAGTTGCAACTTTATGAGAATAGCACTGATGGATCAGCTCCCTTGAGACAGTGTGCCTGCTGCTTGTTTCAAACATTGTGTAAGTTTAAACAGTATCATTAATTCAATCATCATTTTTCCTAAAATATGCATGGTAATCGTTTTCTTGAAGCATGTTGACAAACAAAAGAAGGCCAATACTGCCAATGCTCTCTTAATCTTTTATTTTCATATCCATTTGTTAATTGGTTTTATTTTTATGGATTCTATTTCCTGTTTTAAAGGCATCCTTATCAGTAGAGGGTTCTTCTTCTTCCTCCTTTTTTTTTGTTTTTTTTTCCTTTTTATTTTTTATTTTTTGGGCATGACTCAAAAACCTATTATGCTGCTTTGCTCTCGAATCTGACATTTCATAGATGCTTATTTTTTATTCCATTTTCTTTTCATTATGGCTTGAAGCCTCCTATGCTTAATACCTGAAAGTTTTTCAAGAGGTGAAGAAGGAGGTTTGTGCTTAGTATAAAACTATGGCTTGAAATCTGGTTGTCATCATGTGATTCATGGAATTATATCCACCAAGGTTTCTAAAAAAGCTTTTCTTTTTTTTTTTTTTGGAAGGATTGCATATGCTTTTGGATTAAAAGAACAATGTCAATCATATATAAATTGGTAAATAAAACAGAAGAAAGGAGAGTAAGAGATTAGAATGGAAAGAAACTTTGATGTTTATAAGTTTAGTTCACCTATTAATAATTTGCAAATCCTTACATCCTTTGCAGGTATGAAATTAATAAACTAAGAAGTTAGTAAACTTGCCTCTGTTTTGGAGATTGTTGCACAACATCAGCGAATGAAAATTGCATGCAGTCTGTCTTCAATGTGTAATAACTTTATTGAGATACTCATAAAACTTGCTGAGTTGACTCTATAGGTTTATGTTCCGTAGACACTTTAGAATATGTGAAGCACCCAACTTCGACATGGCATGACTAGGGTTTTGGGTATGAAATGTTTGACATGCCTATCGGCAGAAGTGCACCCGACAAGAGTATTCAACAAGAAAAAAGAGAAGAAAATTTATAGTTTGTTGTACATAACCTTAGAACTTTAGATTTATGGTTGATGTCCTATCTTAGTCGTACATTTCAATTTGACATGAGGCTTCATTGTCAAATACCAACAACTGTGTTTTTGCCTTTGTTAAGTAGCTGCAGGAAAACTCTCATATGCTTGTGTGGATATGTTTTTCGAGTGTGTTTATATGTTTGAATGTGTAATTTTTTGTATAAATATACATGTATATTTATATATGTGTGCTTGCTTTTCCTGTTAAAGTGAAAGCAAGGTTAAGAACAGGAAAGCAAAAGTAGGAAAAAAAACTAATTATTGTGTTTCTTACCTCTTTCTTTGCAGATGGCAGCCCCTTTGGGTCATGTTAAAGTAAACTGAAAGCTATGGATAAGATTTTCTACCCATGTGTCAGTTGCTTTGACTATGTTATGGTATGTGTTCTGATATAAGCAGTCTTCCTTTTGGATTTCAATATGCACCCCTGAACATCTAGATAGAGCTGCCTTCCTGGGCCTGTTACCATCCATAAAGCTGGCCTGTTTAATTTGCCCTCTGCTCATGTAGGTCAACCATTTCATCATCTGCATGTAATCGAGGCAGTACATAGTTATTTTACCCATTTTACTCAATCACTATTTCATGGTCATTATATTTCTCCCTGAAAATCAAGGACCTGATTTTGTTCAGAATTATCCCAAATGAAAAATGGAGAATGTCATCGTTCTTTCAGTCATCTTGAGTGTGAACCAAATCCAAATACCTTTGTCCTACCATCGTCTATTTGAAGATGCTTATCTGACTCAGCTATCAACTCCCTCCCCTGAATTCTCCCCATTTGTTGTTCTTGTGCTTGCAGCACGAGAGGAAGAAGTTAGCAACTACATGTCATGCAAGAAACCTAGCAAACCCGGACTCTCGAATTTCTACCTTCCTGTACACTAGTATTGATCTTTGACCAGTTGGCAGCCTCTTTGGGGGGGAGAATTTCTACCTTGGTACCATTTTTCAAATAACCAACTCTGGTGCCTTCTTACTCATCTTATTGATCATGACTAGTGCTGGAATGTAGAGAAAAGTAGAACAGACCATCCCTGGAGAAGTAGTGTTGTAAAGAGGGATCTTTAGGCTTGCAGCACTTGTCCTATTTCATGTCCCTATAGACAACCCATGTTATATGCTTTGCTCTAAAGTTGGCATATTCATATTATGCTTTTCCTTTTGTAACAAGTGATTGATTGCTGGATAGATTCTCCCAGGATGAAATGAAGTGTGGAGTCATGTTTCCACCTTTTGGTGCCAGTCTGGTTTTAACACTAGTGTTTTAATATTTTTGATGCTCATCACTAAACTGTTGATGATGATGTATAACACAGTTGGAATCCTATTATGAATCCAATAAACAAGACAGCAGAGTAGACACTTGAAATACCAATACCCACCTGTCTACTCCCCATAGAAAGAAAGAAACCCTAAAAAAACTAAGGCCTTTCAATAATTGTTTTTGGAAGCAATTTTTTGTTTATAACAAAAAACTGGATAACACATTTGATAGTAAAACAAAAAACAAAAAACAAAAAATAAGATGTTTGTAAGAGAACATATTTTAATTGTCTTAAATTATTTTCACTTATTTTTTAAGGGTTGTTTTAGAAAATAATGCTACAAAAATGATTAAAAATGAAGTTATTTTCAAAACCTATTTAAAAAATATAGAAAACAGGTCTAAGGCATTTGAAGAAGTTTGTTAACAAACTATTGTAGTATAAAATTGTTTTTGAAAACACTTTCTAAACAGGGTCTCGCCCTTTTGGATTAACGAGGTCGGGTGTATTTAGTGGAAATCACACTCGAATGAATAAATAATTCCCTAACTTCAATCAAAGTCAAATTAACGTGAAAGATGCCGGGCCAGATTAGCTTCCATTAAACAAAGTAATAAATCTTTCAGTACTTTACAAAAAAGGTCGTGTGGCTGCGCCGGCTAAGAATTGACCTGAGCCATGACCTCTCTCTAACACTATAAACACTAATTCTTTCACGTAATCGATCCTGATTGAGAAACATATCTAAATCAGTTAGCACACGAAGCGTGCACTATGTAGAGAGAATAAAGTAACATGTATATCAAGATCAATACGGGGGTATGAAGTCATGTTGTCATGCTTTATCATGCGTGAGTCATTTTTCACGCGCAACGCCATAAAGTGCCGTGGTTTTTGGCTGGCATTTGTGGTTGACAGATAATGGACCCATTTACTAATGGAATTATAGAAGAGGAAACTCGTAACGCCGACGCAGCCACGCTTGTTTTATATTATTTTGTGGGGTTCAAGTTCAAAAAAGGACAAAGGTGGGTGATATTCAACAAAGTACTATGAACGTTTTACACTTCAAAAATAGACCTAGATCACATCTGTTTATTCTGCTAAGATTACACTAGTAGTGATGGGAACAATGAGAAATTTTGAAGGAAATTTTCTATGCAAAAATGGCTCTTTCCCATCTGGCTGCTTTGCAGCTTGTACCTTGTGCCAGGAATATACTGTATATATGCTTATTTGAGGGGGAAAAGGATGAAGAAATTCTTGTTTATTTGAAAATTGGTTTTATTTTTTCTCATCCTTTTTCTCTTCCTTCTTTTCCTCTTTCTTTTCTTCCTTTTTCTCTTCCTTCTTCTCTTCTTTCTTCTCCTCTTTCTTCTCCTCTTTGGCTGGCCCAACTGATATTATGTCGACTTTGCCTACTTTCTTCAGTTTCTTCACCACTGCAACTGCATCCATCATTCCAATTACAGTTAGCTTCTGCTCCTTCAGATCAGCAGCAATTGAATCGACTCCTGTTCAATCAAATCACTACAAATTCAGAGCAAAAATCAAGAGAGGATACAAAAAGATAATTTTTTTTTTCTTTTTAATTTGTGAGATTTCACAATCTTCATCTTCCCAAAAGATTTTTCACAGTTCTGACAAAAATTGAAATAAAAAGGAACCAGAGAAAACAATTGCATGCATAAGATTTTGATTTTTCCTCGAGAATTTAAGGGAGAAAAAGTGAAATATTCGTATTAAAAATACCATAAATATCAGCTGCAGCTTCCATGGCTTTCTGCTTGGTCTTGTCATCACTCATGGTCATGACCTTCAACACCACCTTCTGCTGCAGATTCCAAACAGAGAATATCAGAAACTAGAACAAATTAATGTCGAATCGGTGATGAGTAATGGATGAAAAATGGTACCTGAGCCATGGGGGGAGGGGTCAAGAAACTGTGAGCTTTGAACAAAGGAAAGAAAAAGTATGAATGCAGGCATTGAAAGTGGTGGCCCTTTTAAATGGCGAGATGCAGAGGATTCAATGGCATGCATCATCACTGATGGCTTGTGTGAACGTTCTCTAGTCCCAATGTTGACAAAATTCAGCCACTTGATTGGTGGGGTCTATCATCTATGTTGATTCTAAATCCCAACATGATGATACACTTAAAAGTTTTTCTCAAGTGAACCCCACCCTATCATTTTTTTTTATTAAGAAATTTTATACACCATACCGTGCATTTATGGAAAATAATACCCGATCCCAATATATCACATATTCATACTGATCATAACATGTCACGTATATAATTTAATTTTATTATTTTATATTTAATTTGATTTATTTATACATTCATTTGATGGTCTAGATTTCACGATACATTTTCACGATACTTCAATATCCTAAAATTTTCAATGCTTGGATCAAGTATTTTCAGATAAGTTCTTTTCTAAAATTAGCAATATTGGCCTGAATGCACCATTACGTGATAGTTGATGATCCAAAAGTCATAGACGGTGGATTCCCTGTAGATGAAATAGGTGGGACCCCGCGATGATGGACACCTGTGAGGTACCAATGCAGGCAAGGTCCTTGTGTGGGTCCTAAGTATTGTTTGAACGGCTCAAATCAAAAGCATCCAACGGATAATTACAGGTGTGGTCTAGTCGGCTGAGTCATCGGGCGGCGTCTTGTGGCACTTTTCAAGATTCTCTCCTTCCAAAAGGATTAACCGAATCGGTCACCACCTTACCTCAAAAGTGTACATAAAATAACGTGGCCAAGGCCAACAATGTCTTCACTATCGCCATTTTCAATCGCATAAATTTTGGTCATGGGTTGTGTGCCCACCGGCTTCCAATCTGTTTGTTTTTCAAATTTTTTTTTTAAGTAATTTGTTTTTAGATTTCCAATGAATTGTTTTATTAACTTTTTGTTGACTCATTATTTATTTTTAAATTTTTTTTATTAAATAGAAAAAAATATTTAACTTTTTCCTAATGTTAAAATGAATCATCATATTTTTAATAAACTTATTGATTTTTTTTTTACTTCTTAATATTTAATAAAAATAAAATATTAAAAAAAAGTAAACAACTTAATACTTAATGCATAGTACTTAATGCTTAATACTATTAAGTATTTAGTTTTAAGTTCTATTTGCAATTAAGTAAAAATAAAAACCAGCACCGTAGCCTTTTTACATGATCCAAATATTGAAAATGGATGAAATATAAATTTGACGCATCCTTAATTTTCACAGTTTATCAACCAAATGTTGCATAGAGTACTAATACAACCTTTTAAACTCTGGTTTTTTTTTTCATTGAATTAATATATCAATTTTTTATTTTATAATTACAAAATTTTCCTTAAATAGTTTAATGGTTTATTGACATATTTACCTTCTCTAATTAAATTAATTTTTTTTATTGGTTTAGCAACTTAAAAATAATCATATAATTATTAATAAAATATAAGAGATTTATCGTATGATGAAAATATCGATAATCACAGATATATTGATATTTCAATTTTACGGATATATCAGATATATCGACAGATATTTTGAAAAAAAAAATTAGGTAATTTAAAACCAATCAAAACTTATGAAAATATTGAGAAAAACTCTAAAAATGATATAATAAACAATAGATATTTTAAAATTGCTTTATAAAAAAGATAATATATGTATATGATATAATTAATCTTATTTGATAAGAATATTGTATGCATTCATAAAAAAATATGAATTTTATGAATTTATTAAATTACATCATATATTATTTGACAATAATATTATAATATTTGATTATAATAAATCTCATTTAAAATTATAATTCATTTAATTTTAATTGTATTAAATGATATAAAATAAATGATGATGTATTTATAAATTTTTTTAATATTTATAGTTTTATATTTAATTAATATATAAATGATATAAAAAAACGGTTAAGAAAATTATAATCATAGGTTTTATATTTTTAGTGATTAATTAAATGAAATTTTAAAATAAAATAATTAAAATTAATTTGTTTATGAAAATATTTTTTTATAGTTTTACTATATATTTGTTTGGTGCATATTATTTATCAAATAGGCAGTCAGCCTAGTGGTCACCCAAGGTAAGCCTATACTTGTTTTTGGCCCGAGCATAGTTGCACAATTTTGAGGCTTTGACTGCTTTGACTGCGTTGATTGGACCAAAAATTCGGCAAAATCAACGATAAATCGATAAAAATATGATTTTTTGACGAAAAATCACCAAAACATGCCGAAATTTTCCAAAAAATCACTTCACTGAATTTTCGTCTGCCTGTTTCATGTCACCGGTCACCGATACATGAAATTTTAGCGAAATTTTCCGAAATTTTCATCCATGGATTTATCTAAAGTATTTACAATTAAAAATATACACATAGTAATATATTACCTCATTTTGTATTTCCATTTAAATTATTTAGACTAAAAAATGGGTATGGATGCTTAAAAATAACTAAGATCATGCTCAATATAAGGAAATGAGGAATGAAAATAAAAATGTATGTCTCATTTATTTATATTTTTCATCCATTTTTTGTTTAGATAACTTAAATTACAATGAAAAAAAAAATGTTTCTTGGAATGAAATGTCGCCATAATTGGAATTTCAGGTAATCTAAAAAAAAAAAAAGAAGTATTTTGACCCCTCAAAGTATGAAATGATATAAAATATGTTTAAATTAATATTTTACCCTCTTTATTTTCATTAAATTTGTATAACCTTTTTATGGTTATATAATTACAGGTGTGGTCCAGTCGGCTGAGTCATCCATCGGAAAAGGGCGGCCTCCTGTGGCCCTTTTCAAGATTCTCTCCTTCCAAAAGGGTTAACCGGTCACCTCCTTACCTCCAAAAGTGTACATTAACGCCATTTTCAATCGCCCAAATTTTGGTCATGGGTTGTGTGCCCACCACCTTCATTAAGAAAGTGATTGCAACCCTTGGTTGAGGTAAAATGTTTTGTTGGTATTGGACGCAAAAAGGAATTCTAATTCATTGCAATAATGGTGGGAAGGTGGTGGATGTGATCCATGTGGGGGTGGGGGCCGAGAAAATATTGATGGCATTGGGAATTTGGTGTAATAGTAATGGTGATGACAATGATAATTAGATTCTCTTAACCGAAAAGTTGAGATTTAGGGGTGTTTATTAACTAGTTGAACCCATCATGCAGCTCAAGTGCTTTATTGAAAGAGTAATGTCATTTTCCTTTTCAACGGTTTTTTTGGCCCGTATTAAATATCAAATTGATATTTATAAAAATATATTGTATATATAATTTGATATCATTACTTTGTAACCCACTTGCATCCTATTCATTTTATATTTTGATCTTAATTTTTTATATTTTAGTTCTGTTCTTTTGTTACTTGATCGTATACATTTGTATCATCATCCAATGATCTTAAGCTTTATGGGCATTTCATTGGTTTATATCACGATTTTATTTTATTTTTGTACTTTAATCTCATTCTTTTGTCTTTATTTCGATTTGTTTTATCTTGATTCCATGTATTTATATTCTTATCCAATAATGTAGATTTTATTTTAAACTTTAAAAAATTAAGATTATAATTTCGACAATATTTTCGATTTTATAAGATAAATGAACATTATAGCACCATTTGTGAAAAAGAAAATCTAAAAATTACTAATTAAGATATAGTTGTTTTTCAAAATAACCCTAAAAGAAAAATAAAGGCAATTGAAAGATATTTTTTTTTAGAATACTTTATTTTACGTTTTCTCATTGTCCAATACATTGAACAAAATTATAAAATATTTAATAATTTAATATTAAATTAAGTTGTTTCCAAGGTGTGGTGTATTATTAAAGTTGTTATTTCAAGTATGCAGCTACCAAAACTTGAGTTTGCACGCTTTCAATGAATGAGGATAATATCCAAATCAACAATAATTTTTCTTGTTTCATTCACTAAAGGTATTGAGGATCAATTTTTGGACTCAGAATTTCGGTGGCCGAGGGTTTAGATTAAGCAACAAATTTTGACGGACAAGGATATCTTCTAAGAATAAGGGTGTTTTAGTAACATTTTAAAAAACACTTATCAAAAAATAATATTGAAAACAGTTTTTAAAAATAAATTTTGCCATTCTTTATAAACAAAAATCTCTTCAAAAAGTTGGAATATTTTTTATATTTGGTTTTGTATGGGACGAGTGTTATGGCTTAGTGGGATAGTTGTATGGGATGAGTTTGCCATAATATTGGTTTATGGCTCTGCACAATGAAAGAAATGCAAACTAGGATAGATCAAATTATGTGGGCAACAACACAAGTTTAGATTCATAACACAAATTTATTCAATATGCGGATTAAAAGTCTATTTGATAGTGATTTTATAAAATACTTTTAATCTTTTTACCATTTGAAAATTTTTATTTTGTAAGTATTAAAAAGGTTAAAAATATTTCTTAAAATTATTGTCAAACGTACTTTAAGAATATATCAAAATATTTTTAAAAAATAGTTTATAAGAATGATTTTTCCATGAAAAGGTAGACGATTTTACCTCTACTTTTGAAAGAAATTAAATAATTTCTTGAAAATCTTATAAGATCTATTCATTTTTTTTTTCTCTAATAAATAATCAAAACTTCATTTAGGTTCAAATTTTATTGAAAGGACCACTAGAGATCAGAAATTGTTGAAAAAAGAACAAGATGTTTAGTTTGTATCTTTTAGGTGATCAGAAAATAAAGAAATGGTTACTATGATATTTTATAAGGCAAAAGTTTATTTAAGAACTTCAAATGTTTGTTATTTTTTATATTTTAAATATTTTTTAAAAATAACTTTTATTGTAGTTATTTCTTTTGATCGTTCTCCATATTTATATAATTATTTTTTACAATAGCCTTTAAAAAATAAGTAAAAATAATTAAAATATATTCTCAAAATATTATTTTCCATTTTTTTGTTATCAATTTTATTTTTTTTGGGGGGGGGGGGGTTTTTTGCTCTCAAGAATAAAAAATTATTTGTAAAGACTGTTGTCAAACATGGCTAAGTTTCTCTACATTGGTTTACAACACAACAACCAAAGTTTATTAATACGTTTGTATGAAATTAATTCGAAATTGAGTACAAAATATATGTATGTAAGCATATAAACATGTACTATCTCAAACATGAAATACTTCAATTATCGAGCAAAAATTTGTAACTCTCTCAGTAAGTTTGCTAACTTACTTCAATTTTCTCATTAGCCAAAAAGGTTTAAATCAAATGAGGCGTGATGGTAGAATTTATTGACAAGTCTAAAAACTATTAAAAATAGTTTAAAACTTAAAAATGAATCAATTAATAACTTTCTTTCATTTTTATTAACAAGACAAATGAAACTTGAAATCATTCGAGAGTTTTATATGTTTGGTTTTTTTACAATTTAAATAATTTTTAAAAATGATTTGGAACTTCAAAATTATACCATTATTACAAGAATTTAGATCAAACTGGTTTAGAATATAGAGATAGCAATTGAAGCATAAAAGTACATATATAGTGAAGAAAATTGATTTATTTGCATATCTTAAAAAATGAATTATATTTATCTTATAATTATTTTAAATTAAATGTTTTTTAATACTACACAATTTTTATATAAAAAAACTCACCATTTTATCACCTTTTAATAAAAGACATAAAATTTTAAAAATTGATTACACACTTTTTTATCTAAAAAACTAACCATTTTATCACCTTTTTATAAAAGACATAAAAATTAAAAAAAAAAAATAAATGATGAAGGCATTTCGTACCATGAGTTAGTTTGTAATGTACAACAAATAAAAAAAATTAAGAAAGTTTGGAAGATGTGACTTTAGTGTTATTTTGAAGACATGAAAGTTGTACATGGATAAGCTTCCAATTTGTTTGTTTTTCAATTTTTTTTTTCAGTAATTTGTTTTTTTAAATTTTCAATGAATTGTGTTATTAACTTGTTGTCGACTCATTATTTATTTCTTAAAATTTTTTATTAAATAGATTTTTTTTTTTTAACTTTTTCCCAATGTTAAAATGAATCATCGTAGTTTTAATGAACTTATTGATTTTTTTTTTTTACTTCTTAATATTTAATAAAAATAAAATATTAAAAAAATAAACAACTTAATACTTAATACTATTAAGTATTTAGTTTTAAGTTATATTTGAAATTAAGTAAACAAAGAAAAAAAAACTTAATACCATAGCCTTTTTACATGATCCAAATATTGAAAATGGATGAGATATAAATTTGACACATTCTTAATTTTCATGGTATATCAACCAAATGTAGCATAGAAACAATAATACAACCTTTTAAACTCTGTTTTTTTTTTTTTTTCATTGAATTAATATATCAAATTTTTTATTTTTACTATTGTTTGGGATTATAATTACAAAATTTCCTTAAATAGTTTAATGGTTTATTGACATATTTACCTTCTCTAATTAAATTAATTTTTTGTTGGTTTAGCAACTTAAAAATAATCATATAATTATTAATAAAATATAGGAGATTTATTAAAAGTATTTACCATTAAAAATATACATATTGTAAGATATTATCTCATTTTGTATTTCCATTTAAATTATTTAGACTAGAAAATGGTTATGGATGCTTCAAAATAACTAAGATCATGCTCAATATAAGGGAATGAGGAATGAAAATGAAAATGTATGTCTCATTTATTCATATTTTTCATCCATTTCTTGTTTAGATAACTTAAATTACAATGAAAAAAAAATGTTTCCTAAAATGAAATGTCGCCATAAATGGAATTTCAAGTAATCTAAAAAAAAAAAAAAAGTATTTTGACCCCTATGAAATGATATAAAATAGGGCTATTTGATTAAAATGGCCTCTCAAAATCCAATTTTTGAAATTTAACCTCTCACCATTTTTTGGCATCATTTGGACAAAAATGCCCTCATCATTTTCTTGTAAAATAAACATTTTTTTTTTAAACTTACATGTAAATACTTAAAATAGAAAAGGGTATTCATGTCAAAAATGGGTTACTTTTCCAAAAAAAATATGAGAAGGGTTAGATTTTCGATTTTGGGATTATTTCATCCCTTTTAACCAAATATTTCTATAAAATATGTTTAAATTAATATTTTACCTTCTTTATTTTCATTAAATTTGTATAACTTTTTATGGTTATTTTTAATTGAGTAAATATTTTTTTTTTTTAGTTTCATTATTTAAAAAAAATAATTATAAGATATGTTTTTTAAAATGAAAAAAAAAAATATGGTATTATTCCCCATTGATGTTTTTTGTCATTCTCATTTCCATTGTTATTAAATATAGAAATGAAAACAAATAATCATTTTAACATTTGACTTCCAAGTGTAACTAAGTACAAGAATTAAAATCAAGGAATTCATTCTTATTCAAAAAATAATTGGAATGAAAATAAGGTATTCATTCCATTTTTTCATTCTTATGTCTAAGGAGTATTTTACATATAGAAGGTGAAGGAAATAAAAGAAAACTGTAGATCCCTCCAGGAGAAAGTTTTTTTATTTTTTTATTTTTTGTTTTCTGACTGCCTCGGAAGTGGGTTGCATTGGGCGGCCATGGGACTGACGTGTGGGCTGCTTTGGGCAGCCAAACGGCTGAATGGAAAGGTGGCTGTGACAGGGAGATAGGAAAGAAAAACCAATTGGGGGGAAGCTTTTCAGGGGGCAGAAAATAGAGAGCTGGGGGATTTTTTTTTAAGGAAAAATTTGGATAGTTCGGGTCTTTACAGGGAGGCAGAGTTAGCTTGGGGAGCATAGGGAGAGTTTTTGAGAGGAGATTGAAAAGGGAGTTGGAACAAAGAGAGGAGGGATCTTCTTTTGGCAGCGAGAGAGAAAGTTAACCAGAGAGATATTTTTGAGAGTGGATTACAGAGCAAAAGCGAGACACTTTGTGGGGAGAGAGTTTGAGATGTTGAAAAATTTAAACACTAAACAGGATCTCATGAAAGACATTAAAGTATACAGTAAAAGAAATTAGGAATTAAGAAAAAGCTGACCTTGATTGATTCCATGGAAAGCCATTCTTGTGCTCGTTTGGTGTTCAAGGATTCGTTCAATTTGTGAAAGAGAGAAACTCCGGGTTCAATTGGTTCTTCTCTTTTTACATCCAAAACAATTTGTGTGCTTTGAAGAGTGAGTTTGTTCGTTCTCTTCTCAACCCCAAGAGAAAACAGAACAGGAATGGGATAGCCACCACTACCCTTTTTCCCTTATATATATATATATATATATATATATATATATATATATATATATATATATATGTCACATATCACACAGTTTGGACCACTTGACTTAATGAGTCAGTCAAGTGAATTAGGACGAGCCCATAGAAATCAAACAATAATATGTCCAGCCCCATTATAGATCACAATGTAAAAATTAAATTAACACTGATTTATGAAATTATTAAATTAATTATTTAAGTCCACACATAAAAAATTTCAACATAAGAAGAATCACGGAGAAGAGCCATAGGAGAGGAAAGGTATGACTACCCTGAATCTTTGGACTTTCATGATTGGGCATATAGTCTGATTCTCTTTTCTCGATATTTTCTGTGGTTTTGCTTGGATATATGTTCAATTTTATAGCCCCTGTTTGTTTTATGGATTTGTCGTTGCCATCTTGTTCATTTTCCTTGGGGTGGTTTGAAAGAAATACAGCTTTGTTCTAGCTTCACCATGCATACATACCCATCAAACTCACTCCATTTTGCTACCTCTATACCCATTTCCATACCCATAACACCACGCATGGCCATACCCATCATACCCATTTTCCCTCACTGCCACATTTCCACCTTCCATGCCAATCACCCCTCATTTTCTCTTATTACCCACCTCTCTCACTACCGTTCTCATCATCATCCCAAACCCATTAAATCCCCTTCACTCACTGCCTTTTTCCATTTTACTATACACATCAAACCCGCTCCATCTCACCACCCTTCTCATACCCATATCCACACCACTACCCGTTTAGCTCTCCACCTCCGCCTCTCTTTTCCACCATGATCACCACGCTTCCTCAGTCTTCCCTCACCGTTGACGCTATGCCCAAAATCCGACTGCCGCTTGAAGACTCCGATATCCTTCAAGCCAAAGCTCCAACCAACACTGATCGGGTCTCTGATGACGACCGCTCCATGGTTGCCGACTCATGGTCCATAACGAGCGAGCACGGAGGCACTCTTGATGACGGTCAATGCCACGTCGAGCCGCCGATGCCTCCGACGTTCTTGTCTCCGGAAACTCCCATGCCGTTTTCGATTATAGTTCTGACAAGGATGAGCTGGATCCTGAAGTGGTGGCGTCAATGCTAGGTCTTCGGAGTCATTGAGATGCTGCATATGTAGATCAATTGACAAATTTCTGCGAACATGGCCATATTGTTGAAGTTCTGTTTGGAGTAGAAGTCATGGAGATTGTTGTTTCCTAGCCCAAAAGCTTGAGGAGAACGTGCTTGTGCATGATAGTGTCATTGAAGGCCATGAGTGAAGGCCCAGTAGAGATCATAAGACATGTTTTGATTGGTTACTTCAACCAGAAAATGGGTCTTTTTTTGTTCATGTGGAGAATTCCCATCTTACCCATATTCAATCCAATGGAGGAGATGTTGTCTAAGAGAGGTTGAGCCCAGCTATGACCGGTCCCCGTGCACGATTCCAGTTTGCATGGCCACCCTCCTTGGCCCATTTTCAAAGCCCACAAACTTAAAAAAATTGATTTTTGAAAATTCAGCTCCCCAATAATTCAACTCCACTTGTTTTCCATCTTTAGAATTTTTAGGTCCTAAGTCCCATCTTCCAATAACTTCCAAAACTCCAATTTTTACGTTCATTTATAAATCTTTATTATTTCCGTCATTATTATTACTTTATTTACTTATTTATTTATTTATTTACTTCCATCTTTAAATAATTCTTCCAAATTTTGGTTTCCAAATTCTAATTCCCATTTTCCAAAATTTTAATTTTGACATTTATTTATTCAATCATTATCATTTTCGTTATTATTATTTTATTTATTTATTTTTAAATTTTCATCTTTAAATAATTTTTCAAATTTCAAATTTCTAAATTCAATTTCCAATTTCCAAAATTCCAATTTTCGCAATTATTTATCTAATCATTATTATTTTCGTTATTATTATTATTCTATTTATTTATTTATTCACTTATTCATTTATTTAAAATTTCATCTCTAAATAATCCTCCAAAATTCCAATTTCCAAATCTTATTCCCAAATAATTTTTCCAAGTTCCAATTTTCATGACTTCCAATTTCAAATTATTTTTCTAAAATTCCAATTTTTAAATTTAATTTTCAAGATTCCAATTTTCAAATAATTATCAAGACTCCAATTTTCAAATAAATTTCAAAAATCCAATTTTCTCTCGAACAGTTTTAATTCCACTTCGGTTCTCAAATAATTTTCTGTTTCTCTTGATTTTACATAAGCAAGAATGTGTTTTCCATAATTCCAACATAGTGGAATTTGTGAGATTAATTCATGCAAGATCAATTGGGTTTTAGTGGGACCAAACATATGTGATTTTCTCGTTGATTGATTGATTGCTATGCTTGATTGGCTCATTCCACTCCAAGACATGCATGCGATTATTTTGTATTTGTGCACTATCTTTGTCTCTTATTATAGCGCTCAGCTTGTGACTAAGGTACGTCCCGCACCCGATTAGGTTTATTGATTTATTTGTTATCATGTGTGTCTTGTTTTCACACATTTGATCACTGTTCGGTATCCATGTACGTCCCGCGCCCGATTGGGTTTATTGATTTATTTGTTATCATGTGTGTCTTACTTTCACACATTTGATCACTGTTCCGTATCCATGTTTAATTAATCAATTGCCATGTTTGCTTTATCTTATTAGTAAAGACCCATTTTAGAGGCTTAGAGGAATGCTATGTTTTTTACCGTACCTTGATAAGTAACCTAACCCCCGAGCCCATATTTGGTTTTTCACAGACCACCTTTTTCCAAATAAGGAGTCATACTTAGAGTTTTATTTCTTATTTTATTTACCCTTTTAAAAATAAAACAAAAATAAGTGGCAACTCCAAGTCTTTTTCTAAAAATCATTTTTTCATCAAAAAAATAAAAAAACGAGTTTCGTCATCGAATGAGAATGCATTGAGCAAAATGCGGGGTCCACAAAACAATTTTCATATTTGACTTATGGAGAGAATTAAATAATGCTTATCTTAACTCATAAAATAATTCTTTTCATATTTTTTTTCATATTATCTTTAAATATAAAAGATAAATATTTCATATCGGTTACTTTCTATTTTATTTATTTATTTATTTTTTATCTTCAATACTTCAACTACTAGTGCATCATTGTCATCATTTTTTAGATCTCTTCAATTAAAAGAATGTTATCTATGTAGACCTTAAAATTTGTTTTAAATTTATTTTTACATTATTTTTTAAGTCAATTTTATTCTTATATTTCAAATCTCATTAACATTTAAATGTTCTAACCCACTTTTACATTTTAAATTTTGTTTTTTATTATTTTGTGTTTTGCATTTTTATTTTTATTATTTTATTTTATTTTATTTTAAATTTTAAATTTATCAATTTTCTAGTAAAAGCATGTAAAAATCATTTTTATTGTTAAATTGAAAATTTTATAATAAATTCTTTTAATAACAATGCGAGTAAATATTTTTCTTGAAATTTTTTGTAAATAAATAAATTGAAATCATTAATTTGAAATTATTTTTAATGAACTTTTTCGAAATTTTTTGGAAAGACTAATTTTTAAAATATTTTTTTAATAAGCTAAATAAATCAATTTATATAGTTCTCATGTCATTTACCTTGTATATTTTTGTAATTTTCTTTTATCATTATATTTTTATATATTAATTTGTGCCCTTAATTTTGGTATCCATGGTCAATTAATTAATTGTTACAGTTTCTTCAATTTATTTAATAAAGATCGTAGGCATACGAGCTTAAAGGAGTGATATGACTCGTCATCGTACCTTTTTTATAAATAACTTGTATCTAGACTCGATTTTTGTAGATTGTCATTTTTAAATAAGGAGTTATATAAATTTTTTTTTTTTTTTAAAAAAAACTAAAATAAGTGGCAAGTCCAAGTGGACCCCTCCCCCCAGACATCCCGAGATAGGGTGGTGACAGGACCCCCCCACCCACCCAGACATCCCGAGATAGGGTGGTGACAGGACAGAGAGTTATTTTGTTGGCGTGGGAAGGAAGTTAAAGAAAAGAGGTGGCAGGCGTTTAAAAAAAAAAAAAGGACGGTGGGGGGCTTGGCGGGAGGCTGCCGAGGAGGGCTGGGTGAGCTTTCCAGAGGAGAAAGAAAAAAATCTAGAGGCTGAAAAAAAGGGAGGCTGGGAAAAGAGAGAGCAGGGTGAAAGAGAGAAAAACGGGGACAACAGCTGGAAAGTTTTTTTTTTTTTGAAATCTGGAGGTCGGGTTGGCTGAGGGGGTATCGGAGAAGGGGAGACATTTTTTTTTTGGCAGGAGGCCGTTAGCAGAAGAGAGGGAGGATTTGTTTTTTTTTCTGGGGGGGGGGGGGGGGGGGCCATTGATATTCATGGAGTTTTTGTCCTGGAGGAGGGATTGAGAGAGCTGATATATTTTTTCTGAGAAGATGTTTTGGGGGGAGGTTTTTAGACGGAGGGGAGACCTTTGCTGCTGGTCCTTTACAGTGCTATATATATATATATATATATTTCGACCTAGTTTGGAGGGATCCTCAGGTAAGTCTACTGTACATCTCTTGTTCATCTTTATTACCATTGTTCCTTCATTTTCTTCTCTTGCTGTTGGAGGTTTTCGTTCGCTGTTTTGGTGTGGATAGATAAGATTATTTGTTCATTTTGATTGAATTTAATCCTCAATATATATGCTCTGTTCTTGAGTTTTCTTTGATCCATTAATCCTACCAGTTTTTAAGCTCATGGAAGCCAGCTGAAATGAGATCCTGTACATCAGCAGGTTTCATGATTCTCCTGTTTGCATTGTACTCAATGTTCATGCTATTTTCTGTTTTAGCTTTATCCCTGCATTTTTATTGTGATTGATGGCTCGTTTGATATGGGATTTGATGCAAATGAGTGGAGCTTGTGTTTTTTTGCTTTCCTGCCGATGACGTGTGGCTCAAAAGGAAAAGGTAAATAGGTAAGCGGGGAGATGTTTTTTGTGAGGTTCTTTTACAGAGTGAGGGAGGTTTTATGGAGAAGAGGAATATTTTTTTTTTTGGGCTGTTTCTCGCATAAATGTTGGGGCGCTGATATAGAAGAAGGTTCACAGGTGGCACATAGTAATGCTAGACGGGCTCTTTGCTCAAATATGGGAAATTGGGCCTTGAATGGGACTTTAACCACCAAACCCCCATTCTTTATTCATTTATTTTTTTCCTTTCTCTCACTGTTTCATCCTCTCAATTTTTTTCCCTACCTTCTTTCATACACGGGTAGCTCTCATTCCTATTTTAAATTAATCATTTTTTTTTTATTCCCATTTTAATTCTTCTTTTTTTTTTTTTTTTTTTTTTTTTATAGATATCAAAGTTTAATTTTCCCAAATTACAATCTCCAATTTTATTAATAAAAAAACTCCAAACTTTAACTTTTAAATATAATTTCCAAACTCCAATTCTCAATTAATTTCTAAAATTTTAATTTATTTCAAATTTAATTTCCAAAATTCTAATTTTTATATTTATTTATTTAATCATTGTTATTTTCATCATTATTTTATTTATTTATTTATATATTCATTTGCTTATTATTATTATTATTATTTTTAAGTTTTAATTCTTCAAAATTCAATTCCTGAAATAATTTTTCTAATGTTCTGATTTTAAATTTAATTTTCCTAGATCCGAATTTTTTAAATTTAATTTTCTAAAAATTCCATGTTCTGATTTTAAATTTAATTTTCCTAGATCCGAATTTTTTAAATTTAATTTTCTAAAAATTCCACAATTCCGAATTTAATTTTTAAAATGCTGCTTCCAAATAAATCTTCGAAACTCTATTCCCTTTCAAATCAAATCTTCAAAAATTCAATTATCCAACAATTTTTCAAAATTTCATTTTCTTAAATTTAATTTTCAAATTTCCATTTTCACATAATTTTTTGAAATTCCGATCCTCAAATTTATTTTTTTTAAAAACTTCTATCTTTAAATAATTCTTCCAAATTCCGGTTTCCAAATTCTAATTCCTAATTTCAAAAATTTCAATTTTATATTTATTTATCTAATTATCATTATTTTCGTATCATTATTATTCTATTTTATTTATTTATTTATTAAAATTCCATTTTTAAATAATTCTTCCCAATTCCAATTTCCAAATTTAATTCTCAATTTCTGAAATTCCTATTTCCCAAATTTCCAAATTTCACATTTATTTATTTTCAAAAACTCCATTTTCAAGTAATTTCCAAGTTCCAATTTTCGTAATTTAAAAGTCCCAATTCCCAGATAATTTTCAACATTCCAATTTCTTTTAAATTTAATTCTTAAATTCCAATTCTTAAATTTAATTCCCAAACTCCAATTTTCAAATAAATATCAAAAATCCAGTTTTCCCTCGAACGGTTTCAATTCCACTCCGGTTCTCAAATAATCTTATGTCTCTCTTAATTTTTAATAAGCATGGAGACAATTTTCATAATTCCAAAATAATGGAATTTATGAGATTAATTCATGCAAGATTGACTGGTTTTTGGTGGGACCCAACATATGTGATTTTCTCATTGATTGATTGATTTGCTTGTTATACTTGATTGATTTATTCCGTTCTATGACATGCATGCGATTATTCTGTATTTGTGCACTAACCTTGTCTCTTATGATAACGCTCAGCTTGTGACTAAGGTACGCCTCGTACCCAATTGTATTTATTAATTTATTTATTACTATGCGAGTTTTGCTTTCACACATTTGATTATTGTTTGGTATCCATGTTTAATCAATCAATTGTCATGCCATGCTTGTTTCATCTTATTAGTAGAGACCCATTTTAGGGGTTTAGAGGGGTGCTACGGTTTTTACCGTACCTTCCTGATAAGTAACCTAACCCCCAGCCCAGACTTGGTTTTTCACATATCACCTTTTCCAAATAAGGAGTCACACTTAGGGTTTTTCTTTCTTATTTTGTTTACCTTTTAAAAATAAAACAAAAATAAGTGGCGACTCCAAGTCATTTTCTTTTTAATCAATAAATCATTTTTCAAACCAAAAGCGAGCTCGTCATCGAGTGGGAAGCGCATGAGCCGAAATGCGGGGTCCACACCAAGTTTTTTTTTTTTTTAAAAAAAAAAAATCATATTTTCACAAATAAAAAATGAGTATGAAAAATGTGATTTGCAACTTTCCTCATCCTTATTTATTTTTCCATGGTTTGAAATATTCGTACGTATTTGGATTTTACAGATATATCGAAAATATCTGGGAAATATCAGTGGATATAGTAAGGTGAAAATTACTCAAAATTTATGAAAATATTTAGAAAAACTCCAAAAAATAATAAAAATAAATAAAAGTACACATGTTAAATTTATTTTCTAAGTATAATTAACATAGGTATTATCAAAGAGAAAAATATCATTAAGCAATGATATATCAATTAATAATTTATTATTTATCTAATTAAATTAATTTTAATTTATAAAATATTAAAACTTAATTATTATTATTTTTTATATTTTAGTATTTTTTTAATAAAATTAAAAGAATAAATATAAAAAATTTTAAAAATGAAGTGATAGTAATTTTTAAAATATAATTAATGAGATAAATAATGATACATTTAATATTAAAACTATGATTTATTTAATTCAGATGCATTGAATGTAAAATAAATGATGATGCATATATGACTTTTTAATATTTAATTATCATATGAATGATATTGATAAATATTTGTTAAGAAAATTATAATGATGGTTATTATACATTTATTAATTATAAATAAAATTTAAAAAAAAAATAATTAAAAATAATTAATTTATTTTTTTAATAATAAACTTTAAGATATTTATTATCATCATATATTAGCATGAGAGAACTTGGTCCAGTGGCAACCGGGCTTGAACCCAAGCTTTTTGGTGGCAGCAACATAAACCTAAAAAAAAATTTTGAAAATTAAAGGGGCCAGAGTAAATTTTTTGAAAATTCGGCAAAAGAGTCGAAATCATCAGACCAATTATTTGATTTCATTTTGGCCACCACCAATAAGCGATTTTTCCTTGATATTTCGACAAAAAATCACAATTTTTCAAACATAGCATTTTTCTTGAAGTTCTCCACATTCTTCATTTTCTTCAATCTCCGCACTGTGTTGATTAAGAAAAGGTAATAAGGGAAGATGATATTTTAGTTTTCTCCAATATCTCAATAAAGAGAGAGTAAAGAGACGGTAGTTATAATATGCAAAATAGTGGTATGTGTGAGATAGACTTAAACAGAAGATGATGAGTTTACTTAAATGGAAGATTTGACAAAACTCCATGACTGTTCAACACGGTTTTTGTGAATAGAATGTTTCTTGTCATCCAAATGTAAAACTAATTCATGAGAATTTGGTTCGCCTCACAGCAGATTTTAGGTACGTAGTATTCTTAAAGATATATAGTTTTTAATGGGTGAAAATAGAAAATAATTTTCTAATTTATAAAATACATGGTAGGTAATTTAAAATTTTTTTTTCCATGAAAATATTTTTTTTAAAAAATAAAAATAAAAATAAAAATAAGATATTTTAAAATTATTATTTTTAGGTCTTCTAAGCAATAATTGAAAAGATAAATAAGACATTGAAGCTTTTACATTAGCCATAATAATAAGTAAAAAAGAAAAAAACAAATTATTTTTAATATTTGAATCCTAAATAGAAGTTCGTTGCAAACAATTTTGAGAACTGATTTTGAAACCTTGCCAAATGGGTTATTTGTAATTTGATTTCTACTTATTATTAACATTACCGACCTTATTTAAAGTAGAAGATTCCAAAGTGTTAATAATAAATGAGAAAATTTGACATTAAAAATAATGTTGGTGCATAAAATGGTTCATGTTTTTAAACCATTTTGTATATGGTTGATGAGATGCTTTACATAAATATAGTAAGATACGGTTTGTCTTAAGATATTATCAAACACATATATATATATTTTAAAATTTTCATTTAATTTTAAGATATGATATTCTTAAATATTATATTGAAAAAGATATGTTGTACCGCGATAACATGTATTAAGAAAATAAAAATAAAAATTACATTACATTTTATCATTAAGAAAAATAAAAATTTTCTCATATTTAGTATTATTAGCCAATTTGTCTACAAGTTATAATTTAATAAGTAATTTTTATTTTATTGTCATGATATTCATGAGATTTAAAATTTATAAATAAAAAATATTATATTATGTTGTTAAATATGTAAAAATATTTTGTATATATTAAAGTATCATATATTAATATTATTTTATGTTGTATTTTATATGTATTTTTAAATTTTAAACTGCAATTTTTAATTTTTTTAATAAAAGATTTTGTTTTATACAATGAGTAATATAAAAAAATTTAAAAACAAAGGAAATGAATAAAAGGAATATCAAGGTTATCAATGTTGCTGAGTTTTTAATATTTAATTATCATATAAATGTTATTAAAAAATATTTATTAAGAAAATTATAATAATTTTTTTACATTTATTAATTAGAAATAAAATTTAAAATAAAATAATTAAAATAAATCATTTATGTTTTTTAATAAGAACTTTAAGATATTTATTATAATCATAGTGGCAACAAAGTCGGCAAGAGAGTTGGACTGATTATCATTTCGGCCATCTTCGGTATTTCAATGAAAAATCACAATTTTTGAAAAGCTCCATTTTTATTGAACTTCTCCACATTCTTCCATCTCTGCACTGTGTTGATTAAGAAAAAGGTAATTAGGGAAGATGATATTTTAGTTTTCTCCCATATCTCAATTAAGAGAGAGCAAAGAGAAGGTAATTCAAAATAGTGGTATGTGTGAGATAGACTTAAACAGAAGATGATGAGTTTACTTAAATGGAAGATTTGACAAAACTCCATGACTGTTCAACACGGTTTTTGTGAATGGAATGTTTCTTGTCATCCAACTGCAAAACTAATTCATGAGAATTTGGTTCACCTCACAGCAGATTTTAGGTATGTAGTATTCTTAAAGATAGTTTTTAATGAGTGAACATAGAAAATAATTTTCTAATTTATAAAATATGTGTTTGATAATTTTAATTTTTTTTTCTATAAAAAAGAGTTTTTTTTTTTCTTTTTTTAAAAAATAAGTATAAGATGTTTTGAAGTTATTTTTGGTGGTCTTCTAAGCAATAATTGAAAAGATAAATAAGACATTGAAACTTTTACATTGGGCATAATAATAAGTAAAAAAGAAAAAATACAAATTATTTTTAACATTTGAATCCTACATAGAAGTTTGATGTTGCAAACAATTTTGAGAATTGATTTTGAAACTTTGCCAAATGGGTCATTTGTAATTTGATTTCTACTCATTATTAACATTACCGACCTTATTTAAAGAATACTAAAAGTAGAAGTTTTCGAAGTGTTAATAATGAATGAAAAAAATTGACATTAAAAATAATATTGGTGCCTGAGATGGTTCATGTCTTTAAACCATTTTGTATATAATTCATGAGATGGTTTACATAAATATGTTTAGGCTATGTTTCATTAATAAAATATATTTGTATTAAGATATCATCAATCCCCCATATATATATATATATATATATATATAGCTTAAGATTTTCATTTAATTTTAGGATATGATATCTCTAAATATTATATTGAAAAAGGTATGTTATACCATGATGATGTGTATAAGAAAATAAAAATTATATTACATCTTACCATTAAGAAAAATAAATTTTTTCTCGTATTTAGCATTATTAGCACAATCTACAAGTTATAATTTGATAAGCAAATTTTATTTTATTGTCATGATATCCATGATTAAGAGATTTAAAATTTATAAATCAGAACTATTATATTATGTTGTTAAATATATAAAAATATTTTGTATATATTAAAGTATTATATATTAATATTATTTTATGTTGTATTTTATATGTACTTTTAAAAATTTTTTCCCTTTTTTAAAGTACATTTTTTAATCTTTTGTAATAAAAGATTTTGTTTCATAAAATGAGTAATATAAAAAAAATTTAAAACAAAGAAAATGAATAAACGGAATAAATTTATAATTAATGTGATATATATATCTTGCATCTTAGTTTAAGATTGCTATACCACAAGAGATATAAAAAAGAGATTGAATAATATATTCTACTATTTATTCTATTTGAAGTTTGATTTAATATGAGATAAAATATATAATTTTATTTATTATTTTATCTCATGCAATATAAAGCCAACCAACCATAACCTTAATATTTTTCTATGGTTGAAAAGTTATAAAAGTTGGATAATCAATTTTCTTAAAGTTTAAATATGTAGGAATTGCATACTTGGAAGATTAATTTGGGCGTTATACAAAGTTATTTCCAATACCTTCGCACATGTGAAACTACATTTTTTTTTTTGATTTGCCACGTGCTGGTCTAATATTATGTTGGATAACTAATTTTTTTAAAAACTCAAACTCTTGTTTGTATTTGATTTAAGGGAATTGTTAAGAAAAATATGTCATAGGAAATAATTTTCATGTTTGTTTTTATTATGAAAAAAAAAAAGAAAGGAAATAAAACATTACTTAAATTAGTTAGAAATTTATATATTTTCAAATTACTTAATTTGTATATAGAAGAATTAATATAAATTAAACAAACTTAAAAATACATATAAAAATAATTTATAAACTTTAAATTTAGTTTTCATTTTCTTTTTCTTAAATTTTTTAAAAGTCAAACATAATTTATTAATTTTAGCTCACATTGTATATCACGCTCTCCAATAATAATGAGCCCAGAGACAAATAAAATGGAATACAATTATGATACAGAAGTTTCTAGTCGTTATATCAAACTAAATCTCTATATTTATTCAAGTGCTCAAAATTTTATTTGTATACATTAAAGTCAAGTTCGAAAAGTTCAATATGATATCGGATTATTAGAAATTTTCATAAATTTACATAAATTATAAACCACCCCAAGACTAAAAAAATTAAAACCACAAACCATGGATCATCCAATAAATAACAAATCATACAATGCTTAACTCAAGAGGCACCAAAAAAAAAAAAAAAAAAAAAAATCACAATAAGCTCAAAGTCAAAAAGTGGTGGAATGATGGATTCGAAAAAGAAAATCCGTGTTCACATGATGGTGCAAGCATGCACATTTTCGTCGCTAAAAAGGGAAGCGACGGCCTCATCGGAGGCCACGGCGACGGAGTAAATGGCAGGGGTTTGGAAGAATGTATGTACATTTGAATTCACTCCATTACCGGATGTCTCATAGTAATGGTTCACAATGTGACTTGGGTACTTGTAGAAGGAGGCAAAGTGCGAGTATCCCGGAAATGGCCACGGCTCCACTGCTTTTCCGGCGCGCTTAATGGCCTTTAGCACCTTCTTTTCCTCTACCAAGTAGCCTCTTACTGTGATTTTCTGCATCTCCATTTCTATGTCAACTTCTTCTACTCCTGAAAAAAAATGAAAATCGGTTTCCCTCGTCAGGGCAAACCTTAGAGAGACTTGTAGACTTGGAGAATGTTTTATAAAGCAATTTATTCACTTAATATAATTAATGACTTAATTTAAATTATTAAGTATGTTTGAAAAAGTAATTTAAGTTATTTTAAGTTATTAACCGTTAAATATTAATGTTTTGATCTTGTAAAGGGGGAAAAGTGAAAGACCAAAAATTTTATCTTTTCAGTCTGTCCTTTGGACTTGGTAATATTGCTATTGTGAGCTTTAGGCCCACCCTAAACCAAGCCCAGTGAGACACTTATTGGGGGTGGACCTCAAGGCCCACTTCTTTTATGGGTTACCACCCAACAACTAAACAAGACCCAAACCATATGAACCCACATAACTACTTGAGAGGCTCAAACAAGAGATCACTCTTTCATTTGCTAAGGGTACCACAATTAGGCATATCTTAGGCACTGTGTTTGTTTTTCTGATTGAATAGAAAAATCAAATATTTTAATTTTTTTTATTCAAATTAAAGTAACATATTGATATCAACTAATATAATTAAAATAAATTTATTATCAATAAGTTTAATTTAGTTATATTGATTGATATTAATAAAATATTTTTAACTAAATAAAAAAAATTAAATATTTTAATTTTTTCTATTCAACCAAAAAATAAATACTATCTTAGTTAGATTTAAATATTTATAATTATGGTTATATTAATAGAGAAGTAAATATAATAGTAGATTTTTTAACTAAGAAAAATATTTATAATATACGATCTATTATTTGGAGGTCAGATTTCTTAGAAATATAACAAAATATGGTTTTGAAGATTATTGTGACTCGTCTTTTAATCGAATTTATAGATACTCTACTTTTCAATTTCTTTCTATATATATATATAAAAAGGAACATATTAACTAGTTAGTTTGTCAAATAAATGATATAAGACATAAATATCCTTTATTTTATATGATATTTCACTACATATATATGTTAAAAAATTACATAGACAATTTTATTAAAGATTTTCATAAACTAAAACATGCATATTCTTGGGAAAGCTTGGGGTTTTTGACAAATGAGAATACATTAAATTCCTCATAAACCAATTCCCCAAAGACAATCTTATCATAGAAAAATGCAGGCAAATCAGGCAGAAGAACATGGCTTCAGCCTTGCAAGGCGAAAACCTAGGCTTGATAGATGGCAAAACTAACCACTATTCCATTATAAAGAACGTGTAAAATATATAAATATATACCTTTGAGCTTGAAGAGAGCTTTCTTTAGCTTGGAAGCACATCCCTCACAGTCCAAGTTTGGAACTCTTACCTCCACCATCTGCAAAACCCACATTCATATGATAAGAATCTCCACTCCCACCACATACCCAGATTGAGATAAGAGAAATAGAGACTCACAGACATAGTGTTCTTAGCAAGCTTCTTGAGAATATAGAGAGATGGAATATATATTGATGGCCTGTGTGTGGTGGGTCTTAGGACTTTGGCCTATATGTGTATAATATATATATATATACACGGACGCAGAAAGAGGGTGCTTGAGGGTTTAAGCCTTTAAAACGCTTAGAGGAGCGTTGGGGTTTGAAATTCAAAAAAGCAAAGAGCGAGTTATCCATCACGCGTGGAATGGGAAAGCGTGACTTTTACAAACCATCCCCAAAACCCAAAGCTAATCTCCCTTTCTCTACAGAAAAGCTGAATCAGCTTTGTCACTGCAGAAAATTTTTCTCAGAAAAACAAAGATATTTCCATGACAAAAGCTGGGAAATCAGTAACTAATTAATGCTATGTTTTTTATCAAATTTTTTCCATTTCAAACTGAATATTGTTGTTTTTGATGGGGGAGGGGACATGGGATGTTGGGTGGTCTGCTCCACAGCTGATCAGAGAGTAGGGTATCCTATAATCCTTAGTGAAGGTGAAGGAAAAGTTAAAGGTATGTGGGTATGAAGAACTGGCTTCCATGACAATGGAGGTGGGCCTGGTTTGGAAAAACAGAGCAAATGATTTATATTCTCTTGGAAGGCTGCAAAAGAGAAGAAATACAGAAGATTGACAAAAAGGATGAAAGAAAAAGAACGAGGGAAAGTAAATATGATTCTGTTGTGTCCCTTCAGGAATTAGTAAAGAAAATATGCTTATGATTTGGAAGGACCTGTTTGGGGAGCATAATGAACAGAGGCATAATGGGTTGCAGGGCCAATGTTTCCACATCTTAATATTGGACTTATTATATAGACAGGAAGAGAATATCAGGGTGGTCCTTGCTCATGATTTTGAACCATCCACCACTTAGGCTTTGTTTGGATCTCAAATTTAGTACCAAAAGTTTGATACTGTTAGAAAATTAACTGAGAATAGAATTGGAGTAGAAATGAAATTAAAATTAGAATGAGAAGAAAATTAAGAAAAAAGGTTTATTTTATCCAAATGTGTGATTAATGGGAAAGGAATGAGATTTTTAGACCATATTTGGTTCCTAGAAAGTATTAAGCAAAGAAAAAAAATATTAAGGAAAATAGTTTTCTCATATTTGGTTTCATTATAAAAAATATGAAAAAATATATATATAATTAAAATTAATTAAAGATTTATGTATTTTAAAATTATTCAATTTTTATATAATGGAATAAAATAAGTGAAATGAGTTTGAAAAAATATTCAAAAATGATTATTAACTTTGAATTTAATTTTTATTTATTTATTTATTTTTTGTCTTTTCTATTTTCTTTTCTTAGTACTTTCCCTTAGATTTTCTGGGAACCAAACATAGCCTTAAGAAGTGGAGTAGAGAAAGTCATTGCTCAAAATTGAGTCCACTAACTTTTTTAATTCTAAAATTGAAGTAAATACATTCAGCTTTTAAAAGAGATTTTTGGTGATTTTGTCTCAATAAAATGAACTAAACACACTTTCAAACTCATAATTTTATTAAATTATTATTGGTTTAAAAAGTTTAAACCCATAAAAAATTACTAATGATAGTAATAATATACATTATGTTGGAAAACACTTTAAATAAAAATAAAAAAGAAATACAAAAGAATTCTATAATTTATTTGGGAATTGTTTTTAGAAATAGTTTTTTATTCTTAAAAGTAGAAAATTGTTTTCATATTTGAAAATATAATTGATATTTTTGAAAATTTGTTATGAAAATTGAGTATTTTTAAGAATATATTTTAATTATTTTTAATTTTTTCATTTATACTTTAGTTTTTTTCTTTTAAAAAAATAATTATATTAATATAAAGCATGATTGAAAATAAAATACTAAAAATAAAAATTATTTTAAAAAAATATTTAGAAACACATAAACAAGTTAAAGAATATTCCAATCCAAATAGGCTTTTATTATAAAAATATTAAAGAATTATTTTTTATAATTGTTTTTAAAAAATATTGTCAAACATATTTTATAGTGTGTTTAATAGTGATTTTAGTAAACGTTTCTAATATTTTTGACACTTAAAAAACTTTATTATTCAAATATTAGAAACGTTTTTTAAAATCACTGCCAAATACACTGTTACTCTTTTTATGATAAAAAAAAAAAAAAAAAAAAGAGTCTAACATTGATATGAACATCAGAGTATGTTTGGTCATATGATTTAAAAATAATTTTTTATTTTCAAAAATAGGAAATTATTTTTAAATTTTTTTAATATTGTTTGATAATTATTTTTTGGAAATAATTTTTAAACACAAAGTGAAATAGAAGTCAATTTTTAAAGAATAAATAGGAATTATTTTAATTTTTTTTGAAGAAAAAAATGGGCTTATTTAATCATGTTTTTTGAAACTTGTTTTCAAAAATTATTTTTAAATTAAAAAATAAAAATCAAAAATAAAAAACAAGATGAAACACATCCTTATATTCCTAAAACCTCACTTTGTACATATTTAAAACCATGAAAAATAAATTAGAAAGAAATAAACAATTAGATTGGGCGAAAATAGTAATGTTACAAATCTTGGAAACACTTAGAAGAAAAATCAAAGGTGTGGGCTTCATAATTACACTTGATTTGAAAATCCAGACAATAAGTGATGAAATTAGGTGGCACAGTCGCAGGCATAAATGGTCAGGGAATATATAGAAACTTAATCATATTATTTTATCATGTAAAATTATAAAAGTTGGTTTTCATTCAATGAAAGGCTGTGTCGTGGCCCCATCTTAATGGCTTGTCAGTCAACTACAAAAGGGCGATTTCTTTCTTTTACTTATTTCCCCCTCTTTTTTAGGCCACACAGCCAGAAAATCATGTCAGGGAGAAAAAATGTACCGGACATGATTTTATGGGTCCAGCTCAAAAAAACAAAAGAAAACATTCTCTTGATTACCTTTGTGTTCCTTTACTAGATAGATTTTAATTTAAGATTGAGGATCTCTCCCTCCCTTCCCCTATTCATTTTGAAAAGTGACATCAATTATAACGTCATCTATATGTATAAATTTAGTCTTTTTAGCTTAATTTAACTTATATATTATTATTTTATGTTTCGATTTAATTATTTTGTATTTTGATTTTACTTATTTATACTTTGATCCTATCTATTTTAAAATTATTTAATTAAAATAAACTAAAATAAATTTAAAATAATATATAAAAATAATTTATAAATTTTAAAATAATGCATGTTTGGTTTCTAAAAAGTACTAAAAAAATATTTAAAAAATGATTTTTTTTATATTTGATTTTATTATAAAAAAAAAATAAATAAATATAATTAAAGTTAGGAGAAAACTTATATATTTTAAATTATTTAATCTTATATAGAAGATTTAAATAAGTATAACAAGTTTGAAGTTGGATATAAAAAGAAATTATTAACTTTAAATTTATTTTTATTTTTTATTTTATTTATTTATTTATTTATTTATTTTTTTTAATTTTTAAACAAACTAAGCATAACTTAAATTTATTTTTTTTTTATTTTTCTTCATTTTTTCTTCATGTATTCTTTTTATCGGATTTTCCTCACATTTTCTAGGAACCAAACATGAAAAAAAATGTTTGCTTTTCATATTGAAAAGTGGGACATAGGAAGAATGACGTCATAACACATGCACTCGAATAATGGAAAAAATCATATTTCAAAGTTACCTTAGCTCAACATGTTATCACACAAATCAACCTAGCCATTCTTCAAACTGTAATGCCGTATATAAAATTCACCTATTTGCGAAAGTGGATTGCCACCTTATATCCTTGCTAATTAAGCAACCAGATAGTTCACATGACATTATATGTGGCATTTTTTGGATGAAAAAGAAAAAGACAAAAAAATCCAAGAGATCCAAATATGCCCTAATACCTAAACCAGTGTTTAATCATCGTCATATTGGAATATACATGCCTTGCCAAACCAGTGTTTTAGGGAGAAAGCAAAATTTAAGAGGAAGGAATAGAGATAATTTAGAAAAATACTTTTTTTTTTCTCCATAATAATCTAAAGCTATTATCGCTTCCCTATATGCGGTGTTAACGAATAATAGTTGTTTCAAGATACAATCCCAATTATCCGCTCGAAGCAGTGTCTCCTTTATAAGTACGTCCCAAAGAAAACTATAAGAAGAAGAAAAGATTTATAATATTCTATTAATGTATTTTTGTATAAAAACGAAAAGGCTTTAAAGGAATAAAAAATTGAGAGTTGTTTGAGTATTAGTTATCACGATCAACACCATAAAATCTCATAAATAAAAATAAAATTCATAAAATCACACATTGCAAAAGTAAAAGTCATTTATTGTCTTTTACATATACAATAATAGAAGATATAATACCAAGAATTCAATCTCTTCCATTTTTGTAAAAGGAAGTTTAAAACTTTATCATTTTGAATAAAATCTTATAGGTATGTGCGACTTAGGAGGTTTGATCGCAAAGTACGTTGTTTTTAGATTTATATTTTTGTGGGTATAGGATTGAAATCCATTCTTAAATATAAGTTAGCAATCAATGTATTTAGTGACTATAGTAATGATAATTAAATGAGTGTTTCTTTGATTACTTATCTATTCTGCTCTTAATATGACGAGTTTGAAATAAATATAACCGAGTTTAAGAAATTTTGTAAACTCAAGTATGACTTTATCCCACTCATCCCACATATATATATAAAATTATTTTAATGATTATTTTTTCATTTTTTGATTTATTAAAATATATAAAATATTGTTTTTTATAAGAATAAATTATAAATATTTATAATATTTATTCATTTCATTTATTTTTAATATAATTTAAAATTTTTAAAGTAAAAAAAAATCAAAAGATAAACTAGGGGTGGATATGAGAATTTTTTTTTACATTATGACCCATATAATTTTTTTTTTTGAGCAAAATGAAAATAAATATAAATAAATGGAAAGGAGTTATATAATGCATCATCTCAAGTAGGGATGTTTTTTCATATATGATGGAAACATTAATTAATATTCATTGAGATGTGCCTTTCAATGAGATTTTATGTTATATGCCTAGTTATTTTCTCACTAGAAAGGACATGTATTGTGAATGATGGATGAATAGTGAATAAGTAGCATGATAAGTCATTTGCAAGGTAGTTTGAAAGCAACAAGGATAACATAGTATGAAATTATCTTTGTTAGAGCTCGAGCTCACAATCGCTTAATTTGTGACTCTGTCATATCCATCATTAATTATTGGAAAGTACAATAACTTAGGATTGATTTTGTTTTCTATTATAGACATATAGAAAATGTTAAAAGTATAAAAATAAGTTCGGATAATTGAAAATCTACTATCAAATCTTAGACCTCGAATAAAGATACCAACGAATAAAATCAAGGTATAAGATATAAATAAATGAAATTAATTTATGTATTGTAATCAAACCTTAACATCTTACGGGCTCTTAATTGTTATACCATTCATGTAATTTTGGGATAGATGGGGCTTATAGGATAAATTATTGTGGTGTGGTTTCAGGGACTAGGTACCCATTGTCATTGCATTTTTTTGGTCTTATGTTTCTCCTAAACTTACACAACTTATACCCATGTATTTTTTGGGAACAAAATACCTTGATGCATGTCTTTCATCCCCTCCATCTACTGTACATATGCCATCAAATTGTCACATCAACACGATAATATATTAATATATTTGATTTGGGGTCAATTTGTTCAAATCCTCAATTGACCTTGTCCAAACTATAGGCCCGACTAGGGATGATGGATTTTTTTGGTGTTCGTTCTGCCCCCTCCGTGATTGATAGGGCTTGAGAAGAAGATGAATAGATTAAGGGTGGATGCACCTATTCCATTGTCGTCTCTAGGCCCAAGTTATGAGAAGCAACAAGCAACACTTAAGCCCAAATCAAGTTAAATTCCAATTTAATCTAAAACCTAGATTGAGGGAGTGTTTGATAAATCAATTTAATAACTTAATATGACTTAATAATATAATTTAAGTTATTAAATAAATTAAATATATTTAATAAAATAACATAATATCATAACTTAAAATCAAAAATAAATTTGAGTATTAAATTAAAATAGTTAATTTTTTACCTTCTTTATCTAAATATATTTTACAAGTATCATTCATCTTTTATAGTAAATATTTTTATAATTATCTTATATTTCTACCACATTTTAAATATGAATTTTTAATAAATAAATTTATTAATAAAAATTAGTGAAAATATAAATTTATGTTAAAATTAATGAAGATAAATATATTAATTTGATGATTTGAATAAAATTTAAGTTAATTTTATCAAAAATAAAAAATAAATAATAAGTTTTAAATTAATAATTTAAGAATTATTTAACTTAATATAGGAGAACCTGTCTTCTTAAATGCAGTGAGACCGACTATTGACTTATAACTCAAGAACTTTTTAGATTTGCCAAAATAAGACTTGAATTAAAACTTAATATAAGAGAACTTGTCCTCCTAAATACAATAGAGTTCTTCCTTGGAGTTAGGAAAGTTCCTTTTACCACCCTCCTGCTTACAATATATTTTACTTGTAGAGATTTGCCCTTTAAAACATTATCTAAGTGGAAGGCCACCTCTAGAAGTCTAGATTGCAAGGTTGGCCCAATAGTTTGCTTAAACTAATTAGTTAAAACATTAAAAATATTATTAATAAAATAAATTATTACTATTATATTAAAATTGATAGTAGATTATAAAGCAAATCATGATCATCTTAAAAAAAAAAGAAAATTATATTTGTTGAAGTTTGCAAGATTTGAGCCCAATATGTATATCAAACTAAATAAAATTTGGATAGTTTGAAAAGGAAATGTAAATTGTAAAGTGGCAACTCGAATCTACAACCTCCTTGTTTTTTGTCAAATTAAACTCTAATACTGTATTAAACTAATAAATAAAATATGTTTGGAAGAATTTAGATGATTTTAGTCGGGATGTTTATCCATTAGTTTCATAAATGTAATGAAATAGTTAGGCCTTGTTTGAAAACTGTCTTTGAAAACATTTTTGTGTTTTTTAGAATAAAAAACGATAAAAACAAATTTGATAATAAAAAACTGTTTTCTATTTTATATTTTTTATTCTTAAAAATAAAAAATAGAATGTTTTTAGAAAATATCTTTTAGGTATTTTTACTTGTTTTTTAAAAGCTGTTTTAAAAAAATATTATGCAAACATATAAAATAATTAAAAATAAAATATTAGATAAAAAAATTATTTTTAAAACACATTTAAAAATATTAAAAATAGGTTATAAATTTTTCATATTCTCAAACAAACTTTTTTTTTTTTTTTTTTTTATAAAAAATGAAAAAAACAGTTTTCAAAAATTATTTTTTAGAATTATTTTTTAAAACAGTTATCAATGGAATCTTAAACTCCACTTTCAAATCCATTCTATTTTTATTTTCATAATTTTATTGTTTGGCTAGTGAGAAAGGTACTTTTCATTCATGTTAAAGTTATCTTTTATAAAGATGATTTCGGTACATACTAATAAAATTATATTCATACTAAAATTTTATTTTAAAAAGTAATATTACTTTTTAAATGTAATATTATTTAAATGAAAAAAAGGCCGTAACTGTGGATTATCAAAAGATGAGAAACAGTGGAAACACTCGATCAACTTGTCATGCGACAACTCCTCATGTCCCCTCCACCTTCAGTTAAAACAAAGGGAAAAAGGAACCGCACCTTCACGAGATTCCACCTCTGCTCTCTCTCTCTCTCCCTCCTTTCACTCTCCTCTCTGACTCTCACCTCCGTATCAGTTATCACTCTCTTTTCGTCACTTTTCTGATCGCCTTTTTCCACCTCCTCCGCCGATCTTAATCCTAAGCTTTCCGTAATTAAGAAGCCTAAACTCCTAAACCCCCACCAGTACTACTGTTGCTGCATGCTGCAGTTGAGAGAGACGGTGCGGTGGTTGCGGAGGCCAGAACGAGTATGCTGAAATTTCAGAGGTATTTTCTGCACGGATCCGGCTACTTTCGGCATTTCTCCGACACCATATGGCGGCCATTTATGAAAGCTCCTGCAAGATCCTCTGCTATCCTCTTTTTTATCCTCTTCCTCTTCATTGGCGCGTTTCTCTCCACGCGCCTCCTCGACTCCGCCACGGTGAGTGCTACTATCATCACTCAATTCCAAATTGTAGTCTCCTGGAGTGAAACGACGGTGGAAGGGCGGCGTTTGAAATTGTAAACGACGTCGTTTTAGCGTAGGCTGTTCATGCGGAAATTGTAGGTCCAAAGTCGTAACACACAAGGCATGAGTGTCGGTTACCCGTGGTTATCTTTTTTTCTTTTTTGTAATCACTTGAACACGTGGCGATCGGTGAGATCAGGCATGTGCATCCTTGGTTTTTGGCGGTGTCGTATAGTCGTAGGCAAATTAGACTTTTCCCACCACCTTTTTCAATTGATTATTATTAAATTTATGTAAATATTTTTCTATATTTCACTGATTAAATAATTTATAAATATATAAATTTCTTATTTATTAATTTTCGGATTTTTTATATCCAAATTAAATATGAAAAAATTATTTTTTTAATTAAAATATTTAGTGAGGAATAACAATAATTCAAACACATAATTTAAAGAAATAGAAACTGAAAATTATTTAAGATAAAATAATATATAATATTTTTAATTAAATGCAGTAAATTTGAATTTCTACCAATACATGAATTGGCGTTTGTACCGTTATGGTATGGACCGTACTGACATGTCACTTCGCGGTTTATATTACTTGCAGTCCCTTCCTACCACGTCAGTTGAAAAGCCCATCCTACCGACCGGGACAGCTCATAAGCCCTTGAAAATCCCGAAAAAGCCCCCGGTGAAAATTGAATATCCTCTAAACTGCTCAGCCGGTAATCTCACACGGACCTGCCCGCGAAACTACCCTACAGCCGTTTCCCCAGAAGATCCTGACCGTCCATCAGCGCCAGAATGTCCACACTACTTCCGTTGGATTTACGGGGATCTACGGCCATGGATGAAGAGCGGGATCACAAGGGAGATGGTGGAGAGGGCCAAAAGGACTGCTACTTTCAAATTGGTGATTTTGAAAGGAAGGGCTTACGTGGAGAAATATCAGAGGGCGTTTCAGACGAGAGATGTCTTTACGCTGTGGGGGATCCTACAGTTGTTAAGGAGGTACCCTGGGAAAGTGCCTGATTTGGAGTTGATGTTTGATTGCGTTGACTGGCCGGTCATTATATCGAAGGACTATCATGGGCCCAACGCCACCGCTCCACCGCCGTTGTTTCGGTATTGTGGGGATGACGCCACGTTGGATATCGTCTTTCCTGATTGGTCATTCTGGGGCTGGTAAGGGTTTTAATTTTTAATATTTTTTTCCACAATTCAAGGATGCAGGCATTGATTGGGTACTCTGGAAAATTTCTTTTTATTAACTTAACATTCTCATTTTTGGTATTAGCTACATGGTTCAGTACTTATAGATACACTCATGAATTGGATTATAGGCCAGAAATCAATATAAAGCCATGGGAATCATTGTTGAAGGACCTAAAGGAAGGCAACAAGAGGAGCAAGTGGATGGAAAGGGAACCCTATGCTTACTGGAAGGGAAATCCAGCTGTTGCTGCAACCAGGCTAGACCTCCTCAAATGTAATGTTTCAGATCAACAGGACTGGAATGCCCGAGTTTATACCCAGGTAGCCACTTATGTTTATCGTTAGTTTCACCTTTGATAAAGACTGCATCACCAACTAGACTGCATAAAAGCAAAAATCAGTTTTCGGTTTTGCATCTTATGTAGGATTGGATTCGAGAATCACAAGAAGGTTACAAACAATCAGATTTAGCAAGCCAATGCATTCATAGGTAAAACATCGATCTTTCTTTCTTCATTAATCTTATTTTATAGTCCCACTTTATTTTAACACATGTTCCACTGTTTGTATAGGTATAAAATTTATATCGAAGGATCTGCATGGTCTGTAAGCCAAAAGTACATTCTTGCCTGTGATTCTGTTACCTTACTAGTAAATCCTCATTACTACGATTTCTTCACGAGGAGTTTGATGCCGGTGCACCACTATTGGCCCATAAGGGAGGATGACAAGTGCAGATCAATTAAGTTTGCTGTTGACTGGGGCAACCGCCATAAGCAGAAGGTATGCAGAAGCTTCAATCATGTATGAAATAATCTAGGGTATAACACTTTTCATCCACTGATATCTTACATTAATTTTGTTGTTGATTTATAATAGGCACAGTCCATTGGGAAGGCAGCCAGTGATTTCATCCAAGAGGACTTGAAGATGGACAACGTGTATGACTACATGTTTCATCTTTTAAATGAATATGCTAAGCTGTTGAAGTTCAAGCCCACTGTGCCTGAAAAAGCTGTGGAGTTGTGTTCAGAGAGAATGGGTTGTGGTGCAGAAGGATTAAAGAAGAAGTTTATGATGGAATCCATGGTGAAGTATCCCATGGATGCAAGCCCATGCACCATGCCTCCCCCCTTCAGTCCTCTAGAGCTTCAAACTTTTCTCAAGAGAAAAGTAAATTCAATAAAACAAGTGGAGGCCTGGGAGAAGAAATTTTGGGAGAATCAATATACATAGACATTTTCTCTTAATTTTGCTCATAATCACGATCAACATATATGATGTTTATGATATATATATGAGACAAATGTATTTAGCCTTGATTCGTTACTCTATTGTTGCTTCGTGATACCATATAGATCATATTCCTTTTTGGAGTTATTTAATTATAGGTAGGGATAAACAAGGAAGACAAAACTATATCTTAATAAGTTATATACTTAATTCAAGGATAAATGTATTTCCTTTAGAATTGTGTTGTTCCCTTTTATTCACATTCCTTGTCTCAATTTTGCAAATCAAATTTTGCTTAGGATAATACTTATCAGCAATGTTTTTAGAATCGAAAAAATTATCGGCTAATAGTTCACTGGTCGGACCGACTGTCGAACTGCGATTGAACCGGTGATGTAAGAAATTTATAATTTATATATTATATAAAACTAAAAATAATTATAAGAAATAAAAAATGCATAAAATTACAAATTTTAATAATTTTTTATTTTTATATTTGGTATATTAAATTAAATGATAAAATTTAATATTTTAAATTTTATTAAATAGAAATATGTAATATTTAAGAATGAAGATATATTTAAGATGAAAAAATTTATAATATTTAATTTCGTCTTTTTGTCTTTGTATTTTATTGTTTTAAAATTATTATATTAATTAATTTATATTATTTTTATAATAATAATTATATTATTATTATAAAAATAAACATGAATTTAAATAGTCTTGGACGCCTATCCTCAGTGGCTAGGGGATGCTGATCTTCTTCTCAATCCAACAATTGAAAAGTCAAGTTTTGAGAGTTTTGGAATCGGGAAGACAAAAACTTAAAACTGTTTTTAATATGGTATTTATAAGATACAAATACCTAATGAACTCAAACTAGAATTTCCAAATCAGTAAACTAAATGACTACTAAAAGTAATTTGCATGTGACAAAATTGAAGAAAATCCTTAATTGATCTTTCAAATTTAAGTTAAATGAAGGGTGCAAAATTAAGAATTAGCCATTAAGTCATCAGTCATGAGAAGTTTGTCTCCATGCGGATAGTAGGAGCATCTTAAAAGAGATGGTTTTGGCCCTGAGATTGAGAAAGCTCTAGCTTTCTGATGGTTAATTTTGTTTAAGGTGCTCCAAAATCAATAATGAAAGCAAAAACCATTAAGGAAAATGGTTTTTAATTTATTATAAAATCTAGTAAAAAATAATAATATATAATTAAATTAATTAGAGACATATATTTAATAATTTATTCTTTATATAGAAGAGTTAGAATAAATGAAATAAATTTGAAATATCATACAAAAATAATTTATTGATTTTAAATATAATTTTTATTTTAAATTACTCTTTATATAGAAGAATTAAAATAAATGAAATAAATTTGAAATATTATATAAAAATAATTTATTGATTCTAAATATAATATTTATTTTAATATATAATTAAATTAATTAGAAACATATATTTTATAATTTACTCTTTATATAGAAGAGTTACAATAAATGAAATAAATTTGAAATATCATACAAAAATAATTTATTGATCCTTAAATATCATTTTTTTTTCTTTTACCTTTTTTCTTGCAATCTTTGCCCCCTAATTTTTTCATGAATTTTTCTCTCAAACTTAACATAAAAGTAGATGTGTATCATGAACTTATAATGCATCCTTGCAAATTTATATTGCATAGTAGAGATAAAAAGATTTTCTTTTGTTGCTGTAAATATATATATTTAAAACATGATTTGATCTTTTACAATTATGTTCCCATGAGTTATATTTTGGTTTTGTTTGAAAATGGTTTTTTAAAAACATGAATTGCAGCATGAAAGGAAATGGGAAAAATAATAAATTAATGAAAATGGTTTTTCAATTCATTTTATTCTAATAAAATAAAAATGATAAATCAAGGAATCTTTTAGCACATTCCTAGCTATGCCACCGATGATAGGTGTTACTTAGTTGTTTTCTTGTTATATAGTTATAAACTAAGGTGGTATTTATTTTTTTACTTAATTCTAAATAAAACCTTAATGTTTAATAGTATTAAATATTAGGTTGTTTGTTTTTGTGGTATTTTAATTCTATTAAGTATTAAAAAGTAAAAAAAATCAATATATTATTTTTTCTATTTAGAAAAAGTTACATATTTTGACTTTTTTTATTTAATAAAAAGTTTATAATAAGTTATGAAAAAATAGAAAAACAAATAACTTAAATTCTGAAAACAAATTACTTTCAGTAAAAAGTAAAAAAACCAAACATCACTTACGTATTACTATATTTTTATAGATATCATTTGCAATTATTTGAACTAATAGAATAGCCACTTAGAAGATTCCAAACCATAATGACTCAGTTTTGCAAGGAAATGGGAAAGCTAAGACGGATGGTGGTGCTTTAGCCCCATTACCATTGAAGTATTTATACAAGTGGCTGGGACTTGGGACTCAAAGCAAAGGAAATCTCTTGCAGATATTAAATAATTGAAGTAAAGAGAGATCTTGATCACAAGTCTTGAAAGTTTGTTTTCATCCGTTTACCCCGTGGTCTAAGTCCACATGTTTGAACCGTGTCCAACTAAGACCACATGTTTGAATGGTGTCCAATTAATTGATTTACTTTATTGTTCCCTTCTAGTGGCTGTCCATTTGGACAAATTCAAAGGAGCCTTACGTTTTTGCCTTACATTTATGTCATGGAGGATGCAGAAAATGCATCAAAGTCATTGATATTGGAGGAAAATCTTCTTCTGTGAAATAGTAAAATATTGGTTAAAAGAAAAAACTGATCTTTGTGTTACGTATGGAATTTTGACTGCACAAAACACGAGCTTGTAACCATAGGGAGCCCTTGCAATGATTATTATATATGTTAAAAGGTGTTTCAAATTTCTAGTTAGTATTAATTTTTTGTTTGTAAAAAGAATTTTTTTATATCCATATCTCACCGTAATATTAGATTTTAATATAAAATTATTAAAAATATATTTATTAATATTTTAGATTATGAAAAGAAAAAGTTATGAAATGAAGATGAATATGTAAATATTACATAAAATGAATAAAAATGAGAGAGAGAAAGAAGGAGAGATATATAATGGAGAAATGAACTGTATTGGTTTTTTGGTTTTTTTTTTCTCCGTAATATCCTTTATAATACAGTGGAATGAATATAACTTTCCGATTGTTTTGTCGTTATGTCCACTGGCGCAGCAATATAAGTATTTCCTTCTTTGAACTCTTCCTCTACTGGGTTGTTCAGCAGTCATGAGAAAATTGAAAGCAATTCTAGGTGTTCTCTTGCTTTGGTTTCTGTGCTCAACAATTTTGAGGTCATGCAGGGCAAACAACTTGGTTTGTAATGAAAAGGAGAAACGAGCCCTTCTGAGCTTCAAACACGCTCTTCTTGACCCTGCAAACCAGCTGTCTTCTTGGTCTATTAAAGAAGACTGTTGTGGATGGCGAGGAGTCCACTGCAGCAATGTCACTGCTCGAGTTCTCAAGCTCGAACTTGCTGATATGAATTTGGGAGGTCAGATTAGTCCTGCTTTGCTCGAATTAGAATTTTTGGATCACTTAGACTTGAGCTCGAAAGATTTTAGAGGTTCTCCCATTCCAAGTTTCTTGGGTTCCATGGGGAGTTTGAGATATCTTGACCTCTCCTATGCTGGATTTGGTGGACTAGTCCCTCATCAGCTTGGAAATCTCTCGACTCTTCGTCACCTGGATCTGGGAGGTTACAATAGGCTGTACGTTGAGAATCTTGGTTGGATTTCTCATCTTGCTTTTTTGAAGTACCTTGGCATGAATCGGGTCGACCTTCACAGGGAAGTCCATTGGCTTGAATCCGTGTCTATGTTCCCTTCTCTTTCAGAGCTGCACTTGTCCAATTGTGAACTTGATAGCAATATGACTTCATCTCTCGGGTATGACAACTTCACATCTCTCACAGTCCTTGATCTTTCTGAGAACAAAATCAATCAAGAAATGCCAAATTGGTTGTTTAATCTCAGTAGTCTTGCTTTTTTACTTCTATCAGAAAATCAATTCAAGGGGCAAATTCCAGAGTCCTTGGGGCACTTCAAATATCTAGAATATGTCGATCTTTCTTCTAATTCCTTTCATGGCCCTATTCCTACATCCATAGGAAACTTATCCTCCTTAAGGGCATTTGTTCTTTATGATACTGGGTTAAATGGTACTCTTCCTACGAGTATGGGGTGTCTTTCAAATTTGATGTTCTTGGCTCTGGGACATGACTCCTTGACCGGTGCTGTATCAGAAGCACACTTTACAACACTTTCAAAATTGGAGTCAGTACAGATATCAGAGACATCCTTATTTTTCAATGTGAAATCCAACTGGACTCCTCCTTTTCAGCTTCAATATCTGTTAATTTCTTCCTGCAAGATGGGTCCCAAGTTTCCGGCATGGCTACAGACCCAAAAGTCTCTTTCCTATTTAGACTTTTCCAGGTCAGGAATTGAGGATACAGCTCCAAACTGGTTCTGGAAGTTCGCTTCGTACATCGATCAGATCCATCTCTCTAATAACCGGATATCTGGGGACTTAACCCAAGTTGTACTAAACAATACTATCATCGATTTGAGTTCTAATTGGTTCTCAGGTCGGTTGCCACGTCTCTCTCCGAATGTTGTTCTGTTGAATATTGCTAACAATTCATTTTCGGGACCGATTTCCCCTTTCATGTGCCAAAAGATGAATGGAACAAGTCAATTGGAGGTCCTTGACATATCAATTAATGCTTTATCCGGGGAACTTTCTGATTGTTGGATGCATTGGCAATCTCTTGCTCATATAAACATCGGAAGCAACAATCTATCTGGTAAAATCCCCAATTCCATGGGTTCTTTGGTTGGACTTAAAGCATTGAGCTTGCACAACAATTCCTTCTATGGAGATGTACCTTCATCACTAGAGAACTGCAAGGTTTTGGGGCTGATAAATCTAAGTGACAATAAATTTTCAGGGATTATACCCAGGTGGATTGTTGAGAGGACAACTCTAATGGTTATCCATTTAAGATCCAATAAATTCAACGGCATTATTCCTCCACAAATATGCCAACTTTCTTCTCTTATAGTATTGGATTTCGCTGATAATAGTCTATCAGGAGAGATACCGAAGTGCTTGAATAATTTCAGTGCTATGGCTGCAGGACCTATCCGGGGTCAGTATGATATTCGGTATGATGCTTTGGAAGCAGATTACGATTATGAATCGTACATGGAAAGTCTTGTTTTAGATATAAAGGGGAGGGAATCAGAGTACAGAGAGATTCTTCAATATGTTAGGGCCATCGACCTTTCAAGTAACAATTTGTCAGGATCAATTCCAGTTGAAATCTTTAGTCTCTCTGGACTTCAATTTCTGAACTTATCTCGAAATCATTTAACGGGGAGGATACCAGAGAAAGTTGGGGTGATGGCATCATTAGAATCTCTAGATCTCTCGAGAAATCATCTTTCAGGTGAAATTCCTCAAAGCATCATTAATTTGACATTTCTTAGTCACTTGGACTTGTCATACAACAATTTCTCTGGAAGAATTCCTTCAAGCACACAGCTCCAGAGCTTTGATGCTCTTGATTTCTTTGGCAACCCTGAACTTTGTGGAGCTCCTCTCTTGAAAAACTGCACAGAGAATGAAGATCCGAATCCCAGAGATGAAAATGGAGACGGCTTCGAAAGATCATGGTTTTATATTGGTATGGCAACTGGATTCATAGTGAGCTTTTGGGGAGTCTGTGGTGCTCTTCTATGCAAGAGAGCTTGGAGGCATGCTTACTTCAAGTTCCTTGACAACATCAACGACCGGGTTTATTTGGCGACAGTGCTAAAATTGAGCTGGCTCCGCTACCATTTCAGAAGATACCGCATCAGTAAGTGAAAGATATAGGTTTTCCATCTTCCTCTCATTCATTTATTCAAATGCTTCAGCAGAGTACTTTGTTTCCAAATACAAATTTTAACCTACTATGACCAAATTTCAGGAATAAAATGGAATTCGATTTTGACAGGTTTGAGATGTCCAAGGAGCTGCAAACAGGAAAGAATGGAGGAAAGAGGTAGCGGTGAATCTTAAAATAAACATGTCCAGGTGAAGTGCCTTCTTAGCTCTTAATCTAGACCCTGCCACTTGCTTGTTACATACAGGAGTCTTCCAAAGCCTTTAAGCTCACTAAATGATCTATGACTTACAAGTATTTTTCATCAGCATATGCATAAGGATAACGCTCACAGAATGGGAGGGGACAGGTGAAAGATCATAGAGAAGAACTATATATATTTTTATGATGGAATCTTGTAACCACTTGGAATATTTTTCTCCTGAACATTCATCATGGGCCCATCCCTAAGAATGTCAATCATATAATAGACATGCTCTACATATAGTAGTTGTTTAACCTAGTTCCAAATATTTTTCAGGGTGCAGTCCTACTTCAACGGCGTGGTGGAAAGATCTGTACTCAAGTGGGATGTACTTAGAATTGCAGTAATTTATCAAGTTTATTGATGTTCTTGTTCATCATGCTGTAGTTGCTACTCTTTTATTTCCTACTTGGTCATGGGTTGTCATATCATAATAAATTCAACACTTGGTGTGTTGTGATGTAATATTCTAAGGTACCAACTTCATACCTTACTAAACTTGCAATTATAGCCCTTCAATTAATGAAAAGACCCTTTAGCAGTTGTGTCCAACCATAATGTCAGTCGCTTGCCATTTTAATGTGCGGTGGAGATGAGACCCTGGGGCAATAGCGTCTTATTTTTCTTATTTTGTCTTTACGTTCTATTTGGATGGATTTTTTTTTTCTTTTTTTAATTTTCCTTGATTTATCATCACTAATCATTTTGAATATATAGAATTATATATATTCAACTAAATATAAATAAACCAATTTCACATATTTTTCCTCTTCTATACCAAGACTAAATAATTTTAATATATATAATTTTTTAACTAATTATAATTATTATTATTATTATTATTATTATTTTCTATAATAAAATAAAACATAAAAAAATTATTTTTCTTAATATATATTTTCTTTCCTTAATACTTTATGGGAACCAAACATAGCTTTAGAGAGCCTTGTGGGTATGGTGATTGAAATGCCTGTTGTATGGAGTCATCTTAAGGAGATAATTTTAGCCTTGAGATTGAGAGTGTTAGAGGTTTCTTATGGTTTGTCTCCATGCATTTGCCATAGACTATAGGTCCTCGTATTTAGATAATAGAAATTTTGAGGTTAGTAGATGAATTTTAGGCTAAGTTTGAAAAATATATTATTTTTATGTGTTTTTTTTAACCCATTTAACATAGTTTTCCTCTTCTATATTAAAATTAAATAATTTTAAAATGGACAAAATTTTAACTAATTTTAATTTTATTTATTTATTTTTATATATTTTTTATAGTGAAATCAAATATAAGAAAATCATTTTTTTTAATATATATATATATTTTTTTTATCTTTCCATAATACTTTCTTGAAACTAAACAAAGCTCTACGAAGCCTTGCAGGCATGATAATGGAAACGCTAGTAGTATGGGGCTCTTAGGGAGATAATTTTAGCCTTGAGATTGAGAGAGCTAGAACTTTTTTATGGTCAATTTCGAGGTGGTCCATGTAGTATTCTTTCTAACTTCATTCTCTTACGTAGCTGTGCTAGATTCTTGGTTTTGAGTTGGTTAGCTTATGTGTGGTTCTCCCAAAATCTAACGAAAAATGTGAGTAAAAAATGTCCATTATATTTGGTTTTAGGAAATAATAAGGAAAGAAAAAAAAAGTTAAGAAAAATATTCCTTACATTTGATTTTATTATGAAAAATATAGTAAATAAAATCAGTTATAATTAAAATTAGTGTCCGTTTGGGTACTCTTTTCATTTTCTATTTTTAAAATTAGAAAATAGTGATAAATTATATATAGAAAGTATAAGCTTATAATTATTTTATGTCTTTAAAAATCACTTTTAAAAATTTTAAAATTTAAGGTAATAAATTTTTTTTATACCTCAATTTTTTAATTAATTTTTAAACCATGTCCTTGAAAAAGGTAATAAATTTTATATGAAAACAATATTTTCATAATCGAACCAGTTATTGAACTAGAAAAGTTATCGATCCACGATTTACTAGTTAGTTTCAAATTAAAAATTTAAATTAAACTCATAATTTTAATTTAAAATTTGAAAATTTAAAATTTATTTTAAAATCAAAAACTTATTTTAAAATAAAAAATTTATTTAAAATTATAATGTTTTCATTAATTTAAATTAAAATAATAAGTTTTAAAAATCATAAAGTAAAAAAATAAAAAAAATTAAAATAAAATAAATAATAATGGAGATAAGGTAAAATAAAAAATAAAAAAAATAGGAAAGGGAGGGACGGCTAAAAGGGGTGAAGTGGGGGGTGGAGGGTGTGGGGTTGGGGAGCATGGGGCCGGGAAGAAAGAAGAAAATGGTGGGCTAAGGCGAGCTGGATGGGAGAGGAGGACCATTCGGTTCACCTAAAACCAGTCGAGTCAGCCGGTTCATCGGTTCAATAACCAATTCTAATAGTTTGACGCCAGTTCAAAGGCTCTTAATGTTGTTACTAGCCAATATTTATTGTCTTTCTTGAGGGGACGAAGGCATATTCCGCACATCTCTTAGTGTTGTAACTAGCAAATATTTATTTTGTCTTTCTTGAGGGGAAGAAGACATATTCCATGTGAACTTTAGAGGGATGAGGGTCTCTAGTCTACACAAAAAAGTTTGAGTTTCTATTGGTGTATGGGCATAATGTCTTAGAAGGGCTACCGAACAAATCCCTAGCTAATTTTTTTTGTTATTTATTTGCTCTCAAAGATTTGCTCATAGGGATTGTGAGTCTGATTGCCCATGACTGAAGGTACACTTTTGGATTTTTACTTTTATTATTTGCAATTTTTATATTTTTCTAACATTTCTATTAACCACTCATTTTTTGGTTGCTCATGACTTTCCATCTTATACGAACAAATTTGAGAAAATGTTTAAAAGTCATCCAGAGAAATGATAATTAAGTCTTTCCCAAACTTTATCTTTTTATATTACAATAACTGTTATAATTGTAGTAATGAATGCCACCACATTAATGTTAATTAAGTATTATTTATGACTTCCATTAATACTCATTAATAGGGATATTAATGGAAGCCATTTGAAAAGCCTATAAAAAGGGCTTCCCGTCTCCTGTAAGAGTATCCCGAGAAAAAGAAGAAAGTTCTTCCTCTCATTTTCTCTCTCTCTCTCTCTCTCTCTTTCTTTCACTTTCTCAATTCTCTTCTTTGATTCTTTCTTCCATATTATATATCAAAGTAAGATATATTTTATCTCTACTACTTTGATTTGCATTATATTTGTCCTTGTTTTACAACACGTTATCAGCACGAATTGCTCTGAAGTTATTTGACAATGTCGAATATCACAAAACTCGAATTTGTGGCACTTGACATTTCGGGAAAGAACTATCTATCTTGGATCCTTGATGCTGAATTACATCTTGATGCAATGAACCTTGGAGCTACGATCAAACAAGGAAATCAAGCATCCCTGCAGGATCGCGCAAAAGCATTGATTTTCCTTCGCCATCACCTCCATGAAGGTTTAAAAAATGAGTATCTTACAGTAAAGGACCCTTTTACTCTATGGAGTAATTTGAAGGAAAGATATGACCACCAGAAAACTGTGATTCTCCCAAAAGCTCGATATGATTGGATGCACCTAAGGTTGCAAGATTTTAAAACTGTCAGTGAATATAACTCTGCGCTTTTCAAAATCAGCTCTCAATTAAAGCTGTGTGGAGAAAAAATCACAGAGGAAGACATGTTAGAGAAAACTTTTACTACGTTTCATGCCTCGAATGTGCTCCTGCAGCAGCAATATCGAGAGCGTAGATTTACAAAATATTCTGAATTAATATCATGTCTTCTTGTTGCTGAACAAAATAATGAGCTTTTGATGAGAAATCACCAGTCTCGTCCAACTGGATCTGAACCATTCCCTGAAGTGAATGCAATATCGTCCCAAACTCGTGGACGTGGACGAGGACGAGGACGTGGTCGTGGTCGTGGAAGAAATCCCCGATACCATGGTTCTTATAGTAATAATTCTCAGAAAATGAAAGCCTCATTGCACCACCAGAAGTGGAACAATACTGAGACAATACAAGAAAATGGGAAGCGTTTACAAGATAAACCTCCTAAGAACCATGAGAATAATTGTTATAGATGTGGTATGAAGGGGCATTGGTCGCGTACCTGTCGTACGCCCAAACATTTGGTTGACCTTTACCAAGCATCAATAAAAGCTAAAGGAAAAGAGATAGAGATGAACTTTACCGATGGTGATGGATTGGATCTAACCTACTATGACATTGATTTCTTTGGAGGTCCTAATGAAAAAACAGACCATTTGATAAACGATGAGAAAATTAACATTGATTGATGTTACTTTATATATGAAATAATATATTATTATGTCTTATATTTACATCTGATTTACTTTGTTATTTACATTATGTCTTGTTTTTTTTTGTTATATCTAAAATCCATGTGTTATTTGGTCTCAAGATGAATGAGGATGATGTATGTCTCGCAGACTGTGCGACCACGCACACAATTCTTCGAGATAAAAGATATTTCCTCGAATTGACACTAATAAAAGCTAATGTAAGTACCATATCTGGTACTACAAACTTAGTTGAAGGCTCTGGAAGAGCAAACATAACGTTGCCAAATGGAACTAGATTCCATATAAATGACGCATTATATTCTAGCAAATCCAGAAGAAATTTGCTCAGTTTTAAAGATATCCGCAGAAATGGATATCATATTGAAACTATGAATGAAGATAATGTAGAATATCTTTACATTACTTCCATTATATCTGGCCAGAAGCTTATAATGGAAAAACTCCCGGCTTTATCCTCTGGGTTGTATCATACAACTATAAAGTCTATTGAATCATATGTTGTCGTGAACCAGAAGTTCAACGACCCAAAAGTTTTTGTCCTTTGGCATGACAGGCTAGGTCACCCAGGGTCTTCAATGATGCGTCGAATAATCGAGCACTCACATGGGCATCCACTAAAGAACCAGAAGATTCTTTTGCCCAATGAATACTCATGTGCTGCCTGCTCACAAGGTAAATTGATAATCAGACCATCTTTTACTAAAGTCATATCTGAGTCACCAATCTTTTTAGAAAGAATACATGGGGACATATGTGGGCCTATCCATCCACCATGTGGACCATTTCGTTATTTTATGATCTTAATAGATGCTTCTACTAGGTGGTCACATGTTTGTCTCCTTTCTACACGTAACGTAGCCTTTGCTAGACTCCTTGCACAAATAATCAGATTACGAGCACAATTTCCAGATTATCCAATTAAGACAATACGTCTTGATAATGCTGGCGAATTTACTTCTCAAACATTCATTGACTATTGCATGTCAGTAGGGATAAATATTGAGCATCCTGTTGCTCATACTCATACCCAAAATGGTTTAGCAGAATCCTTCATCAAACGTCTCCAATTAATAGCTCGACCATTACTAATGAAAACCAAATTACCTACTTCTGCCTGGGGACATGCTATTATGCATGCTGCAGCTTTAGTCCGTATTCGACCTACAACTTACCATGAATACTCCCCTTCACAACTTGTGCTTGGAAAACAACCAAATATCTCTCACTTACGAATCTTTGGTTGTGCAGTATATGTACCAATTGCACCTACACAACGCACTAAAATGGGTCCCCAACGAAGACTTGGGGTTTATGTAGGTTTTGATTCTCCATCTATCATAAGATATCTTGAACCTTTGACAGGCGATGTTTTTACAGCCCGCTTTGCGGATTGTCATTTTAATGAGAGTGTTTTCCCATCATTAGGGAGAGAAAAGTCGATTCCTGAAGAACGACGAGAAATTAGTTGGAAGGCATCTACTATGACCCATCTTGATCCTCGTACAAATCAATGTGAACTAGAAGTTCAAAGGATCATTCATTTGCAAAATCTTGCAAATCAATTACCAGATGCATTCATTGATACAAAGAAAGTGACAAAGTCACATATCCCGGCTGCAAATACTCCAGCACGGATTGATGTCCCTGTAGGACAGTTAACAAATGAATCTAAGATACGCCTGAAGCGTGGTAGACCTGTCGGCTCAAAGGATGTAACTCCCAGGAAGAGGAGAACCCAAGAAAAACTTGGCACTCTAGAAGAGACCATCAAAATGACTGATCAGTTTAAAATTGATAAATCTATAGCCTTAGAAGAGGCACAAATAATGCAGAAAACCCCTGAAGAGGCACATATTGAACAAGAAGCCCCTGAAGAGGCACAGGTACCTGAAAATTGTGAGATCTCAATAAGTTATGTACAAACGGGAGAAAAATGGGATCGAAATAATATTGTTATTAACAATATTTTTGCTTTCCAAGTGGCCTCTGATATCATAAGAAATGATGAAGATCCCGAACCACGAAATGTGGAAGAATGTCGACATAGAAATGATTGGCCAAAATGGAAAGAAGCTATACAGGCAGAATTAAACTCATTAACAAAACGAGAAGTTTTTGGACCTGTAGTCCAAACACCTGAAGATGTAAAGCCTGTTGGGTACAAATGGGTATTTGTACGAAAGCGCAATGAGAATAATGAGATCATAAGATATAAAGCGCGATTAGTAGCACAAGGTTTCTCGCAGAGACCTGGTATTGACTACGAGGAAACATATTCTCCCGTCATGGACGCAATCACATTTCGTTTCTTAATTAGTTTGGCAGTCTCAGAAAGACTGGATATGCGTCTCATGGATGTTATTACAGCATATTTATACGGATCCATGGATAATGATATATACATGAAAATCCCCGAAGGATTTAAATTGCCTGATGCAAATAATACAAAGCCTCGTAGCATGTACTCAATCAAGTTACAACGATCCTTGTATGGGTTAAAGCAATCTGGACGCATGTGGTACAATCGCCTTAGCGAATACTTGCTAAAAGAAGGGTATGTGAATAACCCTATATGCCCATGCATCTTCATTAAGAAATCAGAATCCGGATTTGCAATTATTGCAGTGTATGTTGATGACTTAAATCTTGTTGGAACTCCTGAAGAGCTCACAAGAACAACAAATTACTTGAAAAAGGAATTTGAGATGAAAGATCTTGGAAAAACAAAATTTTGTCTTGGCCTGCAGATCGAGCATTTTCCAAATGGAGTTTTAGTACATCAATCAACATACATTAAGAAAGTTTTGAAGCGTTTTTATATGGATAAAGCGCATCCTTTAAGTTCTCCAATGGTTGTCCGATCACTTGATGTGAAAAAGGACCCATTTCGTCCTTGCGAAAAGGATGAAGAGTTACTTGGTCCTGAAGTACCATATCTTAGTGCTATTGGTGCACTTATGTATCTTGCCAATTGTACACGTCCAGACATTGCTTTTTCTGTCAATTTATTAGCAAGATATAGTTCCGCTCCAACTCGAAGACATTGGAATGGTATCAAACATATATTGCGTTATCTTCGTGGAACTACTGATATGGGTTTATTTTACTCAAAGGAATCAAAGCAACAATTGCTTGGATATGCAGATGCAGGATATCTTTCAGATCCACATAAAGGCAGGTCACAAACAGGGTATGTGTTTAATTGCAATGGTACTGCTATTTCATGGAGATCTGTCAAACAAACAATGGTAGCCACATCATCAAATCATTCAGAAATACTGGCAATTCATGAAGCAAGTCGTGAATGTATATGGCTAAGATCTATGATCCAGCATATTCGGGAATCATGTGGACTCTCCTCTATCAAAGGTGACTCGACAATATTATTTGAAGATAATGCTGCATGCATTGCACAAATAACAGGAGGTTATATTAAAGGAGATAGAACTAAACACATTTCACCAAAATTCTTTTATACACATGAACTCCATAAGCATGGTGAAATTGATGTGCAACAAATACGCTCAAGTGATAATCTAGCAGATTTATTCACAAAATCATTGCCAACCTCAACATTCAAGAAGTTAATACATAGAATTGGAATGCGTCAACTCAAGGATATTGACATGAGGGGGAGTATGCTTGTAAAAGGGTGTTAGTGTACTGTACTCTTTTTTTCCTTCGTCCAGGTTTTGTCCTATTGGGTTTTACTGGCAAGGTTTTTAACGAGGCAGTCCTAATATACCAAGAAAAGAATATTGTACTCTTTTTCCTTCGCTAGGTTTTTCCTATAGGGTTTTTTACTAGCAAGGTTTTAATGAGGCATATTCTTTCAATGTGGTGGACATCCAAGGGGGAGTGTTATAATTGTAGTAATGAATGCCACCACATTAATGTTAATTAAGTATTATTTATGACTTCCATTAATACTCATTAATAGGGATATTAATGGAAGCCATTTGAAAAGCCTATAAAAAGGGCTTCCCGTCTCCTGTAAGAGTATCCCGAGAAAAAGAAGAAAGTTCTTCCTCTCATTTTCTCTCTCTCTCTCTCTCTCTTTCTTTCACTTTCTCAATTCTCTTCTTTGATTCTTTCTTCCATATTATATATCAAAGTAAGATATATTTTATCTCTACTACTTTGATTTGCATTATATTTGTCCTTGTTTTACAACAATAACATATTTATTTCTTTAATTATGCATTTTTTTTAAATGTAATTAGCAATTCTATTGCGTTTACAAATTTCATTTAAATTTTTAATTGAATCATAAAAGGAAAAAAGTAATTAAAAAGGGCGGCGTTTGACATTGTAAACGACGTCGTTTTAGCGTAGGCTGTTCATGCGCAAATTGTAGGTCCAAAGTCGTAACACATAAGGCATGAGTGTCGGTTACCCGTGGTTTTCCTTTTTTCTTTTTTTAATCACTTGAACACGTGGCGGTAGGTGAGATCATGCATGTGCATCCTTGGTTTTTTGTGGTGTCGTATAGTCGTAGGCAAATTAGACTTTTCCCACCACCCTTTTCAATTGATTATTATTAAATTTATATAAATATTTTTCTTTGAGAAATCAATACTTTAATATAAATCTAAATTTATTTCACTGATTAAATAATTCATAAATATACAAATTTCTTATTTATTATTTTTCGGATTTTTTATATCCAATTAAATATGAAAAAAATTATTTTTTAGTTAAAATATTGAGTGAAGAATACAATAATTTAAACACATAATTTAAAGAAATAGAAACTGAAAATCATTTAAGATAAAATAATATATAACATTTTTAATTAAATGCAGTAAATTTGATTTTCTACCAATACATGAATTGGCATTTGTACCGTTATGGTATGGACCGTTACTGACATGTCACTTCGCGGTTTATATTACTTGCAGTCCCTTCCTACCACGGCAGTTGAAAAGCCCATCCTACCGACCGGGACAGCTCATAAGCCATTGAAAATCCCGAAAAAGCCCCCAGTGAAAATTGAATATCCTCTAAACTGCTCAGCCGGTTATCTCACACGGACCTGCCCGCGAAACTACCCTACAGCCGTTTCCCCAGAAGATCCTGACCGTCCATCACCGCCAGAATGTCCACACTACTTCCGTTGGATTTACGGGGATCTACGGCCATGGATGAAGAGCGGGATCACAAGGGAGATGGTGGAGAGGACCAAAAGGACTGCTACTTTCAAATTGGTGATTTTGAATGGAAGGGCTTACGTGGAGAAGTATCAGAGGGCGTTTCAGACGAGAGATGTCTTTATGCTGTGGGGGATCCTACAGTTGTTAAGGAGGTACCCTGAGAAAGTGCCTGATTTGGAGTTGATGTTTGATTGCGTTGACTGGCCGGTCATTAAATCGAAGGACTATCATGGGCCCAACGCCACCGCTCCACCGCCGTTGTTTCGGTATTGTGGGGATGACGCCACGTTGGATATCGTCTTTCCTGATTGGTCATTCTATTTCTGGGGCTGGTAAGGGTTTTAATTTTTAATATTTTTTTCCACAATTCAAGGATGCAGGCATTGATTGGGTACTCAGGAAAATTTCTTTTTATTAACTTAACATTCTCATTTTTGGTGTTAGCTACATGGTTCAGTACTTATAGACACACTCATGAATTGGATTATAGGCCATAAATCAATATAAAGCCATGGGAATCATTGTTGAAGGACCTAAAGGAAGGCAACAAGAGGAGCAAGTGGATGGAAAGGGAACCCTATACTTATGTTTATTGTTAGTTTCACCTTTGATAAAGACTGCATCACCAACTAGACTGCATAAAAGCAAAAATCAGTTTTCGGTTTTGCATCTTATGTAGGATTGGATTCGGGAATCACAAGAAGGTTACAAACAATCAGATTTAGCAAGCCAATGCATTCATAGGTAAAACTTCTTTCTTTCTTCATTGATCTTGTTTTATAGTCCCACTTTATTTTAACACATGTTCCACTGTTTGTATAGGTATAAAATTTATATTGAAGGATCTGCATGGTCTGTAAGCCAAAAGTACATTCTTGCCTGCGATTCTGTTACCTTACTAGTAAATCCTCATTACTACGATTTCTTCACGAGGAGTTTGATGCCAGTGCACCACTATTGGCCCATAAGGGAGGATGACAAGTGCAGATCAATTAAGTTTGCTGTTGACTGGGGCAACCGCCATAAGCAGAAGGTATGCAGAAGCTTCAATCATGTATGAAATAATCTAGGGTATAACACTTTTCATCCACTGATATCTTACATTAATTTTGTTGTTGATTTATAATAGGCTCAGTCCATTGGGAAGGCAGCCAGTGATTTCATCCAAGAGGACTTGAAGATGGACAACGTGTATGACTACATGTTTCATCTTTTAAATGAATATGCTATGCTGTTGAAGTTCAAGCCCACTGTGCCTGAAAAAGCTGTGGAGTTGTGTTCAGAGAGAATGGGTTGTGGTGCAGAAGGATTAAAGAAGAAGTTTACGATGGAATCCATGGTGAAGTATCCCATGGATGCAAGCCCATGCACCATGCCTCCCCCCTTCAGTCCTCTAGAGCTTCAAACTTTTCTCAAGAGAAAAGTAAATTCAATAAAACAAGTGGAGGCCTGGGAGAAGAAATTTTGGGAGAATCAAAATACATAGACATTTTCTCTTAATTTTGCTCATAATCACGATCAACATATATGATGTTTATGATATATATGAGACAAATGTATTTAGCCTTGATTCGTTACTCTAATATTGCTTCTTGATACCATATAGATCATATTCCTTTTTGGAGTTATTTAATTATAGGTAGGGATAAACAAGGAAGACAAAAACTATATCTTAATAAGTTATATACTTAATTCAAGGATAAATGTATTTCCTTTAGAATTGTGTTGTTCCCTTTTATTCACATTCCTTGTCCTTGTCAAAATTTTGCTTAGGATAATACTTATCAACAATGTTTTCATAATCGGAAAAATTATTGGCTAACAGTTCACTGGTTGGACCAATGGTCGAACTGTGGTTGAACCGATAATGCAAGAAATATATAATTTATATATTATATAAAATTAAAAATAATTATAAAAAATTAAAAATATATGAAATTACAAATTTTAATAATTTTTTATTTTTATATTTGGTATATTAAATTAAATCATAAAGTTTAATATTTTAAATTTTATTAAATAGAAATATGTAATATTTAAAAATGAAGATATATTTAAGATGAAAAAATTTATAATATTTAATTTCATCTTTTTGTCTTTGTATTTTATTGTTTTAAAATTATTATATTAATTAATTTATATTATTTTTATAATAATAATTATATTATTATTATAAAAATAAACATGAATTTAAATATTTACATTTCTTTAAAGATTTTATATGATAAAAATTTGAAATAAAAACATTAATCTTAGATCCTTAGTATACATATTTTTTAACAACATCATTTAATAAATACAGTGCAATGATCAATGGTTCAAAGACTTCAAATTTTAATTTTTAAGAGATCCGTGACGAATTGAGTTTAGAGGCATAACTCAAATATAAGTTTTATAAGCATTTCTTGTCATTGGATTGGGCCTAGTGGTTTGGACCAAATATGGATTTATAATTAGTTTGAATTTTAAAAGTATTGGGCGTTGAATGAGTCTCTTAATAGTAAACAAATATTTGTGGCAATTAAGGTCTAAGTGGTTTGTAAAAAACCGGATGGTTTGTCTGATTCGGAGGTTCAACTATCGGCTTGAATGGTTCAATGCCAGTTTGACCACGAAATGGTTCATTAAGATGGACCAAACCCAAAAGTTCACCAATCAATATAATATTTTTATTTTATTTTTTATTTTTTTATTTTTTTAATTCACCATTTAGATCTGTTGTTGTTTCCCTCGGCCATGGTTGGAGAAATCCTAAAGATAAGTCTGCCCTTGTTCCACTGCCTAGAGCTTGCATAGGAGAAATCTCAATGCATAATAAGGCCTTGTTTTGCTGCTGGTCTTGAACGCCTAACCTCAGTGGCTAGGGGATGCTGATCTTCTTCTCAATCCAACAATTGAAAAGTCAAGTTTTGAGAGTTTTGGAAGCGGGAAGATAAAAACTTAAAACTGTTTTTAATATGGTATTTATAAGATACAAATACCTAATGAACTCAAACTAGAATTTCCAAATCAGTGAACTAAATGACTACTTAAAAATAATTTGCATGTGACAAAATTGAAGAAAATCCTTAATTGATCTTTCAAATTTAAGTTAAATGGTGGGTGCAAAATTAAGAATTAGCCATTAAGTCATCAGTCATGAGAAGTTTTTCTCAATGCGTATATTAGGAGCATCTTAAAAGAGATGGTTTTGGCCCTGAGATTGAGAAAGCTCTAGCTTTCTGATGGTTAATTTTGTTTGAGGTGCTCCAAAATCAATAATGAAAGCAAAAACCATTAAGGAAAATGGTTTTTAATTTATTATAAAATCTAGTAAAAAAATAATATACAATTAAATTAATTAAAGACATATATTTTATAATTTACTCTTTATATAGAAGAGTTAGAATAAATGAAATAAATTTGAAATATCATACAAAAATAATTTATTGATCCTTAAATATCATTTTTTTTCCTTTACCTTTTTTCTTGCAATTTTGCTCCCTAATTTTGTCACATATTTTCTCTCAAACTTAACATGAAAGTAGATGTGTATCATGAGCTTATAATGCATCCTTGCAAATTTATATTGCATAGTAGAGATAACAAGATTTTCTTTTGTTGTTGTGAATGAATATATATATATATATAAAATTTTCAAACCATAGAATTGATTTGTAACAAAATTAGCTAGCTATTTCAAGTTAAAAGTAAATTCTAAAATGATGAAATTAACTAGGATCTATAATGTTTAAATCATATTTGAGCATCGGTCTATAATCTTTTTCCATTCTACTCATGCACTCCAATCAAAACGTGAAATGAAATATCAAAACTTGAAGATTGGTGAATAGGACATAATATGGGTAAGTTATTTAGATTATATCGAAATTTATTGAGAGGTAATGTAAAATGAAAATCTAATTTTAAAAGACAACTTCCCATGTTCTTTTTGGGTTGAGAATTTTTTTTTTTTTCTAAACATAATTTGATCTTTTACAATTATGTTCCCACGAGTTTTATTTTGGTTTTATTTTAAAATGGTTTTTTAATTTATTTTATTTTAATAGAATAAAAATGATAAATCAAGGAATTTTTTAGCATATTCCTAGCTCCGCCACTGGTGCTACTAACTTGTTTTCTCGTTATATAGTCATAAACTAAGCATTAGTATATTTTCATAGATATCATTTGCAGTTATTTAAACTAATAAAATAGCCACTTAAAAGATTCCAAATCATAATGACTCAGTTTCGCAAGGAAATGGGAAAGCTAAGATGGAATGGTGGTGCTTTAGCCCCATCACAATTGAAGTATTTATACAAGTGGGACTTGGGAGGAACACAAACTTTTCAAAGCAAAGGAAATCTCTTTCACATATTAAATAATTGAAGAAAAGAGAGATCTTGATCACAAGTCTTGAAAGTTTGTTTCCATGCGTTTACCTGTGGTCTAAGTCCACATGTTTGAACAGTGTCCAACTAAGACCACATGTTTGAATGGTGTCCAATTAATTGATTTACTATATTGTTCCCTTCTAGTCGTAGTCCATTTGGACAAATTCAAAGGAGCCTTACGTTTTTTCCTTACATTGATGCCATGGAGGATGCAAAAAAGGCATCAAAGTCGTTGATATTGGAGGAAAATCATCTTCTATGAAATAGTAAAATATTGGTTAAAAGAAAAAACTGATCTTTGCGTTACCTATGGAATTTTGACTGCACAAAACACGAGCTTGTAACCATAGGGAGCCCTTGCAATGACTATCATATATGTTGAAAGGTGTTTCAAATTTCTAGTTAGTATTAATTTTTTTTGTAGAAATGATTTTTTTATATTCATATCTCACCGTTATATTAGATTTCAATATAAAATAAATAAAAATATTAAAAATATTTTTATCAATATTCTAGATTATAAAAAGAAAAAAATTATGAAATAAAGATGAATTTATAAAAATGGATAAAAATGAGAGAAAGAATGAGAGATATATAGTGGAGAAATGAACTGTATTGGTTTTTTAGATTTTTTTACTCCGTAATATCCTTTATAATATAGTGGAATGAATATAACTTTCCGATTGTTTTATGTCCTCTGGCGCAGCAATATACGTATTTTCTTCTTTGAACTCTTCCTCTACTGGGTTGTTCAGCAGTCGTGGGAAAATTGAAAGCAATTCTTGGTGTTCTATTGCTTTGGTTTTTGTGCTCAACAATTTTAAGGTAATGACTTCCCATTTGTTCACGTCTTTTCGAATTACTATGACCAATGAAAGGGAAATGAAATTGATTTGTTCATAAATTTCCATATTACTACAACCAATGAAAGGTTCCCATTTGTTCACGTCTTTTCATATCACTATGACCAATGAAAGGGAAATGAAATTGATTTGTTCATAACTTTCCATATTACTACAACCAATGAAAGGGAAATGTTGGGTTATCATCCAAAGAAATCAAGTCTTCCCTAAACATTAGCCTTACATAATGCTATAACTTTTACTTTTTATAAATTATACATTATTTTAAAAGTAAATAACAATTACAATTTACAATGAAAGTGAAACATTGAGAGTTCAACCAAAGAAATAGTAATCAAGTCTTCCCCAAACATTATTAACCTCTTTTACTAAAAAGAATTTAGTTTGTGAAGGAAGACACAAAAGATGAGAAATTAAAAAATGTTTATTCAAATTCCTGAATGTCAACTCCACCATTAAATTGGCTTCCAATAATTTTAATGCTATGCTGGTTCCAAAAGAATACTAAGGAAAAAAAAAATAAAAAAAGAGAAGAAACTAAGTTCTACTTGGTTCTAGAAAAAAATTGAGGTAAATTAGGATGAAAAAAAAAGAAGAAAATAAGAAATAAAGAAAAATAGAAAGTTTAATTTAAAGTAAGTAAATTATTTTTATTTGCTACTTCTAATTTATTTAGCTTATTTTAACTATTATATATAAAAATCAAATAATATGAAAATATATAAACTTTTAATTAATTTGTATTATATTTGATTTTATTTACTATGTTTGTATAGTAATCCAAAGATATGAAAACATTTTCCTTATTTTTTTTTATAGTACTTTTCTAAAAATTAAACATAGGATAAAAAAAATTATTTAAGTGATTCAACTTTCTAAATAAGTTTCCACTATGTTGATTCATATGATATGGAAATTTTCACAAGTCAAAGTGGCATTAATTGTATCCAAACTACTAAATCATACCCCAAATCTAATATAAGATTGAAATAAATAAAAATTGAATATAAAAAAATTATTTAACAAATTTTATTATTATGTTTGGTTTGAAAAAATACTAAAAAAAGAAAAAACAATAGGAAAAATAATGTTTTCATGTTTGGTTTCACAATGTAAAATATAAAAAAGAAAATTTAAATTAGTTTTAAGTTATTTAATCTTTAGATAGAAGAGGAAAAATAAGTAAAATAAGTTTAAAAGAACATACAAAAATAATTTATTAACTTTAAATATATATTTTAATTTTCTTTTATTTTTTCTCTCAAATTTTATTTTCTTACATTTTCCTCCAAAATTTTCTGCGAATAAACATAACCAAAGTATTTAACAATTTATTGCTCAAATTGGCTAAGGATTTTTGTTTTTTTAAGACATTTAAGATGCTTTTATTAAGCGATGACATAGTTTTAATATAACATTTGCAGAATATGGGACTAGACATGAGGCCAAACGCCCTTTAAATACTCCTACATGAGAGTAAGTAGTATAACCCTTGCTTTTCCTTGTCTGAGCTCTGCGTCTACTTCTGCAATCATGAGAAACTCCAATTCAATCATGGTGTTTCTCTTGTTAGCCATCTTAAGCTTATGCAAACCAAACTCCTTGGCCTGCAATGAAAAGAAGAAACAGGCCCTTCTCCGCTTCAGACAAGCTCTCACCGATCCTGCAAACCGCCTCTCTTCTTGGTCTCTCACTGAAGACTGTTGTGGATGGGCAGGTGTCCGCTGTGACAACGTGTCTGGTCGCGTATTCGAGCTCCATCTTGGTAATCCATACGACCCTCATGCTGTTATATTTAAGAGGGGGTCTGCTTTGGGAGGTGAGATTAGTCCTGCTTTGCTAGAGTTGGAATATTTGAATTTCTTGAATTTGAGCTTAAATGATTTTGGAGTTACTCCCATTCCTAGTTTCCTTGGCTCTATGAGAAGTCTAACATACCTTAACCTCCGGGGTGCTTCATTTGGTGGTCTAATACCTCATCAGCTTGGAAATCTCTCGACCCTTCGCCACCTTGACCTAGGAGGAAATTCTGGGCTTTATGTTGACAATTTTAGTTGGATTTCTCTTCTTTCTTCCTTGGAATACTTGCACATGAGTTGGATTGACCTTCACAGGGATGTTCATTGGCTTGATTCTTTAAGTCTGCTCTCTTCCCTTTCAGAGCTATACTTGCCAAATTGTCAACTTAATAACATGATTTCATCACTTGGGTATGTCAACTTTACATCTCTCAGAGTCCTTTATCTCCGTTCTAACAATTTCAATCACAACCTGCCAAATTGGTTGTTTAATCTCAGTAGTCTTTTGTACCTGGACTCAAGTGACAATTCTCTGGAGGGTCAGATTCCGAGCGCCATATCAAATCTTCATAACTTAAACTATCTAAATTTATCAGGCAATATGTTGACAGGGCAAATTCCTGAGTCTTTGGGGCAACTCAAACATCTAACACTTGTTTCACTTTTTTCTAATTCCTTATGTGGCCCTATTCCTTCACGGTTGGGAAACCTATCATCCTTGTCTCAGCTATATCTTCATCAAAATAAGTTAGATGGCTCTATTCCTTCCTCGTTGGGAAACCTATCATCCTTGTCTTACTTATGTCTTCATAGTAATAAGTTAAATGGCACTGTTCCAAGGAATCTGGGACTTCTTTCAAATTTGGTGACACTTTACATCGCAAACAACTCCATAGAAGGAACAGTATCGGAAGTACATTTTGCCAAACTCTCCAAGTTGAAGTACTTAGACGCGTATTCGACATCTGTTGTATTCAATGTGAGCCACAACTGGATTCCTCCTTTTCAGCTTAAATACTTAATAATGGGTTTTTGCAAGATGGGTCCCAGGTTTCCACTATGGCTACAAACACAAAGATCCCTTCAGATTTTAGAGTTGTACGAGGCAGGAATTGTGGACACAGCTCCAAAGTGGTTCTGGAAGTGGGCTTCACATATTCAAACTATCATTCTTGATAATAACCAGATAAGTGGAGATTTATCCCAAGTTCTGCTAAATAGTACCATCTTCTCTGTAGATTCTAATTGCTTCACGGGTCAATTACCACATTTGTCACCAAATGTTGTTGCGTTGGATATGGCCAATAATTCATTATCCGGACAGATTTCCTCTTTCTTGTGCCAAAAGATGAATGGGAGAAGCAAACTGGAGATACTCAACATACCAGATAACGCTTTGTCAGGGGAACTTCCTCATTGTTTGCTGCACTGGCAATCTTTGACTCATTTAAACTTGGGAAGCAACAATCTATCAGGTAAAATTCCTGAATTGATTGGCTCTTTATTTTCTCTCAAGGCATTGCATTTGCACAATAATAGCTTTTCAGGAGGTATACCATTGTCACTCAGAAACTGCACATTTTTGGGCCTCATAGATTTTGCTGGAAATAAACTTACCGGAAACATACCAAGCTGGATAGGAGAAAGAACACATCTAATGGTTCTACGGTTAAGATCCAATGAATTCTTTGGGGATATTCCTCCACAGATATGCCGACTTTCTTCTATTATAGTATTGGATCTTGCTGATAACAGGTTATCTGGATTCATACCAAAGTGCTTGAAAAATATCAGTGCAATGGCTACAAGTCCCAGTCCAATTGATGATAAATTTAATGCTTTAACAGATCATATAATTTACAGTCGATACACGGAGGTACTTTTGTTGGTCATTAAAGGCAGGGAATCAATATACGGTAGTATCCTTCCATTAGTAAGGATGGTCGACCTTTCAAGAAACAATTTGTCAGGAGGAATCCCTTCTGAAATCTTTAGTCTTTTTGGTTTGCAGTCTTTGAACTTGTCTCGAAATAATTTAATGGGAAGGATACCAGAGAAAATCGGGGTTATTTGATATTTAGAGTCTTTAGATCTCTCGAACAACCATCTTTCGGGTGAAATTCCTCAAAGCATCATTAATTTGACATTTCTTAATCACTTGGACTTGTCATACAACAATTTCTCGGGAAGAATTCCTTCAAGCACACAGCTCCAGAGCTTTGATGCTCTTGATTTCATTGGCAACCCTGACCTTTGTGGAGCTCCTCTCTTGAAAAACTGCACAGAGAATGAAGATCCGAATCCCAGAGATGAAAATGGAGACGGCTTCGAAAGATCATGGTTTTATATTGGTATGGCAACTGGATTCATAGTGAGCTTTTGGGGAGTCTGTGGTGCTCTTCTATGCAAGAGAGCTAGGAGGCATGCTTACTTCAAGTTCCTTGACAACATCAAAGGCCGGGTTTATTTGGCGACAGTGCTAAAATTGAGCTGGCTCCGCTACCATTTCAGAAGATACCGCATCAGTAAGTGAAAGATATAGGTTTTCCATCTTCCTCTCATTCATTTATTCAAATGCTTCAGCAGAGTACTTTGTTTTCAAATACAAACATTAACCTACTATGACCAAATTTCAGGAATAAAATGAAATTCGACTTTGACAGGTTTGAGATGTCCAAGGAGCTGCAAACAGGAAAGAAGGGGGGAAAGAGGTAGCGGTGAATCTGAAGAAAAACATGTCCAGGTGAAGTGCCTTCTTAGCTCTTAATCTAGACCCTGCTACTTGCTTGTTACATATAGGAGTCTTCCAAAGCTTTTAAGCTCACTAAATGATCTATGACTTACAAGTATTTTTCATCAGCATATGCATGAGGATAATGCTCACAGAATGGGATGGGATAGGTGAAATATCATAGAGAAGAACTATATATATTTTTATGATGGAATCGTGTAACCACTAGGAATATTTTTCTCCTGAACATTCATCATGGGCCCATCCCTAAGAATGTCAGTCATTTAATAGAAATGCTCTACATATAGTAGTTGTTTAACCTAGTTCCAAATATATTTCAGGGTGCAGTCCATACTTCAACGGCGTGGTGGAAAGATCTGTACTCAAGTGGGATGTACTTAGAATTGCAGTAATTTATCAAGTTTATTGATGTTCTTGTTCATCATGCTGTAGTTGCTACTCTTTTATTTCCTACTTGGTCATGGGTTGTCATATCATAATAAATTCAACACGTGGTGTGTTGTGATGTAATATTCTAAGGTACCAACTTCATACCTTACTTGCCATTTTAATGTCCGGTGAAGATGAGACCCAGGGGCAATAGCGTTTTATTTTTCTTATTTTGTCTTTACTTTCTATTTGGATGGATTTTTTTTTTTTTTTTAATTTTCCTTGATTTATCATCACTAATCATTTTGAATATATAGAATTATATATATTCAACTAAATATAAATAAACCAATTTCACATATTTTTCCTCTTCTATACCAAGACTAAATAATTTTAATATATATAATTTTTTAACTAATTTTAATTATTATTATTATTATTTTTTATAATAAAATAAAACATAAAAAAATTATTTTTCTTAATATATATTTTCTTTCCTTAATACTTGATGGGAACCAAACATAGCTCTAGAGAGCCTTGTGGGCATGGTGATTGAAATGCCTGTGGTATGGAGCCATCTTAAGGAGATAATTTTAGCCTTGAGATTGAGATTGTTGGAGCTTTCTTATGGTTTGTCTCCATGCATTTGCCATAGACTATAGGTTCTCGTATTTAGATAATAGAAATTTTGAGGTTAGTAGATGAACTTTATGCTAAGTTTGAAAAATAGATTATTTTTATGTGTTTTTTTTAACCCATTTAACATAGTTTTCCTCTTCTATATCAAGATTAAATAATTTTAAAATGTACAAAATTTTAACTAATTTTAATTTTATTTATTTATTTATTTTTATATATTTTCTATAGTGAAATCAAATATAAGAAAATTATTTTTCTTAATATTTTTTTTTTATCTTTCCATAGTACTTTCTTGAAACCAAACAAAGCTCTACGAAGCCTTGTGGGCATGATAATGGAAACGCCAATAGTATGTGGCTCTTAGGGAGATAATTTTAGCCTTGAGATTGAGAGAGCTAGAACTTTTTTATGGTCAATTTCGAGGTGGTCCATGTAGTATTCTTTCCAACTTCATTCTCTTACGTAGCTGTGCTAGATTCTTGGTTTTGAGTTGGTTAGCTTATGTGTGGTTCTCCCAAAATCTAACGAAAAATGTGAGTAAAAAATGTCCATTATATTTGGTTTTAGGAAATAATAAGAAAAGAAAAAAAAGTGAAGAAAAATATTTCTTATATTTGATTTTATTATAAAAAATATAGTAAAGAAAATCAGTTATAATTAAAATTAGTGTCCATTTGGGTATGCTTTTCATTTTTTATTTTTAAAATTACAAAATAGTGAAAAATTATATAGAAAAAGTATAAGCCTATAATTATATTATGTCTTTAAAAATCACTTTTAAAAATTTTAAAATTTAAGGTAATAAATTTTTTTTATACCTCAATTTTTTAATTAATTTTTAAACAATTTCTTTGAAAAAGGTAATAAATTTTATATGAAAAACAATGTTTTCATAATCGAACCAGTTATTGAACTAGAAAAGTTATCGATCCACAATTTACTAGTTAGTTTCAAATTAAAAATTTAAATTAAACTCATAATTTTAATTTAAAATTTGAAAATTTAAAATTTATTTTAAAATCAAAAACTTATTTTAAAATAAAAAATTTGTTTAAAATTATAATTTTTTCATTAATTTAAATTAAAATAATAAGTTTTAAAAATCATAAAGTAAAAAAATAAAAAAATTAAAATAAAATAAATAATAATGGAGATAAGGTAAAAAATAAAAAATAAAAAATAAAAATAAAAATAAAAAAAAGGAAAGGGAAGGGTGGCTAAAAGGGGTGAAGTGGGAGGTGTGGGGTTGGGGAGCATGGGGCTGGGAAGAAAGAAGGAAATGGTGGGCTAAGGCGAGCTGGATGGGGGAGGAGGACCATTCGGTTCACTTGAAACCAGTCGAGTCATCCGGTTCATCGGTTCAACCATCAATTCTAGTAGTTTGACCCTAGTTCAAAGGCTCTTAGTGTTGTAATTAGCCAATATTTATTATGTCTTTCTTGAGGGGACGAAGACATATTTTGCACATCTCTTAGTGTTGTAATTAGCCAATATTTATTTTGTCTTTCTTGAGGGGAAGAAGACATATTCCATGTAAACTTCAGAGGGATGAGAGTCTCTAGTCTACACGAAAAAGTTTGAGTTTCTATTGGTGCACGGGCATAATGTCTTAGAAGGACTAGCGAACAAATCCCTAGCTAATTTTTTTTGTTATTTATTTGCTCTCAAAGATTTGCTCATAGAGATTGTGAGTCTGATTGCCCATGACTAAAGGTACACTTTTGGATTTTCACTTTTATTATTTGTAATTTTGATATTTTTCTAATATTTTTATCAACCATTCGTTTTTTGGTTGCTCATGACTTTCCATCTTATACGAACAAATTTGAGAAAATGTTTGGAAGTCATCCAGAGAAATGATAATTAAGTCTTTCCCAAACTTTATCTTTTTAGGTGATAATAACGTATTTATTTCTTTAATTATGCATTTCTTTTTTAAATGTAATTAGCAATTCTATTGCGTTTACAAATTTCATTTAAATTTTTAATTGAATTATAAAAGGAAAAAAGTAATTAAAAAGGGCGGCGTTTGACATTGTAAACGACGTCGTTTTAGCGTAGGCTGTTCATGCGCAAATTGTAGGTCCAAAGTCGTAACACATAAGGCATGAGTGTCGGTTACCCGTGGTTTTCTTTTTTTCTTTTTTTAATCAGTTGAACACGTGGCGGTAGGTGAGATCATGCATGTGCATCCTTGGTTTTTGGTGGTGTCGTATAGTCGTAGGCAAATTAGACTTTTCCCACCACCCTTTTCAATTGGTTATTATTAAATTTATATAAATATTTTTCTTTGAGAAATCAATAGTCTAATATAAATCTAAATTTATTTCACTGATTAAATAATTTATAAATATACAAATTTCTTTTTTATTATTTTTTGAATTTTTTATATCCAATTAAATATGAAAAAAATTATTTTTTTAGTTAAAATATTGAGTGAGGAATACAATAATTCAAAGGGAGAATTGGGCTTTAGAGCCATTTGGGTTTAGTAATTAATAAAGAATCCTTCAAACACCCATAATTGATTATAAGGATATGAGATAGGAATAGACAAAAATACCCATTTGACTCATTTTTGTTTTTATTCTACCACCCTTCACATGTCACTATTCTTTTTTATTTAATCATTTTTAAATTTTTCATTATTTTTTTAAACTCTTTTATAAATAATTGAAAAATCAACATTATTTTTTTCTTTTTAAATTATAAATAAAAAAAATTTATATTAATAATTCAAAGACTATTTTGGAAAATACTTTCTAAAAAAATATTAATTTAAATAAATAAAAATTATCTTTTACATTTATTTTTATCTTTTACATTTTAGAAGTAAATAATTTAATGATTAAAATACTATTTAAAATAAATATATTCACTATTTTATTTTTTTATATTAAAAAGTATTTTAAAGGTTTTTTTTTTTTTTACTATTATAAAATAAAAAGTTTAATTTTTTTTAATCTTCTTCCTTATTTTAATAACTTTTTGAACATGACTTTTAATAATAAGTTATATGAAATGTTACAAATTTGTTTATTAAGGATTTTTTTAAAATAAAAATATTAAAAAATAAAAAGCTAATAGGATATATATATATATATATATATATATATATATATATATATATATATATATATATATATATATATTAAGTGATAGTCAATTTTAATTTTTTTTAAATCTGATTAATATAGAAAATATAAAAAATATTAAAAATAAGAGAAAAATATAAATGAAAGGGTAATATAAATTTAAAATAAAAAATGAAAATTAAACTAAAAAATAAATACAAAAAGATAAAAAATATTTGAATGAAAAATCCCAAAATTTTTATCATTGCTTATAATAAGAGTAAAAAGATTCAATATCTTTAAAAATGAAAAATAAAAAAACAGTATTGTTTTTTATTTGACATAAAATAGAAATATAGATTGGAAGAAAAAAAAAAAAAGTTATAAATGAGTAATACTTAATAGGGAATAGAAAAGGGAAAAAAAAAACATAAAAAAAATTGAAATTCACATTCACTTGTGCCTATGTAAGGATTAAGGGTATTTTAGGGATTAATGAAAGACAAATATCTTTCATCTTAATTTTCATACTTTGTTTGGGTCTTGAGCTTAAATATGCATGATATATGTATCAAATGTTAATTTTTGGGCCCAGAAATACAATTCTCCGTGATTCAAACACATAATTTAAAGAAATAGAAACTGAAAATCATTTAAGATAAAATAATATATAACATTTTTAATTAAATGCAGTAAATTTGATTTTCTACCAATACATGAATTGGCGTTTGTACCGTTATGGTATGGACCGTTACTGACATGTCACTTCGCGGTTTATATTACTTGCAGTCCCTTCCTGCCACGTCAGTTGAAAAGCCCATCCTACCGACCGGGACAGCTCATAAGCCCTTGAAAATCCCGAAAAAGCCCCCGGTGAAAATTGAATATCCTCTAAACTGCTCAGCCGGTAATCTCACACGGACCTGCCGCGAAACTACCCTACAGCCGTTTCCCCAGAAGATCCTGACCGTCCATCACCGCCAGAATGTCCACACTACTTCCGTTGGATTTACGGGGATCTACGGCCATGGATGAAGAGCGGGATCACAAGGGAGATGGTGGAGGGGGCCAAAAGGACTGCTACTTTCAAATTGGTGATTTTGAATGGAAGGGCTTACGAGGAGAAATATCAGAGGGCGTTTCAGACGAGAGATGTCTTTACGCTGTGGGGGATCCTACAGTTGTTAAGGAGGTACCTGGGAAAGTGCCTGATTTGGAGTTGATGTTTGATTGCGTTGACTGGCCGGTCATTACATCGAAGGACTATCATGGGCCCAACGCCACCGCTCCACCAACGTTGTTTCGGTATTGTGGGGATGACGCCACGTTGGATATCGTCTTTCCTGATTGGTCATTCTGGGGCTGGTAAGGGTTTTAATTTTTAATATTTTTTTTCCTGATTGTGGGGATGTAGGTATTGATTGGGTACTCAGGAAAATTTCTTTTTAGCTGCATGGTTCAGTACTTATAGATATACTCATGAATTGGATTACAGGCCAGAAATCAATATAAAGCCATGGGAATCATTGTTGAAGGACCTAAAAGAAGGCAACAAGAGGAGCAAGTGGATGGAAAGGGAACCCTATGCTTACTGGAAGGGAAATCCAGCTGTTGCTGCAACCAGGCTAGACCTCCTCAAATGTAATGTTTCAGATAAACAGGACTAGAAAAATGCCCGAGTTTATACCCAGGTAGCCACTTATGTTTATTGTTAGTTTCACCTTTGATAAAGACTGCATCACCAACTAGACTGCATAAAAGCAAAAATCAGTTTTCGGTTTTGCATCTTATGTAGGATTGGATTCGAGAATCACAAGAAGGTTACAAACAATCAGATTTAGCAAGCCAATGCATTCATAGGTAAAACTTCGATCTTTCTTTCTTCATTAATCTTATTTTAACACATGTTCCACTGTTTGTATAGGTATAAAATTTATATTGAAGGATCTGCATGGTCTGTAAGCCAAAAGTACATTCTTGCCTGCGATTCTGTTACCTTACTAGTAAAGCCTCATTACTACGATTTCTTCCCGAGGAGTTTGATGCCGGTGCACCACTATTGGCCCATAAGGGAGGACGACAAGTGCAGATCAATTAAGTTTGCTGTTGACTGGGGCAACCGCCATAAGCAGAAGGTACACAGAAGCTTCAATCATGTATGAAATAATCTAGGGATTAACACTTTTCATCCACTGATATCTTACATTAATTTTGTTATTGATTTATAATAGGCACATCCATTGGGAAGGCAGCCAGTGATTTCATCCAAGAGGACTTGAAGATGGACAACGTGTATGACTACATGTTTCATCTTTTAAATGAATATGCTAAGCTGTTGAAGTTCAAGCCCACTGTGCCTGAAAAAGCTGTGGAGTTGTGTTCAGAGAGAATGGGTTGTGGTGCATAAGGATTAAAGAAGAAGTTTATGATGGAATCCATGGTGAAGTATGCCATGGATGCAAGCCCATGCACCATGCCTCCCCCCTTTCAGTCCTCCAGAGCTTCAAACTTTTCTCAAGAGAAAAGTAAATTCAATAAAACAAGTGGAGGCCTCGGAGAAGAAATTTTGGGAGAATCAAAATACATAGACATTTTCTCTTAATTTTGCTCATAATCACGATCAACATATATGATGATGTTTATGATATATATGAGACAAATGTATTTAGCCTTGACTCGTTACTCTAATATTGCTTAGTGATACCATATAGATCATATTCCTTTTTGGAGTTATTTAATTATAGGTAGGGATAACCAAGGAAGACAAAAACTATATCTTAATAAGTTATATACTTAATTCAAGGATAAATGTATTTCCTTTAGAATTGTGTTGTTCCCTTTTATTCACATTCCTTGTCAAAATTTTGCTTAGGATAATACTTATCAACAATGTTTTCATAATCGGAAAAATTATTGGCTAACAGTTCACTGGTTGGACCAACGGTCGAACTGCGGTTGAACCGATAATGCAAGAAATATATAATTTATATATTATATAAAATTAAAAATAACTATAAAAAATTAAAAATATATGAAATTACAAATTTTAATAATTTTTTATTTTTATATTTGGTATATTAAATTAAATCATAAAGTTTAATATTTTAAATTTTATTAAATAGAAATATATAATATTTAAGAATGAAGATATATTTAAGATGAAAAAAATTTATAATATTTAATTTCATCTTTTTGTCTTTGTATTTTATTGTTTTAAAATTATTATATTAATTAATTTATATTATTTTTATAATAATTATTATATTATTATTATAAAAATAAACATGAATTTAAATATTTACATTTCTTTAAAGATTTTATATGATAAAAATTTGAAATAAAAACATTAATCTTAGATCCTTAGTATACATATTTTTAACAACATCATTTAATAAATATGGTGCAATGATCAATGGTTCAAAGACTTCAAATTTTAATTTTTAAGAGATTCGTGCGTCTAGCCCTCCAAGAAGCAATGTTTTATCTCTAATCAGTCCCACTTCAGAAGCGCATGAATTCTACGTACTCTATAAATACCTTGCAACATTCCTTATAAGCCAAACTTGGCGACGAATTGAGTTTAGAGGCATAACTCAAATATAAGTTTTATAAGCATTTCTTGTCATTGGATTGGGCCTAGTGGTTTGGACCAAATATGGATTTATAATTAGTTTTAGTTTTAAAAGTATTGGGCGTTGAATGAACCTCTTAATAGTAAACAAATATTTGTGGCAATTAAGGTCTAATCGGTTTGTAAAAAACCGGATGGTTTGTCCGGTTTGGCGGTTCAACTGTCGGTTTGAATGGTTCAATGCCGGTTTGACTACGAAATGGTTCATTAAGATGGACCGAACCCAAAAGTTCACCGATCAATATAATATTTTTATTTTATTTTTTATTTTTTATTTTTTTTAATTCACCATTTAGATCTGTTGTTGTTTCCCACGGCGATGGTTGGAGAAATCCTAAAGATGAGTCTGCCCTTGTTCCACTGCCTACAGCTTGCATAGGAGGAATCTCAATGCATAATAAGGCCTTGTTTGGCTGCTGGTCTTGGACGCCTATCCTCAGTGGCTAGGGGATGCTGATCTTCTTCTTAACCCAACAATTGAAAAGTCAAGTTTTGAGAGTTTTGGAAGCGGGAAGACAAAAACTTAAAACTCTTTTTAATATGGTATTTATAAGATACAAATACCTAATGAACTCAAACTAGAATTTCCAAATCAATGAGCTAAATGACTACTAAAAAATAATTTGCATGTGACAAAATTAAAGAAAATCCTTAATTGATCTTTCAAATTTAAGTTAAATGGTGGGTGCAAAATTAAGAATTAGCCATTAAGTCATCAATCATGAGAAGTTTTTCTCCATGCGTATATTAGGAGCATCTTAAAAGAGATGGTTTTGGCCTTGAGATTGAGAAGGCTCTAGCTTTCTGATGGTTAATTTTGTTTGAGGTGCTCGAAAATCAATAATGAAAGCAAAAACCATTAAGGAAAATGGTTTTTAATTTATTATAAAACCTAATAAAAAAAAAAATACAATTAAATTAATTAGAGACATATATTTTATAATTTACTCTTTATATAGAAGAGTTAGAATAAATGAAATAAATTTGAAATATCATACAAAATAATTTATTGATTTTAAATATCATTTTTATTTTCAATTACTCTTTAAATAGAAGAATTAAAATAAATGAAATAAATTTAAAATATCATATGAAAATGATTTATTAATTTTAAATATCATTTTTATTTTAATATATAATTAAATTAATTAGAGACATATATTTTATAATTTACTCTTTATATAGAAGAGTTAGAATAAATGAAATAAATTTGAAATATCATACAAAAATAATTTATTGATCCTTAAATATCATTTTTTTTCCTTTACCTTTTTTCTTGCAATCTTTGCTCCCTAATTTTGTCGCGTATTTTCTCTCAAACTTAACATAAAAGTAGATGTGTATCATGAGCTTATAATGCATCCTTGCAAATTTATATTGCTTAGTAGAGATAACAAGATTTTCTTTTATTGCTATTAATATATATATATATATATATATATATATATATATATATATAAAATTTTCAAATCATAGAATTGATTTGTAACAAAATTAGCTAACTATTTCAAGTTAGAAGTAAATTCTAAAATGATGAAATTAATTAGGATCTATAACGATTAAATCATATTTGAGCATTGGTCTATAATCTTTTTCCATTCTACTTATGCACTCCAATCAAAACGTGAAATGCAATATCAAAACTTGAAGATTGGTGAATAGAACATAATATGGGTAAGTTATTTAGATTATATTGAAATTTATTGAGAGGTAATGTAAAATGGAAATCTAATTTTAAAAGACAACTTCCCATGTTCTTTTTGGGTTGAGAATTTTTTTTGTTTTAAACATGATTTGATCTTTTACAATTATGTTCCCACAAGTTTTATTTTGGTTTTATTTTAAAATGGTTTTTTAATTTATTTTATTTGAATAGAATAAAAATGATAAATCAAGGAATTTTTTAGCATATTCCTAGCTCCACCACTGGTGCTACTAACTTGTTTTCTCGTTATATAGTCATAAACTAAGCATTAGTATATTTTCATAGATATCATTTGCAATTATTTGAACTAATAAAATAGCCACTTAAAAGATTCCAAATCATAATGACTCAGTTTCGCAAGGAAATGGGAAAGCTAAGATGGATGGTGGTGCTTTAGCCCCATCACAATTGAAGTATTTATACAAGTGGGACTTGGGAGGAGCACAAACCTTTCAAAGCAAAGGAAATCTCTTTCACATATTAAATAATTGAAGAAAAGAGAGATCTTGATCACAAGTCTTGAAAGTTTGTTTCCATGCGTTTACCTGTGGTCTAAGTCCACATGTTTGAACATTGTCCAACTAAGACCACATGTTTGAATGGTGTCCAATTAATTGATTTACTTTATTGTTCCCTTCTAGTCGTAGTCCATTTGGACAAATTCAAAGGAGCCTTACGTTTTTTCCTTACATTGATGCCATGGAGGATGCAGAAAATGCATCAAAGTCATTGATATTGGAGGAAAATCATCTTCCATGAAATAGTAAAATATTGGTTAAAAGAAAAAACTGATCTTTGTGTTACCTATGGAATTTTGATTGCACAAAACACGAGCTTGTAACCATAGGGAGCCCTTGCAATGACTATCATATATGTTGAAAGGTATTTCAAATTTCTAGTTAGTATTAATTTTTTTTGTAGAAATGATTTTTTTTTATTTTCATATCTCTCGTTATATTAGATTTCAATATAAAATAAATAAAATAATTAAAAATATCTTTATTAATATTCTAGATTATGAAAAGAAAAAGTTATGAAAAAAAAATAAATCTGTAAAAATGGATAAAAATGAGAGAAAGAATGAGAGATATATAGTGGAGAAATGAATTGTATTGATTTTTTCATTTTTTTTTACTCCGTAATACAGTGGAATGAATATAGCTTTCCGATTGTTTTTATGTCCTCTGGCGCAGCAATATACGTATTTCCTTCTTTGAACTCTTCCTCTCCTGGGTTGTTCAGTAGTCATGGGAAAATTGAAAGCAATTCTTGGTGTTCTCTTGCTTTGGTTTCTGTGCTCAACAATTTTAAGGTCATGACTTCCCATTTGTTCACGTCTTTTCAAATTACTATGACCAATGAAAGGGAAATGAAATTGATTTGTTCATAAATTTCCATATTATTACAACCAATGAAAGGTTCCCATTTGTTCACGGCTTTTCATATCATTATGGCCAATGAAACGGAAATGAAATTGATTTGTTCATAACTTTCCATATTACTACAACCAATGAAAGGGAAATGTTGGGTTGTCATCCAAAGAAATCAAGACTATGACCAATGAAAGGGAAATGAAATTGATTTGTTCATAAATTTCCATATTACTACAACCAATGAAAGGTTCCCATTTGTTCACGTCTTTTCATATCACTATGACCAATGAAAGGGAAATGAAATTGATTTGTTCATAACTTTCCATATTACTACAACCAATGAAAGGGAAATGAAATTGATTTGTTCATAAATTTCCATATTACTACAACCAATGAAAGGTTCCCATTTGTTCACGTCTTTACATATCACTATGACCAATGAAAGGGAAATGAAATTGATTTGTTCATAACTTTCCATATTACTACAACCAATGAAAGGGAAATGTTAGGTTGTCATCCAAAGAAATCAAGTCTTCCTTAAACATTAGCCTTACATAACGCTATAACTTTTACTTTTTTTAAATTATACATTATTTTAAAAGTAAATAACAATTACAATTTGCAATGAAAGTAAAACATTTGGGGGTCATCCAAAGAAATAGTAATCAAGTCTTCCCCAAACATTATTAACCTCTTTTATGACAATAACGTCTTTTTATTTCTTTAGAATTATACCCATTTTTAAAAGTAATTAGCTTTTTAATTCTTTTATAAATTTCATTTAAATTTTAGATTTTAGATTGTATTACTAAAAAGGGAAAAAATATGTTAAATAAATTATGTTTGATTTATCATGAAAGATAGAAAAGAGAATAAAAAAGATTTAAAAACCTATATATTTTTATGGAGTGCTTCAACTTGATCCATCTAAATTCAATTGCGAAATCTCTTATATTTGTCTAATAATTATTTAAAATTTTATATTCTTATTGTCCTTTTAGGATCCATTTGGTCGTGCTTCACGATGATTGTTTTTTTTTTTTTTAAAAAAAAAAAAAATCCTTTTTAAGTTTAAGAACAAAAAAATATTTTTTTAGCATTTTATAAAAATAAGAATGTTTGATAAGTTGTTTTAGAAATAATTAAAAAAAAAAATCCAAAATGACATTATTATTTCTTTTTTGCATTGAATCAATACTTTTTTTTTTTTTTTTTCTTCTCATTACACAAATAGACTCCAAATCAAGCCCAAGCCAATGTATTAAATTTGTTAAAATTAAAAAAATAATTTGGAACTAAAAAAGTAACTCAATTGCTACTAAAAAATGATTTGCATGTGACAAAGATTAAGGAAAATTCTTAAAATATATTTGAAATTCCCAACCGTTAAATGATTGGTGCAAAATTAAGAATCAATAATTAAGTCATCCTCATAAACTTTGAAAGTCTTGGGAAGTTTGTCTCCATGCATTAACTATGGACCATTTATGAAAGCGAAATGCCAATTGTTCGAAGTGTTTTAAAAGAGATAGTTTGACCTTGAGATTGAAAGAGCGCTTTCTGATGGTCAATTTCGAGGTGGTCCAAAAACTAATAATGGAAGACAAAAATATTTAAAAAAAAAAAAGTTTTGGATTTGTTATAAAAGTAGTAAAAAATAAATAAAATGTAATTAAAAATAGTTAAAGACTTATGTATTTTAAAATTATTTACTTTTAATATAGAAGGGTTATAATAAGTGAAATAAGTTTAAAATAACAAATACAAATAATTTATTAGTTTTAAATATTATTTTTTATTATTTCACCTTTTTCTTGTTATTTTTTTTCTATTTTTCTCACATTTTTCTCAAACATAACTGAAAACTAGATCTATAGGATGAGGTTTACACATCCTTGCAAGTCTATATTGCACTACAAAGATAAAAAGATTTTCTTTTGTTGTTGTATCAAATTCCCACACCATAGAATTTGTTTGTAACAAAATTATCTATTTTATGTTACAAAAAATATTCTAAAATAATGAAATTACTTAGGAGTTATAAGGTTTAAATCCTATCTGAGCATCATTGTATCCATTTTTTTGGATATTCTATATGTGCTCATTATGGGCTTATAAATTTTTTTTTTCATTCCACTTCTTCACTTCGATCAAAACATGAAATAAAACATCAAAACTTGAAGATTGGTGAACACGATATTAAGTTACTTGGATTATATTAAAATCTGATGGGAGGTAATGTAAAATGGAAGTCTAATTTTAAAAGATAGTTTCCTACATTTTTTTTTCAATATTCAAGCATATTGGGTTGAAATTCATTTAAAAAAAAAAAACTTGATTTGATTTTTTTTTATGATTATGTTCCCACAAGTTCTATTTTGGTTTCATTTGAAAATTGTGTCTTAACAACTTGATTTTTAGGTTCTTTTCAAGACTTCTTATGGTCCTTGTAATTTTGACTTACAACTTGTATTTTAATTTTTATTTGCTAATGGTTGTTTTAAAATAATATCACTTCTTTTAAAATATGTTTTCATTTTTGGAAATGGTTTGTTGACTACACAATTTTTATTGTATCAAGTTACTGTCTCTCACTATTGACTGCTTTCATGGTACAAAATATTTATGTTAAGAATTATTTTCTTAATTGCTATATTTGATTTTTTTTTAATAAATCACTTTACTAGTAAAAAAAACCCTAACTTAAAGATTCATTTTTTGTTGACTTTCGTATTGGAAACTCTTTTTTTTTTTTTTAACAAAAAATAAAATAAATATTTTAAGTTTTGTGGTCCATTTAAATTTAAAACCCATTAAAATATTATTTTTCCTAAAATGTGGAACCCATTTCTTGGTGTTGTAACCACCCATCTACGATCTATTTTGTCTTCTTTGATGGGAAGAAGACATATTCCATGTGAACTTTAGAGGGATTGGGTGTTTACAAGAAAAAGTTTATGAGTTTTTATCTGTATATGGGCATAATGTCTTAGAAAGACTATTCAACGAATCCCTAATTTTCTTTTGTTCTTTATTTGCTCCAGAGATTGTGGGTCTAATTGCCATGATTGGAGGTATACTCTTTGATTTCCACTTTTATTATTTGCAACTTTGAGAATTTTCTAACATTTCTATCAACCATTCATTTTTCAGTTGGTCATGACTTTCCATCTTATAAGAATAAATCAGAGAAAATGTTTGGAAGTCATCCAAAGAAATGATAATTAAGTCTTTCCTAAAATTTATCTTTTTACATAATAATAACGTCTTTATTTCTTTAGTTATGCATTTTTTTTTTAAAAAAGGTAATTGGCAATTCTATTGCTTTTACAAAGTTCATTTAAATTTTAAAAGGAAAAAAACAAGAACAAGTTTAGAAAAATTGTATTTAATTTGTTATGAAAGATATAAAAGAAAATAAAAATATTGAGAGTATGTGGAAAAATTAATTGAAAATTATCAAAATTTTGTGTTTAATTTGTCATGAAAGATGCAAAATAAAATGGAAAAAAATTAACTAACTTATTTATCGTGATGGATAAAAGATAAAAAAAAAAAAAAAAAAAAACTGGTTTTACTCTCCAATTCTTGTGATTTCATTAGTCAAAATTCAATGCATTTCTTCATTGTTGCTCAATGTTTTCTATGCAACAATGAGCAATGAAAAGGAAATAAAAAATTTGTTCATGATTTTCCACATTACAATAACCAATGAAAGGGGCATAATGTCTTAGAAAGACTAGTCAATCAGTCCCTAATTTTCTTTTGTTCTTTATTTGCTCCAGAGATTGTGGGTCTAATTGCCATGATTGGAGTATACTATTGGATTTCCACTTTTATTATTTGCAACTTTGAGAATTTTCTAACATTTCTATCAACCATTCATTTTTCAGTTGGTCATGACTTTCCATCTTATAAGAACAAATCAGAGAAAATGTCCGAAAGTCATCCAAAGAAATGCTAATTAAGTCTTTCCTAAAATTTATCTTTTTACATAATAATAAGGTCTTTATTTCTTTAGTTATGCATTTTTTTTTTAAAAAGGTAATTGGCAATTCTATTGCTTTTACAAAGTTCATTTAAATTTTAAATTGAATTATAAAAGGAAAAAAACAAGAACAAGTTTAGAAAAATTGTATTTAATTTGTTATGAAAGATGTAAAAGAAAATAAAAATGTTGAGAGTATGTGGAAAATTAATTGAAAATTTTCAAAATTTTGTGTTTAATTTGTCATGAAAGATGCAAAAGAAAATGGAAAAAAATTAACCAACTTATTTATCGTGATGGATAAAAGACAAAAAAGAAAAAAAAGAGAAAAAAAAAACTGGTTTTACTCTCCAATTCTTGTGATTTCATTAGTCAAAATTCAATGCATTTCTTCATTGTTGCTCAATGTTTTCTATGCAACAATGAGCAATGAAAAGGAAATAAAAAATTTGTTCATGATTTTCCACATTACAATAACCAATGAAAGGGAAATGTTTGGTTGGCATCCAAAGAAATAACAATAAAGTCCCCCAACCATTAGTCTTCCTTCTTCCATCATACTACCGACTTTGATTTCTTTAAATTTATACATCTTTTCTTTTAAAAAAAGTAATTAACAATAAAAGGGAAAAATTAGCCTTCTTGCTTGGTAATGACATCTTTTAATTTATTTCTTTAAAATTATATATATATATTGTGATAATAATCGAGTCTTCCCTAGACATTATTAACCTTCTTGCATGACAATAACATTTTTTGCTTCTTTAAAATTATACCTTGTTTAAAGTAATTAGAAAGTTTAATTCTTTTATAAATTTAATTTAGATTTTAGATTGTATTACTAAAAAAGAAAAATAAAACTACTATATTAAACTACTAATTTTTCTAAAAGCTTAAATTTATAAGATTTAGACTCAATATACATATTATGCTCCTTAATAGAAATAACATTTAAAAATAATGTATTGATTTTAAATGTTATTTTTTTTTCGTTTACTTTTATTATTATTATTATTATTTTTTTTTTGTATTTTCTCTTCGAATATAACTAAAAAGTAGATTTATAGCATGAGCTTTATGCATCCTTGTAAATCTATATTGCATAATAGAGGTAGAAAGATTTTCTTTTCTTGCTGTGAGAAATAAATTAGCTATATAAAATTCTTGAACTATAGAATTGATTTGCAACAAAATTAGCTATTTTGTGTTACAAAAAAAATCTAAAATAATTAGGAGCTATTAGGTTTAAATGCTATTTGAGTGCCATCTTTATCCATTTCTTGGATATTTTCTTTTCTTTTCACCATTGAAAATCTTCCGATATAATCTTTCTAAATTATACATTTTTTTTAAGGGGGTTGCTATTCACAATATCCCTTTTACTAAACGTAACACTTTTATAATCATAGTTTTTCCATATATACCCTTTTTAATAAAGAACTCTCTCTAACCTCCTCTGACCATATTGAACCTAAATTTTAGTTGATTAAAGCTGCAAATCATATACAAAATACAATGAATGACGAAATTCAATTATCTGATGACAATTTTCAGGTAAGATTTATAACTTTCATTTTTTTATAAAGAAATATATATATATATATATATATTTATCAAAAAAAAAAAAAAAACCGACGACCTAGGTGGAGTTCATGATTCAACATATTGAGAAGGTATTTAGTTGATTATATTTATTGACTTTTGAACATATGTAGGATTTAAGTCCCACTATGTTTTGACCTTTTTTTAGACTCTTGATTACATACTTTATTTTATGAGTCTTTACTTCGCATACACAAATAATTATTACGTTGCTCATATTCTTAATCAATCTCTAGTTATATGCAATATTTTTGTGGTGCAGAAGGATTAAAGAAGAAGTTTATGATGGAATCCATGGTGAAGTATCCCATGGATGCAAGCCCATGCACCATGCCTCCCCCCTTTAGTCCTCTAGAGCTTCAAACTTTTCTCAAGAGAAAAGTAAATTCAATAAAACAAGTGGAGGCCTGGGAGAAGAAATTTTGGGAGAATCAATATACATAGACATTTTCTCTTAATTTTGCTCATAATCACGATCAACATATATGATGTTTATGATATATATATGAGACAAATGTATTTAGCCTTGATTCGTTACTCTAATGTTGCTTCGTGATACCATATAGATCATATTCCTTTTTGGAGTTATTTAATTATAGGTAGGGATAAACAAGGAAGACAAAACTATATCTTAATAAGTTATATACTTAATTCAAGGATAAATGTATTTCCTTTAGAATTGTGTTGTTCCCTTTTATTCACATTCCTTGTCAAAATTTTGCAAATCAAATTTTGCTTAGGATAATACTTATTAGCAATGTTTTTAGAATCGGAAAAATTATAGGCTAATAGTTCACTGGTCGGACCGACTGTTGAACTGTCATTGAACTGGTGATGTAAGAAATTTATAATTTATATATTATATAAAATTAAAAATAATTATAAAAAATTAAAAATATATAAAATTAAAAATTTTAATAATTTTTTATTTTTATATTTAGTATATTAAATTAAATGATAAAATTTAATATTTTAAATTTTATTAAATAGAAATATGTAATATTTAAGAATGAAGATATATTTAAGATGAAAAAATTTATAATATTTAATTTTATCTTTTTGTCTTTGTATTTTATTGTTTTAAAATTATTATATTAATTAATTTATATTATTTTTATAATAATTATTATATTATTATTATAAAAATAAACATGAATTTAAATAGTCTTGGACGCCTATCCTCAGTGGCTAGGGGATGCTGATCTTCTTCTCAATCCAACAATTGAAAAGTCAAGTTTTGAGAGTTTTGGAAGCGGGAAGACAAAAACTTAAAACTGTTTTTAATATGGTATTTATAAGATACAAATACCTAATGAACTCAAACTAGAATTTCCAAATCAGTGAACTAAATGACTACTAAAAAATAATTTGCATGTGACAAAATTGAAGAAAATCCTTAATTGATCTTTCAAATTTAAGTTAAATGATGGGTGCAAAATTAAGAATTAGCCATTAAGTCATCAGTCATGAGAAGTTTGTCTGCATGCGGATATTAGGAGCATCTTAAAAGAGATGGTTTTGGCCCTGAGATTGAGAAAGCTCTAGCTTTCTGATGGTTAATTTTGTTTGAGGTGCTCCAAAATCAATAATGAAAGCAAAAACCATTAAGGAAAATGGTTTTTAATTTATTATAAAATCTAGTAAAAAAAAAATATATATAATTAAATTAATTAGAGACATATATTTTATAATTTATTCTTTATATAGAAGAGTTAGAATAAATGAAATAAATTTGAAATATCATACAAAAATAATTTATTGATTTTAAATATCATTTTTATTTTAAATTACTCTTTATATAGAAGAATTAAAATAAATGAAATAAATTTGAAATATTATATAAAAATAATTTATTGATTCTAAATATAATTTTTATTTTAATATATAATTAAATTAATTAGAAACATATATTTTATAATTTACTCTTTATATAGAAGAGTTACAATAAATGAAATAAATTTGAAATATCATACAAAAATAATTTATTGATCCTTAAATATCATTTTTTTTTTCTTTTACCTTTTTTCTTGCAATCTTTGCCCCCTAATTTTTTCATGAATTTTTCTCTCAAACTTAACATAAAAGTAGATGTGTATCATGAACTTATAATGCATCCTTGCAAATTTATATTGCATAGTAGAGATAAAAAGATTTTCTTTTGTTGCTGTAAATATATATATTTAAAACATGATTTGATCTTTTACAATTATGTTCCCACGAGTTATATTTTGGTTTTGTTTGAAAATGGTTTTTTAAAAACATGAATTGCAGCATGAAAGGAAATGAGAAAAATAATAAATTAATGAAAATGGTTTTTCAATTCATTTTATTTTAATAGAATAAAAATGATAAATCAAGGAATTTTTTAGTACATTCCTAGCTATGCCACCGATGATAGGTGTTAGTTGTTTTCTTGTTATATGGTTATAAACTAAGGTGGTATTTATTTTTTTACTTAATTCTAAATAAAACCTTAATGTTTAATAGTATTAAATATTAGGTTGTTTGTTTTCGTGGTATTTTAATTCTATTAAGTATTAAAAAGTAAAAAAAATCAATATATTATTTTTTCTATTTAGAAAAAGTTACATATTTTGACTTTTTTTATTTAATAAAAAGTTTATAATAAATTATGAAAAAATAGAAAAACAAATAACTTAAATTCTGAAAACAAATTATTTTCAGTAAAAAGTAAAAAAACCAAACATCACTTAAGTATTACTATATTTTTATAGATATCATTTGCAATTATTTGAACTAATAGAATAGCCACTTAGAAGATTCCAAACCATAATGACTCAGTTTTGCAAGGAAATGGGAAAGCTAAGACGGATGGTGGTGCTTTAGCCCCATTACCATTGAAGTATTTATACAAGTGGCTGGGACTTGGGACTCAAAGCAAAGGAAATCTCTTGCAGATATTAAATAATTGAAGTAAAGAGAGATCTTGATCACAAGTCTTGAAAGTTTGTTTTCATCCGTTTACCCCGTGGTCTAAGTCCACATGTTTGAACCGTGTCCAACTAAGACCACATGTTTGAATGGTGTCCAATTAATTGATTTACTTTATTGTTCCTTTCTAGTGGCTGTCCATTTGGACAAATTCAAAGGAGCCTTACGTTTTTGCCTTACATTTATGTCATGGAGGATGCAGAAAATGCATCAAAGTCATTGATATTGGAGGAAAATCTTCTTCTGTGAAATAGTAAAATATTGGTTAAAAGAAAAAACTGATCTTTGTGTTACGTATGGAATTTTGACTGCACAAAACACGAGCTTGTAACCATAGGGAGCCCTTGCAATGATTATTATATATGTTAAAAGGTGTTTCAAATTTCTAGTTAGTATTAATTTTTTTTTGTAAAAAGGATTTTTTTTATATCCATATCTCACCGTAATATTAGATTTTAACATGAAATTATTAAAAATATATTAATTAATATTTTAGATTATGAAAAGAAAAAATTATGAAATGAAGATGAATTTGTAAATATTACATAAAATGAATAAAAATGAGAGAAAGAAGGAGAGATATATAGTGGAGAAATGAACTGTATTGGTTTTTTGGTTTTTTTTTTCTCCGTAATATCCTTTATAATACAGTGGAATGAATATAACTTTCCGATTGTTTTATGTCCACTGGCGCAGCAATATAAGTATTTCCTTCTTTGAACTCTTCCTCTACTGGGTTGTTCAGCAGTCATGAGAAAATTGAAAGCAATTCTAGGTGTTCTCTTGCTTTGGTTTCTGTGCTCAACAATTTTGAGGTCATGCAGGGCAAACAACTTGGTTTGTAATGAAAAGGAGAAACGAGCCCTTCTGAGCTTCAAACACGCTCTTCTTGACCCTGCAAACCAGCTGTCTTCTTGGTCTATTAAAGAAGACTGTTGTGGATGGCGAGGAGTCCACTGCAGCAATGTCACTGCTCGAGTTCTCAAGCTCGAACTTGCTGATATGAATTTGGGAGGTCAGATTAGTCCTGCTTTGCTCGAATTAGAATTTTTGGATCACTTAGACTTGAGCTCGAATGATTTTAGAGGTTCTCCCATTCCAAGTTTCTTGGGTTCCATGGGGAGTTTGAGATATCTTGACCTCTCCTATGCTGGATTTGGTGGACTAGTCCCTCATCAGCTTGGAAATCTCTCGACTCTTCGTCACCTGGATCTGGGAGGTTACAATAGGCTGTACGTTGAGAATCTTGGTTGGATTTCTCATCTTGCTTTTTTGAAGTACCTTGGCATGAATCGGGTCGACCTTCACAGGGAAGTCCATTGGCTTGAATCCGTGTCTATGTTCCCTTCTCTTTCAGAGCTGCACTTGTCCAATTGTGAACTTGATAGCAATATGACTTCATCTCTCGGGTATGACAATTTCACATCTCTCACAGTCCTTGATCTTTCTGAGAACAAAATCAATCAAGAAATGCCAAATTGGTTGTTTAATCTCAGTAGTCTTGCTTTTTTACTTCTATCAGAAAATCAATTCAAGGGGCAAATTCCAGAGTCCTTGGGGCACTTCAAATATCTAGAATATGTCGATCTTTCTTCTAATTCCTTTCATGGCCCTATTCCTACATCCATAGGAAACTTATCCTCCTTAAGGGCATTTGTTCTTTATGATACTGGGTTAAATGGTACTCTTCCTACGAGTATGGGGTGTCTTTCAAATTTGATGCTCTTGGCTCTGGGACATGACTCCTTGACCGGTGCTGTATCAGAAGCACACTTTACAACACTTTCAAAATTGGAGTCAGTACAGATATCAGAGACATCCTTATTTTTCAATGTGAAATCCAACTGGACTCCTCCTTTTCAGCTTCAATTTCTGTTAATTTCTTCCTGCAAGATGGGTCCCAAGTTTCCGGCATGGCTACAGACCCAAAAGTCTCTTTCCTATTTAGACTTTTCCAGGTCAGGAATTGAGGATACAGCTCCAAACTGGTTCTGGAAGTTCGCTTCGTACATCGATCAGATCCATCTCTCTAATAACCGGATATCTGGGGACTTAACCCAAGTTGTACTAAACAATACTATCATCGATTTGAGTTCTAATTGGTTCTCAGGTCGGTTGCCACGTCTCTCTCCGAATGTTGTTGTGTTGAATATTGCTAACAATTCATTTTCGGGACCGATTTCCCCTTTCATGTGCCAAAAGATGAATGGAACAAGTCAATTGGAGGTCCTTGACATATCAATTAATGCTTTATCCGGGGAACTTTCTGATTGTTGGATGCATTGGCAATCTCTTGCTCATATAAACATCGGAAGCAACAATCTATTTGGTAAAATCCCCAATTCCATGGGTTCTTTGGTTGGACTTAAAGCATTGAGCTTGCGCAACAATTCCTTCTATGGAGATGTACCTTCATCACTAGAGAACTGTAAGGTTTTGGGGCTGATAAATCTAAGTGACAATAAATTTTCAGGGATTATACCCAGGTGGATTGTTGAGAGGACAACTCTAATGGTTATCCATTTAAGATCCAATAAATTCAACGGCATTATTCCTCCACAAATATGCCAACTTTCTTCTCTTATAGTATTGGATTTCGCTGATAATAGTCTATCAGGAGAGATACCGAAGTGCTTGAATAATTTCAGTGCTATGGCTGCAGGACCTATCCGGGGTCAGTATGATATTTGGTATGATGCTTTGGAAGCAGATTACGATTATGAATCGTACATGGAAAGTCTTGTTTTAGATATAAAGGGGAGGGAATCAGAGTACAGAGAGATTCTTCAATATGTTAGGGCCATCGACCTTTCAAGTAACAATTTGTCAGGATCAATTCCAGTTGAAATCTTTAGTCTCTCTGGACTTCAATTTCTGAACTTATCTCGAAATCATTTAACGGGGAGGATACCAGAGAAAGTTGGGGTGATGGCATCATTAGAATCTCTAGATCTTTCGAGAAATCATCTTTCAGGTGAAATTCCTCAGAGCATGAGCAATTTAACATTTCTTGATGACCTGGACCTGTCATTCAACAACTTTTCTGGGAGAATTCCTTCAAGCACCCAGCTTCAAAGCTTCGATCCACTTTCTTTCTTTGGCAATGCTGAACTGTGTGGAGCCCCTCTTACGAAAAACTGCACAAAAGATGAAGAGCCTCAAGATACAAACCCCGACGAAGAAAGTGGAGAACATCATGAAATCGCATGGTTTTACATTGGGATGGGAACAGGATTTGTTGTGGGGTTCTGGGGAGTTTGTGCAGCTCTCTTTTTCAAAAGAGCTTGGAGGCATGCTTATTTTCGGGTTCTTGATGACATGAAAGACAGGGTCTATGTGGTTATAGCATTAAGGTTGAAATGCTTGCAAAACAACCTGAGAAGATATTTTCTCGGCAAGGGAAAAAAACATACTTTCATTACCTCATGTAAAGTTTTGCTTCAAATTCAATTTTCCTCTAAACACTCATTTGTTCTTGTTGATGCTGTAGGTTCTGCCATTTTATCCCTGTTTCATCGTGTACTTAATGGAATGTCTTTGTCTCAGATGACATGAATTTTGTTTTGGACAGATTTACGATGTTTAAGGGGTCGCAGCGAAAGAGAGAAGGTAATGGATGGTGGTGGAACTTGAAGAAACTGGGAAAACATTCCAGGTGGGATATCTTCTTAGCCCTCTTAGCCCGATATTTTCTTATTGTACTAGTGTTCCGATGCCTCTAAAATGAAAGAAGAGGAGAAGATTGAAGAGGAGAAGTAACTTGTCATTTCAAAATTTGTATTATTCCATTGCCAAACTAAACCTTTCTATTAGTTCATTATAACCTGGTTTTAAATATTTGCAGGGAGCACATAACCTCATCAAGGTGACATGTTTCCACAACTTCAGTACTGAGACGCCTAAAGATTTTGTTCTCAAGTCTGCAGCATTTAGAATTGCTCTTGTAATTATCAACTTGGTGGTGTTATGGATATTATACTTTATTCTCTGTTATTTGCTGTTATGTTATACTAGCTAAGTTACTTCTTGTTATATATCATCATAAGATGAGCATTCAGATATTTTTATAGATATCATCATTTGCAGGTATTTCAACTAATAAAACAGCGACTTAGAAGTTTCCAAATCATAATGACTCAGTTTTGCTAGAAATAGAGTAACAAAGAGCATAATGGGGAAACTAAGATAGTGGTGCTTTAGCTCCATCCCCATTGAAATGTTAATAGAATTGGGATTTGGGGGGAGCACAAACTTTTCAAAGCCAAGGAAATCGTTTTCAGATATTAAATTATTGAAGTAAAGAGAGATCTTCACAAGTCTTGATAGTTTGTTTCCTAGTGTTTACCCGATGGTCTAAATCCACATATTTTAATGGTACTCAAGACTTTCGAGATCAGTTGATTGACTTTATTGTTCTCTTTGAGTGGCAGTCCAACATTTCGACAAATCCAAAGGAGCCTTAAGTGCCTTTTTTTTATTAATTTTTTTTTTTTTTAACATTTATGTCGTGGAGAATGTAGAAAATGCATCAAAGTCATTGATATGAAAACCCATCCATTGACCCAATGTTTTGCAACTTGGAGGCAAAACACTTAAAAAAGTACATATTGGATTAACAAAATATAGGAGGAAAATCATTTTCCAGGAAATAGTATATATTGGTAAAAAGAAAAAAACTGATTTTTTATGTTACCTGTGGGGTTTTGATTGTAGAAAACATGAGCTTGTAACCATAAGGAGCCTTGAATTATATTATATATATATGCCTCTGCTTCTTTTTGGGTAAGTTGATTAACTTTAGGTTAAATCTAGTTTTTGAAAAATTTGAGGGAAAATATGAGGGAAAGAAAATAGAGAGGAAAAAATTATAATTCTATGCCCAAAAATATACCTTAGCAAACCATAACTTTCAAGTAATCAATAATATGAACTCAACGGGCCCCCCACTTGTTTTAAACATTGATTATATGACATTAAATTCTTGCATTTTGGATAACAATTTCTCCCTTGGTAAAAGTCATATTTATGAAGGTCTTGGGACGTTTGTCTCCATGCGTTTACCATGAACTACAAGTCCTTGTATTTGATAATGGTGAAGACTTTGGGGTTAGTTGATTAACTTTATGCTAGGTTTGGTTTTTGGAAAATTTGAGAGGGAATGCATAGGAAATAAATATAAGGGAAAAAAATTGTCATTCTAAACCCAGAAATCTGCATTAGCAAACCCATAGCTTTCAAGTAATCAACTATATGAACTCAAAGGGCCCCTCCACTTGTTTTAAACATCAATTATATGACATTAAATTTTTGTATTTTGGATTGCTTGGCATAAGTCATCTTTCTGGAGGTCTTAGGAAGTTTGTCTCCATGCGTTTATCGTGAACTATAAATCGTTGTATTTGATTATAGTAAAAACTTTTGGGATCAGTTGAATGACTTTAAGGTTAAGTTTGACATCTGTTGTATTCAATGTGAGCCACAACTGGATTCCTCCTTTTCAGCTTAAATACTTATTAGTGGGTTTTTGCAAGATGGGTCCCAGGTTTCCACTATGGCTACAAACACAAAGATCCCTTCAGATTTTAGAGTTGTACGAGGCAGGAATTGTGGACACAGCTCCAAAGTGGTTCTGGAAGTGGGCTTCACATATTCAAACTATCAATCTTGATAATAACCAGATAAGTGGAGATTTATCCCAAGTTCTGCTAAATAGTACTATCTTCTCTATAGATTCTAATTGCTTCACGGGTCAATTACCACATTTGTCACCAAATGTTGTTGCGTTGGGTATGTCCAATAATTCATTATCCGGACAGATTTCCTCTTTCTTGTGCCAAAAGATGAATGGAAGAAGCAAACTGGAGATACTCTACATGCCATATAACGCTTTGTCAGGGGAACTTCCTCATTGTTTGCTGCACTGGCAATCTTTGACTCATTTAAACTTGGGAAGCAACAATCTATCAGGTAAAATTCCTGAATTGATTGGCTCTTTATTTTCTCTCAAGGCATTGCATTTGCACAATAATAGCTTTTCAGGAGGTATACCATTGTCACTCAGAAACTGCACATTTTTGGGCCTCATAGATTTTGGTGGAAATAAACTTACCGGAAACATACCAAGCTGGATAGGAGAAAGAACACATCTAATGGTTCTACGGTTAACATCCAATGACTTCTTTGGGGATATTCCTCCACAGATATGCCGACTTTCTTCTCTCATAGTATTGGATCTTGCTGATAACAGGTTATCTGGATTCATACCAAAGTGCTTGAAAAATATCAGTGCAATGGCTACAAGTCCCAGTCCAATTGATGATAAATTTAATGCTTTAACAGATCATATAATTTACCTTTCATACAGGGAGGATATTTTGTTGGTCATTAAAGGCAGGGAATCAATATACAGTAGTATCCTTCCATTAGTGAGGATGGTCGACCTTTCAAGTAACAATTTGTCAGGAGGAATCCCTTCTGAAGTCTTTTTGGTTTGCAGTCTTTGAACTTGTCTCGAAATAATTTAATGGGAAGGATACCAGAGAAAATCGGGGTTATTGGATATTTAGAGTCTTTAGATCTCTCGAACAACCATCTTTCAGGTGAAATTCCTCGAAGCATCATTAATTTGACATTTCTTAATCACTTGGACTTGTCATACAACAATTTCTCTGGAAGAATTCCTTCAAGCACACAGCTCCAGAGCTTTGATGATCTTGATTTCATTGGCAACCCTGAACTTTGTGGAGCTCCTCTCTTGAAAAACTGCACAGAGAATGAAGATCCGAATCCCAGTGATGTAAATGGAGACGGTTTCGAAAGATCATGGTTTTATATTGGTATGGCAACTGGATTCATAGTGAGCTTTTGGGGAGTCTGTGGTGCTCTTCTATGGAAGAGAGCTTGGAGGCATGCTTACTTCAAGTTCCTTGACAACATCAAAGACCGGGTTTATTTGGCGACAGTGCTAAAATTGAGCTGGCTCCGCTACCATTTCAGAAGATACCGCATCAGTAAGTGAAAGATATAGGTTTTCCATCTGCCTCTCATTCATTTATTCAAATGCTTCAGCAGAGTACTTTGTTTTCAAATACAAACATTAACCTACTATGACCAAATTTCAGGAATAAAATGGAATTCGACTTTGACAGGTTTGAGATGTCCAAGGAGCTGCAAACAGGAAAGAATGGAGGAAAGAGGTAGTGGTGAATCTTAAGAAAAACATGTCCAGGTGAAGTGCCTTCTTAGCTCTTAATCTAGACCCTGCCACTTGCTTGTTATATATAGGAGTCTTCCAAAGCTTTTAAGCTCACTAACTGATCTATGAGTTACAAGTATTTTTCATCAGCATATGCATAAGGATAATGCTCACAGAATATATTTCAGGGTGCAGTACATCAACGGCGTGGTGGAAAGATCTCTACTCAAGTGGGATGTACTTGGAATTGCAGTAATTTATCAACTTTATTGATGTTCTTGTTTATCATGCTGTAGTTGCTGCTCTTTTATTTCCAACTTGGTCATGGGTTGTTATATCATAATAAAGTCAACATGTGGTGTGTTGTAAGACAATATTCTAAGGTATCAACTTCATACCTTACTAAACTTGCAATTCTAGCCCTTCAATTAATGAAAAGTGCCCTTCGGCAGTTGTGTCCAACCATAATGTCAGTTGCTTGCCATTTTAATGTGAGGTAAGATGAGACCCGGGGCAATAGCATTTTATTTCTCTTATTTTGTCTTTAGGTTCCATTTGGATGGATTTTTTTTTCTTTTTACTCGTCCTTGATTTATCATCATTAAAATTAGCAATATATTATTTTGAATATGTAAAATTATATATATTCAACTAAATATAAATAAAAACAAAACATTTTAAAATATATGAACAAAATAAAATATATATTCACAGTTTCAGAATATAAATTTATCTTAAAATTGAAGACACACTGATATGGAGTGGATAGACAGGTTATATCTAAACATTGTTGGGGGTTAGTAGATGAACTTTTGGCTAAGTTTGAAAAATAGATTTAAAATCAATAGAATATTTTTATATTTTTTTAAACCCATTTAACATATTTTTCCTCTCATATGACAAGATTAAATAATTTTAATATATATAATTTTTTAACTAATTTTAATTATATTCAATTTTTTTTATATATTTTTTATAATGAAATCAAATATAAGAAAATAATTTTCCTTAATATATTTTTTTTTCTTTCCTAAATACTTTCTTAGAACCAAACAAAGTTCTATTGAGCCTTGTGGGCATGATAATTGAAATGCTTAGTATGGAGCCTCTCAAGGACATAATTTTAGCCTTGAGATTGAGAGGGCTAGAGCTTTCTTATGGTCAATTTCGAAGGGGTCCATTATGATTATGCTTTTCAACTTCATTTTATTACGTAGTTGTGCTAGATTCTTGTTTTTGAGTTAGTTAGCTTATGTTCGGTTCTTGCAAAATCTAAGGGAATATGTGAAAAAAAAAATCCATTATATTTGGTTTAGGGAAAGTAATAAAGAAAGAAAAAAGAGTGAAGAAAAATATTTCTTATATTTGAATTTTGTTATGAAAAATATAGTAAGAAAATTAGTTATAATTAAAATTAGTGTCTGTCTGGATATTCTTCTAATTTTTTTTTGTTTTTAAAATTAGAAAATAGTGATAAATTCTATAGAGAAAGCATAAAGCCTATATTTATTTTATGTCTTTAAAAATCACTTTTAAAAATTTCAAAATTTAATATAATAAATTTTTTTGATACCTCAATTTTTTTTAATTAATTTTTAAAACCATTACTTTGAAAAAAGTAATAAATTATATATAAAAAGTAAAGTGTAAATTTTAAAAATCATTTCTAAAAATTTAAAATTTAAGGTAATAATTTTTTTTTGATATTTCATATTTTTTTTGAATAATTTTTAAAACCATTATAGCCTCTATGCAATTTTGTATCTTATGTGAAACTTACTATTATTTTATGATTTATGATAAGAAATAGGAAGTATATCCAAACATATATTTAATTTGAAACTTATGCATTTTATAACAATTACTTGAGTAAAATGAGTTTTGAATTAACATATATTTTGTTTTTTTTTTTTTGGTTTCTATCTTTTTTTATATTTTCCATAAAAAATTTCAAGAAATAAACATAACAAAAAAATAGATCTATATCATGAGGTTAATGCATCTTTGTAGATCTATTTAGATGATAGAGATGATAAGGTTTCCTTTTGTTGTTGTGGGAAATTAAGTTGTATACAAATTCCCAAACTATATAATTGATTTATAACAAAATTAGTTATTTTGTGTGCTAGAAACAAATTCTAAAATAATAAAAATAAATTAAGAGCTATCAGGTTTAAAAAATAACTTTCTAGACTTTTTGTTTAGTATTGATATTGGCCTATTGGGTTGAAAGTCATTTTTTTTTTTAAATGCAATTTAATTTTTTCTATTAAGTTTTAACAAGTTATTTTGACTTATGACTTCCATTTTGGTTTCATTTGAAAATCTATTTTTAAGAATATGAACATTAGAACTTTAAGTTCTTTGGAGAAAAATGGTCCTAGTTTCAACTCATGATTTTAATTTTTATTTGAAAATCATTGTTTTATAATACGATTTTTGTTTAAAAATCATTTCTTTCAAATATTTTTTTCATTTTTGAAAATCGTATATTTACTACTTTTATGGTCCAAATTATCGTATTTTTAGAATTATTTTCTTGAATGTCATAAGTTGAAATTTTTTAATCAATTACCCTAATTAGTATAAAAAACCTAACTTAATTTAAATTATGGTGTTCAATAAGTTTTCCTACAATTTCTTTTTGCGTCTATTCATAACTTTCTATCAATAATTCATTTTTGGTTTTGTTCATAACTTTCCATATTACTATGACCAATGTAAGGGAAATGAAATTGATTTGTTCATAACTTTCCATATCACTACAACCAATTAAAGGGAATTGTGGGTTGTCATCCAAAGAAATCAAGTCTTCCCTAAACATTAGCCTTACATGATGCTATAACTATTACTTTTTTTAAATTATACATTATTTTAAAAGTAAATAACAACTACAATTTACAATGAAAGTGAAACATTTGGAGTTCATCCAAAGAAATAGTAATCAACTCTTCCCCAAACATTATTAACCTCTTTTATGACAATAACGTCTTTTTATTTTTTTAGAATTATACCCATTTTTAAAAGTAATTAGAAATTCTAATTCTTTTATAAATTTCATTTAGATTATAGATTTTAGATTATATGACTAAAAAGGGAAAAAATAAGTTAAATAAATTGTGTTTGATTTGTCATGAAAGATACAAAAGAAAATAAAATGGGAAAGTTAGGTTTTGGGCTGTTGAGGTGGAAAATATATAGTTTTGAAAACCCAAATATATAAAATATGAGATCCAACTGTTAATAGGTAAAATAATATTCAAAACATGTATTATGCCCTATTTACTTTTCCTCTTCCCAAATTGCCGATTTCTCCGTGCCATCAGCAAGTCCTCCGCATGTCAGCAGAACAATTTGAAAACAAAGAAACCCGACCCGAGATTCTCTTTTGGTCATTTCGCCCTATCCCCATCTCGGGAAATTCCCAATTTCTAACCTAGTTTCAAAAAACACGACTTTCCCTGATAATAATCTCCTCCCTCCTCCATCATCGCCTATCAGTCTCTTTCCCCGCGTTTGGTTCCCAAGAAAGCCCAGGAAAATAAATCAAATGAGCTCCCATTTCCACCCCTCCACTTTCCCACGGTTTCTTCCCAACCATGCACACTATTTCTGAGCTTCAACTCTTCTTTTCTCTCGACGCTTCAATCGGGTTTCGATATGAGAAGAGCGAAAGTTGGCGCTTATTGCCCTTCCCCTGCTCCCACATTGGTGGTTCTCGTTGTACCATTGGTGGGTTCGGTGCAGTTCGTACAGTGCCAGAACGTGGATGACTACAGCGAGTTTGATAATCCCGAGCTTCCTCCGTTGTTCACACAGCTCGTCTATGGTCAGATTTCCAATATGACTACAATGCTGAGTGCGGAGTTTCAGAAGCGCTCCAGTTTCTGCGTTAAGGATGCGTGAGTTCTCTGTTTGGTTTCTGAAAAAGAGAAGAAAATTGTTGATTCTGGGTTTTGGATAATTGAAGAGTGAACTGAGCTGGGGCAATTGGTTTAATTAAACTCATTTTAAGTGTTTGATTCTTGTCAAATTTGGTTTGACTTCGAACTTGTATTGCCCATCAGGGACGCTGATTGGAACCAGGCTTTTAATTTTTCATTTAATTTGGACTTCTTGGCTTTTTGCATCCAGAAAACTAAAGGTATGAGTAGTTTTTACAAGTTACATTTGAGCTTGTTTGGATGCCTAGAAAATCCGAGTAAGATAGGAAAAAATGGCTTTCATGGGGAAATAAAACATCTGGAATCAATCAATTCTAATTAAACTAGTTGGTTACCTGAGTTGAGTTTCTCATTCTTTTTTAATTCTTTGGAAGGAAGACAAAATGGAATTTGAAACTCAAATCTTAATGGCTTTTCTTCACCAACTAAAATGGAGGGTCACTAGAAATACCTGTTGTGTTTCTTGGTCAGAAACTTCATATTTTATTAGTGTGCTTGATATTGATGGCAGTTGTTATTAGTGTTAGTATTCTTTACTCATTTTATTGTGAAGACTTTTCCTTCTTATATTATTTCCTTTTTGTTTGCCATACATTTATCATGCGTGCTAATGAATCCATGAAACTTACAACATAAAGCAACAATTGAGGGCCAGATTCTATGGTAAGTGTCTGACTTGCAATTTTAACAAAGATTTAGTGTTGCCCACTTTCGCTTGGACCTACAGGGCTATGCAGGGACATCTTTTCATATCTCATGCTTTTACTATTGAGCTATGTGCTAGTGGGGACATGAAAAGCTTCATGTCTAGACAGAATAATATTTTCATAACTCTTTCTTTTACTGATTTTTTGTACTCTCTGGAGAATGGAAAAGGTTTCTATGTTCTTTAATTCTAAAATATTCTTTTTTTCTTGTGGGATTTGATGATGATCTGCTAGAGTTTTAGTGTTACTAGTTTGGTTCTGCTATGTCAGGGCGTTGGATATCCATTAGTTGGCCTTGGTAGTATATAATGGGGCAACAATAATACTTTTGCTTTTTGCAAGTAAATGAAGTGGTGCCATCTACTAGAGTATACATGGGGTTTTAAGTGGAAAGGTGAATAGCAGTGCACCTCTTGAATAGGCTATGATATTAGCCATTTGGTGCATTTTTACAAAATTCCCTGAAATTTTGACTCAATTTGGTATTCTACCAGAACTTTCTTTAGAGTATATTGAATTTCAAATGTAAATTTCTATTAATGTCCAATGGTAAAATTTATTTAGTCAAAAGTGCAAGTTATGAATAGTTTCACCATAATTCTTAATGGTTGAATAATAACGACCAAAATACACGCTTTCTTCTTTTATTTTCTTAAAAAGTCTATACCCAAAGCTTCTTCTTCTTCTTTGCCAGTAAAAGTTCAAACTTAGACATGAAGTATCTAATCTCTATTCAGTCGAGAACAGCAAAGTTGACAGTTCCACCTATAAGGTTAGAAGGTGGATTTCATGGGACTTAAGTTATCCTCAAGAATTATGGTTTGTAGGAATTTAGGTGACCTAAGGACCAAGTTTTTCCATTTCTATTTAGTTTGTGAAATCTTGTCTAGTTCCCTGGTAACAGGAAGGCATTTTGGAGATAAAGCCCAATTTTATGGGCCAATTTCAATCATTTGTGAAATATTAAGTTTCTTCACTATTCCAAAAATTTCAAAATGAAAAATATACATCTCAATTATGACTATGATTGCCTTCCCTTTCATTTATATTTATTATTTTATTAACTCATCTTTTTAGAAATATTTCCCAATTTTTTTAAAGTAATTTCTGGTAAATCACTATTACAAAAATCTGAACTTGTCATTAAGGTTGAGAATATTGTTGTGTGACAAGATCAATTTGGTACTGCATCCAAAAGGTGGTCCATCAGATGCACATCTAAATTGATGCATAATGTGAAAGAATATAAGCAGGTACATGGAGCCTATCAACTGTCATGTCATGATTTGACTTCTGGTTTACTGTTGCAAAAACTGTAGAATATGGAATTTTGTTTGAAGGAAAATTCTACGGTACCATTTCGGTACCTACCAAAAAACCATTTTTGACCATTGGATGAAGGTGGTTCAATCCAAACCGTCCAACTGGCTTATGTATTTTAAAAAATAAGAAATAAGAAATAAGCTACAGGTTGCCGGTAAACTTGTAATAAGAGTGTTGTTCTTCTCTGAAACTAGTATGGCCTCTTCCCTATGGTTTTGTTTGCTGTTCTTGGATAATGTTGAGGGGTTTTGGTGATTTTTTGTTTGTTTGTTTGTTTGTTCTTTTTTGTTGATGGGTTTTTTCTCTTTTTTCCTTGAGTGTGGGTTTTGGGTGAGTTGATTTGGATATGTGTACTTTGTAGCTGCATTTTCTTGCTGTTTTAGGGGTTTTGTGGGCTGGGTTTTCTTGGGAAACCTCTGGTGTGGGAAAATGAGGGAAGCAAACACATTGTGGAGAAAAATATGGGATGCTTGCAGAGATGGGAGTTTGATCTGGTTTTGCTGGTGGTGTGGGGTTTTACCAAGTTGGGTTTGTAGGGAAATTCCCAGACCAGGAAATGAGTCACCTTTGTAGTGATTTTTGCTTGCAATTCATGGTTTCATAGTCTTCACATTTCAGTCTCATTTTCCTTTTCATCTTTGTCACTGATTTACTGTATTATTAAATGTTCTCTCTTTGATGGCAATGAGCTTTCTTATTTTGACTTACTTTTTGTTGGAACGAGTCCATCAAGATCTATTTTTCCCTTTGGTTTACCATTCATGATGCTGATTGTGTTTGTTCTTTTTCTTTTTTCATTTTTTTATTTGATTCTTGTAGAGATTTGGTGGGTTGGGTTTCTGAAAAAGAAAACTCTTTCTTGTGTAGTGGGGAGGGGAAAAAAAATAGGATTTTGATCAGACTTTGGAAATGAAATTTCAAAATTGGGGGAAATTTAGGGGTTTCTCAACTCATACTGTGTGCTGCTGGTTGGATTTTAACTGATGGGTTTGTGTTGACAAGTTTGGATCTAACTGTGGATGGGTTTTGGTTCTTGCAGGAATTTGGAGAGTCTGGTCACTATAAAAGATACATTAAATTTGTATACAAGAAAAAATGGCTAGGATTTTCATGGCAATCTGTGCTCTGGTGCTTTTCTGCTCTTCATCAGTCTATGCTCAAATTGTTGGATCTCCCTCACTGAGTCCATCTCCTGCCCCAGCACCGGCACCACCATATGTGAACCTAACTGATTTACTCTCAGTAGTTGGTCCATTCCACACTTTCCTTAACTACCTTGTGTCCACCAAAGTCATTTAGACCTTCCAACACCAAGCCAATGATACTGACGAAGGAATTACCATCTTTGTGCCTAAAGATGATGCCTTCTCTATCCAACTTCATTGAAGACCAACTCAAATCCCTCCTCATTTTCCATGCCTTGCCACATTATTACTCTCTAGCAGACTTCAAGAACCTCAATCAACTAAGCGCTGTTAGTACATTTGCTGGTGGGCTGTACACTTTGAATTTTACAGATGTCTCTGGGACTATCCACATTGGCTCAGGATGGACTAACACCAAGGTGAGTAGCAGCGTGCATTCGACCGATCCTGTGGTTGTGTATCAAGTTTGATAAGGTCCTTCTCCCTGAAGCAATCTTTGGCACTGACATTCCTCCTACCCCAGCTCCAACACCAGCTCCGGACATTAACCCTGCTGCAGATGCTCTAACTGCCTCAGATGAGGCTGGGTCTCCTTGAGCATCTTCAACCCCATCTTCTTCCTATAGGATAATCAGCTTGGGTGTTTGGAGCCAGTTGGTTTTGGCCATTTCAGGTGGGCTGGTCTTGTTCTTATAAGAGAGGATTTGTCAAGTCTTTAATTTATATGTAGAGGGTATATCCATTGCTTTGATTTAAAGCCATTTTTTTATTACATATGTTACTGAAACTATGAGAATGTGAGTTTTCTTGTATTAATTACTAGTATTTCAATGACATTTTGTTTGTGCTATGGTTTTCATTTGGGAATGGTTATATGCTCCATGTTCTCCATCCAATCCTTGTGCTTTTGAGACAATCATCATCTCCAGCATATATTCAAACTTGTAACATGCTACCATTTAAGTTCATTACAGTCCAACTGTGAAAGGGCATATGATCAGCAACTGAATGGTCTTTTTGTCATCTGTTATCTGCTTTAGCTTTCTGCTAAGGTTGTTTCTCATGATGGGAATTTCCCTGATTCCTTGACAGCATACAAGAGCATTAAGTTGTTAATAATTAGGCATGAGCTTTACAAACTGCAGTTTAAATAGTGCTTTTCACTGCATCTTCCCCCATACATTTGGTTGGTGTCCTTGGGGATGGGACTCATGAGAGAAACAGTCAAAAAGACCTCCAATTCTCTGTAATGAAAGTGAATTGTTGATGTCTCATGATTTATTCATTACATATGCACACGACTATGTTTTCACGACAATGATTTATTAATTTTTAAAATCAATTTTTAATTTTGTTTTCACAAAAGTTTTTTGTTTTTTTAGTCAAATCCATGACAAAAACATAGTATACATGGGATTTTAATATTTATTCAAAAAGGTAAATGAAAAAAATATGAATTAATTTCATTTATCTTTTCTCGGGTTTTAATTAAATACATTTAATTTTATTAGTTTGAAATTTTATTGAATATTTTTTATAGTTTTTATTTGTTGTTTTCATTTATTTTCATCTCATGATGAAATTTTAAATTAAGGAAAATGAGGTAAATTTAGTAAAAACTGAGGTGAATATGGAGTGGCATGAGTGGCTAGCCCTAAATGCTGACGTGTGATGCTGATATGCCAAGTGGACTTCACTTCCGAAGTGGCGTCTTTTCTCAGTTTTTTTATTTATTTATTTTATTTATTATTATTTTTTTTAAGGTTTTGAAAATTTTCACACAAAAATAATAAAGAAAAAAGAATTCATATTATTTTATTGTCCATGAATAAATTATAGATGCGGGAAATTTCTTAGCCCTTCTTCTCTCTTTTTATAATTTTTAATTATATTAATTTTGCATTATCCAAATATAATTTCTATAAAAAAAAACATGATTTAAATAATTAGAAATTTATTTTTGTTTATATTGACAAAATTTGTACATATTAGCTTTAATTTAAATTTGAAAAATGCTAAAATTTGATTTCCCTAGATATAGTTGTTAGCTTTACATCTCAACTAAAATTTATTCCAAAGCTTATGATGTGTCAAAAATTCTTAATTTCTCTTATGTTGTGACCTTTAACAAACAAATTGTCTTATACTTCAAACGTTTAATTTATCATTTTCAATTTAACAAAGTTGATAATAATAATCACATAGTATCTATGAACACTATGAAAAATCCATTACTAGACATTCATATTAATAACACATTTCCACAACCTATGTTAAACTATATATTACAATAAGCAAAACATATGTTACAAAGAAGTCAACAAAGAAACTTATTACATATGTATATGAAATATTTTGTAAGGAATGTTGATCATCAATTGCAAGTTCAAACTTTGGTTTGCCAGCTGATGAACATCCATCACTTCACTTCCATCTTAGTGCATAGAACACCCAAGCTCGGACAGCTTCCTTTCTAGAAGTATATGGTTTGTAAACACTCTCCTTATAAAGAAGCACATTTTTTTGACATTCAAACCAAGAATCGTACACTCCATGTCTACGACCCACAAAGACTATAGTATGTTTGCATGTTCGTCATCTGATGACATAATTGTTGTTGGTTAATTTTTGATAATCAATCAAGTAATAACTATTGAAAAAGATAATACAAAACATAGATAATTCACACATGTATACCACATTTTAGGATAATAACAATGATGATTAACTACAAAATTAAAAATATAACAAGTAACGTCCAGGATTCAAGGTCCGAGGCTTCACATATGTAGAACCCAACTTTAACTCAGGTAGTACCTAAGGTCGGTTAAGGTAGTACCTAAGTTAGATTAAGGTGGTACCTAAGGTCTATTAAGGTAGTACTTAAGGTACAGTCCTCAAAAAACCAAAGGTGAACCACTTGCCCACACAAAATAATCACATAATGGCATGATCTAAGGTTCACAAAGGAAGGTTTGAGGCTTGGAATAGGTAGAACTCAACTTTAACTAAGATAGTACCTAAGGTCCCTTAAGGTAGTACCTAAGGGTTATTTAAGGTAGTACCTAAGGTACAGTCCTAAAAAAACCAAAAGGTGAACCACTTACCCACACAAAAGAATCACATAATGGCATGGTCTAAGGATCACAAAGGAAGGTTCAAGGCTTGGGATAGGTAGAATCCAACTTTAACTTAGGTAGAGGTAGTACCTAAGGTCCCTTAAGGTAGTACCCAAGGTAGATTAAGGTAGTACCTAAAGGCTATTAAAGTAGTACCTAAGGTACAGTTCGCAAAAAACCATAGGTGAACCACTTGCCCACACAAGAGAATCACATAATGGCATGGTCTAAAGGTCACAAAGGAAGGCCCGAAGCTTAGGATAAGTAGAACCCAACTTTAACTTAGGTAGTACCTAAGGTCCCTTAAGGTAGTACCTAAGGTACATTAAAGTAGTACCTAAGGTACAGTCCTAAAAAACCAAAGGTGAACCACTTGATCATACAAGAGAATCACATAATGGCATAGTCTAAGGGTCACAAAGGAAGGTCCGAGGCTTGGGAAAGGTAGAACCCAACTTTAACTAAGGTAGTACCTATGGTCCTTTAAGGTAATACTTAAGGTACATTAAGATAGTGCCTCAGGGCTATTAAGGTGGCACTTAAGGTACAATCCTAAAAAACCAAAGGTGAACCACTTGCCCACACAAAAGAATCATATAATGACATGGTTTAAGGGTCACAAAGGAAGGTTCGAGGCTTGAGATAGGTAGAACCCAACTTTAATTTAGGTAGTACCTAAGGTCCCTTAAGGTAGTACCCAAAGTAGATTAAGGTAGTACCTAAGTAACAATCCATAAAAAACCAAAGGTGAACCACTTGCCTACACAAGGGAATCACATAATGGCATGGTCTAAGGGTCATAAAGGAAGGCCCGAGGCTTGGGATAGGTAGAACCCAACTTTAAGTTAGGTAGTACCTAAGGTCCCTTAGACTATACCATTATGTGATTCTTTTGTGTGATCAAGTGGTTCACCTTTGGTTTTTTATGGACTGTACCTTAGGTACTACCTTAATAGCCCTGAGGTACTATCTTAATGTACCTTAGGTACTACCTTAACGGACCTTAGGTACTACCTTAGTTAAAGTTGGGTTCTACCTTTCCTAAACCTTGATCCTTCCTTTGTGACTCTTAAACCATGTCATTATGTGATTCTCTTGTGTGGTCAAGTGGTTCACCTTTGGTTTTTTGGGACTGTACCTTAGGTACTGCTTTAATAGCCCTTAGGTACCACCTTAATCTACCTTAGATACTACCTTAAAGGACCTCAGGTACTACCTTAATTAAAGTTGTGTTCTACCTATCCTAAGCCTCTAACCTTCAATCCCGGACATTACTTGTTATATTTTAAAATTTGTAGTTTATCATTACTAATACTTTGTATTTTAAAATATGATATTATTTTAAATTGCACATGTTTGTTTTTTAGAATTTCCCTTAATTTCTCTAAAACATATTATTAAGTATATAAATTTTAAATCAAATTATTAATTTTTAAAAATACTTTGAAACTCAAAAAACAATTTAAGGTACTTTTTTATTTGAATAACATAAAAAAAATCATGGAATTCAACAAAATAATATTAAAAAATTATAAATTAAAATTCATTTTGAATGACTTTACTAGTTTCTTCTTTATACTTAATTATATTTTTTAAAAAAATTTTATTTGGCAAATAAACTCTAAATCAAGCAAGACTTTGTGAAAATCCAATAGACTAAGATGGCTACAACCTCTTCAATAGTTGTGTTACTTTGCTTTCTATGAAGGTTTCGAGACCTCAACAGAGCATTTTTACCATGCCCCATATAAAAAGTAAGGAAAAAAAAAAGGGAAGAACCCATCATTAAATGAACCAGGGTTTCAAATTTAGTCTTGATTGGATGAATTCAATTTGCAAGAAGCCAAAGATAACATCCAATCACTAAATTTAGAGGCATCTGTACAATCTTGTTTTATTTTTAATTTTTTGTACAAGGCAAGTAATCTCACACTGTAAAAGACACAAGGATATACAAAGACCAGTAGGCATTTTTACAGTATAGTATTTGTGTCTGAGTTACTTCTATCCAGTATCAGGACATAGCAGTAAACCCTCTGCAACAAGAGGAAGGGGAGACTATTTACATTGTCCTTCAGTCTCTGTGTATGTTGTTTCTTTTTTCCAGAAGAAGCGTCTGATATGTCTGCACAGTTTCTACTTATGGAAGTGTATGCATGGGAAGGAAGGTATTAAGAGTAGGATCTGATCAATTTGAAATTCTGAAGAGTTCGACATTTGAAGATGTTCCCACCTTCTGTTGATATTTATGCTCTTTCAATACATAAACTGTTCTCCCTGAATACCCTGGTGATATCAGACAAACGTCCAAACCGATCTTCAGTGCAGAGTTCTAGCTCCAGTCCCTACAAAATGAGGAAATATGTGTTAGGAGCATGACCACAGGTAGGTCTCCTGAAACAAAATATTCTTGACTCAATCAGTTGCTTACCTCAGACGCTCGCCTTTCAATTGCTGCTTCAAGACACTGTATGACACGTTCTCGCTCAGCATCTGAGCTCATAGGGAGTCCATCAACATGCCTGACATAATATTCCTCTATCAAACCAAAATTTGTTTTCAGTCAAACACATTCAAAAGATGGTAGCAATTCAACATAGCCATTCTACAAAAATGTATGCAGCAAGTTGACTTTCTGACTCCCTTAAGGTTTAAAATAGTTGTGTTCCCAATTCTACCAAGATTTGCAAACTTGTTGAACCAAAGAATTTTCATTTGCTGAGTCATGTTATCAACTTGTTTTGCCCAAACTTCATTTCCAATAATAAACTTTTGTGAAATTTGACCTTACCTGATAAGCTTCCATCCTCCCTGTGTGGACCACTCCATGAAAAACTACATACTGCATGTCTGTTAGAGTGCAGATAGTATCAAACAACAGCTTTGGCCGATCTTTTGACCTCATAGTAATCACAGTATAATCCTTCTCAATACAATCCAATACAGTTACACGGGGCCTTGAGCTCTTATCTTTCCCAAGTTCTGCTCTTTCCACTCTTTGATAGTCGCGGTCTGCAAACATAATCTGATGTAACCTTCTCTCCCTATGTGTAAACCCAGGGGGTGAAAGTCATTTTTGCTGTCTTCAAGTCATTGTTTCCTTTCAGAACATTGCAAAGAAGTTCCTTTATTTTTGAGAGTTGATTAGGGTCTTCAATTGCACACCCTGTGGAATCATCTGTAACATGAACAGCTGCAACTCTAGCATTGTGTGTCCATATCTCAGCATTCACCACATTCCAGTGAAGGTCTACAAGAACTGCACACACTTTGGACAGTAGACCAGGCCTGTCTGTACCACTTAATTCAATTGAGGTGTGGTCTTCAGAGGGCATCACCCCAACAGTCCCTCTCATTGAAGGCACAAAGCTGGCATCACTTTCAAGTGTCTGCAAAAGTACAGATAAGACCAGAAACATTTAAGTTTCTGGAACTCTAGCTAAATAAAGGACATTTAGGGATGTCGTGGAAAAGAACAATCTCAGTGGGTAATGATTGAAAACTACTTCTGGTTGTTTGAATGGGAAAGGTTGAAAACTGAGAAAATATGAACTGAACACCAATAACAAGGCCACTATTTCAGTTGGATGTGTTGAAATTTCCGTGGAAGCTTTGTTTATGGACTTCATTTTAAAAACCTGGTTCATAGATTTGATTTTTCCTCTACTTCCCCTCATTGCAGCAGGAGAAACAGCCTACTTGAGGTGTAATATATGCAAAAAAAAATGGTTCTTGTAACTAAAAACATTCTTGGCTAAAGAGACTTCAAAATCTTAGCCGAAAAGACAATGCATGATACTGTAAAATCTTTAATCATCTAACAGGAAAAATTAAAATCTTTCGTTTTTTTATCCTTTTCTTTTCATGGCATAAGATTTGCATAGGTCACAACCAATTCAATGACGGTTCAGCATCTGTTATGTGGCAAGTAAAAATCCAAGGGATTCCTTGATTAGAAAAAACAAAGAAAAACAGAAAGGAAAACTGCTTACTTTTGTGATATAATTGATGACCCCTTTGTATCTGATTTTGTTTCCATCTCCATCGACCACATTGAACACTGAACATATGAAATTTCAAAGAGAGGAAAGGATGAGGAATCTACGAAAAGCATTCTTTTTAATACTGATTTAGGGAATTGAACAAAGAACCAAACTATCCCCCATCAGATGAGATGTATGCTTTGGTTATAACAAGGTTCATGTCTGTTAGAACTTGGACTACTTCCAGGAGAATTCCATGTTTGTTAACACTTTCAACCTAAACAAGATAATACATGTAGTCATAAAACCCTAGAAATTATAGAAGGCAAACCAACGATATTTCAACCTACTGGAAAATGCCCAAATGAGAAAATCAGCAGCAAAACACCAGCCTTACCTGAATAACAGTGGCTTCCTCGCTGGCATCATTGTCAATTACAACTCTACAATAACATGACCCAGATTAGATGATGGAGTTTCTCTCTTTCAAAAAATAAATTTCTCATGGAGCTGACATAACAAACCAAAACAGTGAATGATCAATCAATATTCAGAGGAAGATGGAAGAGAAGAAGACAATAAAGGAGCACAGTTCAACCCCAAAGGCAAAATTGCAGGAACAGTTCAATTTTAAAAGCAAAATTGCAAGATTTCAAAGCCTTGAAACAATCCCACCTCACAATTAGAAAAGGAAAAAACTAGAAGATTTCACAAAGACTTCTGCTTAGAGTCTGGAAGCTAAAAACAGAAAGAAAAAGGAACAACCCAAACAGGGACGATTTGATTTCCATAAGAAATCTTAAAACAACATAAAACTTGTAGAAAACTCAACCCTCTGTTTGGTTGCAGAGAAAACAAAGGGAAGGAAAAGAAAAGAAACGAAAATTCCAGACTCATGTTTAAACATTCGATCCAACTAAAGCAAATAAACTGATTTTCTTATGTGGTAAGAATCGAAAAGCCCAAGTTGAACAAATTTCCCTTCTTCCCCCACATTTCATCCGCAACCAAAGGTAGCCAGAGCTTATCTTCAAAATAGAGACTCGGAAACTCGTAAACTCCGATGGTACCCCACTGAGCATTAGGTTTACAATTTTTATTGGCTCCCAAAAACTGAAAATCGAAGATCGATCCTCTTTTCTCCATAACATAACTAAAGCCTCACAAACTAAATCAGAAAGCGAAATTTAAAAACAAATTAGGGTTTGGAATTGGGAAGATAACTCACCAAAAGTGTACAGAAACCGCGAAAAGCTCCGATCGAAGACCTGGAATCACAGTGCAGAAGAAAGAGCGAACCACGGAATGAGAGAATCCTCTGGGCTTCGAAAGAGAAAGAGCTTCGAAACGAAGAACAACGACACTGTACTACCGTGAGGGATATCGGAGGGAATGAGGTTTTAGAGAGGGCAGTAGTAAAACATGGACTAGGGTTTTTCTATTTGGGAGACACAGTTCGCCCGTCTTCGGATTTGAAACTAGGTTCGAAATCGGGAATTTCCTGAGATGGGGTTAGGGCAAAATCACCAGAAGTGAGAGAGATTCCTACTTTTGGTTCTCGGGTCGGGTTTCTTTCTGTTTCAGCTTTGAGAATTAGTTCAAGTTTCAAATTATTCTGCTGACATGGGAGGATTTGCTGATGACATGGATAAATTTAGGGGCAATCTGGGAAGAGGAAAAGTAAACAGGAGATAGTGCACGTTTTAGATATTATTTTACCTATTAATAATTGAATCTCATATTTCATATATTTGGATTTTTAAAACCATATATTTTCCACATCAGAATGCCAAAACAGAAGTTTCCAAATAAAAAAACCTATATATTTTTATGGAATGCTTCAACCTGATCCATCTAAATTCAATTGCTAAATCTCTTACATGTCTCTAATAATTAATTTTTAATCAATTTATGACTTTTTAGGAAAAAAATTTCTATTCGGATTTATTTATAACTTCTTAAATTATAGGAATTTTCTTTTGTAGATGAAAGCAAAGAGTTTAAAGGTAGTAGAATGCAATAATAAAAGTCTCCTTAAACATTATGCCACTTACATAATTATAATTCTGATTTTCATGGAAAAATAATTAAATAAGTAATTGTTTTTGGTATTATATATTAGAGAGTATTAGGTAAATTAATGAAAAAAATTTAAATTTTAATATTCTTGTTTGGCCTTTTAGGACCCATTTGGTTGTGTTTCATGGTGATTGTTTTTAAAAAAATCCTTTTATCATTTAAAAACAAAAAATAAATTTTTAATATTTTATAAAAATAAGAGTGTTTGATAAGTTGTTTTGAAAATAATTATAAAAAAAAATCAAAATGACATCATTATTTCCCTTTTGCATAAAGTCAATACTTATTTAAATTTTCTCATTAGACTCCAAATCAAGCCCGAGTTAGTGTATTAAATTTGATAAAGAATTTATGAATTAAAAAATAATTTTGAACTAAAAAAGTAACTCAATCACAACTAAAAAATAATCTGCAAGAGACAAAGATTGAGAAAAATCCTTAATATATCTTTGAAATTCCAAACCAAGAAATAATGGATGCAAAATTAAGGATCAATAATTAAGTCATCCTCATAAATTGTAGGTCTTGGAAGTTTGTCACCATGCGTTTATTATAGACTAATTATGAAAGCGAATATTGAAATGCTAGTTGTTTGAAGTGTTTTAAACGAGATAGTTTTGACCTTGAGATTGAGAGGGTTAGAGTTTTTTGATGTTTGATTTCGTGGTCCAAAAACTAATAATGGCAAACAAAAATATTTTAAAAAATGGTTTTGGATTTGTTATAAAAATAGTAAAGAAAATAAAATATAAATAAAAATAGTTAGAGAATTATGTATTTTAAAATTATTTACTTTTAATATAGAAGAATTATAATAAGTGAAATAAGTTTGAAATAAAAAATAAAAATAATTTATTAGTTTTAAATATATATATATATATATATTTACATTTCTCTTGTTTTTTTTCCTCATATTTTTCCTCAAACATAAAAAAAAAAAAAGAGTAGATCTATAGCATGAGCTTTACACATCCTTACAAATACAAAAAGATTTTCTTTTGTTGTTGTGAGATATTAATTAGTTATATAAAATTCCAAAATCATTAGAATTGGTTTGTAACAAAATTAGCTATTTCATGTAACAAACAGATTCTAAAATAATAAAATTACTTAGAAGATATAAAGTTCAAATCCTATTAGAGTATCATTATATCTATTTCTTGGATATTTTATATGTGCTCACCGTGGCAATATAATTTTTAATTTTTTTTTTTTTCATTCCACTTCTCTACTTCGATCAAAACATGAAATGCAATATCAAAACTTGAAATTTGGTGAACACGATCCAATATTGGTAAGTTACTTGGATTATATCAAAATCTGATGGGAGGTAATGTAAAATGGGAATCTAATTTTAAAAGATAGCTTCCTATGTTCTTTTTCAATATTCAATATTTGCATGTTGGGTTGAAATTCATTTTTTTTTTCTAAGAAAAACACAATTTGATTTTTATTACTATTATGTTTCCACAAGTTCTATTTTTGGTTTCATTTGAAAATCGTTTCTTAACAACATGATTTTTAGGTTCTTTTCAAGACTTCTTATGGTGCTCGTAATTTCGATTTACAACTTGAATTTTAATTTTTATTTGCTAACGGTTGTTTTAAAATATGTTTTCATTTTTGGAAATAGTTTGTTGAGAACACAATTTTTATCTTATCTGTAAGTTTCAGAAATTGGGTTGTAGAAAATGAATATTTCTTACTGTATTAGAAAAAGATATCAAGTACTTGTACATTGATGTTTTTATATTTATATTGACAACAACCTAACTGACTAACCTCCTACTTCAAGACGTTTTTAACAAACTTTGGTTTGTTGTAGCTGATCCTGTACAGTTAGCTTATTGCGACTTGAGTCTTTTTCTTGTTGATCAGCTAAGTATTGTCTATCATCCCCTGCAAGCTCATGGGTGAGGAAACAAAAGAAAGCTTTGTTCTAAAACTAAGGAACTGGGAGCTTGAAATATGTTTAGTGAAAGTGTAAGCAACCTGTTCGGATGAAGGAATATACTGAATGATGAGCGGTTTACGAAGAACTCGATCTCGTATAAAGTGTAGATCCAACTCAATGTGTTTGGTCCTAACATGGAACACTGGATTAGTAGCCAAGTGAGCTGCACGTTTATTATCACACCAAAGTAGAGGTGGAAAGGAGGAAGAGAGACAGATTTCCTATAAAATAGATTGAATCCAAATAATCTCCAAAGTAGCAAACGTAAGAGCACGATACTCAAATTCTGCACTGCTGCGAGACACAACCTTTTGTTTATTGGAGGACCATGACACTAAATTCGGACCAAGGAAGATGTCATAGCCACCGGTGCTTCTTCTGTCATCTGGATAAGATGCTTAATTTGCATCAGTATATCCATGAATATCCAACGAGGTGGACTACTACATCTGAATGCCATAGGATAAAGTGCCCTTGAGATATCGCAAAATTCGTTTTACAACAAGCCAGTGAGTAGTGGTGGGTGTAGCCATGAACCAACATGTTTTATTAAAGGCAAAGGAAATGTCCGGTCTGGTAAGGGTAAGGTATTGAAGTGCACGAACTGTACTTCGATATAAAATGGCATTCGAGAGAGGTTCATCATCAAAATGAGATAATGTTTGTCTTAACAATCTCGGAGTAGTAGCAGGCTTGTAGTCTAGCATGGCTATGCAAGTTAAGAGGTCTTGTGTGTACTTGTGCTGACTAAGATGAAACATAGTACCATGACAAACTACTTCAATGCCCAAAAAATACTTAACATAGCCTAAGTCACAAAGAGCAAAAGAGGAATTGAGCCAAGTAATAAAGGAGAAAACTTGAGCTAAGTTGTTGCCAGTTTCTAGTATGTCGTCTACATAAATGAGGAAAATAAGAACATTATGTGTTGAATGATGAATAAACATCTAGTTGTCAGCTCGAGAAGCTTGAAATCCCCATCCAAGGAGTGAAGTGTTGAGTTTGGTATACCATGCTCGAGGAACCTGCTTAAGGCCATATAAAGCCTTGTTAAGCTTGCAAACATGATAAGGAAATTGAGAATTGATAAAGCCAGGGGATTGATGCATAAACACATGTTCTTCAAGATCTCCATGGAGAAAGGCATTCTAAACATCAAGTTGGTGAATCGACCAGTTAAATGAGAGTGCAACCGCAAGTATAATGTAGATAGTAGAGGCCTTGACAACTGGACTAAAAGTCTCAAAATAATTGAGACCCAGAGTTTGAGTAAATCCTTGTGCAACTAATCAGGCCTTGTGACGATCAATTGTTCCATCGGGTTTATATTTGAGCTTGTAGACCCATTTACAACCAATTATATTGCTATTGGAGGGCGGTGGAACAAGATGCCATGTGTTGTTTCTTTGGAAAGCAGAAAACTCTTTTTTCATGGCAAGAATCCAACTTATGTAAATGTAGTAGGTTAAAAAATATGAGATGATAAGTAGACCTTCTTCTTGTTGATGCCATTCTTTGCACGAGTGACCATGGGATGCTGATTAATAGAGGGAGGTTAAGAGGTGGAGATGTCAGCAAAAGGAACTTGTATCAGGTCTATAAAGAAGTAGTGGAGGAAGGCATATTAGTTAACATTGGGCTTGAGGTGGAAGGAGTTGTATGGGATAGTGAAGACACGGGAGAAGATGAACAAGGAAGAAGGGCTGGAGTGGGGACGGGAAGTATAGATGAGGATTGATCAGGAGTAGACTAAAATGGGAACACTGTTTCATGAAACACAACATGTCTAGTAACATAAAGACGACCTAACAGGGGGTCAAGACACATATATCCTTTGTGATTGAAACTATAGCCAAGGAAGATGCATCGATTGGAGCAATAGGAGAGTTTATTTTTGTTGTATGGTCGAATATAAGGGTAGCATAAGCAATCGAAAATTTTAAGGATGTGATAATTTGGTGATTTGCCAAAAAGAATTTGAAAGGGAGATTGATAATTGAGAACCTTAGTAGGTAGCCGATTAATAAGGAAAATAGCTATATGAAATGCATATAGCCAAAACTTGAAGGGTAAAGATGCAGTGGCTAATAAAGTAAGACTAATGTCAATTATATGTCTTAATTTGCGCTATGCTCGGTCTTTCTGTTCAAGTGCGTATGAACAAGAAAACTGACTTTTAATACCATGCGTAGCAAGATATGAAGAAAAGGCTTTAAATTCACCACCATTATCAGACTGTAAACATTGTATTAGAGAATTAAACTGATTTTCAACTAGATTTTTGAACTTTATGAATACAAATAATGCTTGATCTTTGCTGTGTAACGGATAAATCCAAGAGAAACGAGAGAAATCATCAACAAAGAAGATGAAGTAGTGTGCACCAGTTGTGGATGGAATGGGAGCAAGGCCCCAAAGATCAATATGAAGTAAAGTTAGAGGATGAGAAACTCTGGAAACAGACACATTGAAAGGTAATTTATGACTTTTTGCAAATTGACAAGCACAATAGACATTGTTTTTATGGCATTGATGTGGAATATTACAAGAGGTAAGAATGTGTTTCAAGATATTATTAGCAGGGTGTCCAAGTCGAGAATGCCAAAGTGTAGTTGTGGTTGTTAAAGAAAGATTGGAAGACCTGTCATAGCTGGAAGAAACAAAAGCTGCAGGTGAAGGCACAAATCTGGTAGGGAATTTATACAAGCCATGTTCAAGAAGTCCTTGAAGAAGTATATTTTTGGTGACCTAATCCTTGACAAAAAAAAACCGAGGATGAAACTCAAAGAAAGTATTATTATCGACACAAAATTATGAGACACTAATGAGATTAGTAGCAATATCAGGAACGTGAAGTACTTGTCTTAGCTGAAAAATTTTAGAAGATGAAGGAAAAAAGTATGTAAAATACGAAGGTGCTTACCATTCCCAACGATCACCTTGTCATTACCCATATATGGCCATACATTTGAGAGCGTATCAACACTTTGTGATAGGTGATGTGTAGTACCGGTGTCAAAAAATCATGCCTCATCAAATATGGTGGAAGAAGATGCCATCATAGCTTGCATTTGATTCTTGGCATTTAGTTTATTGGTTTGAACAGTGTCCATATTAGGGTTGTAGCCTTGGAAGTTAATATCAAATCTATGGTGGTAGCAAACCACAGTATGACCAAACTTGCCACAAAACTGGAACTGTGGTCAATTATGAGATGATTGTGAGCGCCCACCATTTGTATCTCTTCTTGTGTTGAACCCAAACGACCTATGACCAGAGGGATTTCTGTTGGACTATCTTTTATTGTTAAAATGTTGATATTGTGGTGTAGCAAGATTAGCAGAGATGATGTTATCTTTTGCAACTGAATTATGAAAGCTAAGCCGTTGTTTATGGGTGAGTAAAATGTTGTGTATAGAGTGGAGAGACATCTCATTTTCATGTGTTGTAAGAGAGGCTACTATGGAGTTGTAGTTTGCCCTAAGACCTCCGAGAAGTTGGAGAATCTGATCTCTATTAGTCAGGTTCTCCAATGGTCGTCAAATTATCCGCCAAACTCTTTAGTTTAAGAATATATTCCATCATTGTCAATGACCCTTTCCTTATGGTTTGGAACTCTAGCTGTAGTTGCATCACCCTAGCCCCTGAGGAAGCTGAAAAAATTCGTTTTAAAGCAAACTAGGCTGCATGAGAGGATTGATAGCCAATTATCTAGCCCATGATTTCAGGAGTGAGTGAGGAGTAAATCCAACTAAGGATCATGCGATCGAATCGTCGCCACAAAATAAAATCTAGGTTTGCTTCTCTAGAACTTGTTTTTTGAGGTGGACAAATTTTCAAACCTTTAATATGATCTTCGAAGCCATTGGCAATAATAACGTTCTCCATTTGTGTTCTCCAAAGAACATAATTATTTCTATCAAGTTTGATCGGCAATGCATGATTCAACATCTGCATTGTTTGAGTAACATCGGTGGATGAAGGTAAGGTACCAGCTTGTAATCCTTATGACTGTGTTGAACTCATCATGAATAGAATGGTGGATAAGAAGCTCTAATACCATGTGAGTTTCAAAAACTGGGTTGTAGAAAATGAATATTTTTTATTGTATTAGAAAAAAATATCAAGCACTTGTACATTGATGTTTTTATATTTATATTGACAACAACCTAACTGACTAACCTCCTACTTCAAGACGTTTTTAACAAACTTTGGTTTGTTGCAGCTGATCTCGGACAGTTAGCTTTTTGCGGCTTGAGTTTTCTTCTCGTTGATCAGCTAGGTATTGTTTATCATTATCTAGTTAGTGTCTCTCAATATTAATTGCTTTCATGGAAAAAAAAAATTATGTTAAGAATTATTTTCTTAATTGTTATATTTGAATTTTTTTTAATAAATCACTTCATTGGGTAAAAAAACCCTAACTTAAATGTTCATTTTTTGTTCTATTTATGACTTTCTTGTTGGGAACCTTTTTTTTATTTTTTTTATTTTACATAAAATGAAATAAATATTTTAAGTTTTGTGGCCCATTTAAATTTAAATTTAAAACTCATTGAAATATTATTTTTCTTAAAACGTGTAACACATTTCTTGGTGTTGAAACCACCTATCTACAATGGTGGGGCACATCTCTTAGTGTTGTAACTAGCCAATATTTATTTTGTCTTCTTTGATAGGAAGAAGACATATTCCATGTAAACTTAACAGGGATGATGGTCTGTAGTCTATAAGAAAAAGTTTTCTATCAGTGCATGGACATAATGTCACTAGCCAACAAATCCTTAATTTTCTTTTGTTTTTTATTTGCTCCTAGAGATTGTGAGTTTGATTGCCATAATTGGAGGTACACTTTTGGATTTCCACTTTTATTATTTGCAATTTTGAGAAACATTTCTATCAACAATTCATTTTTTCTTTTTTTTTTTAAAAAAAAACATAATTTGATTTTTTTTTTATGATTATGTTCCCACAAGTTCTATTTTGGTTTCATTTGAAAATCATTTCTTAACAACATGATTTTTAGGTTCTTTTCAAGATTTCTTATGGTCCTCGTAATTTTGACTTATAACTTGTATTTTAATTTTTATTTGCTAATGGTTGTTTTAAAATAATATCATTTCTTTTAAAATATGTTTTCATTTTGGAAATGGTTTGTTGACTACACAAATTTTATCTTATCTAGTTATTGTCTCTCATTGTTGACTTTTTTCATGGTACAAAATATTTATGTTAAGAATTATTTTCTTAATTGCTATATTTGAATTTTTTTTAAAAAATCACTTTACTAGTAAAAAACCCCCTAACTTAAAGATTCATTTTTTGTTGACTTTCTTATTGGAAACTTTTTTTTATACAAAAAATAAAATAAATATTTTAAGTTTTGTAACCCATTTAAATTTAAATTTAAAACCCATTAAAATATTATTTTTCCTAAAACATGGAACCCATTTCTTGGTGTGGTAACCTATCTAAAATCTATTTTGTCTTCTTTGATGGGAAGAAGACATGTTCCATGTGAACTTTAGAGGGATGAGAGTGTTTATAAGAAAAAGTCTATGAGTTTTTATCGGTACATGGGCATAATGTCTTAGAAAGACTAGTCAATGAATCTCTAATTTTCTTTTGTTTTTTATTTGCTCCAGATATTGTGGGTCTGATTGCCATGATTGGAGGTTTACTCTTATATTTCCACTTTTATTATTTGCAACTTTGAGAATTTTCTAATATTTCTATCAACCATTCATTTTTCGGTTGGTCATGACTTTCTACCTTACAAGAACAAATAAGAGAAAATGTTTGGAAGTCATCCAAAGAAATGATAATTAAGTCTTTCCCAAACTTTATCTTTTTAAATTATAACAACTTCTTTATTTTTTTAATTATGCATTTTTTTAAACGTAATTCTATTGCTTTTACAAATTTCATTTAAATTTTTTTATTGAATTATAAAAGGAAAAAACAAGAACAAGTTAAAAAAAAAAAAATTGTATTTAATTTGTTATGAAAGATACAAAAGAAAATAAAAATATTGAGAGTATTTGGAAAATTAATTGAAAATTTTCAAATTTTTGTGTTTAATTTGTCATGAAAGATACAAAAGAAAATGAAAAAAAAATAATTAACTTATTTATCATGATAGATAAAAGACAAAAAAAAAAAAAAAAAAAAAAAGGTTTTACTTTCCAATTCCTGTGATTTCATTAGTCAAAATTCAATGCATTGCTTCATTGTTATGTTCATGACTTTCTATGCAACAAGCAATGACTGGGAAATGAAAATGATTTGTTCATTATTTTCTAATAAAAGAGAAATGTTTGCTTGTCATCCAAAGAAATAACAATCAAGTCCCCCAACCATTAGTCTTCCTCCTTCCATGACTATTGACTTTTATTTCTTTAAATTTATACATCTTTTCTTTTTTAATTAGCAAAGGGAAAAATTAGCCTCCTTGCTTGACAAGAGAGTCTTGTAATTTATTTCTTTAAAATTATATGTTTTTTGTTTTTTTTGTTTTGAAGCAAAACATTTGGAGGTCGTCCTCCCTGACACTTGGATTTATTTATAACTTCTTAAATTATTTGATTTTTCTCTCATGAAAGAAAAAGAGTTTGACGATTATAGAAAGAAGTAATAATCAAGTCTCTTTAAAAGTCATGCAAGTTACACAATTATAATTTTTTATTTCCATGGAAAAATAATTAAATAAGGAAAAGTTTTTAGTATTCCTTTTAGCTGTTGGACAACACTAGGGAAATTACTTTAAAAAATTTCAAAATTTTGTTTCTCGTGCTTGTTTGACCATATTTTGTGATGCTTGTTTTTAGAAATGGTTTTTAGGTTTAAGAACAAAAGAATAGTTTTTTGGATATTCTATAATAAATTTTTGGTATTAATTGGATGATTATTCAAATCGAATGCATAAAAAACATTTGCAATCATGAACGTAGGAAAAAGTTAATATCATGTTCAATTTTATTTTATTTTTAATATATTTTTTATATTTTTAAAAACCAGTAAAAACAATTACATTATATTTAAAATCTATTATCTATTTCACTTTATTTTTTAAAATAAAAAATAACGACTAAACAATGTTATGATTTTTTAAAATCAATTTTTTGTTTTTAAAATTAGAAAACTATATTTTAATCATACAATAAACATGCTTTTAGGTTCTTATTAAATATTTTAAAAAAAAAATTGAAAGAAAAGGAATGGGAGAAAGCAAAAAGAAAAAAAAAAAAAAAATTGGGGAGGCGGTCGGGGTGTTGACGGATTCATTCTCCACCTACAAACATCGAAATCATCCAACATAATCTCCCTTTTTTTTCCTTTAAAATTTTTATTGTTTTCATTTGACAAATAGATTCCAAGCTACACATATGTAGGATTTACTAAAATTTTAAAATAATTTGAACTTAAAAACTAATCCAATTAATATTACAAAGTTACAAAACTCAAGACAGTGAAAATTAAAACTTATCTTTAATGATTTTGCTAGTTTCTATTATATACATGAGTATTTTTTTTTATAAAAAATTTATTAAGTAAATAAATTCCAAATTAAAGTAGAGTTAATTCTTAAATTTATTAAAAAGTTAAGTATTTTTCTTTTTAAATTGAAACTAAAAATTATTAAAAAAAATTATGAATAAACTTGTCCAAAATGACATTGTAATTTCTCTTTTGCATAGAATCAATACTTTTATGAATTTTCTCATTATACTCCAAATTAAGCTAGGGTTATTGGGTTCAATTTGTTAACCAATTTACCAATTTTTTTAAAATAATTTGGAACTAAAAAAAACAACTAATCATACTAAAAAAATAATTTGCATGTGACAAATATTAAGGAAAATCCTCAATATATCTTTGAAATTCTAGACCGTGAAATGATGGGTGCAAAATTAAGAATCAACGATTAAGTCATCATTATAAACTTTACAAGTCCTGGGAAGTTTGTCTCCATGCGTTTACTATGGACTATTTAAGTCTTTGTATTTGGATGAAAGTGAAAATTGAAATGTCAATTGTTAGAGTGTTTTAAAGGAGATAGTTTTGACGTTGAGATGGAGAAAATTAAAGTTTTCTAATAGTCAATTTGGAGGTGGTTTTCAATTTGTTATTAAAAAATAAAATATAATTAAAATTAATTAGAGACTTTGGTATTTTAAAATTATATACTCTTTATATAAAAAAAATTAGAATAAGTTTACCAATTTTTCAAAAAGAATTACAAATTGGGGGGAGAAATACCAAAAAATTGTAAATTTTCCTCCAAATCAAATTGTATTACCATATTAAACTACTAAATTTTCTAAAAACTTAAATTTATAGGATTTAGACTCAATATATATATCATGTTTCTTAATAGAAATAACATTTAAAAATAATTTATTGATTTTAAATGTTATTTTTATTTTTATTTTTACTTTTTTTTTTCCTATTTTCTCTAGAATATAACTAAAAAGTAGATCTATATCATGAGCTTTATGCATCCTTATAAATCTATATTGCATGATAGAGGTAAAAAGATTTTCTTTTCTTGTTGTGGAAATTAATGAGCTATATAAAATTCATAAACTATAGAATTGATTTGCAACAAAATTAGTTATTTCGTTTTAGAAAAAAAAAAATTAAAATAATTTGGAGCTATTAGGCTTAAATCCCATTTGAGGGTCATCTTTATCCATTTCTTGGATATTTTATTTTCTTTTCACCAATGAAAATTTTTCAATATAATCTTTCTAAATTACGCATTTTTTTTTATTTTTTATTTTCCTTTAACTTTTCTAAATAATTTTTCATTAACAAAAGATTTCAAATCAAGAAACTCTTATACATAAGATTTACTATTTTTTAAGAATAATTTAAAACTAAAAAATTAATCCATTATTCCTTATTTGGAATTTTTAACACAGTTCCATTAGAATCAAGGACTTCATCGACAGGTTCTAAATGATTTTTGATATGATGTTCTAGGCCGAGACTTTGAATCGGTGGCAGAATATACGCCTTCTAGAGGAGAAAATTTGTGGTGGACAACTGGATGGAAATCAACCTAGAGCATTGATGAAATGATTGAATGGAGAGTTTGGGTTCTTCAATAGACAGGTCTTTGAAGAGGCAAGCTTTGATAACATAATGAATTTGGAGATTTGAAAAATGAATGCAAGAATTATTGTTGCTTGTTATTTTATTCAAGGTTTCTACAATATTTTTTATATACCAAAATGCAATGGATAGAACGTGAAAACAAGGAAAGAAAGGATATGATTCTTGAGTTGAAAATCATACCCATGATTTTAGGAAATTGAAACTACAAGGCGATAATTAAGAAAATGATATGATTCTTGAGTTTGAAAATCATACTCATGATTTTAGGAAATTGAAATTACAAGGAGATAATTAAGGACTTTCAACGGTCTTATGCTTGATTTTCTCATTGATGTGCTGGTTTTCAATTAAAAATATAAAATAGTTTATAATTACAAATAAATTAAAAATAATATTATTTGTTCATTGTTTTCAAGAATAATTTTTTTAAAATAAGGAATAATTTTTAGACAAGTAGAAGTTGTTGTGTTTACTTATTTCTAATAACAAAACCAAAATATAAAAGAAATAATAATTTAAAAAATATAAAAAGCAAATAAAGTAGAATACAATTTCTTTCCTTTTTTATTTTCTCTTCACAAACCAATATTGAAAATCTTCTAATATAAACTTTCTAAATTACACATTTCTTTTTGAATTTTCTTTAACTTTTTAAGATGTTTTTTCATTAGCAAAAGATTTCAAATCAAACAACTCTTATACATAATATTTACTAATTTTTAAAAATAATTTGAAACAAAAAAATTAATCCAATTAATACAAAAAAATTATAGAGTATCAATGACTTTGTTATGTTTTTTTCATACATGATTATATTTTTTCAATTTTTTCACTAATCAAATATATTGGAAATCAACAAGACTTAACAAGAAACTAAGTTATGAGTTTATTATTAAATTAATATTCATATTTTACTAAAAATGATTTATTTTTAGATTTATTTATAGTTACAAACCTATTTTTTATTTTAATAATAAAATCAAAATAAAAATTGTTTTGGAAAAACATTAATTTTTTTATCCATAAAAATAATTTTTATTTAATATAGAAAAAATGGTTTACTTTTTCTTTACCCACATATTTGAACACTTCAAAGTCATTTCCCAATTCCCTACTTGACCTCTGAATTAGATTCTAAAAGCTTAAAAATGCAAATGAATTTTTGGATCTATCGGTGACTTCTACCAAAAAGATTAAAATATATTTATTCAAATGAGGTTTTTGTTTGATTTTTTTATCCTTTGAAAAATGGTTTTAAAAATAATTGTAAAGCATCCTTATTTTTAGAAAATATCATTTTTTTTAACTTAAAAGATATTTTGAAAAATAAATTTAAGAATTCCTTTACTCTACCCATATATTCCATTAATGACTTTGAAGGCTTCAAAGTCATTATCCAACTTCTTGTTTGATTCCAAAAGCATAAAACACCGTCTCTCTAGGTTTTCTACAATTGATTTTTTTTGGATCTATTTGTGACTTCCCTCTGGTACCTTATTTAGCGGGATGAGAAGGAAGATTTAGGAGGTCATATAAATAAATAATAATTAAGTTTTCTCAATAATTTTTTGCTTCTTCCACAATAATTTTTTGAGAAGTTATTAGTGACAATAATTTTTGTACATTTCATTTATTAGATTTTCACTTGAATAAATTTTTATTAATTAATTAATTAATTTATTATTATTGCTTTGTATGCATACATACCAAACATATAATGTTTTTTTGAGCATTCTTGTCTCTATAAAATTATACATATTAATGAAAAATAATTTTATTTTTCATATTTTTGTTATATATTAGACAATACTAGGAAATGGGAAAACAAAAAAAGAATTTCATAATTTTATGTTTAGTTTGTGAAGGAAGATACAAAAGATGAGAAATTTAAAAATGTTTATTTTCTAATGTTTATTCAAACTCCTGAATGTCAACTCCATTGGCTTCCAATAATTTTAATGCTATGCTTGGTTCTTAAAAAATAAAAAAGGAAGAAATTAAGTTCTACTTGGTTCTCAAAAAAAAAAAAAAAATCAAAGTAAATTAGGACAAAATAAATAAAGAGAAAAATAGAAGGAAATAAGAAATAAAGAAAAATAGAAAGTTTAATTTGAAGTAAGTAAATTATTTTTATTTGTTATTTTTAATTTATTTAACTTATTTTAACTATTATATATAAAGATCAAACGACATGAAAATTCATAAATTTTTAATTAATTTGTATTATATTTGATTTTATTTACTATGTTTTTATAGTAATCCAAAGATAAGAAAACGTTTTCCTTATTTTTTTTATAATACTTTTCCAAAAATCAAACATAGGATAAAAAAAATTATTTAAGTGATTCAACTTTCTAAGTAAGTTTCCACTATGTTGATTCATATGATATGGAAATTTTCACAAGTCAAAGTGGCATAAATTGTATCCAAACTACTAAATCATACCCCAAATCTAATCTAAGATTTAAATAAATAAAAATTGAATATAAACCAATTATTTAACAAATTTTATTGTTTTGTTTGGTTTCGAAAAATACTAAAAAAAGAAAAAATAATAAGAAAAATAATGTTCTTATGTTTGGTTTCACAACGTAAAATATAAAAAAGAAATTTTAAATTAGTTTTAAGTTATTTAATCTCTAGATAGAGGAAGAAAAATAAGTAAAATAAGTTCAAAGAAACATACAAAAATAATTTATTAACTTTAAATATATCTTTTATTTTATTTTTATTTTTTCTCTCAAATTTTATTTTCTTATATTTTCCTCCAAAATTTTCTAGGAATAAACATAACCGAAGTATTACACAATTTATTGCTCAAATTGGCTAAGGATTTTTGTTTTTTTTTAAACATTTAAGATGCTTTTATTAAGCAATGACATAGTTTTAATATAACATTTGCAGAATATGGGACAAGACATGAAGCCAAACGCCCTTTAAATATTCCTACATGAGAGTAGGTAGTACAACCCTTGCTTTTCCTTGCCTGAGCTCTGCTTCTACTTCTGCAATCATGAGAAACTCCAATTCAATCATGGTGTTTCTCTTATTAGCCATCTTAAGCTTACGCAAACCAAACTCCTTGGCCTGCAATGAAAAGGAGAAACAGGCCCTTCTCCGCTTCAAACAAGCTCTCACCGATCCTGCTAACCGCCTTTCTTCTTGGTCTCTCACTAAAGACTGTTGTAGATGGGCAGGTGTCCGCTGTGACAACGTTTCTGGTCGCGTATTTGAGCTCCATCTCGGTAATGTTAAAATATGGACGCACATATATTTAACATATTTATGATTATGCTATTCGCTTGTTCGATCATTTATTCTGTATCGATTTTGATGAGTATGGGCCACCTATGTGTAGAGCCCAACGCCATCACGGGCCTTAGATGATGAGCCTAAGACTCGTGAGGCCCAATAGCCCAATGGGTATGGTCCCTAAGGCAGGAGGGTATAAAAGGCCAAGTTTCTGTTTTTCAGGATATCACATATTTTTGAATTGAACAGAACCCTAATCTCTCTCCCGCTTCCCATCATCAGAGAGAATTACAGAAAGGTGGTACCCTCCACAGCCTTAGAAGATCCATACCGTCTTCATCAAACACACAAATGGAATCAGGTAGGTACCATTTGGCATAGACATATATGGTATATTATTCTTGTGATTCAGCATGCGATCCTGTATAATCATTGTTCAGAATATGGAATCTAACAAATTGGTATCAGAGCCCAATGTTGAATCACTTAGAAATGGTATATTAGGGCAATAAAAAATTGTACTGCCTTTGTTTTTTCCTTTGATTGGAATAAGGCGCCACTCAGATGCCGTTAAAGTGCCTCTTCAGCGCCGTAAAGGCGCTGTTATGCAGCGCCCTTCAAGGCGTCTCTCCGGCGGCGTTAAGGCGCCAGTCAAGGCGCAATTCAGGCACCTTTTGGAGACGCTGTTCACGTGCCTTGGAGGCACGATGCAAGCGCCATTGCAGGCGCACCATTCCAGCGCATTCAGGCGCCATTGAGGCGTGGCTCAGGCAGCGCCGTTGAGGTGCGCTTTAGGCGCTGTCTCCGACGAAGTCCTAGGCGCCATTGGAGGCGCCATTTGCAGCGCCGTTTCAGGCGCTCTCCAGGCGCCATTTAGGCTTATTCAAGGCACCATTCAAGCGCTCTAGAAATGCCATTGGAGGCGCCTATAAGAGGCGCTGTTCAGGCGCCGTTGGAGGCGCTGTCTAGGCGTCCTTCAGATGGCGCCGTTTTGGAGATTAGCCGCCTGGAGAAGCCCCGTCTTGGTGATCGGAGCGGCAGTGCGACGCAGATTTGGCATCGTTCTCCAATCTGGAACGCCGTTCAGTCATTGGAAGAAGACTGCTCCAGTCGGCTGCGTGTTCCAGACGCCAGTTTGGCGTCGATTGAGCACCGCTCCGGCGCACTTTAGGCGCAACTGATGACGCCGTTACCGGCATCCTGAATTGGTATGTAGTTTGGTGGCATTTCGCCGCCGGCGGCTCGCCGCCGGCGTCGTTCGAAGAGGGCTTCTAGGCGCCACTTTCGGTGCCATTTGCAGCACCGTTTAGGGCGCATTTTAGGCGCTGCTGCCAACGCCATGCTCTTCCGGCGCCGTTCAGGGCGTGCTTGGGGTGCCACTTTAGAAGCCGTGCTGTTGGAGGCCAACGCCATGAATGGCGTTTTTTGATTAAAAAAAAAAAAAAAAAAAAAAAAAAAAAAAAAAAAAAAAAGGGAGAAAAGGCACCAAGGGAGTTTGAACCCATGACCTGGGTTGCTCCCCTTTATTTTCAAGGCTACAGTTGAACCACTACACTCAGTCTTTTTTTTTTTTTATACAGTAATGGGTATATATGCACATATATATATATTCTTGTATTTATGCTTTAATTAATATATATATATACATGCTTTTATGCTTCAATTGGTATGGATATATACATAAGTTTATGCATAAATAAATAGATGAATGTTTTTTAATTAAATTATTTTTTGTTATATTTGTGTTTTATATTTTAAAATAAATGAATTATGTATATCGGTTGCCAAAGTAACCTATACTATATAATTTATTTATTTTACAATATCTAAACATATTGTTATTATTTAAAATAATCGGCCCAAAGGAAGATTATTTTAATATAGTAATAAATAAAGTAGTCATAAATATGTGACATATAAAGTTTATCTTGCATTCGATATGTTAGTCCAAAGACAAGCATATTGTTTTTTGATTTTATTGTCAATATTTATGAATTAATTTTGTATAAGGATGCTAATTACAAGTTAATATTTTTGTCCAAAGACTGAATATTAATGTTTGTGCTAGGTATCTTGCATGATGTTTATTTATTCATGTATGTATGATGCTTATGTGACTAATTGTGAGCTTTATTATTATGAATCAGCATCTTCTATATCTGCAAATGTCAATAACATTCCTGTGCTTAATGGCACAAACTTCAAGAAATGGAAGGAGCACGTTATAATAGTGCTTGGGTGCATGGATTTAGACTATGCATTAAGAGAGGATCGCCCTTCAGACCTTACTAGTGCCAGCACTGCTGAGCAAAGGTTTACTATGGAAAAATGGGAGCGATCTAATCGTATGAGTCTAATGATAATGAAGCACTCAATTCCAGAAGCTATAAGGGGTGCAATACCTGAGGAAACCCGAGCCAAGGCATTCTTGGACCAGATAGCAAACCGATTCGCTGCAAACGAAAAGGTTGAGACAAGTACTATTCTTAGTAAACTTGTCTCTATGCGGTATAAAGGGAAAGAGAATATAAGGGAGTACATTATGGAAATGTCTAATCTTGTGACTAGACTAAAGGCACTAAAGTTAGAGTTGTCGGAAGACATACTCGTGCACTTGGTCTTAATCTCTCTGCCTACACAATTCAGTCCATTCAAAATCAATTACAACACACAAAAGGAAAAATGGACTTTGAATGAGCTTATTGCTCAGTGTGTACAAGAGGAAGAGAGATTGAAACAAGAGAAGATAGAAAGTGCTCACTTGGCTTCCACATCTCAGGGATTTGGTACCAGCAAGAAAAGAAAGAGGGACAATAAAGGAAAACAAACTGCAGGTCCTATGATATCAAAACAAAAGGTGCAGAAGAAACAAGATAAGGAGATTACTTGTTTCTTTTGCAAGAAAGCTGGTCATATGAAGAAAACATGTACCAAATACGCTTCTTGGCGTGAAAAGAAAGGTACACTTCTCAACTTTGTTTGTTCAGAAGTTAATTTAGCTGTAGTGCCTACTGACACTTGGTGGATAGATACGGGTGCAACTACTCACATAAGTGTCACTATGCAGGGTTGCCTAAGGAGCCGAATGCCAACTGATGGTGAAAGATACATCTATGTGGGAAATGGCAACAAGGCTGCAGTCAAGGCGATTGGTCTTTTTAGATTACAGTTAGACTCTGGATGTACTTTGGATTTGGAAGAGACTTTTGTTGTACCGTCGTTTAGACGGAATTTAATTTCTGTTTCTTGTTTGGACAAATATGGATATTGTTGTTCATTTGGAAATGGAATGGTTAGTCTTTATCTAAATTCAAATGTTATTGGTACAGGTAGTCTAACAGACAAATTATACAAATTGAATATAAAGACCACTAATGGAAATGAAACCTTGTATTCAAGCAATTATGGCATTAAGCGAAAATTGATAAAAGAGAATTCATCAATGTTATGGCACAAGCGTTTGGGTCATATTTCAAATCAACGAATTCAAAGGCTTGTGTTAGAAGGAATTCTTGACCCACTTGATTTCTCAGACTTTCAAGTCTGTATAGAGTGCATTAAGGGTAAACAAACAAATATGAGGAAAAGAATGCCAATAGGTGCAATGACGTCTTGGAATTGATACATACAGACATTTGTGGTCCATTTCCTACCCCTTCTTGGAATGGACAACAATATTTTATCACTTTCATTGACGATTACTCACGCTATGGTTATCTTTATTTGATCCATGAGAAGTCTCAGTCATTGGATGTGTTCAAGAATTTCAAAGCTGAAGTTGAGAACCAACTAAGCAAGAAAATAAAGGCCATCAGATCTGACCGTGGAGGTGAATACTATGGTAGATATGATGGATCCGGTGAACAACGTCCAGGACCATTCGCCAAATATTTGATGGAGTGTGGTATCGTTCCTCAATACACCATGCCGGGGACTCCAAGCCAAAATGGTGTAGCAGAGAGGCGAAACCGTACTCTTAAGGATATGGTAAGAAGTATGATCAATCATTCCACCTTACCAGAATCACTTTGGGGCGAAGCCATCAAAACTGCAGTTTATATTTTGAATAGAGTACCAAGCAAAGCAGTCGCCAAAACCCCATATGAGTTATGGACTAGCAAGAAACCTAGTATTAGGCACTTGCATGTCTGGGGTTGTCCAGCTGAAGCTAGGCCTTACAAGCCAAATGAAAAGAAATTAGACTCCAGAACAGTGAGCTGCTACTTTGTAGGGTATTCTGAAAGGTCGAGAGGTTTCAAATTTTATGACCCCTCAACTAGATCCTTCTTTGAAACGGGCAATGCTAAGTTCATTGAGGATGTTGAGTTAAGTGGGAGAGAACCATTAAGAAAGGTAGTCTTTGAAGAGGAATCTGTTAGTATTCCTATTAATACGATTGGACATGGTCATATTATGTTTGATGACACTATTCAGAATGTACAGTCGATAACAGAAATTCAAGACACACCTGAGATTTCTCCTGCTCAAGTTATGGAACCGATTCAAGTTCATGAAGAGGTAACTCAACAACCTCAAGAACCTCAAGTACAAGTGCCACTAAGGAGATCCACTAGAGAAAGGAGAAGTACAATTTCAGATGATTATGTTGTATATCTCCAAGAACATGAGTTTGACATGGGTTTGGAAGACGATCCAATTTCAATTAGTCAAGTCAAACAAAGTTCTGACTCTGAAAAGTGGATAGAAGCCATGAAGGATGAGATGAAATCAATGAAAGACAATGGTGTTTGGGACCTAGTAGAGTTGCCTGAAGGTGTAAAACCAATTGGTTGTAAATGGATTTTTAAGACCAAGCGGGATTCAAAAGGCAACATTATTAGGTATAAGCAATGTTTTAAAAACCGGACCGGTCATTGAACCGGAAAAGTTACCGGTTCACGGTTCACTGGTCGGACCGCCGGTCGAACCGCTATCGAACCGCTATCGAACCGGTGACGTCATAAATATATATTTTATTATTTTATATAATATAAAAATTAAAAAATTAATAAATTCTATGTAAATTTTGACAGCATCTACTTTGTTTATTGAGTAACTTGAGTTTTGTCACAAAATTTTTTACCTGTAGAAGTCATCAATTATCATATATGATATTTATAACACAATATAAGATGTTATACATTCATAATATCAATAAATTCAATATTTATCAAATAATCAAGCCATTACTATCCTATAATAACCAAATCATCAAAGGGTTGTTAACTTAACACATTGTCCATAACAAATAATACAAATGTCAACCATAGGTCCACAACACTTAAATAATTACTCAAAATAAAAACATAACATGCCAATGTTTGAATATTCATGAAGTTTTTTGCATACTAATAAATATAAAATTCATGTCTTCATTCATTTTGGAAATTGGAATATGTAGATTGAAATTGAGCATATGGAAAACCAAAATTCTCCACATCAAGCCCTTCTCTAGCCATGTCACCACCATCCTCATCATCTACAAAAATATTGAATATATATCAACAAGAAATCATTTTTGAAGAAAAAAAATATAATTATTGAACTTTTATAAGTTTAAATATTTTACTAACCAATGTGAGAACTTGAACCTTCCACTTCATTTATTGGAATTGACCCTTCTTCATATAGAAGATTTTCCAATTCTTCAACATCTAGCTCTGCTGGCTGATCGTCATCAACTACCCAAAAATCGGTCTCATCAATGCATGCATAGTCAATGGGATCATAGGTTCTTTTCTTGTTATAAAACCTAAAAAAGAAAAGCATACAATTATTCATAATTGTGAATAGAAGAATTTAAATTCAAAACAACTAAGAAAGCATTTATACCGATTTTTTAGCCGCAAATTGTAATGAACGTATACAAGATCATTAAGCCTTTGATGTTCCAATCTATTCCTTCTTTTGGTATGTATACGTTCAAAGACACTCCAATTCCTCTCACATCCAGAAGACGATGCGGTTTGGCTCAATATTTGAATGGCCAACTTTTGTAAATGTGGTGCACTGTATCCATGTAGCCTCCACCATTCATCTAGTTACCATTTCACAATAAAAATAAGAAAAAAATAAAACACATTAGCAAGTTTAAAATATTAAATAGTTAGTAGATAACTAATAAAAAAGAACAAACACACTAATAAATGAAAATAATATTTTACCAGGTTGAAGTACTTCACGTGAAGAATAAGCAAGGTCTCTTCCAAAACTTTCCAATCGATCACGAAATAACCTCATTTCATTCATTGTTTCAAGCTTGCCTTTCAAAACTTTTTGATCAATAACATCCATGACACCTCCAATAACATTTGGCTTATTACAAAAGTTTTCTTGATCATATTGGAAACATGGATTCAACCAATAAGCTGCTGAATGAATGCTTTTCTTTAGTTGTTGATCCCAACGTTGCTTTATGATCTCTGTATAAAGCTTGTATAGTCTTTTGCTGTAGTTAAACAATTTCTTGATGCCCAAACGAACCCTATACATGCCTTCATACACATATCCCATCGAAGGCCTCTCATCACAATCAACAATACGCAATAAGCGCATTAGTGGAGACATAAGATTCACAACAATCAAACAATCATTCCAAAATCTATTATCCAAGATGATGGAAACTGCAACTTGGCTTTTATAATCCTTTGAATATCTAGAGTCCACAAAGAACTTACTAGTCACCAAAGCTTGCAAGTCATGTTTATGATCATGAAGACTCTTAAGTGCAATGAAAGTAGTAGCAAAGCGAGTTGCACCAGGTCGCAGAATCTCTGTCCATCCTTCCCTTTTTCTCAACCAACTTAACAAAGCAACATGATTATACACAAAAATTGTCACCTTTGATGCACGTCTTACAAGTTCAGCAACATGGTCCATCTTACCAATATCCTTAAAGATCAAATTAAGACAATGAGCTGCACAAGGTGACCAATTAATGTGTTTATGCTTCTGAGAAATCAATCTCCCCGCGGCCACATAATTTGCTGCATTATCAGTCACTACATGAACTACATTGAGTGGACCCACCCATTCAATCACCTCATCAAATAACTGAAACAAATTAGTTGCATCTTTGACAATATCCGAAGCATCAACAGATTTCACAAAGGATATTCCTTCAGGACAATACACAAGGAAGTTGATGAGTGTTCTTTGTCTATTATCTGTCCAACCATCACCCATTATTGTACACCCAACTTTTGCCCAAATTGCACGATAAGAGTCCACAAGTAACTGAACTTCCTTCTTGGCATCCTTTAAAAGATTAATCCGCAACTGATAGTAATTTGGACCCTTATATCCAGGACCAATTGCAGATATAGCATCCAACATTGGCTTGAAGTAGAAGGAATTCACAGCATTAGTAGGAATGCATGCATCATAAAAGAATCTCCCAACCGCCATATCCACTCTCCAAGTAGCTTCTTTCCCAGCTAACACACTCCTCATGGAAGGTTGAGCTCCTTGAGTATTTCTTGGTGCAAAATACTTATCCACTGTTGATTTTTTCCTTTTTCCACTACTAGCTGCCATAGGACTTTGCATTTCTTGAACCTCTTCTTCACCTTCTGCCATATCCCCTTCAAATTGTGACACATTAGGACCATAAGGATTTCTATATTCATCTGCTTCTCTGGTTGCTTTCTTAGCATTCACAAACTCTTGCAAAGAATTTTCCATGCGAAATCTAACATCAGGTGGAACCGATTTACATGGACCAATATCTCCTTTCACTCCAGCAAGATGTAGTTTCATTCTATGAATACCTCCACCTTTTGCAACCTTTTTACAATACAAACAAATAAGAGCTCTCCTTCCATTTCCATATCTTTCTTCAGAAACATGCTCCCATGCAGGATCGATCTTACTTCTATTTGATTGAGAATTGGTAGTTGAATCTTGACCAGAGGATGGAGTCAAGTTTGATGCCATTTTTTATTTCCCTATCAAATTAGAAACAAAAATCCCACATTAATCTAAAGAATGAAAGTCATCAACAATTTAATAATTTATAATTAAGTCATCAACAATTTACAATCACATATCACATATTAATGATAGTAAAAAATACACTTTTTCACCTATGAATAAAAGAATCTTTCCATGTTTCTAAAAGGGGAGCAACTTTCTGGGCAGTCTTTTAGTGAGGATGAGATGGAAAATTAGAATGTCATGCAATGGCGGGCAGAAGTACAATATTAACATATCACAGGCAAAAATTGCATCAATTTGAGAGATATCCAAAAAGAAGAATTTTCTTGACACAACCAACCAACAACCCTTTGTAGATAACCAATTTTATCAATTTATATTCACCATTCTTTTAGTATTTTTAAATCTAATAATATTAGTATATTACCATACCCTATAGAGAATGTATGCTTCTGCATCAACAATCCCAAATACAACTCAAAAATTGCCCTGCAGACCTCATACGCTTCAATTATCAAGCTCCACTCATGGACATCAAAACAGTGGGATACAAAAGTTACCATCCAGGAAGCATAAAAAAGAAACCTCACTCTCCAGTTTACAACAAAAAAAAAAAAACATAATTTTCATAATTATTCGTGAAATTGATCTCAGAAAATTATAGATTATTTCATAAGTGAGATATTCTTCATAGAACATTTTAAGAGCTCTGTTTTCACTTGAGAAAACATTTGCAATTACTATCATAAAAATAACGAAGAGGATTTTTTTGGCCAGTTCTTAATGATAAATTGATAATACATAATAGTAATAACAATTTCCAGGGCAAATTGGTTGACTGTGTCCTCGTATTGACATTGCAATCCATTTTGGTTGCCATTGTTAATAAATAGGAATAGAAAATTTCAATTGAAAACGATTTCCTTACTCCACCACTTTCTCATCAACCAAACACAACAATAGAATAAAATAAAACGACCCAGAAAATAGAATAAAATAAAAAAATTTAGAGTTTGACCTAATGTGTGGCTGAAAAGAAAAACATTCAAAATCAAAATCCAAAAAAAAAGAACATTCAACATCACGGGCTGCTGGTGCGACCTACGTGCGCGTCGTGGGCTGCTGGTGCGACCTGCGTGCGCGTCGTGGGCTGTTGGTGCGACCTGCGTGCGCGTCGTGGGCTGCTGGTGCGACCCGCGTGCGCGTCGTGGGCTGCTGGTGTGACCTGCGTGCGCGTCGTGGGCTGCCGGCGGGACCTTTGTGGGCGTCGCTGGCTGCCGGCAAGATCTGGCTTGCTGTTGTGGCTGCGACGCGGTGACGGCGGCCGGAGGAGGAAGGGTTGCACAGTTGGAGGTTCCAGGTTCTGGAACTTGGCTTTAATTTGTTTATATACGAATCCAAAACGACGTCGTTTTGATGCTTCTGGCATCAAAACGACGTCGTTTTGATGCTGTTTTAAAAAAAAAAAAATTAAATTCATTTGGACCGGCCGGTTCCCTCAGAACCGGCCGGTTCGTCCGGTTCACCGGTTGGACCGCCGGTTCAAGCGGTCCAACCCCGGTTCGATCTTTCAGCCGGTCCAATGACCGGACCGAACCGGAACGGTGACCGGCCGGCGGTCCAACCGGTCGGACCGGCCGGTCCGGTCCGGTTTTTAAAACCATGGGTATAAGGCACGCCTAGTCGCAAAAGGTTTCACTCAAAAGGAAGGCATTGATTATAAGGAGACCTTTTCACCAGTATCATCAAAGGACTCCTTTAGAATCATCATGGCACTTGTAGCTCATTATGATTTAGAGCTGCATCAAATGGACGTTAAAACTGCGTTTCTTAATGGTAACATTGATGAAACAATATACATGGTGCAACCAGAGAACTTTGAGTCTAATGATTCAAAGCAACTTGTATGCAAATTAAAAAGGTCCATATATGGTTTAAAGCAAGCATCCCGACAATGGTACCGAAAGTTTGATCAGGTGATTACTTCATTTGGTTTTAAGGAGAACACCGTTGATCAATGCATATACCTCAAGTTCAGTGGGAGCAAATTCATTATCTTGGTGCTATATGTTGATGATATTCTACTTGCAAGTAGTGATGTGGGACTTTTGCATGAAACCAAGAGATTTCTATCTAGTAAATTTGATATGAAGGATCTTGGTGATGCATCTTTTGTGCTGGGTATACAGATCTATAGGGATCGTTCAAGAGGTATACTTGGGTTATCACAAAAAGCCTACATCGATAAGGTGTTAAGTAGATTTAGCATGAACAATTGTGCACCAGGAGACACGCCTGTGGCAAAAGGCGATAAATTTAGTTTGCACCAATGTCCGAAAAATGAACTTGAGAAGAAAGATATGGAGAGGTTTCCCTATGCCTCGGCAGTAGGAAGTCTCATGTATGCACAAGTTTGTACGCGTCCGGATATTGCGTACATTGTTGGAATGTTAGGCAGATATTTAAGTAACCCAGGTATGGATCATTGGAAAAAGGCAAAACGGGTTATGCGGTATTTACAAAGAACTAAAGACTACATGCTCACATACCGTAGATCCAGTCATTTAGAGATCGTGGGATATTCAGACTCCGATTTCGCGGGATGTCTTGACAGCAGGAGATCCACTTCAGGCTACATCTTCATGTTAGCTGGAGGAGCAGTTTCATGGAAAAGTGTTAAACAAACACTTATTGCTTCTTCCACCATGGAGGCAGAATTCATAGCCTGTTACGAAGCATCAAACCATGGGATATGGCTGCGGAATTTTGTCACTCAGTTACGAATAGTTGATGGGATTGAGAAACCGTTGAGAATCAACTGTGACAATAAGGCCGCAGAATTATATTCTAAGAACAACCGAAGTTCGTCAAAGTCCAAACACATTGACATCAAGTTCTTGGTTGTAAAAGAAAGAGTTCAGAGTCTTCAAGTATCGATTGAACACATAAGCACAAACTCCATGATTGCGGATCCGCTCACTAAGGGTTTGCCACCCAAAGTATATCATGAGCATGTCACACATATGGGTGTTGTACACATTGATGATGTGCTAGTATAGTGGGAGTTTGTATTTAGATTTTGTGTTTGTTTTGTTGATGTGATTCTATGTTATGTTATCTGTACAGACCTTAATTTTAAAGACTATTGTATTTGAATTCTCTGAATTGAAATGATTACTTTCAGAAGCAGGTTAGCATTAAGTCTTGAAAGTGGAATTTGACTATTTTTAGTCATAAAGTAGGACCAATTGGAAATAGACATATTAAATGTCACATTCTATGTAATTTCCATGCTACACATCCATACTTGATCCATGTTGCTAATTTTGTTAATATTGTGATCATTGATTGGTCTAGTTATAATTGTGATTAACGAAATCCGCTTTGATCCTGTGTTAGCATAACTAGTAGACCGGATTGTTTAAGGATATTAAGAAAGAATAGCAAGATGAGCTCAATAAAGTATTATCATGAACAATGTTTTGTAATATATGTGGTCCAAGTGGGAGATTGTTAAAATATGGACGCACATATATTTAACATATTTATGATTATGCTATTCACTTGTTCGATCATTTATTCTGTATCGATTTTGATGAGTATGGGCCACCTATGTGTAGAGCCCAACGCCATCACGGGCCTTAGATGATGGGCCTAAGACTCGTGAGGCCCAATAGCCCAATGGGTATGGTCCCTAAGGCAGGAGGGTATAAAAGGCCAAGTTTCTGTTTTTCAGGATATCACATATTTTTGAATTGAACAGAACCCTAATCTCTCTCCCGCTTCCCATCATCAGAGAGAATTACAGAAAGGTGGTACCCTCCACAGCCTTAGAAGATCCATACCGTCTTCATCAAACACACAAATGGAATCAGGTAGGTACCATTTGGCATAGACATATATGGTATATTATTCTTGTGATTCAGCATGCGATCCTGTATAATCATTGTTCAGAATATGGAATCTAACAGGTAATCCATACAACCCTTTTGCTTTTAGATTCAAGAGCGGGCCTGCTTTGGGAGGTGAGATTAGTCCTGCTTTGCTAGAGTTGGAACATTTGAATTTCTTGAATTTGAGCCTAAATGATTTTGGAGGTACTCCCATTCCTAGTTTTCTTGGCTCTATGAGGAGTCTAAGATATCTTGACCTCTGGGGTGCTTCATTTGGTGGCCTAATACCTCATCAGCTTGGAAATCTCTCAAGCCTTCGCCACCTCTACCTAGGAGGAAATTCTGGGCTTTATGTTGACAATTTTAGTTGGATTTCTCTTCTTTCTTCCTTGGAATCCTTGGGCATGACTTGGATTGACCTTCACAGGGATGTTCATTGGCTTGATTCTGTAAGTCTGCTCGCTTCCCTTTCAGAGCTATTCTTGCCCAATTGTCAACTTAATAACATGATTTCATCACTTGGGTATGTCAATTTTACATCTCTCACAGTCCTGTATCTTCCTTCTAACAACTTCAATCACAACATGCCAAGTTGGTTGTTTAATCTCAGTAGTCTTCAGTCTCTGGACCTGGGTGACAATTCTCTACAGGGTCAGATTCCGAGCACCATATCAAATCTTCAGAACTTACACTATCTAAATTTATCAGTCAATATGTTAACAGGGCAAATTCCAGAGTCTTCAGGGCAGCTCAAACATCTAACACTTGTTTCACTTTTTTCTAATTCCTTATGTGGCCCTATTCCTTCACGGTTGGGAAACCTATCATCCTTGTCTCAGCTATATCTTCATCAAAATAAGTTAGATGGCTCGATTCCTTCCTCGTTGGGAAACCTATCATCCTTGTCTTACTTGTATCTTCATAGTAATAAGTTAAATGGCACTGTTCCAAGGAATCTGGGACTTCTTTCAAATTTGGTGACACTTTACATCGCAAACAACTCCATAGAAGGAACAGTATCGGAAGTACATTTTGCCAAACTCTCCAACTTGAAGTACTTAGACGCGTCTTTGACATCTGTTGTATTCAATGTGAGCCACAACTGGATTCCTCCTTTTCAGCTTAAATACTTATTAGTGGGTTTTTGCAAGATGGGTCCCAGGTTTCCTCTATGGCTACAAACACAAAGATCCCTTCAGAATTTAGAGTTGCGCGAGGCAGGAATTGTGGACACAGCTCCAAAGTGGTTCTGGAAGTGGGCTTCACATATTCAAATTATCAATCTTGCTTATAACCAGATAAGTGGAGATTTATCCCAAGTTCTGCTAAATAGTACTATCTTCTCTGTAGACTCTAATTGCTTCACGGGTCAATTACCACATTTGTCACCAAATGTTGTTGCGTTGCGTATGGCCAATAATTCATTATCTGGACAGATTTCCTCTTTCTTGTGCCAAAAGATGAATGGAAGAAGCAAACTGGAGATACTCGACATACCATATAACGCTTTGTCAGGGGAACTTCCTCATTGTTTGCTGCACTGGCAATCTTTGACTCATTTAAACTTGGGAAGCAACAATCTATCAGGTAAAATTCCTGAATTGATTGGCTCTTTATTTTCTCTCAAGGCATTGCATTTGCACAATAATAGCTTTTCAGGAGGTATACCATTGTCACTCAGAAACTGCACATTTTTGGGCCTCATAGATTTTGGTGGAAATAAACTTACCGGAACCATACCTAGCTGGATAGGAGAAAGAACACATCTAATGGTTCTACGGTTAAGATCCAATGAATTCTTTGGGGATATTCCTCCACAGATATGCCGACTTTCTTCTCTTATGGTATTGGCTCTTGCTGATAACAGGTTATCTGGATTCATACCAAAGTGCTTGAAAAATATCAGTGCAATGGCTACAAGTCCCAGTCCAATTAATGATAAATTTAATGCTTTAACATACCATATAAATTACATTCCATACAGAGAGGGTCTTTTGATTTCCATTCCATACAGAGAGGGTCTTTTGTTGGTCATTAAAGGCAGGGAATCAAATTACGATAGTATCCTTCCATTAGTGAGGATAGTCGACCTTTCAAGTAACAATTTGTCAGGAGGAATCCCTTCTGAAATCTCTAGTCTTTTTGGATTGCAGTCTTTGAACTTGTCTCGAAATAATTTAATGGGAAGGATACCAGAGAAAATCGGGGTTATCAGATATTTAGAGTGTTTAGATCTCTCGAACAACCATCTTTCGGGTGAAATTCCTCAAAGCATCATTAATTTGACATTTCTTAGTCACTTGGACTTGTCATACAACAATTTCTCTGGAAGAATTCCTTCAAGCACACAGCTCCAGAGCTTTGATGCTCTTGATTTCATTGGCAACCCTGAACTTTGTGGAGCTCCTCTCTTGAAAAACTGCACAGAGAATGAAGATCCGAATCCCAGTGATGAAAATGGAGACGGCTTCGAAAGATCATGGTTTTATATTGGTATGGCAACTGGATTCATAGTGAGCTTTTGGGGAGTCTGTGGTGCTCTTCTATGCAAGAGAGCTTGGAGGCATGCTTACTTCAAGTTCCTTGACAACATCAACGACCGGGTTTATTTGGCGACAGTGCTAAAATTGAGCTGGCTCCGCTACCATTTCAGAAGATACCGCATCAGTAAGTGAAAGATATAGGTTTTCCATCTTCCTCTCATTCATTTATTCAAATGCTTCAGCAGAGTACTTTGTTTCCAAATACAAATTTTAACCTACTATGACCAAATTTCAGGAATAAAATGGAATTCGATTTTGACAGGTTTGAGATGTCCAAGGAGCTGCAAACAGGAAAGAATGGAGGAAAGAGGCAGTGGTGAATCTTAAAATAAACATGTCCAGGTGAAGTGCCTTCTTAGCTCTTAATCTAGACCCTGCCACTTGCTTGTTACATACAGGAGTCTTCCAAAGCTTTTAAGCTCACTAAATGATCTATGACTTACACGAGTATTTTTCATCAGCATATGCATAAGGATAACGCTCACAGAATGGGAGGGATAGGTGAAAGATCATAGAGAAGAACTATATATATTTTTATGATGGAATCTTGTAACCACTTGGAATATTTTTCTCCTGAACATTCATCATGGGCCCATCCCTAAGAATGTCAATCATATAATGGACATGCTCTACATATAGTAGTTGTTTAACCTAGTTCCAAATATTTTTCACGGTGCAGTCCATACTTCAACGACGTGGTGGAAAGATCTGTACTCAAGTGGGATGTACCTAGAATTGCAGTAATTTATCAAGTTTGTTGATGTTCTTGTTCATCATGTTGTAGTTGCTACTCGTTTATTTCCTACTTGGTCATGGGTTGTCATATCATAATAAATTCAACACGTGGTGTGTTGTGATGTAATATTCTAAGGTACCAACTTCATACCTTACTAGACTTGCAATTCTAGCCCTTCAATTAATGAAAAGACCCTTCAGCAGTTGTGTCCAACCATAATGTCAGTCGCTTGCCATTTTAATGTGCGGTGAAGATGAGACCCTAGGGCAATAGCGTTTTATTTTTCTTATTTTTTCTTTACGTTCTATTTGGATGGATATTTTTTTTCTTTTTTTAATTTTCCTTGATTTATCATCACTAATCATTTTGAATATATAGAATTATATATATTCAACTAAATATAAATAAACCAATTTCACATATTTTTCCTCTCTATACCAAGATTAAATAATTTTAATATATATAATTTTTTAACTAATTTTAATTATTATTATTATTATTATTATTATTATTATTTTCTATAATAAAATAAAACATAAAAAAATTATTTTTCTTAATATATATTTTCTTTCCTTAATACTTTATGGGAACCAAACATAGCTCTAGAGAGCCTTGTGGGCATGGTGATTGAAATGCCTGTTGTATGGAGCCATCTTAAGGAGATAATTTTAGCCTTGAGATTGAGAGTGTTAGAGCTTTTTTATGGTTTGTCTCCATGCATTTGCCATAGACTATAGGTTCTTGTATTTAGATAATAGAAATTTTGAGGTTAGTAGATGAACTTTAGGCTAAGTTTGAAAAATAGATTATTTTTATGTGTTTTTTTTAACCCATTTAACATAATTTTCCTCTTCTATATCAAGATTAAATAATTTTAAAATGTACAAAATTTTAACTAATTTTAATTTTATTTATTTATTTTTATATATTTTCTATAGTGAAATCAAATATAAAAAAATTATTTTTCTTAATGTTTTTTTTTTTTTTTTCCATAATACTTTCTTGAAACCAAACAAAGCTCTACGAAGCCTTGTGGGCATGATAATGGAAACGCCAGTAGTATGTGGCTCTTAGGTAGATAATTTTAGCCTTGAGATTGAGAGAGCTAGAACTTTTTTATGGTCAATTTCGAGGTGGTCCATGTAGTATTCTTTCCAACTTCATTCTCTTACGTAGCTGTGCTAGATTCTTGGTTTTGAGTTGGTTAGCTTATGTGTGGTTCTCCCAAAATCTAACAAAAAATGCGAGTAAAAAATGTCCATTATATTTGGTTTTAGGAAATAATAAGGAAAGAAAAAAAAGTTAAGAAAAATATTTCTTATATTTGATTTTATTATAAAAAATATAGTAAAGAAAATCAGTTATAATTAAAATTAGTGTTCGTTTGGGTACGCTTTTCATTTTTTATTTTTAAAATTACAAAATAGTGAAAAATTATATAGAAAAAGTATAAGCCTATAATTATCTTATGTCTTTAAAAATCACTTTTAAAAATTTTTAAATTTAAGGTAATAAATTTTTTTTATACCTCAATTTTTTAATTAATTTTTAAACCATTTCTTTGAAAAAGGTAATAAATTTTATATGAAAAACAATATTTTCATAATCGAACCAGTTATTGAACTAGAAAAATTATCGATCCACGATTTACTAGTTAGTTTCAAATTAAAAATTTAAATTAAACTCATAATTTTAATTTAAAATTTGAAAATTTAAAATTTATTTTAAAATCAAAAACTTATTTTAAAATAAAAAAATTATTTAAAATTATAATTTTTTTTCATTAATTAAAATTAAAATAATAAGTTTTAAAAATCATAAAGTAAAAAAAAAAAAAAAATAAATAAATAATAAATAATAATGGAGATAAGGTAAAAAAAAATAAAAAATAAAAAAAAGGAAAGGGAGGGGCGGCTAAAAGGGGTGAACTGGGGGGTGTGGGGTTGGGGAGCATGGGGCTGGGAAGAAAGAAGGAAATGGTGGGCTAAGGCGAGCTGGATGGGGGAGGAGGACCATTCGGTTCACCTGAAACCAGTCGAGTTAGCCGGTTTATCGGTTCATCGGTTCAACTACCAATTCTAGTAGTTTGACGCCAGTTCAAAGGCTCTTAGTGTTGTAACTAGCCAATATTTATTATGTTTTTCTTGAGGGGACGAAGACATATTCTGCACATCTCTTACTGTTGTAACTAGCCAATATTTATTATGTTTTTCTTGAGGGGATGAAGACTTATTCTGCACATCTCTTACTGTTGTAACTAGCCAATATTTATTATGTCTTTCTTGAGGGGAAGAAGACATATTCCATGTAAACTTCAGAGGGATGAGGGTCTCTAGTCTACACGAAAAAGTTTGAGTTTCTATTGGTGCATGGGCATAATGTCTTAGAAGGACTAGTGAACAAATCCCTAGCTAATTTTTTTTGTTATTTATTTGCTCTCAAAGATTTGCTCATAGAGATTGTGAGTCTGATTGCCCATGCCTGAAGGTACACTTTTGGATTTTCAGTTTTATTATTTGTAATTTTGATGTTTTTCTAATATTTCTATCATCTATTCATTTTTTGGTTGCTCATGACTTTCCATTTTATACGAACAAATCTAAAATATTTAGAAGTCATCCAGAGAAATGATAATTAAGTCTTTCCCAAACTTTATCTTTTTAGATGATAATAACGAATTTATTTCTTTAATTATGCATTTTTTTTAAAATGAAATTAGCAATTCTATTGCGTTTACAAATTTCATTTAAATTTTTATAAAAGGAAAAAAGTAATTAAAAAGGGCGGCGTTTGACATTGTAAACGACGTCGTTTTAGCGTAGGCTGTTCATGCGGAAATTGTAGGGCCAAAGTCGTAACACATAAGGCATGAGTGTCGGTTACCCGTGGTTTTCTTTTTTTCTTTTTTTAATCACTTGAACACGTGGCGGTAGGTGAGATCATGCATGTGCATCCTTGGTTTTTGGTGGTGTCGTATAGTCGTAGGCAAATTAGACTTTTCCCACCACCCTTTTCAATTGATTATTATTAAATTTATATAAATATTTTTCTTTGAGAAATCAATACTCTAATATAAATCTAAATTTATTTCACTGATTAAATAATTTATAAATATACAAATTTCTTATTTATCATTTTTTGAATTTTTTATATCCAATTAAATATGAAAAAAATTATTTTTTTAGTTAAAATATTGAGTGAGGAATACAATAATTCAAAGGGAGAATTGGGCTTTAGATCTATTTGACTCATTTTTGTCTTTATTCTACCACCCTTCACATGTCACTATTCTTTTTTATTTAACCATTTTTAAATTTTTCATTATTTTTTTAAACTCTTTTATAAATAATTGAAAAATCAACATTATTTTTTTATTTTTAAATTATAAATAAATAAAATTTATATTAATAATTCAAAGACTATTTTGGAAAATACTTTCTAAAAAAATATTAATTTAAATACATAAAAATTATCTTTTACATTTATTTTTATCTTTTACATTTTAGAAGTAAATAATTTAATGATTAAAATACTATTTAAAATAAATATATTCACTATTTTAATTTTTTTTATATTAAAAAATATTTTAAAGGTTTTTTTTTTTTTTTTTACTATTATAAAATAAAAAGTTTAATTTTTTTTAATCTTCTTCCTTATTTTAATAACTTTTTGAACATTAATAAGTTATATGAAATGTTACAAATTTGTTTATTAAGGATTTTTTTAAAATAAAAATATTAAAAAATAAAAAGCTAATAGGATATATATATATATATATATATATATATATATATATATATATATATATATTAAGTGATAGTCAATTTTAATTTTTTTTAAATATGATTAATGTAGAAAATATAAAAAATAATTAAAAATAAGAGAAAAATATAAATGAAAGGGTGTAAAAAATAAATACAAAAAGATAAAAAATATTTGGATGAAAAATCTCAAAATTTTTATCATTGCTTATAATAAGAGTAAAAAGATTCAATATTTTTAAAAATGAAAAATAAAAAAACAGTATTGTTTTTTATTTGACATAAAATAGAAATATAGATTGGAAGAAAAAAAAAAAAAAAAAGAAGTTAGAAATAAGGGTCTCCAAAAAGCCCGCGGCCCGCTTTAGGCTCCTCCCGGCCCGACGGGCTAAAGCCCGGCCCAAGCCCGCCGGGCCCAAGCCTGGCCCGAGCCCCTTTTTGGGCGGGCCGGGCCACGGGCCTAATTTTAGGCCCGGCCGTAGGCCCGCCCCTTTAAAAAAAAACTACAAAAATAAAAAGTATTAAAAAAAATATTCATTTCAAAATTTTATTCATTGAATGTATAATTACATTTGAAAATGTGGGAAAAGTTTACATCACTACAAAATAAATACATCCCAACTAGGTTGACACCTATTTATTTGTCAATCATCTGTATTTTTCAACTACAAAAAATAAAAATAAAAATATAATATACATTTAGTCATTATTTTCTGGCGGTGATGGCGAACTATCATGCATCCATGAAGATCTTGATAATTTTAAAGATTCCATATCGGCAAGCATCTCTGTTTCTCGAATGGAATCGTACATCCTTTTATCTGCTATTTCTCAATCTTTCACACATATCCCTGCTTCAATAACATCTGGCGCTAAGTTGCATCGTTTTTTACTAACTACTCTTCCACCTGCACTAAAAGTAGCTTCTGATGCAACTGTACTCACAGGAACTGTTAGTACATCACGAGCAATTATAGAAAGCACATGATATTTGTGTTGATGTGATTTCCACCATATTAAAATATCAAAATCTTCTTGATCTTCAAATGAAATTATATCAGTATTAAGATATTTATCTAAATCAGATGTATTATTTGGAGAACTATTTGTTGTCTTTTTTCGACTTTTCAACATTTCTAGAGCTTCTTTATAAAAAGATGAGGAGTTTGTAGATGTAGGTGGTAATTTAATAGTATTAATATCATTACCATATTTTTCTTTATAATAGTTATATAAATTATATAATAATGAATTTATTTCATTTTTAATTTCTTCAATTTTTATTTGGTCATTAAAATAAATAATTGTTAACCATTCATCCAAAGCTTCAAATTTCAATCTAGGGTCCACAATTAAAGCAATATAAAAAATTAAAGGTATTTCTCCCCAATATTTTCTAAATTTTTCTATCATTGCAAATATTGTATCATTAAATATTTCAAAACTTAAATATTTTTGAAGTACAATAAAAATATTAGTTATTTGCATAATAACTCGATTTGAAGTTGGATAATATACACCACAAAAAATGTTTGTTGAAGTATCAAAAATTTCAAAAAGATCTCTTAAAAGATCTACAATATGCCAATTATAATCATTTAATGCATAAATATCTGTTTCACAATCATTGTTAATTAATTGTATTTCATATAATTCGACTACTTTTCTATATTTTGTAATATTTTGTAAAAGTTTATATGTGGAATTCCATCTAATGGCCATATCCAAATTTATATTTTTTCTTTTCATATTTAACATTTTGCAACAATAAAAAAATAATTCATGTTTTGCTTGAGAACTATTAATACTATATACAATGCCTCTAATTTTTTCCAATGTACTATCAACATTTTTTAATCCATCCTTTACAATTAAATTTAAAATATGTGCACAACAACGCACATGAAATATTTTAGCATGATCTTCTTTTACTTGCCAATATAGTTTTAGTCTATGTATTGCTGCATCATTATTAGCAGCATTATCTAATGTTATTGTCAATATTTTATCACGAATGCCTAAATCTATAATTTCATCATTTATTAAAGATGCTATATTTTTACCACTATGTGGAGCATTTATTAATTTAAATGAAATTATTCTTTTATTTAATTTCCATTCATTATTAATGTAGTGAGCAGTTATACATAAAAAACCAGTGTGAGTTAAAGATGTCCAAATATCAGATGTTAAACAAATATTTCCTTCAAAATTTGCAAAAAAAATTTTTAAAATTTCTTTTGTGTATAAATTTTTTTCATAATATCTCTTTTAACAGTATTTCCAGACCAACCTTTAAATTGAGGATTAATACCTCGTTGAATTGTTCCTGCAAAATCATGAGTTTCCATCATGTTGAAAGGTTGTTCTGCTCTTATTATATAATCAATCATTTCTTCACGACAGTTAGATTCATCATAAGAAAATATTTTTAAATTTCCACTTTCATTTTTACCTAATTGCATATAATTTCTAATATCTACATTATTTTTAGTTTTACGATTTTCATGATGTCTTTTTAAATGACTTGTGCCTGCATTTGAGCCACTAGTAAGAAATTTATTACAAATTTTATATTTTGCTTTTATTTCTTTTTTATTATTTTCTAAAATTATTTCTATTCTATCAAAAAAATTCCATATATTTGAAGTAAATTTTTTGTTTGATGATATTTCATCACATGGACTAGATGAAGAAGAACTTGTCATATTATAATTATTGATAAAATATTATGCCAAAAATAATAAAGTAATAAATATAAAAAAAAAAATGTAACAAAAAAATAAAGTAGTAGGGGTGAAGTATGTTACTCAATTAGAGAACTGATGCAGAAATTCCTAGCAAATTTGAACTCTTGGAGCCACCAATGCTTGTTTTGCACCACCAACAATATTGTATAATTTGAGGGAAAAATAAAAAAATTTGAAATATTGTAGAATGTGAGAGAAATAGAGAGAGAAATAGAGAGAATTTGATGAAAAAATGAAAAGGAAGAAAATGTATTTATAGGAAGGTTAAAAAAAAAAAAAAATTCAAAATAATTGGCCATGTGACCATTGGAGGCTTAGCTCCAACGGTCACATGGGCTGGATGTGACCGTTGGAGCCTTTAATTTTTTTTTTAAAAAATAATATACTTTATTTTTATATACATATAACTAACTCAATTAATAAACATAAAAAAATGTAGTTTAGTTGGTTAGACCCTTTGGTTTAAGCATGAGGGGAGCGGTTCGAATCCCCTCCTCTCCCTTCCTTTGGTTTTTTTGAAAACCATTTTGGCTTAAATCAAAAAGCCCGCCGGCCCGGCCCGCCCACCAGCCCGCCAACCTGCGGGCTCATAGGCCGGGCCGCGAGCCTAGAATTTTAGCATGGCCCGGCCCGGCCCGGCCCGTTGACCAATCAACGGGCCCATAGGCCCGGCCCAGCTCGGCCCGCCCGTTGGAGACCCCTAGTTAGAAATGAGTAATAATTAATAGGGAATAGAAAAGGGAAAAAAAATACAAAAAATTGAAATTCACACTCACTTGTAAGAGTTAAGGGTATTTTAGGGATTAATGAAAGATAATATCCTTCATCTTAATTTTCATATTTTGTTTGGGTCTTGGGCTTAAATATGTATGATATATGTACCAAATGTTAATTTTTGGACCCAGTTGGGCCCAAAAAACAATTCTCCCTTATTCAAACACATAATTTAAAGAAATAGAAACTGAAAATCATTTAAGATAAAATAATATATAACATTTTTAATTAAATGCAGTAAATTTGATTTTCTACCGATACATGAATTGGCGTTTGTACCGTTATGGTATGGACCGTTACTGACATGTCACTTCGCAGTTTGTATTACTTGCAGTCCCTTCCGACCACGCCAGTTGAAAAGCCCATCCTACCGACCGGGACGGCTCATAAGCCATTGAAAATCCCGAAAAAGCCCCCAGTGAAAATTGAATATCCTCTAAACTGCTCAGCCGGTAATCTCACACGGACCTGCCCGCGAAACTACCCTACAGCCGTTTCCCCAGAAGATCCTGACCGTCCATCACCGCCAGAATGTCCACACTACTTCCGTTGGATTTACGGGGATCAACAGCCATGGATGAAGGGCGGGATCACAAGGGAGATGGTGGAGAGGGCCAAAAGGACTGCTACTTTCAAATTGGTGATTTTGAATGGAAGGGCTTACGTGGAGAAATATCAGAGGGCGTTTCAGACGAGAGATGTCTTTACGCTGTGGGGGATCCTACAGTTGTTAAGGAGGTACCCTGGGAAAGTGCCTGATTTGGAGTTGATGTTTGATTGCGTTGACTGGCCGGTCATTATATCGAAGGACTATCATGGGCCCAACGCCACCGCTCCACCGCCGTTGTTTCGGTATTGTGGGGATGACGCCACGTTGGATATCGTCTTCCCTGATTGGTCATTCTGGGGCTGGCAAGGGTTTTAATTTTTAATATTTTTTTCCACAATTCAAGGATGTAGGTATTGATTGGGTACTCTGGAAAATTTCTTTTTAGCTAAATGGTTCAGTACTTATAGATACACTCATGAATTGGATTATAGGCCAGAAATCAATATAAAGCCATGGGAATCATTGTTGAGGGATCTAAAAGAAGGCAACAAGAGGAGCAGGTGGATGGAAAGGGAACCCTATGCTTACTGGAAGGGAAATCCAGCTGTTGCTGCAACCAGGCTAGACCTCCTCAAATGTAATGTTTCAGATAAACATGACTGGAATGCCCGAGTTTATACCCAGGTAGCCACTTATGTTTATTGTTAGTTTCACCTTTGATAAAGACTGCATCACCAACTAGACTGCATAAAAGCAAAAATCAGTTTTCGGTTTTGCATCTTATGTAGGATTGGATTCGAGAATCACAAGAAGGTTACAAACAATCAGATTTAGCAAGCCAATGCATTCATAGGTAAAACATCTTTCTTTTTTCATTAATCTTATTTTATAGTCCCACTTTATTTTAACACATGTTCCACTGTTTGTATAGGTATAAAATTTATATCGAAGGATCTGCATGGTCTGTAAGCCAAAAGTACATTCTTGCCTGCGATTCTGTTACCTTACTAGTAAAGCCTCATTACTACGATTTCTTCACGAGGAGTTTGATGCCGGTGCACCACTATTGGCCCATAAGGGAGGATGACAAGTGCAGATCAATTAAGTTTGCTGTTGACTGGGGCAACCGCCATAAGCAGAAGGTATGCAGAAGCTTCAATCATGTATGAAATAATCTAGGGTATAACACTTTTCATCCACTGATATCTTACATTAATTTTGTTATTGATTCATAATAGGCACAGTCCATTGGGAAGGCAGCCAGTGATTTCATCCAAGAGGACTTGAAGATGGACAACGTGTATGACTACATGTTTCATCTTTTAAATGAATATGCTAAGCTGTTGAAGTTCAAGCCCACTGTGCCTGAAAAAGCTGTGGAGTTGTGTTCAGAGAGAATGGGTTGTGGTGCAGAAGGATTAAAGAAGAAGTTTATGATGGAATCCATGGTGAAGTATCCCATGGATGCAAGCCCATGCACCATGCCTCCCCCCTTCAGTCCTCTAGAGCTTCAAACTTTTCTCAAGAGAAAAGTAAATTCAATAAAACAAGTGGAGGCCTGGGAGAAGAAATTTTGGGAGAATCAATATACATAGACATTTTCTCTTAATTTTGCTCATAATCACGATCAACATATATTATGTTTATGATATATATATGAGACAAATGTATTTAGCCTTGATTCGTTACTCTAATGTTGCTTCGTGATACCATATAGATCATATTCCTTTTTGGAGTTATTTAATTATAGGTAGGGATAAACAAGGAAGACAAAACTATATCTTAATAAGTTATATACTTAATTCAAGGATAAATGTATTTCCTTTAGAATTGTGTTGTTCCCTTTTATTCACATTCCTTGTCTCAATTTTGCAAATCAAATTTTGCTTAGGATAATACTTATCAGCAATGTTTTTAGAATCGAAAAAATTATCGGCTAATAGTTCACTGGTCGGACCGACTGTCGAACTGCGATTGAACCGATGATGTAAGAAATTTATAATTTATATATTATATAAAACTAAAAATAATTATAAGAAATAAAAAATGCATAAAATTACAAATTTTAATAATTTTTTATTTTTATATTTGGTATATTAAATTAAATGATAAAATTTAATATTTTAAATTTTATTAAATAGAAATATGTAATATTTAAGAATGAAGATATATTTAAGATGAAAAAATTTATAATATTTAATTTCGTCTTTTTGTCTTTGTATTTTATTGTTTTAAAATTATTATATTAATTAATTTATATTATTTTTATAATAATAATTATATTATTATTATAAAAATAAACATGAATTTAAATAGTCTTGGACGCCTATCCTCAGTGGCTAGGGGATGCTGATCTTCTTCTCAATCCAACAATTGAAAAGTCAAGTTTTGAGAGTTTTGGAAGCGGGAAGACAAAAACTTAAAACTGTTTTTAATATGGTATTTATAAGATACAAATACCTAATGAACTCAAACTAGAATTTCCAAATCAGTAAACTAAATGACTACTAAAAGTAATTTGCATGTGACAAAATTGAAGAAAATCCTTAATTGATCTTTCAAATTTAAGTTAAATGATGGGTGCAAAATTAAGAATTAGCCATTAAGTCATCAGTCATGAGAAGTTTGTCTCCATGCGGATAGTAGGAGCATCTTAAAAGAGATGGTTTTGGCCCTGAGATTGAGAAAGCTCTAGCTTTCTTATGGTTAATTTTGTTTAAGGTGCTCCAAAATCAATAATGAAAGCAAAAACCATTAAGGAAAATGGTTTTTAATTTATTATAAAATCTAGTAAAAAATAATAATATATAATTAAATTAATTAGAGACATATATTTAATAATTTATTCTTTATATAGAAGAGTTAGAATAAATGAAATAAATTTGAAATATCATACAAAAATAATTTATTGATTTTAAATATCATTTTTATTTTAAATTACTCTTTATATAGAAGAATTAAAATAAATGAAATAAATTTGAAATATTATATAAAAATAATTTATTGATTCTAAATATAATTTTTATTTTAATATATAATTAAATTAATTAGAAACATATATTTTATAATTTACTCTTTATATAGAAGAGTTACAATAAATGAAATAAATTTGAAATATCATATAAAAATAATTTATTGATCCTTAAATATCATTTTTTTTTTCTTTTACCTTTTTTCTTGCAATCTTTGCCCCCTAATTTTTTCATGAATTTTTCTCTCAAACTTAACATAAAAGTAGATGTGTATCATGAACTTATAATGCATCCTTGCAAATTTATATTGCATAGTAGAGATAAAAAGATTTTCTTTTGTTGCTGTAAATATATATATTTAAAACATGATTTAATCTTTTACAATTATGTTCCCACGAGTTATATTTTGGTTTTGTTTGAAAATGGTTTTTTAAAAACATGAATTGCAGCATGAAAGGAAATGAGAAAAATAATAAATTAATGAAAATGGTTTTTCAATTCATTTTATTTTAATAGAATAAAAATGATAAATCAAGGAATTTTTTAGTACATTCCTAGCTATGCCACCGATGATAGGTGTTACTTAGTTGTTTTGTTGTTATATAGTCATAAACTATGGTGGTATTTGTTTTTTTACTTAATTCTAAATAAAACCTTAATGTTTAATAGTGTTAAATATTAGATTATTTGTTTTCGTGGTATTTTATTTCTATTAAGTATTAAAAAGTAAAAAAAATCAATATATTATTTTTTCTATTTAGAAAAAGTTATATATTTTGACTTTTTTTATTTAATAAAAAGTTTATAATAAGTTATGAAAAAATAGAAAAACAAATAACTTAAATTATGAAAACAAATTACTTTAAGTAAAAAGTAAAAAAAAACAAACACCACTTAAGCATTAGTATATTTTTATAGATATAATTTGTAATTATTTGAACTAATAGAATAGCCACTTAGAAGATTCCAAACCATAATGACACAGTTTCGCAAGGAAATGGGAAAGCTAAGATGGATGGTGGTGCTTTAGCCCCATTACCATTGAAGTATTTATACAAGTGGCTAGGACTTGGGACTCAAAGCAAAGGAAATCTCTTGCAGATATTAAATAATTGAAGTAAAGAGAGATCTTGATCACAAGTCTTGAAAGTTTGTTTTCATCCGTTTACCCCGTGGTCTAAGTCCACATGTTTGAACGGTGTCCAACTAAGACCACATGTTTGAATGGTGTCCAATTAATTGATTTACTTTATTGTTCCCTTCTAGTGGCTGTCCATTTGGACAAATTCAAAGGAGCCTTACGTTTTTGCCTTACATTTATGTCATGGAGGATGCAGAAAATGCATCAAAGTCATTGATATTGGAGGAAAATCATCTTCCGTGAAATAGTAAAATATTGGTTAAAAGAAAAAACTGATCTTTGTGTTACGTATGGAATTTTGACTGCACAAAACACGAGCTTGTAACCATAAAGAGCCCTTGCAATGACTATTATATATATTGAAAAGTGTTTCAAATTTTTAATTAGTATTATTTTTTTTAAAAAAATTATTTTTTTTTACGCATATCTCATCATAATATTATATTTTAATATAAAATTAATAAAAATATATTTATTAATATTTTAGATTATGAAAAGAAAAAGTTATGAAATGAAGATGAACTTGTAAATATTACATATGAGAGAAAAAATGGGAGATATATAGTGGAGAAATGAACTGTCTTGGTTTTTTGGATTTTTTTACTCCGTAATATGCTTTATAATACAGTGGAATGAATAAACTTTCCGATTGTTTTATGTCCGCTGGCGCATCAATATACGTTTTTCCTTCTTTGAACTCTTCCTCTACTGGCTTGTTCAGCAGTCATGAGAAAATTGAAAGCAATATTAGGTGTTCTCTTGCTTTGGTTTCTGTGCTCAACAATTTTAAGGTCATGCAAGGCAAACAACTTGGTTTGTAATGAAAAGGAGAAACAAGCCCTTCTGAGCTTCAGACACGCTCTTCTTGACCCTGCAAACCAGCTGTCTTCTTGGTCTATTAAAGAAGGCTGTTGTGGATGGCGAGGAGTCCACTGCAGCAATGTCACTGCTCGAGTTCTCAAGCTCGAGCTTGCTGATATGAATTTGGGAGGTGAGATTAGTCCTGCTTTGCTCAAATTAGAATTTTTGGATCACTTGGACTTGAGCAGGAATGATTTTGGACGTTCTCCCATTCCAAGTTTTTTGGGTTCCATGGGGAGTCTAAGATTCCTGGACCTCTCCTCTGCATATTTTGGTGGACTAGTTCCTCCTCAGCTTGGAAATATATCCAACCTTCGTCACCTGAATCTGGGAGATAATGGGCTTTATGTTGAAAACCTGAGTTGGATTTCTCTTCTTTCTTCCTTGAAATACTTAGACATGGATGGGATTGACCTTCACAGGGAACTCGATTGGCTTGAAAAATTAAGTTTGCTCCCTTCCCTTTTAGAGCTGCACTTGCCTGAGTGTCAACTTGAAAGCAATATGACTTCATCTATCGGGTATGCCAATTTCACATCTCTTACATTAATTGATCTATCTTTCAACCACATCAATCAAGAATTGCCAAATTGGTTGTTTAATCTCAGTAGTCTTGCTTTTCTAAGTGTATTAGAAAATCAATTCAAGGGACAAATTCCAGAGTCCTTGGGACAATTCAAATATCTAGAATATCTTGATCTTTCTTTCAATTCCCTTAGTGGCAACATTCCTTCATCCATGGGAAACTTATCCTCATTGAGCGTGTTAAATCTTTATGATAATCTGTTGATTAATGGCACTGTTCCGACGAGTGTGGGGCGTCTGTCAAATTTGATGGCCTTAGTTCTAGGACATGACTCCTTAACCGGTGCTGTATCAGAAGTACATTTTGCAACACTTTCAAAATTGATGCAATTAGAGATATCAGAGACATCCTTATTTTTCAATGTGAAATCCAATTGGACTCCTCCTTTTCAGCTTCATTATCTCTTAATTTCTTCCTGCAAGATGGGTCCCAAGTTTCCAGCATGGCTGCAGACCCAAAAGTCTCTTTTCTATCTAGACTTTTCCGGGTCAGGAATTGAGGACACAGCTCCAGACTGGTTCTGGAAGTTCGCTTCAAACATCCAACAGATCCATCTCTCTGATAACCAGATTTCTGGGGACTTATCCCAAGTTGTACTAAATAACACTAACATCGATCTGAGTTCTAATTTCTTCTCAGGTCGGTTGCCACGTCTTTCTCCAAATGTTGTCGAGTTGAATATTGCCAACAATTCACTTTCCGGACGGATTTCCCCTTTCTTGTGCCAAAAGATGAATGGAACAAGTAAATTGGAGGTCCTTGACATATCAATTAATGCTTTATCAGGGGAAATTTCTGATTGTTGGATGCATTGGCCATCTCTTACTCATATAAACATCGGAAGCAACAATCTATCTGGTAAAATCCCCAATTCCATGGGTTCTTTGGTTGGACTTAGAGCATTGAGCTTGCACAACAATTCGTTCTACGGAGACATACCCTCATCACTGGAGAACTGCAAGGTTTTGGGGCTGATAAATCTAGCTAACAACAATTTTTCAGGGATTATACCCAGGTGGATGGTTGAGAGCACAACTCGAATTGTCATCCATTTAAGATCCAATAAATTCATCGGCAATATTCCTCCACAAATATGCCAACTTTCTTCTCTTATAGTATTGGATCTTGCTGACAATAGTCTATCAGGAGAGATACCAAAGTGCTTGAATAATTTCAGTGCTATGGCTGCAGGGCCTATCCCGGGTAAGTATGATGATGGTGGGTTTGTTGCTTTGGAATCAGAGTATGATTATAAATCTTACATGGAAAGTCTTGTTTTAGATATAAAGGGGAGGGAATCAGAGTACAAAGAGATTCTTCAATATGTTAGGGCCATCGACCTTTCAAGTAACAATTTGTCAGGATCAATTCCAGTTGAAATATTTAGTCTCTCTGGACTTCAATTTCTGAACTTATCTCGAAATCATTTAACGGGGAGGATACCAGAGAAAATTGGGGTGATGGCATCATTAGAATCTCTAGATCTCTCGAGAAATCATCTTTCAGGTGAAATTCCTCAGAGCATGAGCAATTTAACATTTCTTGATGACCTGGACCTGTCATTCAACAACTTTTCTGGGAGAATTCCTTCAAGCACCCAGCTTCAAAGCTTCGATCCACTTTCTTTCTTTGGCAATGCTGAACTGTGTGGAGCCCCTCTTACGAAAAACTGCACAAAAGATGAAGAGCCTCAAGATACAAACCCCGATGAAGAAAGTGGAGAACATCCTGAAATAGCATGGTTTTACATTGGCATGGGAACAGGATTTGTTCTGGGGAGTTTGTGGAGCTCTCTTTTTCAAAAGAGCTTGGAGGCATGCTTATTTTCGGGTTCTTGATGACATGAAAGACAGGGTCTATGTGGTTATAGCATTAAGGTTGAAATGGTTGCAAAACAACCTGAGAAGATACTTTCTCGGTAAGGGAAAAAAACATATTTTCATTACCTCATGTAAAGTTTTGCTTCAAATTCAATTTTCCTCTAAACACTCATTTGTTCTTGTTGATGCTGTAGGTTCTGCCATTTTATCCCTGTTTCATCGTGTACTTAATTGAATGTATTTGTCTCAGATGACATGAATTTTGTTTTTGACAGATTTACGATGTTTAAGGGGTCGCAGCGAAAGAGAGAAGGTAATGGATGGTGGTGGAACTTGAAGAAACTGGGGAAAACATTCCAGGTGGGATGTCCTCTTAACCCTCTTAACCCTCTTAACCCGATATTTTCTTATTGTACTAGTGTTCCGATGCCTCTAAAATGAAAGAAGAGGAGAAGATTGAAGAAGAGAAGTAGCTTGTCATTTCAAAATTTGTATTATTCCATTGCAAAACTAAACCTTTCTATTAGTTCATTATAACCTGGTTTTAAATATTTGCAGGGAGCACATAACCTCATCAAGGTGACATGTTTCCACAACTTCAGTACTGAGACGCCTAAGGATTTTGTTCTCAAGTCTGCAGCATTTAGAATTGCTCTTCTAATTATCAACTTGGTGGTGTTGTTATGGATATTATACTTTATTCTATGTTACTTGCTGTTATGTTGTACTAGCTAAGTTACTTCTTGTTATATATCATCATAAGATGAGCATTCAGATAATTTCATAGATATCATTCAAAGATGAAAATATCGGTAATCATGAATATATCAATACTTTGATTTTACGGATATATCGGAGATATATCGGTGTATATTTTGATACAAAATATCGATGAGTTTAAAATTAATCAAAATTCATGAAAATATTAAGAAAATTCTAAAAATGATATAATAAATAATAATAAACATTTTAAAGTTGTTTTATAAAAAAAAATGATATATGTATATGATATAATTAATTATATTTGATAATAATATCGTATGCGTTGATAAAAAAATATAGATTTTATAAGTTTATATTTATTATTAAATTACATCAAATATTATTTAATAATAATTTTGTGATATTTGATTATGATATATTTAATTTTAAAATATATTTAATATTAAAATTATGATTCATTTTAATTTAATTGTATTAAATGATATAAAATAAATAATGATATATGAATAAATTTTTTAATATTCATATTTTTTATATTTAATTAATATATAAATTATATAAAAAAAATTGTTAAGAAAATTATCACAATAATTTTTTATATTTTTAGTGATCAATTAAATGAAATTTAAAAATAAAAGAATTAGAATTAATTTGTTTATTAAAATATTTTGGTTTTATGAATGTTTTAGTATATGTTTATTCTGGTGCATATAATATAATGAGGAAGTAACGTAGCCCAATGGTGAGCCTAAGCTGAGAGTGCTTGTTTTGGCCTCGGTTCAAGTCCCAATGCCTGACCTTTGACCACATTGACCACAATGAAAAATCGATAAAATCGTCAAAAAAAATGGTAAAAACCTAATAAATAGTCTAAAAATCAGTGAAAATTTGCTCGCCCCACCGATATATCTTCCCAATATTTCTATCGGTGGCTGCTGATACACCGATTCTTCGAGGATATATTGGTGATATATCCCAAAATTTTCAACCATATATGATATCATTTGCTGGTATTTCAGCTAATAAAACAACCACTTAGAAGTTTCCAAATCATAATGACTTAGTTTTGCTAGAAATAGAGTAACAAAGAGCAAAATGAGGAAACTAAGATAGTGGTGCTTTAGCTCCATCCCCATTGAAATGTTAATAGAATCGAGATTTGGGGGGAGCACAAGCTTTTCAAAAGAAGGAAATCATTTTCAGATATTAAATTATTGAAGTAAAGAGAGATGTTCACAAGTCTTGATAGTTTGTTTCCTGGCGTTTACCCAGTGGTCTAAGTCCACATATTTGAATGGTACTCAAGACTTTTGAGATCAGTTGATTGACTTTATTGTTCTCTTTGAGTGGCAGTCCAACATTTGGACAAATCCAAAGGAGCCTTAAGTGCCTTTTTTTTTTTTTTTTTGTTATTTATTTATTTATTTTTAACATTTATGTGGTGGAGAATGCAGAAAATGCATCAAAGTCACTGATATGAAAACCCAGCCATTGACCCAATGTCTTGCAACTTGGAGGCAAAACACTTAAAAAAGTACATATTGGATTAACAAAATATAGGAGGAAAATCATTTTCCATGAAATAGTATATATTGGTAAAAAGAAAAAACTGATTTTTTATGTTACCTGTGGGGTTTTGACTGCAGAAAACATGAGCTTGTAACCATAAGGAGCCCTTGAATTATATTATATATATGCCTCTGCTTTAGGGTCAGTTGATTAACTTCAGGTTAAATCTAGTTTTTGAAAAATTTGAGGGAAAGAAAATAGAGAGAAAAAAATTATAATTCTACACCCAAAAATGTACCGTAGCAAACCATAACTTTCAAGTAATCAATTCTATGAACTCAAAGGGCCCCCCACTTGTTTTAAACATTGATTATATGGCATTAAATTCTTGCATTTTGGATCACAATTTCTCCCTTGGTAAAAGTCATATTTATGGCGGTCTTGGGAAGTTTGTCTCCATACGTTTACCATGAACTATAAGTCCTTGTATTTGATAATGCTGAAGACTTTGGGGTTGGTTGCTGAAGACTTTGGGGTTGGTTGGTTAACTTTATGCTAGGTTTGGTTTTTGGAAAATTTGAGAGGGAATGCATAGGAAATAAATATAAGGGAAAAAATTGTCATTCTAAACCCAAAAATCTGCATTAGCAAACCCATAGCTTTCAAGTAATCAACTATATGAACTCAAAGGGCCCCTCCACTTGTTTTAAACATCAATTATATGGCATTAAATTCTTGCATTTTGGATTGCTTGGCATAAGTCATCTTTATGGAGGTCTTAGGAAGTTTGTCTCCATGCGTTTATTGTGAACTATAAATCGTTGTATTTGATTATAGCAAAGACTTTGGGATCAGTTGAATGACTTTAAGGTTAAGTTTGATTTTCGGAAAATTTGAGGGAGAATGGGAGGGAAATAAAATAGTGAGGGGAAATTGTCATTTTGCATCATCTTTATGGAAGTTTTAGGAAGTTTGTCTTCATGTGTTTACCATGAACTATAAGTCCTTGTATTTGATAATGGTAAAGACTTTTGGATTAGTTGATTAACTTTAGGTTAAGTATGGTTTTTAGAAAACTTGAGAGGAATGTGAAGGAAATGAATACAAAGAAAAAAAATTGTCATTCTAAATCTAGAAATTTGCATTAGTATACCCATAGCTTTCAAGTAATCAACTATATGAACTTAAAGGCCCCTCCACTTGTTTTAAACATGTATTATGTGGCATTAAAATATTACATTTTGGATCACAATTTCTCCCTTGGCATAAGTCATTTTTATGGAGGTCTTGGGAAGTTTGTCTCCATGCATTTACCATGAACTATAAGTCCTTGCATTTGATAATAGTGAAGACTTTGGGATCAGTGGATTAACTTTAGGCTAAGTTTGGTTTTTGAAAAATTTGAGAGAGAATGGAAGGGAAAGAAATTAGTGAGGAAAAATTGTCATTCTACGTTAGCAAACCACAACTTTTAAGAAATCAATTATATGAACTCAAAAGGCCCCTCCGCTTGTTTTAAACATTGATTGTATGACATTAAATTCTTGCATTTTGGATCACAGTTTCTCTCTTGGCATGAGTTATCTTTTTTGAGGTCTTGCAAAATCTGTCTTGATGCATTTACATGGACTATAAGTCCTTGTATTTGGATAATAGTGAAGATTTTGGGGGCAGTTGATTACCTATAGGCTATGTTTGGTTTTTGTAAAATTTGAGGGAGAGTGTGAAGAAAAGAAAATAAAGAGGAAAACACAAGGAAAGAAAAAGTGAAAAATAAATAAATTTGAAGCCAATGAATTATTTTAGAAGGTTAATTTCATTCATCTCCTCTATGGTTTTGGATAGAAACATCTAATTCTTATTGATTTGAAGTTTCATTAAATACCTTTTATATCTTTTTCATTTATTATTTGTATTCATCTCATCTCTTACTGAAAATAAGAGAAGTATTTGATAAAATTCAAACCAATGGGGTCAAATAATTTTCTTTTATATTTTTCATCGTAAAACTAAATACAAAAAATTATTTTCTTTAATATTTTTTTCTTTCCTTAATACTTTTTGGGGACGTTTTAAAATTTATGGAGCCTTGTGGACAAGGTAATTGAAATGTCAATTGTAACTTATTTTTTTATAAAACACTAGAAAATTGTTTTTTGTTTTTTAATATAAAAACAGTTTTTAAAAACAAGTTTAAAAAAACATGGTCAAACAAACCCTAATGTTCTCATATTTGGTTTCACTACGAAAAATATGAAAAAAAAAATTTAATTAGTTAAAAATTTATTTATTTTTAAATTATTTTAATCTTTACATAAAGGAGGAAAAATAAGTAAAATAAGTTTAAAAGAACATACCAAAATAATCTATTGACTTTAAATATATCTTTTATTTTACTTCTATTTTTTCTCCCAAATCTTATTTCCGTACATTTTCCTCCAAAATTTTTTGGGAATAAACATAACCGAAGTATTAACAATTTATTGCTCAAATTGGCTAAGGATTTTTATTTTTTTTAAACATTTAAAATGCTCTTATTGTGGCATAGTTTCGATATAACTTTTGCAAAATATGGGACTAGACATGATGCCAAACGCCCTTTAAATACTCCTGCACTTGCCATAGAGAGTTAGTAATATAACTGTCTCTTGCAGTACCAAATCGTTGCTTTCCCTTGTCTGAGCTTTTGCTTCTACTTCTGAAAGCATGAGAAACTCCAATTCAATCATGGTGTTTCTCTTGTTAGCCATCTTCAGCTTATGCAAAGCAAACACCTTGGCCTGCAATGAAATGGAGAAACAGGCCCTTGTCCGCTTCAAACAAGCTCTCACCGATCCTGCTAACCGCCTCTCTTCTTGGTCTCTCACTGAAGACTGTTGTGGATGGGCAGGTGTCCGCTGTGACAACGTGTCTGGTCGCGTATTCGAGCTCCATCTTGGTAATCCATACGACCCTCATGCTGTTAAATTCAATGGCAGGTCTGCTTTGGGAGGTGAGATTAGTCCTGCTTTGCTAGAGTTGGAATATTTGAATTTCTTGAATTTGAGCTTAAATGATTTTGGAGGTACTCCCATTCCTAGTTTCCTTGGCTCTATGAGGAGTCTAACATACCTTAACCTCCGGGGTGCTTCATTTGGTGGTCTAATACCTCATCAGCTTGGAAATCTCTCGACCCTTCGCCACCTTGACCTAGGAGGAAATTCTGGGCTTTATGTTGAGAATTTTAGTTGGATTTCTCTTCTTTCTTCCTTGGAATACTTGCACATGAGTTGGATTGACCTTCACAGGGATGTTCATTGGCTTGATTCTTTAAGTCTTCTCTCTTCCCTTTGAGAGCTATACTTGCCAAATTGTCAACTTAATAACATGATTTCATCATTTGGGTATGTCAACTTTACATCTCTCAGAGTCCTTTATCTCCGTTCTAACAACTTCAATCACAACCTGCCAAATTGGTTGTTTAATCTCAGTAGTCTTTTGTACCTGGACTTAAGTGACAATTCTCTGGAGGGTCAGATTCTGAGCGCCATATCAAATCTTCATAACTTAAACTATCTAAATTTATCAGGCAATATGTTAACAGGGCAAATTCCTGAGTCTTTGGGGCAACTCAAATATCTAAGATATGTATTACTTTGTTCTAATTCCTTATGCGGCCCTGTTCCATCCCGCTTGGGAAACCTATCATCCTTGTCTTACTTATATCTTAATAGTAACGAGTTAAATGGCACTCTTCCGAGGAATCTGGGACTTCTTTCAAATTTGGTGAGACTGCGCATCGGAAACAACTTCATTGAAGGAACTGTATCGGAAGTACATTTTGCCAAACTCTCCAAGTTGAAGACTTTAGACGTGTCTCTTAAATCTGTTCTATTCAATGTGAGCCACAACTGGATTCCTCCTTTTCAACTTAAATATATAGATTTGGCGTTTTGCAAGATGGGTCCCAGGTTTCCTGCATGGCTACAAACACAAACATCTCTTTTTATGTTATCCTTGCGCAATGTAGGAATTGTGGGGACAGTTCCAAATTGGTTCTGGAAATGGGCTTCACATATTCAATGGATCTATCTCGCTAATAACCAGATATCTGGGGATTTATCCCAAGTTCTGCTAAATAGTACTGCCATCGACTTAAGTTCTAATAGCTTCATGGGTCAATTACCACATCTGTCACCAAATGTTATTGGGTTGAATATGGCCGATAATTTATTTTCCGGACAGATTTCTTCTTTCTTGTGCCAAAAGATGAATGGAAGAAGCAAACTGGAGATACTCGACATATCAAATAACGCTTTGTCAGGGGAACTTGGTCATTGTTTGTTGCATTGGCAATTTTTGACTCATTTAAACTTGGGAAGCAACAATCTATCTGGTGGAATACCCGAATTCATGGGCTCTTTATTTTCACTCAAGGCATTGCACTTGCACAATAATAGCTTTTCAGGAGGCATACCATTGTCACTCAGAAACTGCACATCTTTGGGCCTCATAGATTTTGCTGAAAATAAACTTACTGGAAACATACCTAGCTGGATAGGAGAAAGAACACATCTAATGGTTCTCCGGTTAAGATCCAATGAATTCTTTGGGGATATTCCTCCAGAGATATGCCAACTTTCTTCTCTTATAGTATTGGATCTTGCATATAACAGGTTATCAGGATCCATACCAAGGTGCTTGAATAATATCAGTGCAATGGCTACAATTCAGAGTCCAATTGATGATAAATTTAGTATTTTAATAGATAATTATCCTTTCTTTCGGGTCATAGAGTGTCTTTTGTTGGTCATTAAAGGGAGGAAATCAATGTACGGTAAAATCCTTCCACTAGTGAGGATAGTGGATCTTTCATGTAACAATTTGTCTGGAGGAATCCCTATTGAAATCTCAGGTCTTTTTGGATTGCAATCTTTGAACTTGTCCCGAAATCATTTAATGGGAAGGATACCAGGGAAAATTGGCGATGTTGAATATTTAGAGTCTCTTGATCTCTCAAGGAACCATCTTTCAGGTGAAATTCCCCAAAGCATCATTAATTTGACGTTTCTTAGTCACTTGGACTTGTCATACAATAATTTCTCCGGAAGAATTCCTTCAAGCACACAGCTTCAGAGCTTTGATGCTCTTGATTTCATTGGCAACCCAGAACTTTGTGGAGCTCCTCTCTTGAAAAACTGCACAGAGAATGAAGATCCTCAAGGTGTGAATCCCAGTGATGAAAATGGAGAAGGCTTCGAAAGATCATGGTTTTATATTGGTATGGCAACTGGATTCATAGTGAGCTTTTGGGGAGTCTGTGGTGCTCTTCTATGCAAGAGAGCTTGGAGGCATGCTTACTTCAGGTTCCTTGACAACATGAATGACAGGGTTTATGTGGCGACAGTGCTAAAATTCAACTGGTTCCGCTGCCATTTCAGAAGATACCGCATCAGTAAGTGAAATTAAGATTTTAACTTCTGTAATATGGTTTTTCTTCATATTAAATATATTTTCTTGTAAAAATGGTTTCTTCTTGCTGATGTTGTAGTACTAACTTATTATGGGTTAGCTGGATAAATCAGTTCTACATTGTTACAACACACTCATCAAAAACACTAAGAAAATATTAATGTTTCATGCATCCATCTAGAAAGCTTATGTTAACAATTTGCTTGCAGCAGTGAAGTGATGGGAAGGATATTTTAAAGGGCCAAATTCCAGGATATAGATTGTCTATCTGCATCTCATTCATTTATTCAAATGCTGCAGCAGAGTACTACGTTTCCAAATACAAACATTAACCTACTGTGACCAAATTTCAGGAATGACTTGGAATTGGATTCTGACAGGTTTGACATGTCTACGGGGCTGCAACCAGGAAAGAAGGGAGGAAAGAGGAGCTGGTGAATCTTAAAGACACCAAGAAAAACATGTCCAGGTGGAGTGCCTTCTTATCTCTTAATCTAAACCTGCCTCTTGCTTGTTATATGTAGTAGTCTTCCAAAGCTTTTAAGCTCACTAAATGATCTATGACTTACAAGTATTTTTCATCTGCATATGCAAAAGGATAATGCTCACAGAATAGGAGGGGATACGTGAAAGATCATAGAGAAGAACTATATATATTTTTATGATGGAATCTTGAAACCACTTGAAATATTTTTCTCCTTAACATTCATCGTGGGCTCATCCCTAAGAATGTCAATCATAGAATAGACATGCTCTACTTATAATAGTTGTTCAACCTTGTTCCAAATATGTTTCAGGGTGCAGTACATACTTCAATGGCGTGGTGGAAAGATCTGTACCCAAGTGGGCTGTACTTGGAATTGCAGTAATTTACCAACTTTATTGATGTTCTTGTTCATCATGCTGTAGTTGCTACTCTTTTATTTCCTACTTGGTCATGGGTTGTTATATCATAATAAATTCAACATGTGGTGTGTTGTAAGGTAATATTCTAAGGTATCAACTTCATACCTTACTAAACTTGCAATTCTAGCCCTTCAATTAATGAAAAGTGCCCTTCGGCAGTTGTGTCCAACCATAATGTTAAGATGAGACCCGGGGCAATAGCATTTTATTTCTCTTATTTTGTCTTTAGGTCCATTTGGATGGATTTTTTTTTTCTTTTTTCTTTTTAATCGTCCTTGATTTATCATCATTAAAATTAGCAATATATCATTTGAATATATAAAATTATATATATTCAACTAAATATAAATAAAGACAAAACATTTTAAAATATATAAACAAAATAAAATATACATTCACAGAATATAAATTTATCTTAAAATTGAAAATAGAAAGATTATACATACACATTGTTTGGGGTTAGTAGATGAACTTTTGGCTAAGTTTGAAAAATAGATTTAAAATCAATAAAATATTTTTATATTTTTTTAAACCCATTTCACATATTTTTCCTCTCATATGCCAAGATTAAATAATTTTAATATATATAATTTTTTTTAACTAATTTTAATTATATTTAATTTTTCTTAATTTTTTTTTTATTTCGTTAATACTTTCTTAGAACCAAACAAAGTTCTACTGAGTCTTGTGGGCATGATGATTGAAACGCATAGTATGGAGCTTCTCAAGGACATAATTTTAGCCTTGAGATTGAGAGGGATAGAGCTTTCTTATGGTGAATTTCGAAATGGTCCATTATGGTTATGCTTTCCAACTTCATTTTATTATGTAGTTGTGCTAGATTCTTGTTTTTGAGTTGGTTAGCTTATGTTTGGTTCTTGCAAAATCTAAGGGAATATGTGAAAAAAAAATCCATTATATTTGGTTTAGGGAAAGTAATAAAGAAAGAAAAAAGAGTTGAGAAAAATGTTTCTTATATTTGAATTTTGTTATGAAAAATATAGTAAAGAAAATTAGTTATAATTAAAATTAGTGTTTGTTTGGATATTTTTCTCTTTTTTTTTTTTTTTTGTTTTTAAATTTAGAAAATAGTGATAAATTCTATAGAGAAAGTATAAAGCCTATATTTATTTTATGTCTTTAAAAATGACTTTTAAAAATTTTAAAATTTAATATAATAAATTTTTTTGATACCTCAATTTTTTTTAATTAATTTTTAAAACCATTACTTTGAAAAAAGTAATAAATTCTATATAAAAAGTAAAGTGTAAATTTTAAAAATCATTTCTAAAAATTTAAAATTTAAGGTAATAATTTTTTTTGATATTTCTTTTTTTTTTTTTTTTGAATAATTTTTAAAACCATTATAGCCTCTAAGCAATTTTGTATCTTATGTGAAACTTACTATTATTTTCTCATTTATAATAAGAAATAGGAAGTATATCCAAACATATATTTAATTTGAAACTTATGCATTTTATAGAACAATTACTTGAGTAAAATGAGTTTGGAAATAACATATATTTTGTTTTGTTTTTTTTTTTTTTTTTGTATCTTTTTTTATATTTTCCATCAAAATTTTCAAGAAACAAACATAACAAAAAAATAGATCTATATTATGAGGTTAATGCACCTTTGTAGATCTATGTAGATGATAGACATGATAAGATTTCCTTTTGTTGTTGTGGGAAATTAAGTTGTATACAAATTCGCAAACCATATTATTGATTTATAACAAAATTAGTTATTTCGTGTGCTAGAAACAAATTCTAAAATAATGAAATTAATTAAGAGCTACTAGGTTTAAAAGATAACTTTCTAGACTTTTTTTTTAAGTATTGATATTAGGGTATTGGGTTGAAAGTCATTTTTTTTTAAATGCAATTTAATTTTTCCTATTAAGTTTTAACAAGTTATTTTGACTTATGACTTCCATTTTGGTTTCATTTGAAAATCTATTTTTAAGAACATGAACATTAGAACTTTAAGTTATTTAGAGAAAAATGGTCATAGTTTCACCTCATGACTCCCATTTTAATTTTTATTTGAAAATCATTATTTTAAAATACGATTTTTGTTTAAAAATCATTTCTTTCAAATATTTTTTCATTTATGAAAATTGTGTATTTACTACTTTTATGGTCCAAATTATCGTATTTTTAGAATTATTTTCTTAAATGTCATAAGTTGAATTTTTTTAATCAATTACTCTAATTAGTATAAAAAACCTAGCTTAATTTAAATTATGGTGTTCAATAAGTTTTCTTACAATTTCTTTTTGTGTCTATTCATAACTTTTTGTCAATAGTTCATTTTTGGTTTTGTTCATAACTTTTCATATTACTATGACCAATGTAAGGGAAATGAAATTAATTTGTTCATAACTTTCCATATTACTACAACCAATTAAAGGGAAATGTGGGTTGTCATCCAAAGAAATCAAGTCTTCCCTAAACATTAGCCTTACATGACGCTATAACTATTACTTTTTTTAAATTATACATTATTTTAAAAGTAAATAACAACTACAATTTGCAATGGAAGTGAAACATTTGGAGTTCATCCAAAGAAATAGTAATCAACTCTTCCCCAAACATTATTAACCTCTTTTACGACAATAACGTCTTTTTATTTTTTTTAGAATTATACCCATTTTTAAAAGTAATTAGAAATTCTAATTCTTTTATAAATTTTATTTAGATTTTCGATTGTATGACTAAAAAGGGAAAAAATAAGTTAAATAAATTGTGTTTGATTCGTTATGAAAGGTACAAAAGAAAATAAAATGGGAAAGTTAGGTTTTGGGCTGTTGAAGTGGAAAATATCTAGTTTTGAGAATCCAAATATACAAAATATAAGATCCAACTATTAATAGGTAAAATAATATTCAAAACGTGCACTATGCCCTGTTTACTTTTCCTCTTTCCAAACTGCCCCTAAATTTCTGCATGTCATCGGCAAATCCTCCGCATGTCAGCAGAACAATTTGAACACAAAGAAACCTGATCCGAGAACCAAAAGTAGGAATCTCTCTCACTTTTGGTCATTTTGCCCTAACCCCATCTCAGGAAATTCCCAATTTATAGCCTAGTTTCAAAAAACACAACTTTCCCTGATAATAATCTCCTCCCTCCTCCATCATCGCCTATCAGTCTCTTTCCCCGCGTTTGGTTCCCAAGAAAGCCCAGGAAAATAAATCCAAATGAGCTCCCATTTCCACCCCTCCACTTTCCCACGGTTTCTTCCCAACCAAACACACTATTTCTGAGCTTCAACACTTCTTTTCTCTCGACGCTTCAATCGGGTTTCGATATGAGAAGAGCGAAAGTTGGCGCTTATTGCCCTTCCCCTGCTCGCACATTGGTGGTTCTCGTTGTACTATTGGTGGGTTCGGTGCAGTTCGTACAGTGCCAGAACGTGGATGACTACAGCGAGTTTGATAATCCCGAGCTTCCTCCGTTGTTCACACAGCTCGTCTATGGTCAGATTTCCAATATGACTACAATGCTGAGTGCGGAGTTTCAGAAGCGCTCCAGTTTCTGCGTTGAGGATGCGTGAGTTCTCTGTTTGGTTTCTGAAAAAGAGAAGAAAATTGTTGATTCTGGGTTTTGGATAATTGAAGAGTGAACTGAGCTGGGGCAATTGGTTTAATTAAACTCATTTTAAGTGTTTGATTCTTGTCAAATTTGGTTTGACTTCGAACTTGTATTGCCCATCAGGGACGCTGATTGGAACCAGGCTTTTAATTTTTCATTTAATTTGGACTTCTTGGCTTTTTGCATCCAGAAAACTAAAGGTATGAGTAGTTTTTACAAGTTACATTTGAGCTTGTTTGGATGCCTGGAAAATCCGAGTAAGATAGGAAAAAATGGCTTTCATGGGGAAAAAAAAACATCTGGAATCAATCAATTCTAATTAAACTAGTTGGTTACCTGAGTTGAGTTTCTCATTCTTTTTTAATTCTTTGGAAGGAAGACAAAATGGAATTTGAAACTCAAATCTTAATGGCTTTTCTTCACCAACTAAAATGGAGGGTCACTAGAAATACCTGTTGTGTTTCTTGGTCAGAAACTTCATATTTTATTAGTGCGCTTGATATTGATGGCAGTTGTTATTAGTGTTAGTATTCTTTACTCATTTTATTGTGAAGACTTTTCCTTCTTATATTATTTCCTTTTTGTTTGCCATACATTTATCATGCGTGCTAATGAATCCATGAAACTTACAACATAAAGCAACAATTGAGGGCCAGATTCTATGGTAAGTGTCTGACTTGCAATTTTAACAAAGATTTAGTGTTGCCCACTTTCGCTTGGACCTACAGGGCTATGCAGGGACATCTTTTCATATCTCATGCTTTTACTATTGAGCTATGTGCTAGTGGGGACATGAAAAGCTTCATGTCTAGACAGAATAATATTTTCATAACTCTTTCTTTTACTGATTTTTTGTACTCTCTGGAGAATGGAAAAGGTTTCTATGTTCTCTAATTCTAAAATATTCTTTTTTTCTTGTGGGATTTGATGATGATCTGCTAGAGTTTTAGTGTTACTAGTTTGGTTCTGCTATGTCAGGGCGTTGGATATCCATTAGTTGGCCTTGGTAGTATATAATGGGGCAACAATAATACTTTTGCTTTTTGCAAGTAAATGAAGTGGTGCCATCTACTAGAGTATACAAGGGGTTTTAAGTGGAAAGGTGAATAGCAGTGCACCTCTTGAATAGGCTATGATATTAGCCATTTGGTGCATTTTTACAAAATTCCCTGAAATTTTGACTCAGTTTGGTATTCTACCAGAACTTTCTTTAGAGTATATTGAATTTCAAATGTAAATTTCTATTAATGTCCAATGGTAAAATTTATTTAGTCAAAAGTGCAAGTTATGAATAGTTTCACCATAATTCTTAATGGTTGAATAATAACGACCAAAATACACGCTTTCTTCTTTTATTTTCTTAAAAAGTCTATACCCAAAGCTTCTTCTTCTTCTTTGCCAGTAAAAGTTCAAACTTAGACATGAAGTATCTAATCTCTATTCAGTCGAGAACAGCAAAGTTGACAGTTCCACCTATAAGGTTAGAAGGTGGATTTCGTGGGACTTAAGTTATCCTCAAGAATTATGGTTTGTAGGAATTTAGGTGACCTAAGGACCAAGTTTTTCCATTTCTATTTAGTTTGTGAAATCTTGTCTAGTTCCCTGGTAACAGGAAGGCGTTTTGGAGATAAAGCCCAATTTTATGGGCCAAGTTCAATCATTTGTGAAATATTAAGTTTCTTCACTATTCCAAAAATTTCAAAATGAAAAATATACATCTCAATTATGACTATGATTGCCTTCCCTTTCATTTATATTTATTATTTTATTAACTCATCTTTTTAGAAATATTTCCCAATTTTTTTAAAGTAATTTCTGGTAAATCACTATTACAAAAATCTGAACTTGTCATTAAGGTTGAGAATATTGTTGTGTGACAAGATCAATTTGGTACTGCATCCAAAAGGTGGTCCATCAGATGCACATCTAAATTGATGCATAATGTGAAAGAATATAAGCAGGTACATGGAGCCTATCAACTGTCATGTCATGATTTGACTTCTGGTTTACTGTTGCAAAAACTGTAGAATATGGAATTTTGTTTGAAGGAAAATTCTACGGTACCATTTCGGTACCTACCAAAAAACCATTTTTGACCATTGGATGAAGGTGGTTCAATCCAAACCGTCCAACTGGCTTATGTATTTTAAAAAATAAGAAATAAGAAATAAGCTACAGGTTGCCGGTAAACTTGTAATAAGAGTGTTGTTCTTCTCTGAAACTAGTATGGCCTCTTCCCTATGGTTTTGTTTGCTGTTCTTGGATAATGTTGAGGGGTTTTGGTGATTTTTTGTTTGTTTGTTTGTTTGTTCTTTTTTGTTGATGGGTTTTTTCTCTTTTTTCCTTGAGTGTGGGTTTTGGGTGAGTTGATTTGGATATGTGTACTTTGTAGCTGCATTTTCTTGCTGTTTTAGGGGTTTTGTGGGCTGGGTTTTCTTGGGAAACCTCTGGTGTGGGAAAATGAGGGAAGCAAACACATTGTGGAGAAAAATATGGGATGCTTGCAGAGATGGGAGTTTGATCTGGTTTTGCTGGTGGTGTGGGGTTTTACCAAGTTGGGTTTGTAGGGAAATTCCCAGACCAGGAAATGAGTCACCTTTGTAGTGATTTTTGCTTGCAATTCATGGTTTCATAGTCTTCACATTTCAGTCTCATTTTCCTTTTCATCTTTGTCACTGATTTACTGTATTATTAAATGTTCTCTCTTTGATGGCAATGAGCTTTCTTATTTTGACTTACTTTTTGTTGGAACGAGTCCATCAAGATCTATTTTTCCCTTTGGTTTACCATTCATGATGCTGATTGTGTTTGTTCTTTTTCTTTTTTCATTTTTTTATTTGATTCTTGTAGAGATTTCGTGGGTTGGGTTTCTGAAAAAGAAAACTCTTTCTTGTGTAGTGGGGAGGGGAAAAAAATAGGATTTTGATCAGACTTTGGAAATGAAATTTCAAAATTGGGGGAAATTTAGGGGTTTCTCAACTCATACTGTGTGCTGCTGGTTGGATTTTAACTGATGGGTTTGTGTTGACAAGTTTGGATCTAACTGTGGATGGGTTTTGGTTCTTGCAGGAATTTGGAGAGTCTGGTCACTATAAAAGATACATTAAATTTGTATACAAGAAAAAATGGCTAGGATTTTCATGGCAATCTGTGCTCTGGTGCTTTTCTGCTCTTCATCAGTCTATGCTCAAATTGTTGGATCTCCCTCACTGAGTCCATCTCCTGCCCCAGCACCGGCACCACCATATGTGAACCTTACTGATTTACTCTCAGTGGTTGGTCCATTCCACACTTTCCTTAACTACCTTGTGTCCACCAAAGTCATTTAGACCTTCCAACACCAAGCCAATGATACTGACGAAGGAATTACCATCTTTGTGCCTAAAGATGATGCCTTCTCTATCCAACTTCATTGAAGACCAACTCAAATCCCTCCTCATTTTCCATGCCTTGCCACATTATTACTCTCTAGCAGACCTCAAGAACCTCAATCAACTAAGCGCTGTTAGTACATTTGCTGGTGGGCTGTACACTTTGAATTTTACAGATGTCTCTGGGACTATCCACATTGGCTCAGGATGGACTAACACCAAGGTGAGTAGCAGCGTGCATTCGACCGATCCTGTGGTTGTGTATCAAGTTTGATAAGGTCCTTCTCCCTGAAGCAATCTTTGGCACTGACATTCCTCCTACCCCAGCTCCAACACCAGCTCCGGACATTAACCCTGCTGCAGATGCTCTAACTGCCTCAGATGAGGCTGGGTCTCCTTGAGCATCTTCAACCCCATCTTCTTCCTATAGGATAATCAGCTTGGGTGTTTGGAGCCAGTTGGTTTTGGCCATTTCAGGTGGGCTGGTCTTGTTCTTATAAGAGAGGATTTGTCAAGTCTTTAATTTATATGTAGAGGGTATATCCATTGCTTTGATTTAAAGCCATTTTTTTATTACATATGTTACTGAAACTATGAGAATGTGAGTTTTCTTGTATTAATTACTAGTATTTCAATGACATTTTGTTTGTGCTATGGTTTTCATTTGGGAATGGTTATATGCTCCATGTTCTCCATCCAATCCTTGTGCTTTTGAGACAATCATCATCTCCAGCATATATTCAAACTTGTAACATGCTACCATTTAAGTTCATTACAGTCCAACTGTGAAAGGGCATATGATCAGCAACTGAATGGTCTTTTTGTCATCTGTTATCTGCTTTAGCTTTCTGCTAAGGTTGTTTCTCATGATGGGAATTTCCCTGATTCCTTGACAGCATACAAGAGCATTAAGTTGTTAATAATTAGGCATGAGCTTTACAAACTGCAGTTTAAATAGTGCTTTTCACTGCATCTTCCCCCATACATTTGGTTGGTGTCTTTGGGGATGGGACTCATGAGAGAAACAGTCAAAAATACCTCCAATTCTCTGTAATGAAAGTGAATTGTTGATGTCTCATGATTTATTCATTACATATGCACACGACTATGTTTTCACGACAATGATTTATTAATTTTTAAAATCAATATTTTAATTTTGTTTTCACAAAAGTTTTTTGTTTTTTTAGTCAAATCCATGATAAAAACATAGTATACATGGGATTTTAATATTTATTCAAAAAGGTAAATGAAAAAAATATGAATTAATTTCATTTGTCTTTTCTGGGTTTTAATTAAATACATTTAATTTTATTAGTTTGAAATTTTATTGAATATTTTTTATAGTTTTTATTTGTTGCTTCATTTATTTTCATCTCATGATGAAATTTTAAATTAAGGAAAATGAGGTAAATTTAGTAAAAACTGAGGTGAATATGGAGTGGCATGAGTGGCTAGCCCTAAATGCTGACGTGCGATGCTGATATGCCAAGTGGACTTCACTTCCGAAGTGACGTCTTTTCTCAGTTTTTTTATTTATTTATTTTATTTATTATTATTTTTTTTAAGGTTTTGAAAATTTTCACACAAAAATAATAAAGAAAAAAGAATTCCTATTATTTTATTGTCCATGAATAAATTATAGATGCGGGAAATTTCTTAGCCCTTCTTCTCTCTTTTTATAATTTTTAATTATATTAATTTTGCATTATCCAAATATAATTTCTTTAAAAAAAAAACATGATTTAAATAATTAGAAATTTATTTTTGTTTATATTGACAAAATTTGTACATATTAGCTTTAATTTAAATTTGAAAAATGCTAAAATTTGATTTCCCTAGATATAGTTGTTAGCTTTACATCTCAACTAAAATTTATTCCAAAACTTATGATGTGTCAAAAATTCTTAATTTCTCTTATGTTGTGACCTTTAACAAACAAATTGTCTTATACTTCAAACGTTTAATTTATCATTTTCAGTTTAACAAAGTTGATAATAATAATCACATAGTATCTATGAACACTATGAAAAATACATTACTAGACATTCATATTAATAACACATTTCCACAACCTATGTTAAACTATATATTACAATAAGCAAAACATATGTTACAAAGAAGTCAACAAAGAAACTTATTACATATGTATATGAAATATTTTGTAAGGAATGTTGATCATCAACTGCAAGTTCAAACTTTGGTTTGCCAGCTGATGAACATCCATCACTTCACTTCCATCTTGGTGCATAGAACACCCAAGCTCGGACAGCTTCCTTTCTAGAAGTATATGGTTTGTAAACACTCTCCTTATAAAGAAGCACATTTTTTTGACATTCAAACCAAGAATCATACACTCCTTGTCTACAACCCACAAAGACTATAGTATGTTTGCATGTTCGTCATCTGATGACATAATTGTTGTTGGTTAATTTTTGATAATCAATCAAGTAATAACTATTGAAAAAGATAATACAAAACATAGATAATTCACACATGTATACCACATTTTAGGATAATAACAATGATGATTAACTACAAAATTAAAAATATAACAAGTAACATCCAGGATTCAAGGTCCGAGGCTTCACGTAGGTAGAACCCAACTTTAACTCAGGTAGTACCTAAGGTCGGTTAAGGTAGTACCTAAGTTAGATTAAGGTGGTACCTAAGGTCTATTAAGGTAGTACTTAAGGTACAGTCCTAAAAAAACCAAAGGTGAACCACTTGCCCACACAAAATAATCACATAATGGCATAATTTAAGGTTCACAAAGGAAGGTTTGAGGCTTGGGATAGGTAGAACTCAACTTTAACTAAGATAGTACCTAAGGTCCCTTAAGGTAGTACCTAAGGGTTATTTAAGGTAGTACCTAAGGTATAGTCCTAAAAAAAACAAAAGGTGAACCACTTACCCACACAAAAGAATCACATAATGGCATGGTCTAAGGATCACAAAGGAAGGTTCAAGGCTTGGGATAGGTAGAATCCAACTTTAACTTAGGTAGAGGTAGTACCTAAGGTCCCTTAAGGTAGTACCCAAGGTAGATTAAGGTAGTACCTAAAGGCTACTAAAGTAGTACCTAAGGTACAGTTCGCAAAAAACCATAGGTGAACCACTTGCCCACACAAGAGAATCACATAATGGCATGGTCTAAGGGTCACAAAGGAAGGCCCGAAGCTTAGGATAAGTAGAACCCAACTTTAAGTTAGGTAGTATCTAAGGTCCCTTAAGGTAGTACCTAAGGTACATTAAAGTAGTACCTAAGGTACAGTCCTAAAAAACCAAAGGTGAACCACTTGATCATACAAGAGAATCACATAATGGCATAGTCTAAGGGTCACAAAGGAAGGTCCGAGGCTTGGGAAAGGTAGAACCCAACTTTAACTAAGGTAGTACCTATGGTCCTTTAAGGTAATACCTAAGGTACATTAAGATAGTGTCTCAGGGCTATTAAGGTGGCACTTAAGGTACAATCCTAAAAAACCAAAGGTGAACCACTTGCCCACACAAAAGAATCATATAATGACAGGGTTTAAGGGTCACAAAGGAAGGTTCGAGGCTTGAGATAGGTAGAACCCAACTTTAATTTAGGTAGTACCTAAGGTCCCTTAAGGTAGTACCCAAAGTAGATTAAGGTAGTACCTAAGTAACAATCCATAAAAAACCAAAGGCGAACCACTTGCCTACACAAGGGAATCACATAATGGCATGGTCTAAGGGTCATAAAGGAAGGCCCGAGGCTTGGGATATGTAGAACCCAACTTTAAGTTAGGTAGTACCTAAGGTCCCTTAGACTATACCATTATGTGATTCTTTTGTGTGATCAAGTGGTTCACCTTTAGTTTTTTATGGACTATACCTTAGGTACTACCTTAATAGCCCTGAGGTACTATCTTAATGTACCTTAGGTACTACCTTAAGGGACCTTAGGTACTACCTTAGTTAAAATTGGGTTCTACCTTTCCTAAACCTTGATCCTTCCTTTGTGACTCTTAAACCATGCCATTATGTGATTCTCTTGTGTGGTCAAGTGGTTCACCTTTGGTTTTTTGGGACTGTACCTTAGGTACTGCTTTAATAGCCCTTAGGTACCACCTTAATCTACCTTAGATACTACCTTAAGGGGCCTCAGGTACTACCTTAGTTAAAGTTGTGTTCTACCTATCCTAAGCCTTTAACCTTCAATCCCGGACATTACTTGTTATATTTTAAAATTTGTAGTTTATCATTACTAATACTTTGTATTTTAAAATATGATATTATTTTAAATTGCGCATGTTTGTTTTTTAGAATTTCCCTTAATTTCTCTAAAACATATTATTAAGTATATAAATTTTAAATCAAATTATTAATTTTTAAAAATACTTTGAAACTCAAAAAACAATTTAAGGTACTTTTTTATTTGAATAACATAAAAAAATCATGGAATTCAACAAAATAATATTAAAAAATTATAAATTAAAATTCATTTTGAATGACTTTACTAGTTTCTTCTTTATACTTAATTATATTTTTTTAAAAAAATTTTATTTGGCAAATAAACTCTAAATCAAGCAAGACTTTGTGAAAATCCAATAGACTAAGATGGCTACAACCTCTTCAATAGTTGTGTTACTTTGCTTTCTATGAAGGTTTCAAGACCTCAACAGAGCATTTTTACCATGCCCCATATAAAAAGTAAGGAAAAAAAAAAAGGGAAGAACCCATCATTAAATGAACCAGGGTTTCAAATTTAGTCTTGATTGGATGAATTCAATTTGCAAGAAGCCAAAGATAACATCCAATCACTAAATTTAGAGGCATCTGTACAATCTTGTTTTATTTTTAATTTTTTGTACAAGGCAAGTAATCTCACACTGTAAAAGACACAAGGATGTACAAAGACCAGTAGGCATTTTTACAGTATAGTATTTGTGTCTGAGTTACTTCTATCCAGTATCAGGACAGAGCAGTAAACCCTCTGCAACAAGAGGAAGGGGAGACTATTTACATTGTCCTTCAGTCTCTGTGTATGTTGTTTCTTTTTTCCAGAAGAAGCGTCTGATATGTCTGCACAGTTTCTACTTATGGAAGTGTATGCATGGGAAGGAAGGTATTAAGAGTAGGATCTGATCAATTTGAAATTCTGAAGAGTTCGACATTTGAAGATGTTCCCACCTTCTGTTGATATTTATGCTCTTTCAATACATAAACTGTTCTCCCTGAATACCCTGGTGATATCAGACAAACGTCCAAACCGGTCTTCAGTGCAGAGTTCTAGCTCCAGTCCCTACAAAATGAGGAAATATGTGTTAGGAGCATGACCACAGGTAGGTCTCCTGAAACAAAATATTCTTGACTCAATCAGTTGCTTACCTCAGACGCTCGCCTTTCAATTGCTGCTTCAAGACACTGTATGACACGTTCTCGCTCAGCATCTGAGCTCATAGGGAGTCCATCAACATGCCTGACATAATATTCCTCTATCAAACCAAAATTTGTTTTCAGTCAAACACATTCAAAAGATGGTAGCAATTCAACATAGCCATTCTACAAAAATGTATGCAGCAAGTTGACTTTCTGACTCCCTTAAGGTTTAAAATAGTTGTGTTCCCAATTCTACCAAGATTTGCAAACTTGTTGAACCAAAGAATTTTCATTTGTTGAGTCCTGTTATCAACTTGTTTTGCCCAAACTTCATTTCCAATAATAAACTTTTGTGAAATTTGACCTTACCTGATAAGCTTCCATCCTCCCTGTGTGGACCACTCCATGAAAAACTACATACTGCATGTCTGTTAGAGTGCAGATAGTATCAAACAACAGCTTTGGCCGATCTTTTGACCTCATAGTAATCACAGTATAATCCTTCTCAATACAATCCAATACAGTTACACGGGGCCTTGAGCTCTTATCTTTCCCAAGTTCTGCTCTTTCCACTCTTTGATAGTCGCGGTCTGCAAACATAATCTGATGTAACCTTCTCTCCCTATGTGTAAACCCAGGGGGTGAAAGTCATTTTTGCTGTCTTCAAGTCATTGTTTCCTTCCAGAACATTGCAAAGAAGTTCCTTTATTTTTGAGAGTTGATTAGGGTCTTCAATTGCACACCCTGTGGAATCATCTGTAACATGAACAACAGCTGCAACTCTAGCATTGTGTGTCCATATCTCAGCATTCACCACATTCCAGTGAAGGTCTACAAGAACTGCACACACTTTGGACAGTAGACCAGGCCTGTCTGTACCACTTAATTCAATTGAGGTGTGGTCTTCAGAGGGCATCACCCCAACAGTCCCTCTCATTGAAGGCACAAAGCTGGCATCACTTTCAAGTGTCTGCAAAAGTACAGATAAGACCAGAAACATTTAAGTTTCTGGAACTCTAGCTAAATAAAGGACATTTAGGGATGTCGTGGAAAAGAACAATCTCAGTGGGTAATGATTGAAAACTACTTCTGGTTGTTTGAATGGGAAAGGTTGAAAACTGAGAAAATATGAACTGAACACCAATAACAAGGCCACTGTTTCAGTTGGATGTGTTGAAATTTCCGTGGAAGCTTTGTTTATGGACTTCATATTAAAAACCTGGTTCATAGATTTGATTTTTCCTCTACTTCCCCTCATTGCAGCAGGAGAAACAGCCTACTTGAGGTGTAATATATGCAAAAAAAAATGGTTCTTGTAACTAAAAACATTCTTGGCTAAAGAGACTTCAAAATCTTAGCCGAAAAGACAATGCATGATACTGTAAAATCTTTAATCATCTAACAGGAAAAATTAAAATCTTTCGTTTTTTTATCCTTTTCTTTTCATGGCATAAGATTTGCATAGGTCACAACCAATTCAATGACGGTTCAGCATCTGTTATGTGGCAAGTAAAAATCCAAGGGATTCCTTGATTAGAAAAAACAAAGAAAAACAGAAAGGAAAACTGCTTACTTTTGTGATATAATTGATGATCCCTTTGTATCTGATTTTGTTTCCATCTCCATCGACCACATTGAACACTGAACATATGAAATTTCAAAGAGAGGAAAGGATGAGGAATCTACGAAAAGCATTCTTTTTAATACTGATTTAGGGAATTGAACAAAGAACCAAACTATCCCCCATCAGATGAGATGTATGCTTTGGTTATAACAAGGTTCATGTCTGTTAGAACTTGGACTACTTCCAGGAGAATTCCATGTTTGTTAACACTTTCAACCTAAACAAGATAATACATGTAGTCATAAAACCCTAGAAATTATAGAAGGCAAACCAACGATATTTCAACCTACTGGAAAATGCCCAAATGAGAAAATCAGCAGCAAAACACCAGCCTTACCTGAATAACAGTGGCTTCCTCGCTGGCATCATTGTCAATTACAACTCTGCAATAACATGACCCAGATTAGATGATGGAGTTTCTCTCTTTCAAAAAATAAATTTCTCATGGAGCTGACATAACAAACCAAAACAGTGAATGATCAATCAATATTCAGAGGAAGATGGAAGAGAAGAAGACAATAAAGGAGCACAGTTCAACCCCAAAGGCAAAATTGCAGGAACAGTTCAATTTTAAAAGCAAAATTGCAAGATTTCAAAGCCTTGAAACAATCCCACCTCACAATTAGAAAAGGAAAAAACTAGAAGATTTCACAAAGACTTCTGCTTAGAGTCTGGAAGCTAAAAAAAGAAAGAAAAAGGAACAACCCAAACAGGGACGATTTGATTTCCATAAGAAATCTTAAAACAACATAAAACTTGTAGAAAACTCAACCCTCTGTTTGGTTGCAGAGAAAACAAAGGGAAGGAAAAGAAAAGAAACGAAAATTCCAGACTCATGTTTAAACATTCGATCCAACTAAAGCAAATAAACTGATTTTCTTATGTGGTAAGAATCGAAAAGCCCAAGTTGAACAAATTTCCCTTCTTCCCCCACATTTCATCCGCAACCAAAGGTAGCCAGAGCTTATCTTCAAAATAGAGACTCGGAAACTCGTAAACTCCGATGGTACCCCACTGAGCATTAGGTTTACAATTTTTATTGGCTCCCAAAAACTGAAAATCGAAGATCGATCCTCTTTTCTCCATAACATAACTAGAAGCCTCACAAACTAAATCAGAAAGCGAAATTTAAAAACAAATTAGGGTTTAGAATTGGGAAGATAACTCACCAAAAGTGTACAGAAACCGCGAAAAGCTCCGATCGAAGACCTGGAATCACAGTGCAGAAGAGAGAGCAAACCACGGAATGAGAGAATGCTCTGGGCTTCGAAAGAGAAAGAGCTTCGAAACGAAGAACAATGACACTATACTACCGTGAGGGATATCGGAGGGAGTGAGGTTTTAGAGAGGGCAGTAGTAAAACAAGGACTAGGGTTTTTCTATTTGGGAGACACAGTTCGCTCGTCTTCGGATTTGAAACTAGGTTCGCAATTGGGAATTTCCTGAGATGGGGTTAGGGCAAAATCACCATAAGAGAGACTTTTGGTTCTCGGGTCGGGTTTCTTTCGGTTACAGCTTTGAGAATTAGTTCAAGTTTCAAATTATTCTGCTGACATGGGAGGATTTGCTGATGACATGGATAAATTTAGGGGCAATCTGGGAAGAGGAAAAGTAAACATGAGATATTGCACGTTTTAGATATTATTTTACCTATTAATAATTGAATCTCATATTTCATATATTCGGATTCTTAAAACCATATATTTTCCACATCAGAATGCCAAAACACAAGTTTCCAAATAAAAAAAGCCTATATATTTTTATGGAATGCTTCAACCTGATCCATCTAAATTCAATTGCTAAATCTCTTGCATGTCTCTAATAATTAATTTTTAATCAATTTATGACTTTTTAGGAAAAAAATTTCTATTCAAATTTATTTATAACTTCTTAAATTATAGGAATTTTCTTTTGTAGATGAAAGCAAAGAGTTTAAAGGTAGTAGAATGCAATAATAAAAGTCTCCTTAAACATTATGCCACTTACATAATTATAATTCTGATTTTCATGGAAAAATAATTAAATAAGTAATTGTTTTTGGTATTATATATTAGAGAGTATTAGGTAAATTAATGAAAAAAATTTAAAATTTAATATTTTTGTTTGGCCTTTTAGGACCCATTTGGTTGTGTTTCATGATGATTGTTTTAAAAAAAATCTTTTTATCGTTTAAAAACAAAAAATAAATTTTTAATATTTTATAAAAATAAGAGTGTTTAATAAGTTGTTTTAAAAATAATTATAAAAAAAAATCAAAATGACATCATTATTTCCCTTTTGCATAGAGTCAATACTTATTTAAATTTTCTCATTAGACTCCAAATCAAGCCCGAGTTAGTGTATTAAATTTGATAAAGAATTTATGAATTAAAAAATAATTTTGAACTAAAAAAGTAACTCAATCACTACTAAAAAATAATCTGCAAGAGACAGAAATTGAGAAAAATCTTTAATATATCTTTGAAATTCCAAACCAAGAAATGATGGGTGAAAAATTAAGGATCAATAATTAACTCATCCTCATAAATTGTAGGTCTTGGAAGTTTGTCACCATGCGTTTATTATGGACTAATTATGAAAGCGAATATTGAAATGCTAGTTGTTTGAAGTGTTTTAAACGAGATAGTTTTGACCTTGAGATTGAGAGTTAGAGTTTTTTGATGTTTGATTTCGTGGTCCAAAAACTAATAATGGCAAACAAAAATATTTTAAAAAATGGTTTTGGATTTGTTATAAAAATAGTAAAGAAAATAAAATATAAATAAAAATAGTTAGAGAATTATGTATTTTAAAATTATTTACTTTTAATATAAAAGAATTATAATAAGTGAAATTAAAAATAAAAATTATTTATTAGTTTTAAATATATATATTTACATTTCTCTTGTTTTTTTTCCTCAAACATAAAAAAAAAAAAAAAAAAAAAAAAAAAAAAAAGTAGATCTATAGCATGAGCTTTACACATCCTCGCAAATCTATATTTCACGACAAATATAAAAAGATTTTCTTTTGTTGTTGTGAGATATTAATTAGTTATATAAAATTCCAAAATCATTAGAATTGGTTTGTAACAAAATTAGCTATTTCATGTAACAAACAGATTCTAAAATAATGAAATTACTTAGAAGATATAAAGTTCAAATCCTATTTGAGTATCATTGTATCTATTTCTTGGATATTATATATGTGCTCACCGTGGCTCTATAATTTTTTTTTTAATTTTTTTTTTCATTCCACTTCTCTACATCGATCAAAACATGAAATGCAATATCAAAACTTGAAAATTGGTGACCACGATCCAATATCGATAAGTTACTTGGATTATATCAAAATCTGATGGGAGGTAATGTAAAATGGGAATCTAATTTTAAAAGATAGCTTCCTATGTTTTTTTTCAATATCAATATTCGCATGTTGGGTTGAAATTCTTTTTTTTTTTTTTCTAAGAAAAACACAATTTGATTTTTTTTATTATTATGTTTCCACAAGTTCTATTTTTGGTTTCATTTGAAAATCGTTTCTCAACAACATGATTTTTAAGTTCTTTTCAAGACTTCTTATGGTGCTCGTAATTTCGATTTACAACTTGCATTTTAATTTTTATTTGCTAACGGTTGTTTTAAAATATGTTTTCATTTTTGGAAATAGTTCGTTGAGAACACAATTTTTATCTTATCTGTAAGTTTCAGAAATTGGGTTGTAGAAAATGAATATTTCTTATTGTATTAGAAAAAGATATCAAGTACTTGTACATTGATGTTTTTATATTTATATTGACAACAACCTAACTGACTAATCTCCTACTTCAAGACGTTTTTAACAAACTTTGGTTTGTTGTAGCTGATCCTGTACAGTTAGCTTAGCTTATTGTGACTTGAGTCTTCTTCTTATTGATAAGCTAGGTATTGTCTATCATCCCTCGCAAGCTCATAGGTGAGGAAACAACAAAGAGCTTCGTTCTAAAACTAAGGAACTAGGAGCTTGAAATATGTTTAGTGAAAATGTCAGCAACCTGTTCGGATGAAGGAATATACTAAATGATGAGCGGTTTACGAAGAACTCAATCTCGTATAAAGTGTAGATCCAGCTCAATGTGTTTGGTCCTAGCATGGAACACTGGATTAGCTGCCAAGTGAGCTGCACATTTATTATCACACCAAAGTAGATGTGGAAAGGAGGAAGAGAGACAGATTTCCTGTAAAATAGATTGAATCCAAATAATCTCCAAAGTAGCAAACGCAAGAGCACGATACTCAAATTCTGCACTACTGTGAGACACAACCTTTTGTTTGTTGGAGGACCATGACACTAAATTCGGACCAAGGAAGATGCCATAGCCATCGGTGCTTCTTCTGTCATCTAGATAAAATGCTCAATTGGCATCAGTATATCCATGAATATCCAATGAGGTGGACTACTACATCTGAATGCCATAGGATAAAGTGCCTTTGAGATATCGCAAAATTCGTTTTACAACAAGCCAGTGAGTAGTGGTGGGTATAGCCATGAACCAACATGTTTTATTAAAGGCAGAGGAAATGTCCGGTCTGGTAAGGGTAAGGTATTGAAGTGCATGAACTGTACTTCGATATAAAATGGCATCTGAGAGAGGTTCACCATCAAAATGAGATAATGTTTGTCTTAACAATCCCGGAGTAGTAGCAGGCTTGGAGTCTAGCATGGCTATGCAAGTTAAGAGGTCTTGTGTGTACTTGTGCTGACTGAGATGAAACATAGTACCATGACAAACTACTTCAATGCCCAAAAAATACTTAACATAGCCTAAGTCACGAAGAGCAAAAGAGGAGTTGAGCCAAGTAATAAAGGAGAAAACTTGAGCTGAGTTGCTGCTAGTTTCTAGTATGTCGTCTACATAAATGAGCAAAATAAGAACATCATGTGTTGAATGATGAATAAACATCTAGTTGTCAGCTCGAGAAGCTTGAAATCCCCATCCAAGAAGTGAAGTGCTAAGTTTGGTATACCATGCTCGAGGGACCTACTTAAGGCCATATAAAGCCTTGTTAAGCTTGCAAACATGATAAGGAAATTGAGAATTGATAAAGCCAGGGGATTGATGCATAAACACATGTTCTTCAAGATCTCCACGGAAAAAGGCATTCTAAACATTAAGTTGGTGAATCGACCAGTTAAATGAGAGTGCAACTGCAAGTATAATGCAGATAGTAGAGGCCTTGACAACTGGACTAAAAGTCTCAAAATAATTGAGACCCAGAGTTTGAGTAAATCCTTGTGCAACTAATCAAGCCTTGTGACGATCAACTGTTCCATCGGGTTTATATTTGAGCTTGTAGACCCATTTACAACCAATTATATTGCTATTAGAGGGCAGTGGAACAAGATGCCATGTGTTGTTTCTTTGGAGAGCAGAAAACTCTTTTTTCACGACAAGAATCCAACTTGTGTAAATGTAGTAGGTTAAAAAATATGAGATGATAAGTAGGCCTTCTTCTTGTTGATGCCATTCTTTGCACGAGTGACCATGGGATGCTAATTAATAAAGGGAGGTTTAGAGGTGGAGATGTCAGCAAAAGGAACTTGTATCAGGTCTATAAAGAAGTAGTGGAGGAAGGCACATTAGTTAACATTGGGCTTGAGGTGGAAGGAGTTGTATGGGAAGGTAGTGAAGACACGGGAGAAGATGAACAGGGAAGAAGGGTTGGAGTAGGGATAGGAAGTATAGATGAGGATTGATCAAGAGTAGACTGAAATGGGAACACTGTTTCATGAAACACAACATGTCTAGTAACATAAAGACGACTTAACAGGGGGTCAAGACACATATATCCTTTGTGATCGAAACTATAGCCAAGGAAGATGCATCGATTGGAGATATAGGAGAGTTTATTTTTGTTGTATGGTCGAATATAAGGGTAGCATAAGCAACCAAAAATTTTAAGGATGTGATAATTTGGTGATTTGCCAAAAAGAATTTGAAAGGGAGATTGATAATTGAGAACCTTAGTAGGTAGCCAATTAATAAGGAAAATAGCTATATGAAATGCATATAGCCAAAACTTGAAGGGTAAAGATGCAGTGGCTAATAAAGTAAGACTAGTGTCAATTATATGTCTTAATTTGCGCTATGCTCGGTCTTTTTGTTCAAGTGTGTATGGACAAGAAAACTAACTTTTAATACCATGCGTAGCAAGATATGAAGAAAAGGCTTTAAATTCACCACCATTATCATACCATAAACATTGTATTAGAGAATTAAACTGATTTTCAACTAGATTTTTGAACTTTATGAATACAAATAATGCTTGATCTTTGCTGTGTAACGGATAAATCCAAGAGAAACGAGAGAAATCATCAACAAATAAGATGAAGTAGTGTGCACCAGTTGTGGATGGAATGGGAGCAAGGCCCCAAAGATCAATATGAAGTAAAGTTAGAGGATGAGAAACTCTGGAAACAGACACATTGAAAGGTAATTTATGACTTTTTGCAAATTGACAAGCACAACAGACATTGTTTTTATGGCATTGATGTGGAATATTACAAGAGGTAAGAATGTGTTTCAAGATATTATTAGCAGGGTGTCCAAGTCGAGAATGCCAAAGTGTAGTTGTGGTTGTTAAAGAAAGATTGGAAGACCTGTCATAGTTGGAAGAAACAAAAGCTGCAGGTGAAGGCACAAATCTGGTAAGGAATTTATACAAGCCATGTTCAAGAAGTCCTTGAAGAAGTATCTTCTTGGTGACCTAATCTTTGACAAAAAAAACCAAGGATGAAACTCAAAGAAAGTATTATTATCGACACAAAATTGTGAGACACTAATGAGATTAGTAGCAATATTAGGAACGTGAAGTACTCGTCTTAGTTGAAAGATTTTAGAAGATGAAGGAAAAAAGGTAGTGCATGTATATAAAATACGAAGGTGTTTACCATTCCCAATGATCACCTTGTCATTACCCATGTATGGCCATACATCTGAGAGCGTATCAACACTTTGTGATAGGTGATGTGTAGCACCGGTGTCAAAAAATCATGCCTCATCAAATATGGTGAAAGAAGATGCCATCATAGCTTGCACTTGATTCTTGGCATTTAGTTTATTGGTTTGAACAGTGTTCATATTAGGGTTGTAGCCTTGGAAGTTAATATCAAATCTATGGTGGTAGCAAACCACTGTATGGCCGAATTTGCCACAAAGCTGGAACTGTGGTCAATTATGAGATGATTGTGAGCGCCTACCATTTGTATTTCTTCTTGTGTTGAACCCAGACGGCCTATTTTGACCAGAGGGATTTTTGTTGGACTATCTTTTATTGTTAAAATGTTGATATTGTGGTGTAGCAAGATTAGCAGAGATGATGTTATCTTTTGCAACTGAATTATGAAAGCTAAGTCGTTGTTTATGGGTGAGTAAAATGTTGTGTATAGAGTGGAGAGACATCTCATTTTCATGTGTTATAAGAGAGGCTACTATGGAGTTGTAGTCTGCCCTAATACCTCCAAGAAATTGGAGAATCTGATCTCTATCAGTCAGGTTCTCCAATGGTCGTCAAATTATCCGCCAAACTCTTTAGTTTAAGAATATATTCCATCATTGTCAATGATCCTTTCCTTATGGTTTGGAACTCTAGCTGTAATTGCATCACCCTAGCCCCTGAGGAAGCTGAAAAGATTCGTTCTAAAGCAAACTAGGCTGCATGAGAGGATTGATAGCCAATTATCTAGCCCATGATTTCAGGAGTGAGTGAGGAGTAAATCCAATTAAGGATCATGCGATCGAATCGTCGCCACAAAATAAAATCTAGGTTTGCTTCTCTAGAACTTGTTTTTTGAGGTGGACAAATTTTCAAACCTTTAATATGATCTTCGAAGCCATTGGCAATAATAACGTTCTCCATTTGTGTTCTCCAAAGAACATAATTATTTTTATCAAGTTTGATCGGCAATGCATGATTCAACATCTACATTGTTTGAGTAACACCGTTAGATGAAGGTAAAGTACCAGCTTGTAACCCTTATGACTGTGTTGAACTCATCATGAATAGAATGGTGGATAAGAAGCTCTAATACCATGTGAGTTTCAGAAATTGGTTGTAGAAAATGAATATTTTTTTATTGTATTAGAAAAAAATATCAAGCACTTGTACATTGATGTTTTTATATTTATATTGACAACAACCTAACTGACTAACCTCCTACTTCAAGACATTTTTAACAGACTTTGGTTTGTTGCAGCTGATCTCAGACAGTTAGCTTTTTGCGGCTTGAGTTTTCTTCTTGTTGATTAGCTAGGTATTGTCTATTATTATCTAGTTATTGTCTCTCAATATTGACTGCTTGCATCGAAAAAAAAATTATGTTAAGAATTATTTTCTTAATTGTTATATTTGAATTTTTTTTAATAAATCACTTCATTGGGTAAAAAAACCCTAACTTAAATGTTTATTTTTTGTTCTATTTATGACTTTCTTGTTGGGAACCTTTTTTTTTTTATTTTTTATTTTACATAAAATGAAATAAATATTTTAAGTTTTGTGGCCCATTTAAATTTAAATTTAAAACTCATTGAAATATTATTTTTCTTAAAACGTGTAACACATTTCTTGGTGTTGAAACCACCTATCTACAATGGTGGGGCACATCTCTTAGTGTTGTAACTAGCCAATATTTATTTTGTCTTCTTTGATAGGAAGAAGACATATTCCATGTAAACTTAAGAGGAATGATGGTATGTAGTCTATAAGAAAAAGTTTTCTATCAGTGCATGGACATAATGTCACTAGCCAACAAATCCTTAATTTTCTTTTGTTTTTTATTTGCTCCTAGAGATTGTGAGTTTGATTGCCATAATTGGAGGTACACTTTTGGATTTCCACTTTTATTATTTGCAATTTTGAGAAACATTTCTATCAACAATTCATTTTTTCTTTTTTTCTTTTTTTTAAAAAAAACATAATTTGATTTTTTTTTATGATTATGTTCCCACAAGTTCTATTTTGGTTTCATTTGAAAATCGTTTTTTAACAACATGATTTTTAGGTTCTTTTCAAGACTTCTTATGGTCCTCGTAATTTTGACTTATAACTTGTATTTTAATTTTTATTTGCTAATGGTTGTTTTAAAATAATATCATTTCTTTTAAAATATGTTTTCATTTTTTGGAAATGGTTTGTTGACTACACAAATTTTATCTTATCTAGTTATTGTCTTTCATTATTGACTTTTTTCATGGAACAAAATATTTATGTTAAGAATTATTTTCTTAATTGCTATATTTGAATTTAAAAAAAAAATCACTTTACTATTAAAAAAACCCCTAACTTAAAGCTTCATTTTTTGTTGACTTTCTTATTGGAAACTTTTTTTTATACAAAAAATAAAATAAATATTTTAAGTTTTGTGGCCCATTTAAATTTAAATTTAAATTTAAAACCCATTAAAATATTATTTTTCCTTAAAACGTGGAACCCATTTCTCGGTGTGGTAACCTATCTACAATCTATTTTTCTTTGATGGGAAGAAGACATGTTGAAAAAGTCTATGAGTTTTTATCGGTACATGGGCATAATGTCTTAGAAAGACTAGTCAATGAATCCCTAATTTTCTTTTGTTATTTATTTGCTCCAGATATTATGGGTCTGATTGCCATGAGTGGAGGTTTACTCTTATATTTCCACTTTTATTATTTGCAACTTTGAGAATTTTCTAACATTTATATCAACCATTCATTTTTTGGTTGGTCATGACTTTCCATCTTACAAGAACAAATAAAAGAAAATGTTTGGAAGTCATCTAAAGAAATGATAATTAAGTCTTTCCCAAACTTTATCTTTTTACATGATAATAACTTCTTTATTTTTTTAATTATGCATTTTTTTAAACGTAATTCTATTGCTTTTACAAATTTCATTTAAATTTTTTTATTGAATTATAAAAGGAAAAAACAAGAACAAGTTAAAAAAAAAAAAATTGTATTTAATTTGTTATGAAAGATACAAAAGAAAATAAAAATATTGAGAGTATTTGGAAAATTAATTGAAAATTTTCAAATTTTTGTGTTTAATTTGTCATAAAAGATGCAAAAGAAAATGAAAAAAAAAATTAATTAACTTATTTATCGTGATAGATAAAAGACAAAAAAAAAAAAAGGTTTTACTTTCCAATTCCTGTGATTTCATTAGTCAAAATTCAATGCATTGCTTCATTGTTATGTTCATGACTTTCTATGCAACGAGCAAGGAAATGAAAATGATTTGTTCATTATTTTCTAATAAAAGAGAAATGTTTGGTTGTCATCCAAAGAAATAACAATCAAGTCCCCCAACCATTAGTCTTCCTCCTGCCATGACTTTTGAGTTTTATTTCTTTAAATTTATACATCTTTTCTTTTTTAATTAGCAAAGGGAAAAATTAGCCTCCTTGCTTGACAAGAGAGTCTTGTAATTTATTTCTTTAAAATTATATGTTTTTTGTTTTTTTTTGTTTTGAAGTGAAACATTTGGAGGTCATCCTCCCTAACACTTGGATTTATTTATAACTTCTTAAATTATTTGATTTTTCTCTCATGAAAGAAAAAGAGTTTGACGATTATAGAAAGAAGTAATAATCAAGTCTCTTTAAACGTCACGCAAGTTACACAATTATAATTTTTTATTTCCATGGAAAAATAATTAAATAAGGAAAAGTTTTTAGTATTCCTTTTAGCTGTTGGACAACACTAGGGAAATTACTTTAAAAAATTTCAAAATTTTGTTTCTCATGCTTGTTTGACCATATTTTGTGATGCTTGTTTTTATAAACGGTTTTTAGGTTTAAGAACAAAAGAATAGTTTTTTGGATATTCTATAATAAATTTTTGGTATTAATTGGATGATTAGTCAAATTGAATACATTAAGTCTTGCTTAATTTGAAATTTATTTTCTTAATAAAAAACATTTGCAATCATGAACATAGGAAAAAGTTAATATCATGTTCAATTTTATTTTATTTTTAATATATTTTTTATATTTTTAAAAATCAGTAAAAATAATTACATTATATTTAAAATCTATTATCTATTTCACTTTGTTTTTTAAAATAAAAAATAACGACTAAACAATGTTATGATTTTTTAAAATCAATTTTTTGTTTTTAAAATTAGAAAACTATATTTTAATCATACAATAAACATGCTTTTAGGTTCTTATTAAATCTTAAAAAAAAAAAAAAATGAAAGAAAGGGAATGGGAGAAAGCAAAAAGAAAAAAAAAAAATTGGGGAGCCGGTCGAGGTGTTGACGGATTCATTCTCCACCTACAAACATCGAAATCATCCAACATAATCTCCCTTTTTTTTCCTTTAAAATTTTAATTGTTTTCATTTGACAAATAGATTCCAAGCTACACATATGTAGGATTTACTAAAATTTTAAAATAATTTGAACTTAAAAACTAATCCAATTAATATTACAAAGTTACAAAACTCAAGACAGTGAAAGTTAAAACTCATCTTTAATGATTTTGCTAGTTTCTATTATACACATGAGTATTTTTTTTTTTTAATTATTAAGTAAATAAATTCCAAATTAAAGTAGAGTTAATTCTTAAATTTATTAAAAAGTTTAGTATTTTTCTTTTTAAATTGAAACTAAAAATTATTATAAAAAAAATTATGAATAAACTTGTCCAAAATGACATTGTAATTTCTGTTTTGCATAGAATCAATACTTTTATGAATTTTCTCATTATACTCCAAATTAAGCTAGGGTTATTGGGTTAAATTTGTTAACCAATTTATCAATTTTTAAAAAATAATTTGGAACTAAAAAAAACAACTAATCATACTAAAAAAATAATTTGCATGTGACAAATATTAAGGAAAATCCTTAATATATCTTTGAAATTCTAGAACATGAAATGATGGGTGCAAAATTAAGAATCAACGATTAAGTCATCATTATAAACTTTACAAGTCTTGGGAAGTTTGTCTCCATGCGTTTACTATGGACTATTTAAGTCTTTGTATTTGGATGAGAGTGAAAATTGAAATGTCAATTGTTAGAGTGTCTTAAAGGAGATAGTTTCCACGTTGAGATGAAGAAAATTAAAGTTTTCTAATAGTCAATTTGGAGGTGGTTTTTAATTTGTTATTAAAAAATAAAATATAATTAAAATTAATTAGAGACTTTGGTATTTTAAAATTATATACTCTTTATATAAAAAAAATTAGAATAAATTTATCAATTTTTCAAAAAGAATTACAAATTGGGGGGAGAAATACCAAAAAATTGTAAATTTTCCTCCAAATCAAATTGTATTACCATATTAAACTACTAAATTTTCTAAAAACTTAAATTTATAGGATTTAGACTCAATATATATATCATGTTTCTTAATAGAAATAACATTTAAAAATAATTTATTGATTTTAAATGTTATTTTTATTTTCTTTTACTTTTTTTTTTTCCTATTTTCTCTGGAATATAACTAAAAAGTAGATCTATATCATGAGCTTTATGCATCCTTATAAATCTATATTGCATGATAGAGGTAAAAAGATTTTCTTTTCTTGTTGTGGAAATTAATGAGCTATATAAAATTCATAAACTATAGAATTGATTTGCAACAAAATTAGTTATTTCGTTTTAGAAAAAAAAAATTAAAATAATTTGGAGCTATTAGGCTTAAATCCCATTTGAGGGTCATCTTTATCCATTTCTTGGATATTTTATTTTCTTTTCACCAATGAAAATTTTCCAATATAATCTTTCTAAATTACACATCTTATTTATTTATTTATTTTCCTTTAACTTTTCTAAATAATTTTTCATTAACAAAAGATTTCAAATCAAGCAACTCTTATACATAAGATTTACTATTTTTTAAGAATAATTTAAAACTAAAAAATTAATCCATTATTCCTTATTTGGATTTTTTAACACAGTTCCATTAAAATCAAGGACTTCATCGACGGGTTCTAAATGATTTTTGATATGATGTTCTAGGCCGAGACTTTGAATCGGTGGCAGAATATACGCCTTCTAGAAGAGAAAATTTATGGTGGACAACTGGATGGAAATCAACCTAGAGCATTGATGAAATGATTGAATGGAGAGTTTGGGTTCTTCAATAGACAGGTCTTTGAAGAGGCAAGCTTTGATAACATAATGAATTTGGAGATTTGAAAAATGAATGCAAGAATTATTGTTGCTTGTTATTTTATTCAAAGTTTCTACAATATTTTTTATATACCAAAATGCAATGGATAGAATGTGAAAACAAGGAAAGAAAGGATATGATTCTTGAGTTGAAAATCATACCCATGATTTTAGGAAATTGAAACTACAAGGCGATAATTAAGAAAATGATATGATTCTTGAGTTTGAAAATCATACTCATGATTTTAGGAAATTGAAATTACAAGGAGATAATTAAGGATAGTCAAAAGGCTAGCTGGTTTCAACGGTCTTATGCTTGATTTTCTCATTGATGTGCTGGTTTTCAATTAAAAATAAAAAATAGTTTATAATTACAAATAAATTAAAAATAATACTGTTTGTTCATTGTTTTGTAGAACAATTGTTAAAAATAAGGAATAATTTTTAGACAAGTAGAAGTTGTTGTGTTTACTTATTTCTAATAACAAAACCAAAATATAAAAAAAAAAAAAAAAAATTTAAAAAGTATAAAAAGCAAATAAAGTAGAATACAATTTCTTTCCTTTTTTATTTTCTCTTCACAAACCAATATTGAAAATCTTCTAATATAAACTTTCTAAATTACACATTTCTTTTTGAATTTTCTTTAACTTTTTAAGATGTTTTTTCATTAGCAAAAGATTTCAAATCGAGCAACTCTTATACATAATATTTACTAATTTTTAAAAATAATTTGAAACAAAAAAATTAATCCAATTAATACTAAAAAATTATAGAGTATCAATGACTTTGTTATTTTTTTTTCATACATGATTATATTTTTTCAATTTTTTCACTAATCAAATATATTGGAAATCAAACAAGACTTAACAAGAAACTAAGTTATGAGTTTATTATTAAATTAATATTCATATTTTACTAAAAATGATTTATTTATAGTCACAAACCTATTTTTTATTTTAATGATAAAATCAAAATAAAAATTGTTTTGGAAAAAAATTAGTTTTTTTATCCATAAAAATAATTTTTATTTAATATAGAAAAAATGGTTTACTTTTTCTTTACCCACATATTTGAACACTTCAAAGTTATTTCCCAATTCCCTACTTGACCTCTGAATTAGATTCTAAATGCTTAAAGATGCAAATGAATTTTTGGATCTATCGGTGACTTCTACCAAAAAGATTAAAATATATTTATTCAAATGAGGTTTTTGTTTGGTTTTTTTATCCTTTGAAAAATGGTTTTAAAAATAATTGTAAAGCACCCTTATTTTTAGAAAATATCATTTTTTTTTTAACTTAAAAGATATTTTCGAAAATAAATTTAAGAATTCCTTTACTCTACCCATATATTCCATTAATGACTTTGAAGGCTTCAAAGTCATTATCCAACTTCTTGTTTGATTCCAAAAGCATAAAACACCATCTCTCTAGGTTTTCTACAATTCCGACCAGCCTGATCTACGAGCACCCTTCTCGTTCCGACCAGCCTGATCGTAGAGCACCCTGATTTACAATCAGCCTGATCTACGAGCACTTCTGATCAAAGATCAGCCTGATCTACGAGCACCCTTGACTTGACAGATTCATCCAATTGAACCCACACTCAAAGGAGGACCACAAGCTCGGGGCTCGACGAAACATAAAGTATCAGCATTAAGATTTTTTTTGGATCTATTTGTGACTTCCCTCTAGTACCTTATTTTGCGGATTGATTTTTTTTGGATCTATTTGTGACTTCCCTCTAGAACCTTATTTAGCGGGATGAGAAGGAAGATTTAGGAGGTCATATAAATAAATAATAATCAAGTTTTCTCAATAATTTTTTGCTTCTTCCACAATAATTTTTTGAGAAGTTATTAGTGACAATAATTTTTGTACATTTCATTTATTAGATTTTCACCTGAATAAATTTTTATTAATTAATTAATTAATTAATTATTATTGCTTTGTATGCATACATACCAAACATATAATGTTTTTTTGAGCATTCTTGTCTCTATAAAATTATACATATTAATGAAAAATAATTTTATTTTTCATATTTTTGTTGTATATTAGACAATACTAGGAAATGGGAAAACAAAAAAAGAATTTCATAATTTTATGTTTAGTTTGTGAAGGAAGATACAAAAGATGAGAAATTTAAAAATGTTAATTTTCTAATGTTTATTCAAACTCCTGAATGTCAACTCCATTGGCTTCCAATAATTTTAATGCTATGCTTGGTTCTTAAAAAATAAAAAAGGAAGAAATTAAGTTCTACTTGGTTCTCAAAAAAAAAATAAAATCAAAGTAAATTAGGAGAAAATAAATAAAGAAAAAAATAGAAGGAAATAAGAAATAAAGAAAAATAGAAAGTTTAATTTGAAGTAAGTAAATTATTTTTATTTGTTATTTTCAATTTATTTAACTTATTTTAACTATTATATATAAAGATCAAATGACATGAAAATTCATAAACTTTTAATTAATTTGTATTATATTTGATTTTATTTACTATGTTTTTATAGTAATCCAAAGATAAGAAAACGTTTTCCTTATTTTTTTTATAATACTTTTCCAAAAATCAAACATAGGATAAAAAAAATTATTTAAGTGATTCAACTTTCTAAGTAAGTTTCCACTATGTTGATTCATATGATATGGAAATTTTCACAAGTCAAAGTGGCATAAATTGTATCCAAACTACTAAATCATACCCCAAATCTAATCTAAGATTTAAATAAATAAAAATTGAATATAAACCAATTATTTAACAAATTTTATTGTTTTGTTTGGTTTCGAAAAATACTAAAAAAAGAAAAAATAATAAGAAAAATAATGTTCTCATGTTTGGTTTCACAATGTAAAATATAAAAAAGAAATTTTAAATTAGTTTTAAGTTATTTAATCTCTAGATAGAAGAAGAAAAATAAGTAAAATAAGTTTAAAGAAACATACAAAAATAATTTATTAACTTTAAATATATTTTTTATTTTACTTTTATTTTTTCTCTCAAATTTTATTTTCTTACATTTTTCTCCAAAATTTTCTAGGAATAAACATAACCGAAGTATTACACAATTTATTGCTCAAATTGGCTAAGGATTTTTGTTTTTTTTTAAACATTTAAGATGCTTTTATTAAGCAATGACATAGTTTTAATATAACATTTGCAGAATATGGGACAAGACATGAAGCCAAACGCCCTTTAAATACTCCTACATGAGAGTAGGTAGTACAACCCTTGCTTTTCCTTGCCTGAGCTCTGCTTCTACTTCTGCAATCATGAGAAACTCCAATTCAATCATGGTGTTTCTCTTATTAGCCATCTTAAGCTTATGCAAACCAAACTCCTTGGCCTGTAATGAAAAGGAGAAATAGGCCCTTCTCCGCTTCAAACAAGCTCTCACCGATCCTACTAACCGCCTTTCTTCTTGGTCTCTCACTGAAGACTGTTGTAGATGGGCAGGTGTTCGCTGTGACAACGTTTCTGGTCGCGTATTTGAGCTCCATCTCGGTAATCCATACAACCCTTTTGCTTTTAGATTCAAGAGCGGGCCTGCTTTGGGAGGTGAGATTAGTCCTGTTTTGCTAGAGTTGGAACATTTGAATTTCTTGGATTTGAGCACAAATGATTTTGGAGGTGCTCCCATTCCTAGTTTCCTTGGCTCTATGAGGAGTCTAAGACATCTTGACCTCTGGGGTGCTTCATTTGGTGGCCTAATACCTCATCAGCTTAGAAATCTCTCAAGCCTTCGCCACCTCCTCCTAAGAGGAAATTCTGGGCTTTATGTTGACAATTTTAGTTGGATTTCTCATCTTTCTTCCTTGGTATCCTTGTACATGACTTGGATTGACCTTCACAGGGATGTTCATTGGCTTGATTCTGTAAGTCTGCTCGCTTCCCTTTCAGAGCTAATCTTGTCCAATTGTCAACTTAATAACATGATTTCATCACTTGGGTATGTCAATTTTACATCTCTCAGAGTCCTCTATCTTCCTTCTAACAACTTCAATCACAACATGCCAAGTTGGTTGTTTAATCTCAGTAGTCTTTGGTCTCTGGACCTGGGTGACAATTCTCTACAGGGTCAGATTCCGAGCACCATATCAAATCTTCAGAACTTAGTGTCACAAGCTGATTCAAATGAGCCTCCCCATGGGCTTATATAGAGCCAGGAAGCTTCTAGAGACTCCTAGAGTGGGAAGAGTGTGGAAGGTTCTAGAGAAGCCTGGAGGAATCCACACAATTCTACACTATGGTGGAAGGCACAAGAGGAGTCCGGGGCTTTCTAGAGAATTCTAGAGGTCTTTTGTACATAGACTTGTACATAGAATAGTGTAGAGTGTTCTAAAATATTCTTGATTTGTAAGGAACCCTCCAAGGTTCCAGAGAGTTCCATTGGTGCCTATAAATAGGTGAGGGCCTCATTTGGCCAAGGCACCACCAAAACCACCCAAATCACTTCCTAACCAAGCAAGTGAGCTTCCAAGCACTTGTAAAGGTCTCCTTGAGTTAGTGAAAGCTTCCATTCTTTAAAGAGTTGCCTACTAAGCTTCTTAAGCTTTCGAATCGCGAGCGTCTTAGCATAGCAAGCTAAGCATTGGAGAGCAAGGCTGACTTAGCAAGATCAAGTGTCTTGACTTGCCTAAGTGCCGCACGAGCTTAGTGAACGACTAAGTCCGTGACATTAGGCTATCTAAATTTATCAGTCAATATGTTTACAGGGCAAATTCCAGAGTCTTCAGGGCAGCTCAAACATCTAACACTTGTTTCACTTTTTTCTAATTCCTTATATGGCCCTATTCCTTCACGGTTGGGAAACCTATCATCCTTGTCTTACTTATATCTTCATAGTAATAAGTTAAATGGCACTGTTCCAAGGAATCTGGGACTTCTTTCAAATTTGGTGAGACTGTACATCGGAAACAACTCCATAGAAGGAACAGTATCGGAAGTACATTTTGCCAAACTCTCCAAGTTGAAGTACTTAGACATGTCTTTGACATCTGTTGTATTCAATGTGAGCCACAACTGGATTCCTCCTTTTCAGCTTGAAAACTTAGGAATGAGTTCTTGCAAGATGGGTCCCAAGTTTCCTCTATGGCTACAAACACAAAGATCCCTTCAGAATTTAGAGTTGCGCGAGGCAGGAATTGTGGACACAGCTCCAAAGTGGTTCTGGAAGTGGGCTTCACATATTCAAATTATCAATCTTGCTTATAACCAGATAAGTGGAGATTTATCCCAAGTTGTGCTAAATAGTACTATCTTCTCTGTAGATTCTAATTGCTTCACGGGTCAATTACCACATTTGTCACCAAATGTTGTTGCGTTGGGTATGGCCAATAATTCATTATCCGGACAGATTTCCTCTTTCTTGTGCCAAAAGATGAATGGAAGAAGCAAACTGGAGATACTCGACATACCATATAACGCTTTGTCAGGGGAACTTCCTCATTGTTTGCTGCACTGGCAATCTTTGACTCATTTAAACTTGGGAAGCAACAATCTATCAGGTAAAATTCCTGAATTGATTGGCTCTTTATTTTCTCTCAAGGCATTGCATTTGCACAATAATAGCTTTTCAGGAGGTATACCATTGTCACTCAGAAACTGCACATTTTTGGGCCTCATAGATTTTGGTGGAAATAAACTTACCGGAAACATACCTAGCTGGATAGGAGAAAGAACACATCTAATGGTTCTACGGTTAACATCCAATGACTTCTTTGGGGATATTCCTCCACAGATATGCCGACTTTCTTCTCTTATGGTATTGGATCTTGCTAATAACAGGTTATCTGGATTCATACCAAAGTGCTTGAAAAATATCAGTGCAATGGCTACAAGTCCCAGTCCAATTGATGATAAATTTAATGCTTTAACAGATCATATAATTTACACTCGATACACAGAGGATATTTTGTTGGTCATTAAAGGCAGGGAATCAATATACGGTAGTATCCTTCCATTAGTGAGGATGGTCGACCTTTCAAGTAACAATTTGTCAGGAGGAATCCCTTCTGAAATCTCTAGTCTTTTTGGATTGCAGTCTTTGAACTTGTCTCGAAATAATTTAATGGGAAGGATACCAGAGAAAATCGGGGTTATCAGATATTTAGAGTCTTTAGATCTCTCGAACAACCATCTTTTGGGTGAAATTCCTCAAAGCATCATTAATTTGACACTTCTTAATCACTTGGACTTGTCATACAACAATTTCTCTGGAAGAATTCCTTCAAGCACACAGCTCCAGAGCTTTGATGCTCTTGATTTCATTGGCAACCCTGAGCTTTGTGGAGCTCCTCTCTTGAAAAACTGCACAGAGAATGAAGATCCGAATCCCAGTGATGAAAATGGAGACGGCTTCGAAAGATCATGGTTTTGTATTGGTATGGCAACTGGATTCATAGTGAGCTTTTGGGGAGTCTGTGGTGCTCTTCTATGCAAGAGAGCTTGGAGGCATGCTTACTTCAAGTTCCTTGACAACATCAACGACCGGGTTTATTTGGCGACAGTGCTAAAATTGAGCTGGCTCCGCTACCATTTCAGAAGAGACCGCATCAGTAAGTGAAAGATATAGGTTTTCCATCTTCCTCTCATTCATTTATTCAAATGCTTCAGCAGAGTACTTTGTTTTCAAATACAAACTTTAACCTACTACGACCAAATTTCAGGAATAAAATGGAATTCCATTTTGACAGGTTTGAGATGTCCAAGGAGCTGCAAACAGGAAAGAATGGAGGAAAGAGGTAGTGGTGAATCTTAAAATAAACATGTCCAGGTGAAGTGCCTTCTTAGCTCTTAATCTAGACCCTGCCACTTGCTTGTTACATACAGGAGTCTTCCAAAGCTTTTAAGCTCACTAAATGATCTATGACTTACAAGTATTTTTCATCAGCATATGCATAAGGATAAAGCTCACAGAATGGGATGGGATAGGTGAAAGATCATAGAGAAGAACTATATATATTTTTATGATGGAATCGTGTAACCACTTGGAATATTTTTCTCCTGAACATTCATCATGGGTCCTTCCCTAAGAATGTCAATCATATAATAGACATGCTCTACATATAGTAGTTGTTTAACCTAGTTCCAAATATATTTCAGGGTGCAGTCCATACAGCAACGGCGCGGTGGAAAGATCTGTACTCAAGTGGGATGTACTTGGAATTACAGTAATTTATCAACTTTATTGATGTTCTTGTTCATCATGTTGTAGTTGCTACTCTCTTATTTCCTACTTGGTCATGGGTTGTCTTATCATAATAAATTCAACATGTGGTGTGTTGTAATATAATATTCAAAGGTACCAACTTCATACCTTACTAAACTTGCAATTCTAGCCCTTCACTTAATGAAAAGAACCTTCAGCAGTTGTGTCCAACCATAATGTCAGTTGCTTGCCATTTTAATGTGAGGTGAAGATGAGACCCAGGGGCAGTAGCATTTTATTTTTCTTATTTTGTCTTTACGTTCTATTTGGATGGATTTTTTTTTCTTTTTTAAATTTTCCTTGATTTATCATCACTAAAATTAGCAATATATCATTTTGAATATATAGAATTATATATATTCAACTAAATACAAATAAAGGCAAACCATTTTTAAAATATATAAACAAAATAAAGTACACATTCATAGTTTCAAAATATAAATTTATCTTAAAATTGAAGACACACTTATATGGAGTGGAAATACGGTTTATACACATTATCTAAGGTTGATAGATGAACTTTCGGCTAAGTTTGAAAAATAGTTTTAAAATTAATAAATTATTTTTATATATTTTTCTAAACCCATTACACATATTTTTCCTCTTCTACACCAAAATTAAATAGTTTTAATATATATATATATACACATTTTCTATAATGAAACCAAATATAAAAAAAATCATTTTTTTAATATACATTTTCTTTTCTTAATATTTTATGAGAATCAAACATAGCTCTAGGGAGCCTTGTGGGCATGGTGATTAAAATGCCCATGGTATGGAGCCATCTTAAGGAGATAATTTTAGCCTTGAGATTGAGAGATCGAGCTAAAGCTTTCTTATGGTTTGTCTCCGTGCATTTATCATGGACTATAGGTCCTTGTATTTGGATAATAGAGATTTTGGGGTTAGTAGATGAACTTTAGGCCAAGTTTGAAAAATAGATTCAAAATCAATTAATTATTTTTATTTTATTTTTAAACCCATTTAAAATAGTTTTCCTCTTCTATATCAAGATTAAATAATTTTAAAATGTATAAAACTTAACTAATTTTAATTATATTTGTTTTTTTTCTATTTTTTATAGTAAAATAAAATATGAGAAAATTATTTTTCTTAATATTTTTTTTTCTTTCCTTAATACTTTCTTAGAACCAAACAAAGCTCTACGGAGCCTCATGGGCATGGTAATGGAAATGGCAATAATATGGAGCTTCTTAAGAGATAATTTTAGCCTTGAGATTGAGAGAGCTAGAACTTTTTTATGGTGATCAATTTTGAGGTGGTCCACTATGGTATGCTTTCAAACTTCATTCTATTGCGTAGTTGTGCTAGAATCTTGGCTTTGTGTTGGTTTGTTGGTTCTTGCAAAATTTAAGGGAAAATGTGAGAAAAAAAAAATGTCCATTATATTTGGTTTGAGGAAAGTAATAAGGAAAGAAAAATAAAAGAAGTTAAAAAAAATGTTTCTTATATTTGATTTTATTATGAAAAAAATAGTAAAAAAATAATTAAAATTAGTATTTGTTTGGGTACTCTTTTCATTTTTTTGGTTTTTAAAAGTAGAAAATAGTGATAAATTCTATAGAGAAAGTACCTATATTTATCTTGTCTTTAAAAATTATCACTTTTAAAAATTTTAAAATTTAAGACAATAATTTTTTTTGATACCTCAAATTTTTTTTAATTAATTTTTAAAACCATTATTTTGAAAAAAGTAATAAATTCTATGTGAAAAATGAAGTGTAACCTCTATTTAGATTATGTCTTTAAAAATCATTTCTAAAAATTTTAAAATTTAAGGTAATAAATTTTTTTTATACTTCATTTTCTTAAATGGTTTTTAAAACCAGTATAATCTCTAATCGATTTTGTACCTTACATGAAACTTACTATTATTTCTTATTTTAAAATAAAAAAAGGAAGTGTACCCAAACCAACATTTAATTAGAAATTTATGAATTTTAATATTATATAATCTTTATATGGAACAGTTACATAAGTAAAATGAGTTTCAAAATAACATATAAAAATAATTATATTAATTTTTTTTTGTTATTTTATTTTCTTTTTCTTAATTTTTTTTTTCATATTTTCCATCGAATTTTTCAAAAATCAAACATAAAGGAAAAATAGATCTATATCATGAGCATAATGCAGATCTATGTAGCATGATAGAGATAATAAAATTTCCTTTTGTTGTTGTGAGAAATTAAGTTGTATACAAATCCCCAAACCATAGAATTGATTTATAACAAAATTAGTTATTTTGTGTGCTTGAAACAAATTCTAAAATAAGAAATTAATCAAGAGCTATCAGGTTTAAAAGATAACTTCCTAGACTCTTTTTTAGTATTGATATTGGGGTATTGGGTTGAAAGTCATTTTTTTTTTTTAAATACAATTTAGTTTTTTCCCATTAAGTTTTAACAAGTTATTTTGACTTATGATTTCTATTTTGGTTTTATTTGAAGATCAATTTTTAAGAGTATGAACTTTAGAGCTCTAGGTTCCTTTTGAGAAAAATGGTCATATTTTCAACTCATGTCTCATATTTTAATTTTTATTTAAAAATCATTGTTTTAAAATACGTTTTTTTTTTTAATTTAAAAAAAATCATTTCTTTCAAATATTTTTTCATTTTTGAAAATTGTGTATTTGCTATTTTTATGATGCAAAGTATCATATTTTTAGAATTATTTTCCTAAATGTCATAAGTTGAAATTTTTTTAATAAATTACCCTAATTGCTATAGAAAAACCCAATTTAATTTAAATGACATGGTGTTCAATAAGTTTTCTTATAATTTCTTTTTGCATCTATTCATAACTTTTTGTCAACAATTCATTTTTGGTTTTGTTCATGAGTTCCCCTTTGTTCATTTCTTTCCATATTATTCTGACCAATGAAAGGGAAAAGTTGGATTGTCATCCAAAGAAATAACAATCAAGTCTTCCCTAAACGTTAGCTATCACTTTTACTTCTTTAAAATTATACATTTTTTAGAAAAGTAAATAACAATTATAATTTGCAATGAAAGTGAAACATTTGGAGGTCATCCAAAGAAATTGTAATCAAGTCTTCCCCAAACATTATTAACCTTCTTATATAACGTCTTTTTATTTCTTTAAAATTATACCCATTTTTAAAAGCAATTAGCAATTTTAATTCTTTTATAAATTTTATTTCGATTTTAGATTGTATTACTAAAAAGGGGAAAAATAAGTTCAATAAATTTTGTTTGATTTGACACAAAAGGTATAGAAGAAAATAAAAATGAATTAAAAACCTATATATTTTTATGGAATGCTTCGACCTGATCATCTAAATTCAACCATGAAATCTCTTACATTTTTCCAATAATTCATTTTTAATCAATTTACGACTTTTTAGGCAAAAAAAAAAAAAAAAAAAAATATTTGGATTTATTTATAACTTCTTAAATTGTAGGAATTTTTCCTTGTAGATGAAAGGAAAGAGTTTGAGGGTTGTAGAAAGGAACAATAATCAAGTCTCCTTAAACATTATGCTGCTTACATAATTATAATTTTTGATTCTCATGGAAAAATAATTAAATAAGTAATTGTTTTTGGTATTATATATTAAAGAGTATTAGGGAAATTAATTAAAAAAATTTAAAATTTTATATTCTTGTTTGGCCTTTTAGGATCCATTTGGTCATGCTTCACGATGATTGTTTTTTTTTTTTTTTAAAAAAAAAAAACCAATTTAAGTTTAAGAACAAAAAAATATTTTTTTAGCATTTTATAAAAATAAGAATGTTTGATAAGTTGTTTTAGAAATAATTAAAAAAAAAAATCCAAAATGACATTATTATTTCTTTTTTGCATTGAATCAATACTTTTTTTTTTTTTTTTCTCATTACACAAATAGACTCCAAATCAAGCCCAAGTCAATGTATTAAATTTGTTAAAATTAAAAAAATAATTTGGAACTAAAGAAGTAACTCAATCACTACTAAAAAATGATTTGCATGTGACAAAGATTAAGGAAAATTCTTAATATATCTTTGAAATTCCCAACCGTGAAATGATGGGTGCAAAATTAAGAATCAATAATTAAGTCATCCTCATAAACTTTGAAAGTCTTGGGAAGTTTGTCTCCATGCATTAACTATGGACCATTTATGAAAGCGAAATGCCAATTGTTTCAGAGTGTTTTAAAAGAGATAGTTTAACCTTGAGATTGAGAGAGAGCTTTCTGATGGTCAATTTTGAGGTGGTCCAAAAACTAATAATGGAAGACAAAAATATTTAAAAAAAAAAAAAGTTTTGGATTTGTTATAAAAGTAGTAAAAAATAAATAAAATGTAATTAAAAATAGTTAGAGACTTATGTATTTTAAAATTATTTACTTTTAATATAAAAGGGTTATAATAAGTGAAATAAGTTTAAAATAACAAATACAAATAATTTATTAGTTTTAAATATTATTTTTATTTTATTTCACATTTTTCTTGTTATTTTTTCTATTTTTTCTCATATTTTTCTCAAACATAACTGAAAACTAGATCTATAGGATGAGGTTTACACATCCTTGCAAATCTATATTGCACTACAAAGATAAAAAGATTTTATTTTGTTGTTGTGAGATATTAATTAGTTATATAAAATTCCCAAACCATAGAATTTGTTTGTAACAAAATTATCTATTTTATGTTACGAAAAAAATTCTAAAATAATGAAATTACTTAGGAGTTATAAGGTTTAAATACTATCTGAGCATCATTGTATCCATTTTTTTGGATATTCTATATGTGCTCATTATGGGCCTATAATATCTTTTTTTCATTCCACTTCTTCACTTCGATCAAAACATCAAAACATGAAATAAAACATCAAAACTTGAAGATTGGTGAACACGATATTAAGTTACTTGGATTATATTAAAATCTGATGGGAGGTAATGTAAAATGGAAGTCTAATTTTAAAAGATAGTTTCCTACATTTTTTTTTTCAATATTCAAGCATATTGGGTTGAAATTCATTTAAAAAAAAAAAACATAATTTGATTTTTTTTATGATTATGTTCCCACAAGTTCTATTTTGGTTTCATTTGAAAATTGTGTCTTAACAACTTGATTTTTAGGTTCTTTTCAAGACTTCTTATGGTCCTTGTAATTTTGACTTACAACTTGTATTTTAATTTTTATTTGCTAATGGTTGTTTTAAAATAATATCATTTCTTTTAAAATATATTTTCATTTTTGGAAATGGTTTGTTGACTACACATTTTTATCTTATCAAGTTATTGTCTCTCACTATTGACTGCTTTCATGGTACAAAATATTTATGTTAAGAATTATTTTCTTAATTGCTATATTTGATTTTTTTTAATAAATCACTTTACTAGTAAAAAAAACCCTGACTTAAAGATTCATTTTTTGTTGACTTTCATATTAGAAACTCTTTTTTTTCTTTTTAACAAAAAATAAAATAAATATTTTAAGTTTTGTGGTCCATTTAAATTTAAAACCCATTAAAATATTATTTTTCCTAAAATGTGGAACCCATTTCTTGGTGTTTTAACCACCCATCTACGATCTATTTTGTCTTCTTTGATGGGAAGAAGACATATTCCATGTGAACTTTAGAGGTATTGGGTGTTTACAAGAAAAAGTCTATGATTTTTTATCCGTACATGGGCATAATGTCTTAAAAAGACTAGTCAACGAGTCCCTAATTTTCTTTTGTTCTTTATTTGCTCCAGAGATTGTGGGTCTAATTGCCATGATTGGAGGTATACTCTTGGATTTCCACATTTATTATTTGCAACTTTGAGAATTTTCTAACATTTCTATCAACCATTCATTTTTCAGTTGGTCATGACTTTCCATCTTATAAGAATAAATCAGAGAAAATGTTAATTAAGTCTTTCCTAAAATTTATCTTTTTACATAATAATAACGTCTTTATTTCTTTAGTTATGCATTTTTTTTTAAAAAGGTAATTGGCAATTCTATAGCTTTTACAAAGTTCATTTAAATTTTAAATTGAATTATAAAAGGAAAAAAACAAGAACAAGTTTAGAAAAATTGTATTTAATTTGTTATGAAAGATATAAAAGAAAATGAAAATATTGAGAGTATATGAAAAAATTAATTGAAAATTTTCAAAATTTTGTGTTTAATTTGTCATGAAAGATGCAAAAGAAAATGGAAAAAAAATTAACTAACTTATTTATCGTGATGGATAAAAGACAAAAAAAAAAAAAACTGGTTTTACTCTCCAATTCTTGTGATTTCATTAGTCAAAATTCAATGCATTTCTTCATTGTTGTTCATGACTTTCTATGCAACAATGAGTAATGAAAGGGAAATCAAAATGTTTTGTTCATGATTTTCCACATTACAATAACCAATGAAAAAGGCATAATGTCTTAGAAAGACTAGTCAATGAGTCCCTAATTTTCTTTTGTTCTTTATCTGCTCCAGAGATTGTGGGTCTAATTGCCATGATTGGAGGTATACTCTTGGATTTTCATTTTTATTATTTGCGACTTTGAGAATTTTCTAACATTTCTATCAACCATTCATTTTTCAATTGGTCATGACTTTCCATCTTATAAGAACAAATCAGAGAAAATGTCCAGAAGTTATCCAAAGAAATGATAATTAAGTCTTTCTTATCTTTTTACATAATAATAACGTCTTTATTTCTTTAGTTATGCATTTTTTTTTTAAAAGGTAATTGGCAATTCCATTGCTTTTACAAAGTTCATTTAAATTTTAAATTGAATTATAAAAGGAAAAAAACAAGAACAAGTTTAGAAAAATTATATTTAATTTGTTATGAAAGATACAAAAGAAAATAAAAATATTGAGAGTATGTGGAAAAATTAATTGAAAATTTTCAAATTTTTGTGTTTAATTTGTCATGAAAGATGCAAAAGAAAATGGAAAAAAAAATTAACTAACTTATTTATCGTGATGGATAAAAGACACAAAAAAAAAAAAAAAAACTAGTTTTACTCTCCAATTCTTGTGATTTCATTAGTCAAAATTCAATGCATTTCTTCATTGTTGTTCATGACTTTCTATGCAACAATGAGCAATGAAAGGGAAATCAAAATGTTTTGTTCATGATTTTCCACATTACAATAACCAATGAAAGGGGCATAATGTCTTAGAAAGACTAGTCAATGAGTCCCTAATTTTCTTTTGTTCTTTATTTGCTCCAGAGATTGTGAGTCTAATTGCCATGATTGGAGGTATACTCTTGGATTTCCACTTTTATTATTTGCAACTTTGAGAATTTTCTAACATTTCTATCAACCATTCATTTTTCAGTTGGTCATGACTTTCCATCTTATAAGAACAAATCAGAGAAAATGTCCGAAAGTCATCCAAAGAAATCATAATTAAGTCTTTCCCAAAATTTATTTTTTTACATAATAATAACGTCTTTATTTCTTTAGTTATGCAATTTTTTAGAAAAAGGTAATTGGCAATTCTATTGCTTTTACAAAGTTCATTTAAATTTTAAATTGAATTATAAAAGGAAAAACACAAGAACAAGTTTAGAAAAATTATATTTAATTTGTTATGAAAGATATAAAAGAAAATAAAAATATTGAGAGTATGTGAAAAAATTAATTGAAAATTTTCAAATTTTTGTGTTTAATTTGTCATGAAAGATGCAAAAGAAAATGGAAAAAAAATTAACTAACTTATTTATCGTGATGGATAAAAGACAAAAAAAAAAAAAAAAAAACTGGTTTTACTCTCCAATTCTTGTGATTTCATTAGTCAAAATTCAATGCATTTCTTCATTGTTGTTTATGACTTTCTATGCAACAATGAGCAATGAAAGGGAAATCAAAATGTTTTGTTCATGATTTTCCACATTACAATAACCAATGAAAGGGGCATAATGTCTTAGAAAGACTAGTCAATGAGTCCCTTGATAGGATCTTTATTCTCCATTATCACCCAAACACGAATACAAGATACATATTCAACAACATGCCTTCATCATCTGAAAAGGGAACCAACCTGAATCCATTTTGCTTTTGATGAAGAGGTATGGATGATCTTCTAAGGCTGTAGAGGGTTATCCACCTTTTAGTAATCTCTCTGATGATGGGAACGGGAGAGAATGATTCTGTTTCTTATTCAAAGATATGATCATACACCTAATGAACAAACCCTTGACCTTTTATACCCTCTACGCCTTAGGGACCATCCCATTTAAGATTGGGCCATATGTGTCTCAGGCCCATCATCTGAGACACATATGGTATTGGGCTCTACACATGAGGTGGCCCATACTTAGAATGAACGGAAAACAAATACTGTAAGGGTGAATAGCTTAGTCATGAACTATTTTATAATATGTGAGTCCATATCTTAACAATCTCCCACTTGAACCACATATATTACAAAACAATGTTCATGATAGTACTTTATTGAGCTCATCTTGCTATTCTATCTTAATATCCTTAAACAATCCGGTCTACTAGTTATGCTAACATAGGATCAAAGTGGCCTTCGTTAATCATAATTATAACTAGACCCATCAATGATCACAATATTAACAAAATTAGCAACATGGATCAAGTATGGATGTGTAGCATGGAAATTACATAGAATGCAATCTCTAATATGTCTATTTCCAATTGGTCCTACTTTATGACTAAAAATAGTCAAATTCCACTTTCAACACTTGATGCTAAACTGCTTCTGAAAGTCATCATTTCAATTTAGAGAATTCAAATACAATAGTCTTTAAAATCAAGATCTGTACAGATAACACAACATAATATCACATCAAGAAACCAAACACAAAATCTAAATACAAACTCCCACTATACTAGCACATCATCAATGTGTACAACACCCATATGTGTAACATGCTCATGATATACTTTGGGTGGCAAACCCTTAGTGAGCGGATCCGCAATCATGGAGTTTGTGCTTATGTGTTTAATCGATACTTGAAGACTCTGAACTCTTTCTTTTACAACCAAGAACTTGATGTCAATGTGTTTGGACTTTGACGAACTTCGGTTGTTCTTAGAATACAATTCTGCGACTTTATTATCACAGTTAATTCTCAATGGTTTCTCAATCCCATCAACAATTCGCAACTGAGTGACAAAATTCCGCAACCATATCCCATGGTTTGATGCCTCGTAGCAGGCTATGAATTCTGTCTCCATGGTGGAAGAAGCAATAAGTGTTTGTTTAACACTTTTCCATGAAACTGCTCCTCCAGCCAACATGAAGATGTAGTTTGAAGTGGATCTCCTACTGTCAAGACATCCCGCGAAATCGGAGTCCGAATATCCCAAGATCTCTAAATGACTGGATCTACGGTATGTGAGCATATAATCTGTAGTTCTTTGTAAATACCGCATAACCTGTTTTGCCTTTTTCCAATGATCTATACCTGGGTTACTCAAATATTTGCCTAACATTCCAACAATGTACGCAATATCCGGACGCGTACAAACTTTTGTATACATGAGACTTCCTACTGCTGAGGCATAGGGAAACCTCTCCATATCCTTCTTCTTAAGTTCATTTTTTGGACATTGGTGCAAACTAAATTTATCGCCTTTTGCCACAGGCGTGTCTCCTAGTGCACAATTGCTCATGCCAAATCTACTTAACACCTTATCGATGTAGGCCTTTTGTGATAGCCCAAGTATACCTCTTGAACGATCCCTATAGATCTGTATACCCAGCACAAAAATTGCATCACCAAGATCCTTCATATCAAATTTACTAGATAGAAATCTTTTAGTTTCATGCAAAAGTCCCACATCACTACTTGCAAGTAGAATATCATCAACATATAGCACCAAGATAATGAATTTGCTCCCACTGAACTTGAGGTATATGCATTGATCAACGGTGTTCTCCTTAAAACCAAATGAAGTAATCACCTGATCAAACTTTCAGTACCATTGTCGGGATGCTTGCTTTAAACCATATTTGGACCTTTTTAATTTGCATACAAGTTGCTTTGAATCATTAAACTCAAAGTTCTCCGGTTGCACCATGTATATTGTTTCATCAATGTTACCATTAAGAAACGCAGTTTTAACGTCCATTTGATACAGCTCTAAATCATAATGAGCTACAAGTGCCATGATGATTCTAAAGGAGTCTTTTGATGATACCGGTGAAAAGGTCTCCTTATAATCAATGCCTTCTTTTTGAGTGAAACCTTTTACGACTAGGTGTGCCTTATACCTAACAATGTTGCCTTTTGAATCCCGCTTGGTTTTAAAAATCCATTTACAACCAATCGGTTTTACATCTTCAGGCAACTCTACTAGGTCCCAAACACCATTGTCTTTCATTGATTTCATCTCATCTTTCATGGCTTCATCCACTTTTCAAAGTCAGAACTTTGTATGACTTGGCTAACTGAAACTGGATTGTCTTCTAGACCCATGTCAAACTCATCTTCTTGGAGGTATACAACATAATCATCTGAAATTGTACTTCTCCTTTCTCTAGTGGATCTCCTTAGTGGCACTTGTACTTGAGGTTCTTGAGGTTGTTGAGTTACCTCTTCATGAACTTGAATCAGTTCCATAACTTGAGCAAGAGGAATCTCAAGTCACTACAAGAAAAAAGGTCTTCATTGACAGTTTTTCATCGTCAAGATAAGATATATCTGTTAAGGTAGATCGGTATTCACATATGTCGTCTATGCCAGTGTCAAGAAATGATAAAAGCGAGCTTGACATATGCATATGTTAAGTACACCTTATTTCTATCAATGTAGGAATCTTATTAATATGACATATGTTAATGTTTCTTCCACTTCAATCAAGGTTAGGTTAAACATATGTGAAGATTGACTCATTGTTTTGTCAAGATTATATTCAATATATGTTAAGCTTAAGTATGATATATGTCAATATTGTTTTATATACTTTTAAATTTAATTTACACATATGTCAAGGATGGTTTTTTTTTTTTTTTTTTTTTTTTTTTTTCAAAGTTGAAATTTTAATATGTTAAGGTTCCTTTATTCTTATGTCAAGGAAGACAATTTCTTTTATGTCAAGATTTCTTTATTCATATAAAGGAGGAAATTGTTTTATTTCATATCAAGGTTGCATATGGAACATGTCAACAATCTAACCTGTTGCCCAAATGATCTGCAACAAAATTAAACCTATTGTGTGTGTATATATATATATATATGTATATATATATATATGAAGTACATGAATGTATAAAATATACTTTAAAAAAAATATGAACATGTAGGCAAATATATTGACAAAAAAAAAAAACCTTAATATCCTTGCATAATCTTGAATTATCATCACATACATCCAAAAAAAGGCAAATATGTATCAAAAAATCCAATAGTTATACATGATAAATATAATGTATGAATGATCTTGTGCCTTCAAAAGTTCTGCAATTGCTGCAAATGCCACCTAACCTTCTGCAAGTAGGAAAAAAAATCAGTATATGTTTATATTTGAAAGATTAATAAAAGGATATAAACATGTATCCAAATGTATTCCCAAACAACCTAACAACTATATATAATCTTGTTATCTTGTCAAATATATATGAAAAAATGATAGATATTTACCAAAAAATAACCAAATATCAAGTAACTGTACATGATAACAAAATATACATGATCTTCTCCTTTAAAAATTCAACTACTGCAAATGTCACCTAACCTCTGGCAAGAAAGAAAAAATATATCAAAATGTATCCACAAACAACCTAGCAAGTATACATGATCTTATATTATTATCAAATATATATATATATATAAAAGATATTTACTAAAAAAAAACCAAAAATTAAATAATTATGCATGATAACAAGAATTTATACATGATCTTATACTCTAAAAATTGCAAGTGCTACAAATGTCACCCAACCTCTTGCAAGTAAAAAAAAGAAAAAAAAAACAACATTACTTTATATTTATGTTTCAAAATTTTTAAAAAAAGATATAAGCATGTACCCAAATATATCTAAATAAATTCACAAACAACCAAACAACTATACATGATCTTGTACTCTTATCAAATATATATATATATATATATAAATGACATAGATATTTACCAAAAAATCCAATAGCTATACATGATGACAAAAACTTATGCATGATCTTGTACTCTAAAAATTGTAAATGTTGCAAATATCACTCAACCTCTTACAAATAAGAAAAAAAACATTAGTTTATGTTTATATTTAAAAGTACTAATTAAAAAGATATAAACATGTACCAAAATACATTAAAAAAAATAAAAAATAAAAAATAAATCTAACAATGAACTTTTAAGGAAAAAATATAGATAAGATATGTACCTAAAAATATCCAATAAAAGAAAAAACTA